>OX403614.1:5229788-6451038 GCA_948107665.1 Lomographa bimaculata
ATACTTTCTTGTATATAATAGTTTACTTTCTTGTACTTTAATAAACAAGAAAGTAGAATGTTAACCCTACTTTCTTACATATTATCTTTTATGATAGTTTTATGATGTATACAATATGAATCAAAAAGGTGTAGTAATACTTGGTGGTGTGTATGTGTATCGTGCCAGGAATCGTCTGCTAGAAAACGAAAGTCAAAATCGGACATAATTTTTTCCATAAAAAAAAAAAATCAAATATTTTTGACAACCCTACGGATACATCTGCAGCGCGTAACCTTGCCACTACTGTCAGACGTCTCGGTTCAAAAACTATATTGTGTAGAACGGTAGCTGATGAAATAGGGTTGCAAATGACATATTTTTTTAGAAACTTTAATTCATCATAACTCAATATTCATGCTGCCGCGAATTCAGAAGTTCCTGTTAGACTCCACACAAGTAGCTAGAAGCGTGGCTTGAGTATTACTACACCTTTCTGTTACACATTATATAGATAATCTACAAGAAAGTATAGAGTATATAAATTATAGGTGCAAACCACGCACTGTTCGTCATAGTGAGTCCAGTAAGGCAGGCAAATATAAGCCAAGTCAACCAGATGATGAAAAGTTGCCAAACAACGTGGACAGCGAGCAGGCTGGAAATATATAAAAAAAAAACAAATTACTATCTAAGAAACAAAACAATTTAAACGCAAGCTTTTAAAATCCGACTTCGCCGCTTTATCTTCGCAACCTTGATCAGATTAAATGAATTAAATACGCATTATTGAGGATAACTCAAATACTACAGGTCGGATCTTGATCAAATTAAATGGGATATCATGGGAATTACCAGCTATCGAATAAAAGAATCATCAAAATCGGTTCACAAAGATAACAAACATAAAAAAACAGCCGAATTGATAACGTTCTCCTTTTTTTTAAATCGGTTAGAAATCTAGCCGATTTCAAAAGGAGAAAGGAGAAGGTTAAAAATTCGGCTGTTTTTTATGTGTGATGCGAGTGCACATAAGTTGTTTAGATAGATAACGCTTTATTGTCACACCTTATATATACACATAAATCACTAAAAAAAGAAGTGTGGCACTCGGGGACTGCCGCGGTAAAGCTATTGCATAGCATTTTTTATCAACTTATGCAATTATAATTAGGTATTTATTTATTTTATTTATGCAGTATTTTTTTTCCTGCCACCTAGAGGCGAGTTGCTGAACTAAAGAGACAAGCGTGATATTTAAAAAAAGTCATTAAAAGTTCTGCTATTCATCGATAGATGGCAAAACTAAAAAGTATCACCGCTGTGCCGGTCGGAGTGGGGGGTGTTAGGTTATTTTCGTTACGGAATTTCTGGATTCGGTCTCCACGCTCAAGGCCCGCGATAGAAGCTATGCAATAGCATAATAATTAAAAAAAATTAAAAAACTTAAATCATACCTAGTATACAATCGGCGGTCTTATCTTTAGTGTACAAACAACACTTTATCTCAGAATGAAGGACGTGTTTTCAGTGAATTTACAGGTCTGAAATTTTCTGTGAAATTACAGGGCTTAGAGATTTAACATCTAATATCTCAGGGGGACGAGTGCAGTGCATTGCCGCTGGATTTTGAAGTATATAAGTTTAAAACTTTGGGTGGCACTGAACTGAGCAAGCGTGACGCTTACCACCGGACGAGCGACTTGCTTGTCTAGTCCCTCAATTCCATAAAAAATTACATCTATATATATTGACAAAATTAAATAGATTAAAATAATTGCGAAATAGCGCTGACGTCACTGTTGTTGATGTCAATGACCTCTCAACTTTCCTTCACAGCAGACATTGGGTCGTGGATTCTGACGTCACAGAAAGCCCAAAGTTCCACGTAGCTCTACGGATGTATATAGGCGGACTTATCGCTTACCATCAGTCAAGCGTCTTGCCTGTCTCATTTTGTATGAGTATTTTTTGTATAATTATAAATAACTAGCCGTGCCCCGCGGCTTCGCCCGCTATTGTCTGGTATTAAAAAGTAGCCTATGTGTTAATCCTAGGTATGATCTATGTACATACCAAATTTCATCGGAATCCGTTCAGCCGTTAAAGCGTGAAGAAGGAACAAACATACTTACACATTTACACACAAACTTTCAGATTTATAATATAAGTAGGATACTAGCGACCGGTCCCGGCTTCGCACGAGTGTAATTTCTTACGTTATTTACACAAAAACATTAATCAAAATCGGTCCAGCCGTTTAGGAAGAGTTCAATCACATACACAAGTACCTAAGAATCCTACTAATATTATAAATCCGAAAGTTTGTGTGTAAGTGTGTAAGTATGTTCGTTCCCTCTTCACGCTTTAACGGCTGAACGGATTTGGATGAAATTTGGAATGTACATAGATTATACCTAGGATTAACATATAGGCTACTTTCTAACTTGATAATAGCGGCCGAAGCCGCGGGGCACGGCCAGTTATATATATAAGGAAGATAAAGATTTGTAGTTACATTGAGTCCTTGGTCCTGGCAGCGGCTAGTGTTTTCTCGCTCTCTCTATTGAGGTACCTTCTCACGCCAAGATGAAGTTTGCGGAAGTAATCCTCCCACTGAAAAAAACAACAATATTTTGTCGTTTAGAATTGTATAACATAATCACTTTCACACTCACAGCCCCACACTAAGTCCAGACTTGTATCTTGAATGCTGGAAACATTTACATATCACACAACCAGAACCAGAAGTACAAATCTCTCTTGGGAAGGAAAATTGTACTCCTGCCGGGATTCGAACCCAGGACCTACACCGCGCCAACTAGATCGTAAAATCATCATCTAAAGAAGATGGATAGATAACTCTTTATTGTACACCAGAAATAAAGGAAAATACATAAAAGACCTTAAAACTAACTTAGAATAGTACAATGGGCGGTCTTATCGCTTAAAGCGATCTCTTCCAGACAACATTTGGATGGAGAGGAGATAGCAAAATGTATTGGGACTCAGGTGTACCACATAGTTACGCAAATTTTATAATAATGCATTAAGATAACAATATCTTCTCCATCCAAAAGTTGTCTGGAAGAGATTTTAGCGTACTTACGTATAATCCAGTGATGTCTATGAAGAACTGTTCTTGATCGTGTTTGTTGAGAGTTTTGTTGAGGGCTATGGTATTAGGATTATGGAACAACCACTCCGTGAATATGAAACGTTCGAGTCTTCCCAAGGAGTTCCATACGTTTTTATGAAGGCGTATTAATCTAAAAAAGGAATATAATGTTTATAATTATATAAACATATTATGTATCATATAACTATATTATATAATACATAATATGACGACCCAGTTGGCGCAGTGGACAGGTCACCGCACTCTGCGCCGAGGGTCCTGGGTTAGATTCCCGGCAGGAGCACGAATTCCTTCCCAAGGGATATATGTGCTTCTGGTTCTGGGTGTAAAGTGTGTGTGATGTGAATGTTTCCGGCACCCACGATACAAGTCTTTGAACTTAGTTTGGGGCTATGAGTGGGAATGCGTTTGTGTTTGTTTGTTTAACATGTATTATATTATATTATATATATTATTATTTATGTATTATTATTTCATATTTATATCTAGTTATAGTTTTTTTGGTTAATTTTAATTTAGTTTTTAGTTTAATGTAATATAATAATATAATGTATTTTAGTTTTAAAGAATTAATAATAAAATGTTATGTTTATAATTATTACCTCTTAGTATTCTATTTTTCATGATGTATTATTTACCGACTGCCCAAACAAGGAGGAGGTACTCAAGTCGACTGTTGTTTTTTTGTTTTTTATGTGTGTTACCTCATAACTTCTTTCCACGTGAACCGGTTCTAACAATTTTTTTTAGTTTGAAAGAGGTTGCTTCCTAATTGGTCCCATTTAAATTTGAGTAAGATTTAATCAGTAGTTCTTGAAATATCGTCAATAATGCGTATTCTGTGGACTACATTGACGATGTTCTCGTTTTTGGCCGTCTTCAAAAGTTACCTCATAACTTCTTTCGTTGTGAGCCGATTTTAATGATTATTTTTTTATTTGAAAGCTGGTGCTTTTCATGTGGTTCCATTGAAATTTGATCAAGATGTGATCTATAGTTTTTAAGTTATTGTCAATAATGCGTGTTTAATACGTTGAATCTGATCAAGGTTGCGAAGATAAAGCGGTGAAGTCGGTTTTTTTAAGCTTTGCTTGCGATTAATTATTTAAAATGCAATAAAGTCATATATGTTGCAATTTGCTTTCTATTTCTTAGGCGTTGGTTGTTCGCCTTCTAAGCAGGGGTTCATCAGGTTCGATTCCCGTCGGGAACACAAGTTTTCTCCTCAAGGTACATTTGCGTTTCTGGTTTTAGTTGTGATTGTGTGTGATGTGAATGTTTCCGGCACCCACGATACAAGTCATCAAACTTAGTGTGGGGCTGTGAGTGTAAAATCGTTTATGTTAAAAATAAAATAAAAATACTTACATAGGTTTCCCACCGGTAAATTTGAGCATCATGTCCAATAACAATCCGGGGAAGAAATGAATGAAGATGGCGGAAATCCGGAACATTAGAAGAGAAGGCACGAATTTTAGATGCGGGTACCTGGGGAATAAACCTAATGTTATAATAACGCTTTCACACTCACAACCCCTAAGTTCGATGACTTGTGTCGTGGTAGCCGGAAACATTTATATCACGCACACAAATACAACCAAAACTAGAATACACAAATTTTCCTTGAGGAGAAAGCTTGTGTTCCCGTTGGGAATCGAACCCCATACCTCTGGTTAGAAGGCGAAAGCCACCCAACTAAGCCAACGAGCAGTTCAGATAGATTTATATACTCTTTATCTATAATATCTTAAAACGAGCAATTCTTGTATATATATGTGTATTCAGGATCTCGGAAACGGCTCCAACGATTTTCATGAAAGTTATAGATTAGGGGTTTCTCGGCCCAAGGAATCGATTTATCAACGTTCCAGGTCCGAGAAATGCTCGGTCCCCAAACTGCATTTGAAAAACCGGGTTTAAGAAAGTATCAGCGCCATCTATTACGCCATGACCGATGTAAAAAACTGTTTCTACTCGACACTAGATGGAGCTTTCTGAGGCTACAAATTCAAACACATTCTACCAAAAGCTCGGTCATCCGGATATTATACCTTAATTGTGACAAAACCGAAAATAATTGTTTATAAAAAGGGGGAGCTATAGGCGGTCTTATCGCTAAAAGCGATCTCTGCCAGACAATCTTTAGATGTAGAAGAATTATGCAATTTTTTTTCTATCTCTCTCTAGTATCATATGCTTACCACACAGCGCTCTTCAGTGGATATTTGTGAAGCATTCCATTGACGATAGGTTCTATGAGGGACCACATGAAAGGTTTTTGCGTGGATGAAGAACAATGGTAAACTGTTAAACCGGACCTAGAAAAAAATCATCATCATTTACACGTACAAAGAAAAAAGAAATTGTTTCGTTAAGACTCTCGATAGAAGTGAATCTTTTGAACCGTCTTCAAATAATTTAACACAAGAAAAGCTTAAAAAACCGACTTCACCGCTTATATTTTGGTTTTGGCTTGATCGATTTTGATAAAATGTATATAGACCACCTCTGAAGTATAATCTACCAAACAAAAAAATATCATCAAAATCGATTCATATCGCATAATACATACAAAAAAAGCATACGGTCGAATTGAGAACCGCCTTTTTAGAAGTCGGTTGAAAAGGAGGTTCTCAATTCGACTTAAGGTTTTTTTTTATATATATGTTACGCGATATCTCCGCCAATAATGAAACGATTTTGATGTTTTTTTTTTGTTTGGTATATACTTATATAGGTATATACTTCAGAGGTGGTCCCATATAAATTTTATCGAAATCGATCCAGCCAAAACCAATATATAATGAAGTCGGTTTTTAAGCTAATAGAGAGTATAATCCAACTGAAAAAAAAGAATTAAGAAAAACAATGAAATAAATTGGGAGAAAAAATATTTTTTTTGTATGGCAGGTAGCCTTTGGCCACTAAAAGTAATCATGCAGCTGAAGATGTAGCATGCTTGCCTAAAGGATTATTTTGAAAAACACCCAGATTTCCGTTCAAAGACGCGGGCCATGACTTCCGTTCCTGTACAGATGATGAATGTAGAAGCGAATCGCTTCGAGCGAACTGGAGTTATAAACATGCTTACTCTTTCTTCGCGGCGCTCCATCCGGCTACTAACAGTTGGTTGACGACTACATCGACTGGTATGTAGTCAGCTATGTTTGTTGTAGCCAATGGTAGCCTCCGCACCACACCTGTATGTATAAACATAACATAAACATACACACACTCACAGCACCACACTAAGTTCGATGACTTGTGTCGTGGGTGCCGGAAACATTCACATCACACACAACACAACCAGAACTAGGAGCACAAATTTTCCTTGGGGAGAAAACTTGTGTTCCCGCCGGGAATCGAACCCGATGCTTAGAAGGCTAACGCTCACTCAACTAAGCCACTGGGCAGTTTAAAATAAAATATAAAATATCTTCGCCATTTTGAAGAATTCCCAAAAACTGAATTGACAAATAATACTATCCTACTTCTAATATTATTAGATATATATATAAATATCGTGTCACAGTGTTTGTTACCATATTCCTCCGAAACGGCTGAACCGATTTTGATGAAATTTAATATTCACACTTGGTAGGTCTGAGAATAGGTTGTTATCTATTTTTCATCCACTTAAGTGATAAGGGTGGCACAACCCAAAAAAATTTTTTTTTTCGGACAGATTTTTTTTTATGATTCAGCATTGAAAAATACATACAACCCTAATTTTTTACCTTTCTACGATGAACCCCTATTTTTTTATTTAACTAAAAAAATATTTCCTAGAAATCCTACTAATATTATAAATCCGAAAGTTTGTGTGTAAGTATGTTTGTTCCCTCTTCACGCTTTAACGGCTAAACGGATTTGGATGAATTTTAGAATGTACATAGATACTACGATACTACTTTTTAACTTGATAATAGCGGGCGAAGCCGCGGGGCACGGCTAGTAATGTATATGGCAAAACAACGTTTGCCGAGCCAGCTAGTATATATATATATATTATATATACGTATATGAGTTTACCTTTGGCAGCTCCCATGAGGAATCCCTGTGGTCCAACTTTGGAACAGGTCCAGCCCGGAACAGGCTCTTTCCACGACCCCACAACTGAAAAATAAAAACAACATTTTGAAAAATCAATAGGGCACGGATTAAAAAAATACGGACGTAATAACCCACTCAAAACGGGTGAAGCACCCTAGGTCCTGCAAATTTCACTTGTCGTACCGCGCTGCACGCACACATACACACCAAAGGTCCGACAATCGGTGACAATACACCTGGTAACTATTTAGTTGTCTGTGACAGTTTGAAGCGAGCTGCACACACATACGCTACTATAAGCTTCTACGGAGAAGGGGGAAAATGCTTTTAGAAATATCCAAAAGTGGGGGCCAACATACTTATGCTACGAAGCTTCTGTGGAAGGAGCGGGAGGGGGGGGGGGAATGCTTTTAGAAATATCCAAAAGTGGGGGCCAACATACTTATGCTACGAAGCTTCTATGGAAGGAGCGGGGGGGGGACGCTTTTAGAAATATCCAAAAGTGGGGGCCAACATCATTATGCTACGAAGCTTCTGTGGAAGGGGCGGGGGGGGAATGCTTTTAGATATATCCAAAAGTGGGGGGGGGTCAAGTTGACCGGGATAGTCGTGTGCTCTAGGCTCAGAATAAATTAAGGCCATCTTCGGTGTTCAGGGCCATAATCCACTACGCAGGCCCATTGCGGGTTGGCGGAGACTTTAATCAGCACTCGTCAAGGAAGCATATACCTCATGAGGCCGTCAATTTAGTCCAGCTTGACGAAACTGGTTTCCACCGAAGCGGCTGACCCCCTAAAGAACTTAAGGTTTAGGTTGATATAATGTTACGAAGCAATAAAAATTTCGTTTGCGCGATTCAGGACTTTTTGCTAAAAATCGCAAATTTTGTCGTCTGAATGTATGATTTTGTGAATTTAGATGACTTTTGCATTTTTTTTTATGAATTGGAATGCAAACTTAATAAAAGTAATGAATAAGCGACGAGAAATATCATTTTATTTTTTTATCTGGCTCGCTAGCGCCATCTGTTGGCTACGGTTTGTAAACTAACTGCAAGGACTAATTACCTCAGGCGCAGAACTAAAAAAAATTTAATGATAGTGTAGCTCAGAATGTCAAGTGTATCAAGAATCTAGTTTAAAGAGTAATATTATAAATGTCAAGTATATTATCAAAATTAAAATAATTTTGTAAATAATTGACGAATTCCCGTAACATTATCAAAATAAAATTATTTGAATATCTATCTTCTAGGCAAGCATGTCACATCTTTGGACGCATCATCACTTTCCATCAGGTGAGATAGGGGTCAAATGCTTGCCTATTCAACATAAAAATCGTTAGCGCCATCTATTATCTTCGATTTGTATCTTAGTTGTTTTTTATTTTTCTTATAATCTTGTGCATTAGTCAAAAGTCATAGTCAAAGTCAAGTAAAAGAGTCAAGGTCCATTCATAGTCAAGTCATGCCCTAGTAAAGTGGCAGAAACTTTACTAGAACTTCTATTGGAGTTTTGGAGTGTGCGCAAAAATCACGTTTTTCAACTTTGTATGATTTGCCTACACTTATGCACGTTCACTAAGTATTGACAATTAATACCATTATTACACAATAACACTGAAGTATCACAGATTTTGGAAAATTATACAAAATCAACGCCATTTTTTCACTTTCGCGGCAAAACCTCGGCTGGTGAGATTACTAGTTCTTGCAGTTTGATTACATGCCGAAGATAACAGATGGCGCTAGTGAGCAACATAAAAAAAAAAAAAAAAAAACGGTTTTCTCGTCGATTATTCGTAATTTTTGTTTGTTCGTTACTCCGTTCCATCTAACAAAATACAAAAGTCATATAAATTTACAAAATTATACATTCGGGTGGCAAATTTAGCAATATTTGAACATTATTTAATTTAGACATTTTGAGCTGCACTAACATTTTGCGCCTGAGGTCATTAGTCCTTGCAGTTAGTTTACAAACCGTAGCCAACAGATGGCGTTAGCGAACAAAAAAAATAAAATGATAATTCTCGTCGCTTATTTATTATTTTTATTTCCTTTGCATTCCATTTAATTTAATAAAATGCAAAACTCATCTAAATTCACAAAATCATACATTCAGACGATAAAATTTGCGATTTTTTGCAAAAAGTCCTGAATCGCGCAAACGAAATTTTCATTGCCACGTAGCATCATACCAACTTTAACCTAGCAGTCTTCAGGGGGTCAGCCGCTTCGGTGGGAACCAGTTTCGTCAAGCTGGACTAAGTTGACGGCCTCATGAGGCATTATGTTTCCATGACGAGTGCTGATTAAAGTATCCGCCAACCCGCAATGGGCCAGCGTGGTGGATTATAGCCCTGAACACCGAAGAACAAGGGCGACACAACCGGGCAACCCCGGTTAGCACGACCCCCTTTTGGACTTTAAGAGGGAAATTTAAAGCCAAATAGTGACGCGTGATCAAAATGGTGGCACTTATTTGGCTCAAAGTATTAGCATTGCAATTCAGAGAGGCAATGCCGCCAGCATGATGGGAACGATACCTACTGGTAGTGGGCTTGAGCACTTGAGTTACCTATAAGTTCGATGACTTGTAGGTAACTTAGGTCTTTGCTGTATATAGTTTGAGTTAAGTTTTAGAAAATATAGGCACTTGGCCCGCAGATTTGAAGTAATTATTATATTTCATACATTAATATATATGTTATAATGTATCCAATCGTATACTAATATTAAATTAATAAAAACATTACCATATCGAACTAAAAATATAAGCTGTGAAGTCGGTAATTTTAAGCTCTGCGTTTAAATTATAATATTTGATAATTTATATGCTACATCTTCGGCCGCATCATCGCTTTCCATCAGGTGAGATTGTGGTCAAACGCTTGCTTATCGTACATAAAAAAGAAGGTATCTGGTTCGATTCCCGGCAGGAACACAAGTTTTCTCCACAAGGGAAATGTTGTGTTTTGTGTTTTATAATAATAATTAATGCATAGAAGATACGAGTAGGTACAATACAAATTAATTACAATTTCCATACAAACTACCTTTTATGCATGAGTATGCAACGTCATAAAAAAATCTGTCATTTAATACATAACAAAGTTAAAAAAATATATATTATCATGTCAATTATAAATCATTAATTACAATAAAAAACATTCAAATATTACTTATTTAATTATTTTCTAGTTCTGGGTGTGTGTAAGTGTTGTGAATGTTTCCAGCACCCACGATACAAGTCGTCGGCCGTATTGCGGGGCTGTGAGTGTGGCCGTATGTGTATACTTACTCATGGTAGGTCGCACGATGGTGCAGGGGAATAAGTCCGCACATTTGGCGACCTCATGCTCCGCCAAGTGCTTTGTGAATGTGTAGGTGTTTGGGTGTTCTTTTAGAAGTCTGCAAAGAAATAATACTATTACTAGACGTGCCCCGCGGCTTCGCTCGCATTGATCAAGTTAACATTTAAAAAAGCCTATGTGTTTGGGTTTGTATGATTTGTCCAGGCCGGGGGTCGGCAACCTGCGGCTCGCGAGCCACTTGCGGCTCTTTGGATGTGAAGCTGCGGCTCTTTAGTTCCATACGCAAATATTATTAACTTAATAAATAATTAAACGCAAGCAAAGCTTAAAAAAACCGACTTCACCGCTTTATCTTCGGAACCTTGATCAGATTTATTTTTATTTTATTTATTTTTTTTAAAGTATTTAACACGCATTATTGGCTATAACTCAAAAACTAGAGGTCAGATCTTGATCAAATTTCAATGGGACCACATGAAAAACACCAGCTTTCAAATAAAAAAATAATCATTAAAATCGGTTCACAACGAAAGAAGTTATGACGTAACTTTTGAAGTCGGGTAAACGAGATCATCGTCAAAGTAGTCCATAAAATAGGCATTATTGACGATATTTCAAGAACTACAGATCAGATCTTGATCAAATTTAAATGGGACCAATTGGAAAGCAACATCTATCAAACTAAAAAAAAAATTCGAAGTCGGCTCACGTGGAGAGAAGTTATGAGGTAAAACACATAAAAAAATACAGTCGACTTGAGTACCTTCTCCTTTTTTGGGAAGTCGGTAAAAAAATAAAAGTATTTAAAATCGTTCTGAATCGATAAACGAGGATTAGGCACCATTTATATCTCTTAGCCACTCGTGTTGTACTCGCTTTCCACCGCACCCCTCCCCCGTGACAAATTTGTGGCTCTTTGAAAACTTTGAAATTTTTTAAAAACCATGAATTTTTGTAAATTGTAATTTTTTACTCTACCGAAATAAAAGGTTGCCGATCCCTGGTCTAGGCAAATTTAAATTACAACTGTAACAACCCTGATTTTCAAAACTATTAAAATATTACTTGTAAAAGTACACTCTAAACATTGCTCACTTAGGTTCAATTTCGTCCAACGCGTCGTCTGTAAGGGTTCCCACCAATGAGATCACCTTTTCAACATCTTCCGGTGCGTCATAGATCTTCTCGTGCACTTCCGTTAGGTAAGAGTTAACATAAGCTGACGACACTTGCACCATTACCTAGAAATAAAAAACAAGTTCACACACACAGCGCCGCAATGGGTAAACAACTAAGCATAACGCATCAGGCAAGCGACGTCTTGTTAATAGAGAATGCCGAAATTTCAAAAATAACAACAACACAACAAAATTACACAACCAGAACCAGGAACACACTTTTTCCTTGAGGAGAAAAACTTGTGTTCCCACCGGGAATCGAACCCGGAACCCCTGCTTAGAAGGCGAACGCTCACCCAACGGAGCCAACAGGCATCATGTTGTCAGTGAATGTCCCTTCGAAAGGAAAATTGTGCCGGGAATCAAACCCAGAACTAAATAAACAAATACGCCAGTAGGACATGGATAATTAAACGCAAGCAAAGCTTAAAAAAACCGATTTCACCGCTTATATTTTGGTTTTGGCTGGATCGATTTCGATAAAATTTCAACCAAACAAAAAAAATCGACAAAATCGATTCTTAATTGGCGGAGATATCTCATATCATACATAAAAATAGTGAAACTCAAGCAAAGTTTAAAAAAAACCGACTTCACCGCTATATCAAAATTTTCATTTTAGTTTTCATATCTTCCGAACTTTGATCAGATTAGATGTACACACATTATTGACGATATTTCAAAAACTACTGATCAGATCTTGATCAAATTTCAATGGGACCAATTGGAAAGCAACATCTTTTAAACAAAAAAATATAATTCAAAATCGGTTCACGTGGAAAAAAGTTATAAGGTAACACACATAAAAAAAACCGGCCAAGTGCGAGTGGCACTCGCGCACGAAGGGTTTCGTACCAATATCATTATCATTATTATTTTATTTTAATTAATTATATTTAAAGAGAACATAAAACTAAATATTCTGTGAATAGTTAAAGCGTCTACCTGTCACCGTTTTTAGTATCGAGCAAGAAACGGAAAAAAATAAAGTTTGTTGTATGGGGGGCTCCCATTAATCCCTTAAATATTTATTTTATTTTTAGTATTTTTCGTTATAGCGGCAATAGTGAACTTCATCTGTGAAAATTTCAACTGTCTAGCTATCACCGTTCTTGAGATACAGCCTGGTGACAGACGGACGGACGGACAGCGAAGTCTCAGTAATAGGGTCCCGTTTTTACCCTTTGGGTACGGAACCCTAAAAACAGTCGACTTGAGTACCTCCTCCTTTTTTGTAAAGTCGGTAGAAAAGATGACATTACCTTCAGGTTTTTAATCTCTTTACAGAGGTTCATGATCCTCCTTGTTCCCAGGAGGTTGATTTTGACTGTGGGTCGCAGGTTGTCCTGTCAAATTAAGAATAGAATAGAATTATTAATTCGCCTTATAACAAAGATTGTTACACTGGGCAAGTCATATTGTTATAATTAATATCCGATAAATTTATATGTACATCTTAAATAACAGTAGGATAAACTAATTTATATTTATAATAATTTTGACACTTAACTAAAAATTGATAATAATATAGTATGTAAATAAATAAAATTAAAAAAAAAGTTAATTATATTACGTAGTAAAAAAACAATTGTAGAAGCATGTTATTAATTAATTAATATTATTGAAATTAATATCATTTTCAAATATCTTACTTATATAGTTTTAGCTGTGTCACATTATTATAATCATTACATGAATAAATTAATATGTCATTAATAAGTAAATGAATATGATAAAATTAAATGATTCTAATTATTACATAATTTTATTCATGGTAACAACATAATTTAAGTAGCAATTGTACATTACATTAAACTAAAAACTAAATTAAAATTAAACAAAAAAAAACTATAATTAGATATAAATATGTACAAAACTTAATCTAATAGACCGCTACCAGTAGGCAAAGTACCCAAAATGCTGGCAGCATTGCCAATTATTACATTATTTTCTGACATGTCAATATTCTTCATTTAAAATGTGGTTGCTGATATAAGTATAGGTATTTTTATAAATAAACTAGATATATCAAAAAAATCAATTTACCTCTTTCACGTTTATGGTTGCCTAGTACTTTAGTACCGTACTAAAAATATAGTTTAAACATTATTTTTATCCTATGCGACGCAAAGGAGGTTATGTGTTTATCAGCCTATAAATGTATGTTTGTTTGTTCCAAACGGGTAGGCCGAATTGAATGATTATTTTGTCAATTGATTTCTCTTAATTGTGCGAGTGTCACAAAAGACAGGACAGTAATTAAAATTCAATATGGCGACCGCTAGACGCCATATTTATGATTACTTAGATGTTGAACGCTCTCATATAATCTGGGAGTCTTCAAGTCAAGAGCGAATAGGTATCTTCTAGGCAAGCATGCTACATCTTCGGGTATATCACTGCTTTCCATCAGGTGAGATTGTGGTCAAATGCTTGCCAAACGAGCAATAAAAAAAAAAAGAAATTATTATATTGTACAAGCTATTCGCCTCTCACTACATACTTTTAAAGAACAAATAAAAAAATGTATCACTCTCATTTAAGTTAAAGCTATGAATGTCCTTTATTTTTGACCAAAATGCTGGCACTTATTTGGCTCAACGTATTAGCATTGCAATTCAGAGAGGCAATGCAGCCAGCATGATGGGAACGCTACCCACTGGTAGTGGGCTTGAGCACTTGAGTTACCTATAGGCTCGATGGCTTGTAGGTAACTTGGCTCTTTGCTGTATATAGTTTTAGTTTAGTTTTAGGAAATATAGGCAATTGGCCCGTAGATTTTATAGCAATGGACATTGGTTTTTTTTTTATTAGTCATATATATGTATAATGATATATATTAGTTTGTGTGTGTATATAATATATTATTAATATTTATGTATGTTTTTGTAGGTATAATTATGTATCTAATATTAATAAGTATGTGTAAGTACATTTATTTATTTAAATAAGTGTTGAGGTACACCACCGTCTCTGTTTGTAATATTTATATTATATCCCTTTGGTTGTCTGGAAGAAATCGCTTTAAGCGATAAGACCGCCCTTTGTGCTCTTATGTTAAATATAAGATTTCTTTGTAAGTGTTCTTTTTTGGTGTGCAATAAAGAATTTATCTATCTATCTATATTACATCTTGCAGCACCGATAGTAGGATATAAAACAAATAGAAAGCAAATTGCAACATTTATTAATTTATTGCATTTGATCATTAAAATAATCCATCATGAACAATAGAATACTGAGAGCTAATAATTATAAACAATAACCCACTTTTTTATTACCAATAAATAATTAACTACATTATTACTGCAATTTGGAGCACTCACACGCGACGGTTTTTATCAGCGCTGTAAACGTTCACTCGTCGGAAACGTGATGTAAAAATGTATTTATTTATTTATAGACGAGCAGCAGAATGCTGATATGTCTATATCACACAGTGTTGAAAGTCATAACAGTTCCCTTTTCTAACAAAGTTTGTTTATTAATTTGCAACCAATTGTCAAGCTTGTTTTTAAATCCATTTATTGTGGTAGCAGAAACAACATCTTCCGATAATCTGTTCCAATTGTGAACCACTCTATTGCTCAGGAAATGAAAAGCAGTGTTTGTGTTTGATGGTGAACGGATGAGTAACGACTGTACATAGAAATATTTGATGATAAATAAACATTCTGCAGTGGGCCAGGGAATTTATCTAACTAGCAGTAGTGTGCATACATTAATGTCTGCGGATTGAAGGGGAAAGTTTCCAGTGAAGTTACAGTCTCTAAAGAGATTTAACAGCTAATGTCACAGGGTGACGAACGCTGTGCTTTGCCGAGCAGGATTTTAACCTAAATTCAAAACTAGGAGTAATGAGAACTGAGAATAATCTGGGAGTCTTCAAGTCTCGAGTGAATGGGTATCTTCTAGGCAAGCATGTCCCATCTTTGGCCGCATCATCACTTTCCATCAGATGAGATAGTGGTCAAATGCTTGACTATTCTGCAAAAAAAACGCGTGACTCTTACCAACAGAGGAGCGACTTACGCGTTTCGTCACCCAATTAAAATCTAATCTAGAAAGGCTATTTTACCATCCTCAGCCACATTATCATTTACCGTCGATAAAAAATACACACGGCTAGACAAGCAAGCAAGACTTTCCCCTGATGATAAGCTTTACGTCTGCCGATGACTTCTGCAATATGTGTCATATCATATGATCATAATTATGTGTCATTTGAACTGTAATTTCACTCTTTCAATCGAAACCAGTCTTGCTGGAGCATTCCCGTTATTCGAAATTAAATAATGAATATGGTGAACAAATAAATCCGATCGCCAATAAAAAATGTAGTGTGCTCGCTGAGGGGTTTTATAAACGATTAAGAATGTACTATATGTAATAATGTGAGAACTAAACGTTTTGAGTAAGTGTAGTGATGTGACAGTGTAAAAGTACAAAAAGTACAAAAAACACAAAAACAGTGTGTTCCCAAAATTAGAGAAAGTAAGAAAAGTGTTATTGGACACACTAAGTATACTACTAAACTTAACAGTTTTGGTGAAAATTAAATTACTTATTAGTCTTAAGGCTCGTAATACCAACGGTTTGCCAAACTTAATTAGTACATCATAATAAGAAATAAAAGTAGATTCCCGAGCGTTTTAAAAACGCCATGTGTACAGGCTCTTCGGCACTAAGCACTAATAATATGTTTAGACTGCAAGGCAGTGGTCATAAATATCATAATAATGAGAGAACGTGAAGCAATGTGTGAAGCACTAACTTTAAGCATTACTTTGTAAGTATGTGTTAGTTTGAGACACCTTATGTGTTATTAAGAATGGATATGGTAATCTCAAACTGTAGTAATTTTTACCTAAGTCATTGTTGTACATGGTACACATGAAATATTTAATAGAACAGGCTAAGTACGAGTATTAGAAAGATAATCGGGTATTGCTGGGCATCTAACGACATGGGACCATGCAAATCCCTTAGTGTCTAAACAGACTATGCTGAAGAAACGTGACCGAAGTTCCTAGCTGATTTTACATTCCGACGTATTCAGCTGATATGACAGACCATTAACAATTTTTTTAAGTGTTCGTGTTGACGGTTACTTTAAATATTATTGTTATTATATTAACATATTATTACCGTATTGCACAAAAAAAAAAAACAATGTTTGGCGTGTTTTTACGCCATTTTGGAGTTACTTAAATATTTTAGTGATCCACTATAAAAACTATTAAATTTATAGTGAGACCGCGAGCGCGACAAGCCAAAGTATGTAGGCACGCAAGCTTCGATTCGCGGCGTGATGTCACACGTTGGGGTGGTCGCTTAGGAGGATTTTTCCGCGTACTTGAAGATGTAATATATGTCGTTTTGGGAGATAGGATAAAATAATAACAGATTCTTTTTTCTCGAGTTGCAAAGGTTGTTGATGTGTTTATATACCTATGTTTCTTTGTGGCTGTAAAGTTAACTATAATCTTCACCTGGAAGTCCAAGGTAGCAGCCGAGTGTATGACAACATTGACATTGTCCACAAGTATCTCTCTGTCATCAGGACTAAGTCCTAGATTCTCTTCACCGACGTCTCCAGATATAGGAACTAGTTTCTTGAATATGTCTGTGCTGTTAGATTCTAGAAGTTTCTCGAACACCTGCAAAATAAACACTAAATTTGATGACTTGTGGGTGCTGGAAACATTTACATCACACACAACCACAACCAGAACCAGAAACACAAATTTTCCTTGGGGAGAAAACATGTGTTCCCGCTGGAAGTTGAACCCAATAGGTTAGAAGGCAAACGCCAGCCAACTAAACCAACGGGCAGTTTAAATTACCCTATGTATAAAAGAAGCCATGATAACTTGATTACTGTCAGAACCGCTTACTCATTGTTTTAGGAGTAAAGATACAACTACATCCGCAGTCTATGCTTTGCAGATTTGGATGAAATTTAAGCCTTAGGGCAAGCACTACATTTTATCCTGATTAACTAAGGAAAAGCTGCTGACCAACATGAGCAAGCAATGGCTTATATATACCGATTTATACCGATTAATTATCTCTTTTTTACCTATTAGTTTGAAGGAATACTATCATCAAATAATAAAACTGTTTGTATACTTTAAAATATTACTAAGTTTGTTTTCTGTTTAGCTAAAATAATTTTATTTTTATTTTATACATTTGTTTTAAATTTATATTTTACGCGCGAAATGGGCAGGCTGTTGATGCCTCTAATTTTGTTTATACCATCCTATGTCTAAGAGTCGTATGACTAAAAGACACTGAACAAGACGAGGCCTCGAATGGAGACCATAGGCGAACACCAGACCTCGAGGCCACCCATGGAAACATTGGAAAGATGACATTCGAGGACACGTAGGACATGACTGGATGACCATGGCACAAGATTGTGTATCATGGAAGAGATTGAAAAAGGCCTATGTACAAACTATATGGCCTGTGGAAAATACTTAAATAGCTTGGTGTACCTAAGCATCCGGTTTTACTGATCCAATCACTCAACCAGAACAACCAGGGCGTTGTGAAGGTAGAAAGAACAACATCTGAATCCTTCAGGTTTCAAAAGGGTGTGAGGCAGGTTTGTATCCTGTATCCCATTTTGTTTAACGTCTATGGAGAGTACATCATCAGGCGAACTTTTGAAGGCTGGGAGGGTGGTGTCACAGTTGGTGGCACTAGTCTGGAATTCCTGGAATTCTCTCGGGTCCTGGAATTATTTGGCCACATCGCTCGAAAGGAAGGTCACAACCTCAAGCAGTTAATGATAACTGGCAAGGTCGATGGCAGGAGGCCATGGAGCCGCAGCTCGATCAGGTGGTCGTACCAAATTCGTGCATTGCTCAACACCAACTTGCATGATGCACTCCACGAGGCCAAGAACAGACACAGATGGAAGTGTAACATATAGGAAAGATTGATCTCTCGTCGGGGGATCACGACCATCAGTAATGAGGAACACGACGCAAGGAGGAGGATGTACAAAAATGGACCCTTTAAGGCTGAAGTAGAAGAAGAAGACATCTGATTTTTTACTTTTACACATCCAGAGTTGCGATAACAATAGCTTTAACTTACTATGGACAAAGGTTCAAGAACTTACCGGGTTTTTAGGAAATTCTTCCAATCTTTCAATGATTTGTTTGTCTTTTTTCGGCCTCATGAGTAAGTAAATTTTGCCTACATCGGGTACTGAACGAAGAATCTTCTCTATCAGGCATAATCCTACAAATCCTGTGCCACCAGTGATGAACAAGTTCTTCCCGGCGTAAAACGCGCTAACTTGCGATTCCTCGGGCATCGTTGATGTCACTGACCGGTTGAGTTAATTGTTATATCTGGAAAGAAATAAATGCTTTTAACACGCGTTATTATCAATTTCTTTATGAAGCATATAAACTCTTTTCGATTAACTTTGTTTGTTTATATTTTGGGTCATGCAGTAAAATAAGTTTCTGTCAAGCCAACTTGGCAGCTGTCAATGTCAAGCAAAGAGGATAATAATATTATACTGGGAATGTCAAGTCATTTTCATAAAACTAGGGCATGTTTACATAACTAGGTACCAGAATCCGGAATCCGGTGGGATTCCGGATTAAATATTTAACTGAAGCAAATCGTTCTTTCTAGATAGGTAATAGGTACCTACTATATAATTATTATCTATTGTATTATTATTAATTTTGATATTTCTAAGCATATTGTATCTAATTTATGTGTAACAATTATGCTTGCTTAATGTGAACCTTTTCTGTAAATAATTATTGTTATTGTATGTCCGAAACGGTCAACTGTTGTGATAACCTAATAGTAACCATTTATACACAGTTGTTACAATAAAATACATTTTGATTTTACTCAAAGTACCTACTGCTGTATTCAGAGCGAACTTCGAGTTCTCTCTCTTACACATAATTAATGTTTCCACAGGAAACAAAACAAGATATACCTACCTACCTAGTCTTGTTCATTTTCAACCGACTTCAAAAAAAGAGGTTCCCAATTTGACTGTATGGTTTTCTTTTTATTTATGTTACGCGATATGTCCGCCAATTATGAATCGATTTTTTTGTTGTATGGTAGAGTATACTTCAGTGGTGGTCCCATATAAATTTTATCGAAATCAGTCAAGCCAAAACTGAAATATAAGCGATTAAATCGTCTTTTAAGCTTTGCTTGCGTTTCAATTATCAAGGGACGATTTTCAGTTTTGTTGCTTACTTAATATCCTGTTCATGTACACGAAAAACAATTATCCGTTTTTCGTGTACATGAACAGGATATTAAATTAAATTACTTTAATACGCATTCAATTAATTTTGACATAGGCATACCTAAATAGTTGACTAGATTTGTTATTAAACCAATATATTATGTACATAAAACGTTAAATCATATCTGTAATATTAGAGTTAGCGGTCTAAAACAAGACAAGGCTTTTCATATAATTAGTAATAATTATGGTAGGTACTACTGGTGTGGCGCCCAGTACCTACTCAATCACCCAGTCATTCACTGTGACTGTGTACTTATCCTACGTACAGCCACCAGCTGTTGTCGCAAGTACTTGGCATACTAATGAGAATGACGAGAAAATTGACATCCGCTGCTCTCAAGGTGAGCATTCGTCTATTTATATTTTAGTCTGTGGTTAACATGGAATGACGTCGGTAAATGGCATGTAAATGGTCTGATGAATTTATTATAGGATATTTTATTGTTTACTTTTATCGAATTTATAAAAAGAGGCCCCCTCCTTTTTTATAGTTAGTATGCTTTCGGTGTTTTTTTAATTGTTTGTTTTTACCGATTACTCGTTTTATCGAGTTTTCTAAATACTTAATAAACTAGTTGTTCGCGCCGAACTGAGATCTCGCGCCTACATTTTTCTAAATAGAGAAAAACTTTTGAGGTTAATTGCTTATAACTTTTGACGTGATAACGTTTTAAAAATCGATGAACACCGGCTGCACGCACGAAAAAGTGTCACGTTCCGCCTGAGCCTGAGCGTGCAAGCGAGAGCGCGGAACAAGCGATAGAGCGGCACGATCAGCCTAAACTTCGATGTTTTCTTATGACGTTATCACCTAAAATTATCGTCCTTAAACCGACTTTACAGACAACCATTTTTTTTCCTTAAAATATAATAATTTTGTGATTTGCTGTTTAAAGTATAGGATATAACGGATATTATACGTAAGTTTCAGCATGAGAAGTCGTTTTTGAGATAGACCCCGTACAAAATAGGTCTAAAAACAGTAAATTTGGTGGCCTACCAAATTGTTATTTTCCAACATAGGTTTTTTTAGAACCGATTCGTACTCTACTTGTAGAGTTCGTCTGACTGTTCTCGCTTTGCTCGATCAACTATATAGGGACGATTTTTTTTTAAATGCACGCTTTTTGTCTCCCTTTTCAACTTCAAATAAGAAGCTGTTTCTCAATTCGACAGTTTTTTTTTTATTTATGTTTACCGATTACTCAAAGACGCCTGAACAATTTGTTTTTGTGCTGTTTTTTTTTTATTTGAAATCTGAGCTTGCCATGTGATCCCATTTAAATTTGATCAAGATCTGACTAGTTGTTTTTGAGTTATATCCTTAGTAATGCATATTTAATTCATTTAATCCGATTCAGTGTTCCAAAGATAAAGCGGTGGAGTCGATTTTTTTAAGCTTTGCTAGCGTTTACATTATCATATATTTCATTACCTACGTCATTTTAACAACTGCTTAACAAAATAATAACTTAGGTAATTGGTTCTGAAATTATAATATGCTTCAGACTATACACCCTAGTTAGGTAACTTAAAGGAAAAATTAGTTACGTTAAAAAATACCAACAAAACACGACATTACGATAATCAGAAGCTTTTTTTATTGGACCTCTTTACCCAATTAAATTTATGACATATTCTGACCAAATATGTTTGAGCAATACTGTATAAGCATTATACTTTCACTTTGCCCTGTTTTGCACATGGTATCACTTTACTGCTTTCTTATGAAAGCTTATTGTGAAACCAAATATGTGCATACTAGCGTTTTTTTACTGACTTCCCAAAAAGGAGGAGGTACTCAAGTCGAATGTCTTTTTATCAATGTGTTTTACTTCTACTTCTCTCCACATGAGCCGATTTCGAAATTTTTTTTTTAGTTTGAAAGATGTTGCTTTCTAATTGGTCCCATTTAAATTTGATCAAGATCTGATCAGTAAGTTCTTGAAATATCGTCAATAATGCCTATTTTGTGGACTACTTTGACGATGTTCTCGTTTAACCGACTTCATAAGGTCATCAAGATTACAAAGATAAAGCGGTGAAGTCGGTTTTTTAAGCTTTGCTTGCGTTTAATTATTTTCATTTCAACACTAATTCTAGTCCTTTTTACTCGACCACGGCGAAGCAAACAGGATGGCTATGGTTTTTTTATCTATGATAGGCAAATGTTTGACCAGTATCGCACCTGACGTTAAGTGAAAATGCGGTTGAAGATGGAGCACGCATGCCTAAAAAACACCTATTCACTCTCGACTTGAAGACTGCGAGATTGTACTTATCTGGAAAGACAGAATCTGGCAAGGAGTTCCACTCCTTTGCAGTGCGCATAATGAACGAGGAAGCAAAACGCTTCGTGCGCATTTGAGGAATATCCACCATATATCGGTGCCGCAATGCAGTATGTCTGGTGGATCTATGATAGAATGGGGATGGAGGAATTAGATCGTGTAGTTCCACAGCACACTCTCCGAAATGTATCCGATAAAATACCGAGAGGCTCGTTGTCCTGCGACGATGTCTTAGGCTTGAAGCCCAGCATCTGACAGCTGGTCATTGTTAATTAGTCTTTTGGCTCTTCGCTCAATGGTCTCTAGTGCCTCAATTTAATATCTAGCGGAACCATCCCAAAGATGTTTTTGACCGGCATGTGTGTATGATGTTCATCTGTTCCCTCATAAGTTTCTTTTTCTTTCAATTATGTGCAATTAGCCAGTGTTAAGTGATAATATATTTCAAGTGTATTTCATATTATAAATCCTAGTCACAAGTCACAGTCAAAGTCAAGTATAAAAGAGTCAAGGTCCAGTCATAGTCAAGTCATGTCCTAGTAAAGTGGTAGAAACTTTACTAGAACTTCTAGTAGTTTCTACCAAATTACTTGGGCATGACTTGACTATGACATTGACTCTTGTACTTGACTTTGACTGTGACATGTGACTAGGAGTTTTAATTTGAAATACACTTGAAATATATTATTACTTGATACTGGCTAAATACACAAGATTGCGAAGCCAAATATAATATAAAAAAAATTCACTAGCTATACTAGCGTAGTCGGGTTTTAGTTTTCCTTGTAGTAAATGCAAAGCATAATATTATTACAGCAATAAAGCTTTATACCTAATCCTACAGAATAGAACACATAATTAAATAATTCAAAATTACATACTTATTTACATCCACAAAATCCTTAGTTCCTAGTTCTACAAAAAATGTCTATCGACTGTAAACCTCACAAAAACACTTATATTTAGTGTTTGTATCTTTTTGTGGTACTTTTATGACCTTAAAGGTAAAAACCGGCCAAGTGCGATTCGGACTATCGCACGTAGGGTTCCGTAATCTATAAAAACGGCAAAAAATCGCGTTTTTTGTATTTTGCCCCTTCAATATTTGTTTTACTTTAAATTAATCATTTATTTTAAAAGTGAATATATAACTAAATATTCTGTGAATATTTCAAGCGTCTAACTGTTGCCGTTATCAATATCGAGCAAAAACGAGCAAAAAAATCACGTTTGTTGTAAGGAGCCCCCTTAAATATTTATTTTATTCTGTTTTTTAGTATTTGTTGTTATAGCGGCAAAAGAAATACATCATCTGTGAAAACACTGACTGTCTAACTATCACGGATCATGAGATACAGCCTGGTGACAGACGGACAGACCGACGGACGGACAGCGGAGTCTTAGTAATAGGGTCCCGTTTTACCCCTTGGGTACGGAACCCTAAAAAGACGGTATTTATTAATATTTATTTTTTGCAAACATATGCAGTTTCATTAGAACTACGTACATATACCCTGTAAGGGTATAGCAAATATTAACGCTTAACGCTTTTACTCTCACAGCCACTCAATAAGTTCGATGTTTTGTGTCGTGGGTGCCAGAAACATTCACAACAATCACACCCAGAACCAGAAACACATATTTTCCCTTGGGGTGAAAACTTGTGTTCCCGCCGGGAATCGAATACCCACCTAACTAAACCAATGGGTAGTTCAACTGGTAACTAACTTAGTTTAATAATAATAATAAGTTTTAAAATTCACTTATTAGAATTGCCTATTTCTATAGTTTAAAAAAAAAGATTTATTTACAAATATTTAAGATATATACCTAATCGTATTTAATAAACTTAAGTAGAATCCTACTAATATTATAAATCCGAAAGTTTGTGTGTAAGTAAGTATGTTTATTCCCTTTTCACGCTCTAACGGCTGAACGGATTTGTATGAAATTTGCAATGTACATAGATTATACCTAGGATTAACACATAGGCTACTTTTGAATCAAGTTAAAAAGTAGCCTATGTGTTAATAGCGGGCGAAGCCGCGAGGCACGGCTAGTAATACAATATGTTTCGCTAAGCGTGGAACCGTAATGCTTTTATCTTCTTTGTTAGAGTCTAGACTGTGAAATAACATTAATTACTTAGTCAACAAAAAACTACATATCTAACACTAGGTTAGTTACCTATCGAAAGATGTCGGTACAAAAAAATACTATGGTAACTACAAAAGCAGCTTGAGATAAGGTTCTCATTGGTCTATTTTAATAGTGAAGCGAGATGACTTTTTTGTGATGTTGACTTTTTTTTCTTTCAATTTTGGTTTTGCAATCTTGTGCATTTAGCCAGTGTCAAGTAATAATATATTTCAAGTGTATTTCATATTCAAAGTCCTAGTCCAGGGGTCGGCAACCTTTTGAGGCGGAAGAGTAAAAAATTACAATTTAAAAAATTTCTTAGTTTTATAGAGCCACAATTTTTTTTCTAGCCAACAATAATACCTAATATACTATGAGTATCGTATTAAAAACGCTATGCACGCGTTATACCTGCCTAATCATCCCATAATTTACTTGTTTCAACTGTATGAGTGTACTTTTTTGCTACCTTTGGAGGCTTGTTAATGGCTCGATAGAAATGGTTCTTTATCCTCGTTAACCGATTCAGAACGTTTTATTCTAAAAAAAAATTTTGTAATAAATAATATTTGCGTATGGCACTAAAGAGCCGCACCTTCACATCCAAAGAGCCGCAGGTTGCCGACCCCTGTCCTAGTCACAAGTCACAGTCAAAGTAAAGTAAAAGACTCGAGGTCCAGTCATAAACGCATTCACACTCACAGCCCCACAGTAAGTTCAAAGACTTGAAGCGTGGGTGCCGGAAACATTCACATCACACACACACACACACATTACACCCAGAACCAGAAGCACAAATATCCCTTGGGAATAAATTTATGTTTCTGCCGGGAATCGAACCCAGGACCCACGGCGCAACGGGCGGACACCTGTCCACTGAACAACTGGGTCGTCATAGTCAAGTCATGGCCTAGTAAAGTGGTAGAAACTTTACTAGAACTTCTATTGGAGTTTTGGAGCGAAGGCGAAAATCACGTTTTTTAACTTTGTATCATTAGCATTCAACTATGCACTCCTTTTTTTTGAAAATGTCTACACATAGTGATAAATTTAGAAAGGAAAAATTATCGCTTGAAAAATTAAAAATCATCTTTGGGTAGACGTTATCAACACAACGTGGAGCTAACTGCAATGTTAGACTCGTTGGCTGTAGTAGATTCTAAACTGTTTCGGTAGATGCGTCACACGTCCCCGTAAGACGTTTATAATAAGGAAAGGTTAATTTCGTCGCTTTAGGCGGGGCTTGAGTAGCTCAGCGGTTAGAGCAATAGGGCATGAGACCCTATGGCCGCGGGTTCAAATCCAGCCTCAGGCGATAATTTTTCCTTTCTAAATTTATCACTATAGTTCTGCCTAGCATGGCTAATGCTATATAAATAAAATCAATGTCTACACATATAAAGATGAAATTTGCATATAAAATAAATCAATAGCGGAAGAAAAATAATTTGAGATATTATAATTAGTATTATAACTCAAGTATTTGTTTGTATTACCTATCATTAATATTCAGGTTTCTCTTCAGACAAAAGTGAATAAACATTATTGGAATTTATGAATATATAAATTTTAGATTAGTGTAGAGTCTAGACTAATTTTATAATTTATCCATAAATCTAGGAATGAGGAGCAAACCTAGGTAGCATATCTCCTCATTTCTAGATTGAAGTAGAAATGCTAAAATGTTAACACGGACTTTAAATAAATATTTTTTGAATTCCGTGAATGTTTATTGGATATTAATTTCTTTATAGTTAAATGTTTCCAATAATTTAGTGTCCGACCCACAGAAATCTAATTAATTAGAGTCTGTGGTCCGACCATTATCCGTCTGTTAAGGCTGCATTACACAGGATGACAGGACGCATTGTTTCGAACTGCTGCCGTATTCTGTATGGTGGATGGGCGTCATTAATTGTCAAAAAACAATCAAAAGTGACATACTAACTGTCAAAAATTACATGAAAATTGTCAACAATGACATAATAGCGTCAAATACGAGCCGATTCAACGACCACAGAACATGAAATTTGCTCACGCCACTACTTGTGGCGAAATTGTCTATGAATTACGTTTCATGTATATTTATTGATATTTTCGTGGTAGTGCGTGGATTTGGTGAACAATAGTTGTAACATATTTACAGTTAAGTCGCTAGGTCTACCAGAAACGCGAGAGAGTTCCCAATCCCATTCTCTGTGACAACAGAAATACATAGCATGTATTCAGTAGTACGTGAGTTCAGTACGCGTATTACGTATCTTTAAAAAATAACAAAAAAAATAATAATAAAATCCATTTATTTCAGGTAAATTAACCCATAACATCTTTGTTGCACGCGGTTTCTATTTAAATTAAGCAAAAATGAACCTTATTTCATAGGAGTTTTGTCAATTTCGTATTGAAACCGTTTGCAACAGAGATAGGTAGCATGTAATAGGGGGTCTGAATAACTTAAATAAAATGTTTTAGTTTTGGCTCCGCAAACTATGTGCATTTAGCCAGTGTCATGTAATAAATAATTTTCAATTAAGTAGGTATTTCATTGAACCACTCCTAGTCACCAGTCACAGTCAAAGTCAAAGAAGAGTCTTGGTTCAGTCTTAGTCAAGTCATGCCCTTGCAAAGTGGTAGAAACTTGACTAAAGCTTCTATTGGAGTATTGGAGTGAAACCGAAAATCACGTATTTCAATTTTGTATTTGATACACTCATGCATGTTTGCCAACGATCAATAGATAATAATGTTTATGTTTATAATATATTATTATTATTTATGTAGGTTTTTGTATGTATATTATGTATCTAATATTAATAAGTATGTATAAGAACATTTATTAATTTAAATACGTGTTGTACGGTGGTGTACCTACCACCGTCCCTGTTTGTAATATTTTTATCATCTCCCTTTGATTGTCTGGAAGAAATCGCTTTGAGCGATAAGACCGCCCTTTGTGCTCCTATGTTATATTTAAGATTTCTTTGTAAGTGTTATTATTTTATTTTTTTTGGTTTGCAAATTAATAATTTATCTATCTATTTATCTATAATGCACTATATTTACACATTAACACTATGAACATGTTTAATGTTTCCAGTGAAATTGCGTGAAGAGATTTATTATCTAATATCTCAGGGTGAAGAGCGCAGTGCTTTGCCGAGCAGGATTTTGACCCGTATATAGTAGTTTATAAATCCCTAGGTGACACTGAACTGTCATGTGAAATCCCTAGGTAACACTGAACTGTCATGTGAAATCCCTAGGTGACACTGAAATGTCATGTGAAATCCCTAGGTGACACTGAACTGTCATGTGAAATCCCTAGGTGACACTGAACTGTCATGTGCAAGCGTCCCATCAGGCGAGCGTCTTGTTCGTCTCGTTTCTCAATTACATTAAAAAAAGAATGACAAGTTTTGGAAAATAACTAATAATATAAAATCGATATCATCGTTGTTCACTTTTGCACCAAAACTCTCTAATTATAATATAATTATTTTATTTAAATTATATTTGTGCACTAGGTAAGTTGACGTAGGCACTAACATTTTATTATTTACCTACTTAGTAATGTAAACGTTTACGTCAAAATCAAGTGCGTCGTTGAGAGCAGACTATAATGCCAATAGAAATACTTGAACTTTAAACAATGTGGTTAGCTGTTTTTTAATTTTGGCTTCGCAATCTTGTGCATTTAGCCAATGTCAAGTAATAATATATTTCAAGTGTATTTCATAATAAAAGTCAAAGTCAAGTAAACCAGTCAAGGACCAGTCATAGTCAAGACAGGCTGAAAGTGATAGAAACTTACTAGAACTTCTATTGGAATTATGTAGCGAAAGTGAAAAATTACGGCTTTCAACTTTGTATGATTTGCCTACATTTTACACGTTTACTAAGTATTAACGGTTAATAATTCACTATGATTACACAGTACCTGGATAACCGAACTTTGCTGCTTTTATTTTAACATTTTAAACGATGTTTTCTAAACTTGAAACCTAGCTAGATTGATTTATCGCCTACGAAACCCGCTGCACACTAAATTTCATGAAAATCGTTGAAGCCGTTTCCAAGATTCAGATTATATATACATATATACAAGAATTGCTCCTTTAAAGGTATTACTTAGATTACCACTCGAAGAATCAAGAAAGAAAAAATAACACAAGAAGAAGTTTTGGAAAATTATACAAAATCAACAACGCCATTTTTTCACTTTCGCGGCAAAACTCCACTTAGGTAACATTACTGAATTCACCATTTTAGAAAGCTAGGTCGTTGACACGCACTGTAATCATTTCGTCGAGACAAATAAAACTGCATCAAAACCAGTTATCACTTTCTTTGTTCAACTATAATTATACGCAAGGAAAGCAAAAAAAAACCGACTTCACCGCTTTGTCTTCGGAACTTTGATCGGATTAGATGTATACTAAACACGCATTATTATTGAAGATATTTCAAGAACTACTGATCTGATCTTGATGAAATTTAAATGGGTCCAATTGGAAAGCAAAATCTTTTAAACGAAAAAAAATATATATCAAAATATGTTCACGTGGAACGGAATTATGAGGTAACAAATATTAAAAAAAATACCTTTTTTGTGAACTCGGTAGAAAATCGACTTGATAGGAATATAACATACTAGTTGTGCCCCGCGGCTACTGCCGCTATTATCAAGTTAAAAAGTAGCCTATGCGTTAATCCTGGATATAAGCTATACATATTCCAAATTTCATTTTTTTATGCCTGCAAGCATTTGACCAGAATCTCACCTGATGGAAAGCGATGATGCGGCCGAAGATGTAGCATGCAAGAAATATAGCAATACAATCGGCGGCCTTATCGCTAAGCAGTGATCTCTTCCAGGCAACCTTATTATAATAATTATTAATAATTATTATGTTTACCACCTGGTTTAACTACATAAACTAGTCGTTCGTCCCGAACTGAGATCTCGCGCCTACATTTTGCCTCATAGAGAAAAACTTTTGAGGTTACTTGCTTTTAACTTTTTTCTATATAATAATTGTTTGATTTCTGTATTTGTTGTTCAAGCACAGGATATAACGGATATTATACGTAAGTTTCAGCGTTCAGTGTAAAGCCGTTTTTGAGATAGAACCCGGGACAAAATATGTCTAAAAACAGCAAACTACCAAATCGTTATTTTCCAACTTAGATTTTTTAAAACCGGTTTCGTACTCTACTTGTCAAGCCCTTTTCAACGATACCCTGGATAGATAAAAAAAATAAAAAAAAATTTTCTCCCCGCTTACATGTATGGGAGCCCCCTTAATATTTTCATTTATATCATTTTAAATGTCATATCTGGCTTTGGGCCGTAGTTTTACATATTCTATGAGAATTTGAAGTCATTCGCTTATATGGTTTAGACGCTAGATGCTTCTGACAGACGGACGGACAAAGTGCTGAACGACCTAAGTCAACTTAGAGACCTCGCTTCGCTCAATTTAAATACATTGATTGTTTTACAAGGATAAGCACATAACTACATTAAAGGCAGTAAAAATAACGTATAACAGTATTCTAATTGCTGTCCAATTTTACCAAACATTTTATATGCGATTCAAATTGGACACATTCAGAGAGCCGTCATGGTTTATGGTCAGAATCTGACGTTGGTCACAGTTTGGCATTTAAAAATTTTCATGTCAATTTGACGGAGTCAATTTCAACAGACTCCAACATATTTTAATTTGTTTTAAACTGGTTTTTTTTATAGAAAGTGAAAAAATGGCGTTGTTGATTTTGTAAAATTATCCAAAACCTGTGATTCTTCGAGTGTTAATGTGTAATAATGGTGGATTATTAACCGTTAATACTTAGTGAACGTGCATAAGTGTAGGCAAATGTTACAAAGTTGAAAAACGTGATTTTCACCTTCGCTCCAAAACTCCAATGGAAGTTCTAGTAAAGATTCTACCACTTTACTAGGGCATGACTTTACTATGACTGGACCTTGACTCTTTTACTTGACTTTGACTGTGACTTGTGACTAGGACTTATAATATGAAAAACACTTGAAATATTATATTATCACTTGACACTGGCTAAATGCACAAGATTGCGAAGCCATAACTAAGAAGAAGAATGTTTTAAACTGCGCTCCTACCTATACGCGATATTGGCAGAATTATGGTGCGACAGGCCTATAGTCGTCATTTAAAGAAGAAGTTAAAGTAGTTTACCTAGACTTTTGAATCCGACACAGCGGATAACACCACGGGGCGTAGCTAGCTATTATAAAGACGAACGATTGTGTGATGTATTTTTGTTACTTCTTCACGCTTAAACGGATAGACCAATTTTGATGAAATTTGGTATGGAGGTAGTCGACATTCTGGATTAACACATAGGCTAGTCTTATCCCGGAATTCCCGCGGGTCTGGATTAACACATAGGCTAGTCTTATCCCGGAATTCCCGCGGGTCTGGATTAACACATAGGCTAGTCTTATCCCGGAATTTCCGCGGGTCTGGATTAACACATAGGCTAGTCTTATCCCGGAATTCCCGCGGGTCTGGATTAACACATAGGCTAGTCTTATCCCGGAATTCCAGCGGGTCTGGATTAACACATAGGCTAGTCTTATCCCGGCATTCCCGCGGATCCGGGATTAACGCGGGTAAAGCCGCGGGGCGTAGCTAGTGAGTAATAATGTTTGTTTGTCATGAACGTACATAATGGCAAGTCATACAAAGTTGAAAAACGTGAATTTCGCTTTCGCTCCAAAACTCCAATAGAAATTCTAGTAAAGTCATGCCGTAGTACCTTTTACTACGGCATGACTTGACTGTGACTGGACCTTGACTCTTTGACTCGAGATTGACTGTGATTGGTGATAAGAACTAGCTTGATGACTAGATACATGCATAAGATATCTATTTAAAAAAAAAATTAAATTGAGCGTGAAGACCGAATCCAGAAATTCCGTAACGAAAATAACCTAACACCCTCCACTCCGACCGGCACAGCGGTGATACTTTTTAGTTTTGCCATCTATCGGTGAATAGCAGAACTTTTAATGACTTTTTTGAAATATCACGCTTCCCCGAGTGCCACACGTCTCTTGAAACTAACGTTTTAAAAAGACGTGTGGCACTCGGGGACTGCCGCGGTAAAGCTATTGCATGGCATTTTTTATCAACTTATACAATTATAATTATTTATTTATTTTATTTATGCAGTATTTTTTTCCTGCCACCTAGAGGCGAGTTGCTGAACTAAAGAGACAAGCGTGATATTTCAAAAAAGTCATTAAAAGCTCTGCTATTCATCGATAGATGGCAAAACTAAAAAGTATCACCGCTGTGCCGGTCGGAGTGGGGGGTGTTAGGTTATTTTCGTCACGGAATTTCTGGATTTGGTCTCCACGTTCAAGGCCCGCAATAGAAGCTATGCAATAGATTAAAAACAAAAAATGGCTTACAAAAGGTCTATTTATATTAAACAAAACGCAAGCAAATCCTCAAAAAATTCTACTTCACCGCTTTATCTTCGGAACCTTTAATTAGATGAATTTAATTAAAAATGCATTATTAAGGATAACTCAATAACTACAAGACTACTTGATCAAATTGAAAAAGGCCCACATGAAAAGCACCAGTTTTCAAACAAAAAAGAATCATCAAAATCGGTTCACCTAGAAAGTGTGAAAGTGAAATACGCATATGAAAAAAATACAGTTGAAATGTATCCTCTCCTTTTTGATGTCAGTATAAAACGGCTTTACGTCTAAAATTGTTACAATACGCATAATTTCATTACCTATTTGCATATTATAATATGTACCATACCTACAAAAATACTCGAATAACATATTATGGTAATGTATTATGTCATCGGACGATATATCTTAATATAATTTAAACGCAAGCAAAGCTTAAAAAATCGACTTCACTGCTTAAATTTTGGTTTTGGCTTGATCAATTACGATAAAATGTATATGGAACCTCTTCTGAAGTACAATCTAGCAAACAAACAAATAAATATCAATATCGATTCATAATTGGCGGAATTATCACGTAACATACATAAAAATAAATGAAAAAACATACAGTTGAATTGAGAACCTCCTTTTTTGAAATCGGTTGATAATTATTATGTTCGTTATCGATGGTCTCATCATGTATATATCACTAAGTGCGACAACTTGTGTCGTAGGTGCCGGAAACATACAATCACAACCAGAACCAGGAATACAAATTATCCTTGGGGAGAAAACTTGTGTTTCAGCCGGGAATCGACGCCACCCAACTAAGCCAGAAAAATAGTAAAAAGTAGTATTTTATTTTCCCATACAAACTGTTCGTACCTGTCAAACAGGAGATGTTTCTGAATATTTGACCACAGACAATTGGCGGTATGAAGTTCGCCGGGTCAACTAGTTCATGATAAAATTCTTCCTTACCTTCGCCTTGATGAAGATGAAGATGAAGTAGAGAAAATCTTTTGAGGTTAATTGCTTATAACCTTTTTTCTTTGAAATAACTGTTTGATTTCTGTATTTGTTGTTCAAGTACAGGATATAACGGATATCATACTTAAGTTTCGGCTTAAAATGTGAAGCCGTTTTTGAATTAGACCTCGGGCCAAAATTAGTCTAAAAACAGCTGCTTCGGTGGCCTACCAAATTGTTATTTTCCAACATAGTTTTTTTATAACCGGCTACGTACTCTTCTTGCAGAGTTCTTTTCCACAATACCCTACAAGGGTAGAAAAAAATATTTTTCTACCCGCTTACGTGTTTGAGTGCCCCCTTAATAATTTCATTTAAGTAAATCATTTTAATTTCCATTACTGGTTTTGGGCCATAGCTTTACATATTCTATGAGAATTTGGAGTTATTTGCTTGTAGACGATAGATGCTTCTGATAGACGTACGGACGGACGGACATACAAAGTGCTGAACAACCTAAGTCAACTTAGAGATCTAGCTTCACTCGATTGGGAAGTACCCGATCAAACATATGTACGTTTTCTAAACTACGGAACCCAGAAATTGAGTTATCATGATGCACGGTCAAAAACATGTGCGTAAATTTTTTTCGGCAGAAATATTCTGTTTATAAATAATTCATTAAGTTAATATAGTCCATAAATATTAAGTTATGTTTAAAACAGGCAATAAAGAAAAAAAATTAGAAACATTTTTATGGATTTAAAAGCTTTTTGGAGGTCTTTGATTGATAACTAATTATAATCAATCGTATTAGATAAGATGCTTCCTATTTTTTCTGTGAATCAATTTTGCAATTATATAAGTACTAGCTGCACCCCGCGGCTTTGCCCGCGTAAGTCCCGGACCAGCCAGAATTCGGGGTTAAAAAGTAGCCTATGTCCTTTCTCAGGCTCTAGACTATCTGTGTACCAAATTTCGTTTAAATCGGTTTAGTAGTTTTAGCGTGAAACAGACAGACAGACAGAGTTACTTTCGCATTTATAATATTATAGTAAGGATAAAAAACACAATCTAGACTTGAAGACACCCAGAGTGTACCGTTCGGGGAACAAACACAGACAATGAGTTCCACTCCTTCGCTGTACGGTTGATGAACGTAGAAGCAAAACGCTTCGAGCGAAAAAATAAAAGTATATAAACTAACTAACTTATTTTCAAAAATCTATCAGAGCGCCTGGTTGAGACGACGCATGATCAAAATGCTGGCACTTATTTGGCTCAACGTATTAGCATTGCAATTCAAAGAGGCAATGCCGCCAGCATGATGGGAACGCTACCCACTGGTAGTGGGCTTGAGCACTTGAGTTACCTATAGGCTCGATGTCTTGTAGGTAACGTGGTTCTTTGCTGTATGTAATTTTAGTTTAGTTTAGGAAATATAGACAATTGGTCCGTAGATAGCTAAGATAGAAAAAAACGAATATGTGATACGAATATAACGTGTCTATAATTGTACTCTGGACGTTTATACGACGTTAATAGTTCTATTCTCTATTTATTATTTACTTTTTAGTGTACACCTCCGCCAGATGCTGTTCTTTATAAAAAAAAAAAGTATACATCCATGCTAAGGTTGTCTGGAAGAGATTGCTTTAAGCGATAAGACCGCCTATTGTGAAACCTCTTTAAGATTTATTTATTTAGTTAGTTCTTAAGATTTTTGAATTGGTTTTTCAATAAAGAGTATTTGTATTGTATTGTATTGTATTGTATTGTTTCCTTCAACACGTTCCTCTCACCCATCATATTGATGAAGCAAAGCGTTAAAAGGAAACCTCAGGGTTCCTCCACGACTGGATTCCCCGGTTTCCCCAAACATGTACTAATATTCATTATTTGCTTAATTAGCATAATTTATATCTAATTATAGCCACGTTTTATTTCACATTGTCGCGCGGCGCGGTCGTAAACTCTGCGACCACAAAGCGTGAGTCACGGTTGACCGATTTCTGGTATTGTGTTCGGGCAAAGTACACTTGACTCCTCTTGCTGTGTTCTGCGGCTATGCTTGCATTAATCAAACAAACAAACAACAATCACACTCACAGCTCCACACTAAGTTCAAAGACTTGTATCGTGGGTGCCGGAAACTTTCACATCACATACACATTACACCCAGAACCAGAAGCACAAATATCCCTTGGGAAGGAATGTGTGCTCCTGCCGGGAATCGAACCCAGGACCCACGGTGCAGAGGGCGGGCACCTGTCCACTGCGCCAACTGGGTCGTCAATTAATATCATGATTATTCATGATTAGTACAATAAAACGTATGTCCAGATTTAAACTGTGTATCAAACATCGACTTGGTTGTTTTTATACGATAAACCTTTATTTTTTAACCTTCTTTTTTCATCAAAATCGGTTTACCTAGAAAAAAATCCTGAAGTAACACACACATAAAGAAAATACAGACGTATTTAGATAAGTATCCTAAATAATATCATCATAGATATGTATTTTGTATGTGTTCTTCTAGTTAAACCGATTTTAATGATTTTTTTATTTATATCCTCATTTGAAGACGTCTATATTTTTTTATGTTTTTTTCCTCTGAACTTTTTTCTAGGTAAACCGATTTTGATGACTTCCCAAAAAAGGAGGAGGTACTCAAGTCGACTGTATTTTTTATGTGTGTTACCTCAGGAGCCGATTTCGAAAATTTTTTTTTAGTTCGATAGATGTTGCTTTCTAATTGGTCCCATTGAAATTTGATCAAGATCTGATCTCTAGTTTTTGAGTTATAGTCAATAATGCGTGTTTAATACATTAAATCTGATCAAGGTTCCGAAGATAAGGCGGTGAAGTCGGTTTTTTTAAGCTTTGCTTGCGTTTAATTATTTTTAATATCTTTCGCATTTTTTTTATGCTGACTAGGCAAGAATTTGACCATTATCTCACGTGATGGAAAGTGGCGATGCGACCGAAGATGGGAAATTCTTGCCTAGAAGGTACCTTCACTCTTTACTTGAATACACCCAGATTGTACCGTTCGGGGAACAAAACGCAGGCAATGAGTTCCACTCCTTCGCTGTACGGATGATAAACGTAAAATCAGTAATCAGAATATTTTATTTCTTAGATAGATGTATAGAAGACTATTTTTTTAACAACTTATCCATTACAATAGTTAAGATAGATAACTATGCACTTTATGTACCAAAATATTTCCATAAATATAGGAATTAATTTTGATATGCACAATGTAGCAGGTACATAATTCGTAGGTTAGTTAGAAGCGAAACGCTTCGAGCGAATTGGAGGTATGTCGGCCATATATGGTTGACTTTTGACGGTTTGTCTTGTTTTTTTAATCGTAAAAAGGGCATGGAGGAATTATATCATGAAACTGAGATCACTCTTCAAAACCGCAGACAGGAATGGAAGACTCAGTCAGGGCAAAGCCAAGTTTTTTTTTATTACTGACTAATCAACCACAATCACACTTGATGGAAAGTGACGATGTAGTCTAAGGTGAAGCACGCTTGTTGGTAAGTACCTATTCACTTTACTTTTGAACACACCCAAATTGTACCTTTCGGGAAACACAGATGAAGAGATAGGCAAGGAGCTCCCGCTAAGATTCCCCGAGAGTCATAGTAGCCCTCGGCGCCCAGCCGAGGCAAGACTGTGAGACACTTAGGCCTACACCTGACGCCGAGATAGGCGCGGCGCGAATGTTACCAATAGGTACCACACACTCTGGTACCTATACCCTCCAAAATGTGATGATAGAATACCGATAGGCCTTTAATGCAAAAAATACCGACTATTCGCACGAAGCGTTTCGCTTCCACTTTCATTATGAGAACTGGCAATGAGTGGAACGCCCTGCCCTCTTCTGTGTTTCCCGAAAAGTATAATATGAGGTTTTTCAAGAAGAGAGTGAATAGGTATTTATTTAAGAGTGTGGAGCACGCTTAAATAAATACCTCATTCACTTTTCGGGAAACACATTAGACGGCAGGGAGTTCCACTCCTTGGCAGTTCTCATAATGAAAGTGGAAGCGAAACGCTCCGTGCGAATGGTCGGTATTTTTACTCTCTTCGACCGCATCGTTGCTTTCCATCAGGTGAGAGGACCTTTGATACTTCAAATAAAAAAAAAAAATAAGGCCTGCTACCTTACGTTCGGTGACCGAGACTGCAGTTTGGGCTCAACTTTACTATCACCAATGAGTCTTTACGCTCGCCGTTAATAAAAATTACTTTCGCAATCTTTTTTGTAAGTAAATTTTCGGTCAAATGTATTTCCCACATTTGTTTTCTTACGTAAGTGAACTTTCAAATTTTAAGTACTACAGTGAATGCACTTAGGTACCTACTCAGAGTAGGTACCTAAGTGCATTCACTGTTCCAGATCCAGAAATCCAGTTACAAAACTGTTAAGGTGAATGCTCACATCTTTTTTTTTCTGTTAATTTTGGCTTCGCAATCTTGTGCATTTAGTATCAAGTAATATAATATATTTCAAGTGTATTTCATACTAGCCGTGCCCCGCGGCTTCGCCCGCTATTATCAAGTTAAAAAGTAGCCTATGTGTTAATCCTAGGTATAATCTATGTACATTCCAAATTTCATCCAAATCTGTTAAGCCGTTTTTTTATATATATTATTATATAAATATATTATTTATTATCATAAAACATTTCTAATCAATATTACATTAAACTAAAAACTTAATTAAAATTAACCAAAAAAAATATAATTAGATATAAATATGTACAAAACTTAAACTAATAGACCGCTACCAGTAGGCAAAGTACCCAAAATGCTGGCAGCATTGCCACGTTGAATGGCAATACTCAATCTCTGTTCAAAATATTTGCCAGCATTTTGGTCACGAGTTGCTTCGAGTTGCTTTGATAATTGTAGATTCTATGTGCTCCCGGTCCCCACGGTCCCAACGTCTCAACCCCATAAGGCACAAAATATATATAACCACTATCAAGATTACTATATTTGCGCCTTTTGAGAGTCTCTGCTTACACTCCTCGGCTCACCGAAGACGATGCGGGAGGCCTGTGCCGGCGTCAGCGAGCTGCTGGCCTTCCTTGCAGACATCGAGTGGCTGGACTAGCGCAACCAACCGACACGCAAAAAGGGCCGACAAACGGCCTAGTTGCGGAAAACAGCCCGCGCACCAAGTACCAAGTAAGTAGAGTCTCTGCTGATTCAGCCGCAACACCAGCCTTATTTTTAGTTCCAGAAAGATGAGACGGTGCTAGGGTGTCTACGCAAGTTGCATCCCAAACCAAAGGCCGTCCAATCTTCCACGGAATCAGGGTCATTCCGTCAGGCCTTTTACCGTCATCACGTGCTAGACCATTTGGTTCCAAAATAGCCGCACAGTTGGCGGTGGTAAGAGCCCGACGATTATTATATTATTTACATTATCTCTGCAGAGTAAAATGCAAACAAATCGACGACCCTGGCACGCCATTGGTTACGAAAACTTGTTTGGTTCACATTGTTTAAACTAATCTGAACTCATCAGCGAAGGCCTTGGATTAATTTTCCGACGTAGGATTGATATCAATATAATTTAAACGCAAGCAAAGCTTAAAAAAACCGACTTCACCGCTTTATCTTCGAAACCCTTAATCAGAATAAATTAATTAAATACGCATTTAGTCAGATCTTGATCAAATTTGAATGTGACTAAATGGAAAGCACTAGCTTTCATATAAAATAAAACATCAAAAAGTAACAACTAGAAATAAGATCTGAGGTAGGTGACACACATAAAAAAACACAGTCGAATAGAGAACCCCTCCTTTTTTGCAGACAAAAACAAACTTAATGAACATATAAAAACAAAAGAAAATCGGATAAGCAAATGAAGATCGGTAAAAACAAATCAAGGTCGGAAAACCAAAAGAAACTCGTGGGAAACCAATTAAAGCACGAAAAAATAGTCAGTAAAATTAGGCACTTAATCGAAAATGTCGGATTATTAATTATTTAAAAAATTTATAATTAAAACTATGTTTAAATAAGATTAATCGATATATTATTAATAATTATATAATATGATTATTCTTTTTTTTGCTTTTACAAAAACCTACTCGAATAACGAAAATAAAATAAATAACTATAACTATATTTTTATTCATAAATTATTCAATATATATAAATTATTTAATTTTAAAAATATGTAGAAAAATATGTAGTAAAAGAAAGGAAATTTCTTTTTTATATGCGAGATAAGCAAGCGTTTGACCTGATGGAAAGTGAATAAAATGTAAAAACATCCTCCCAACATTTTTGTTTTTTACTTAAAATATATTTTTATTGTATTACTTTTAATTAATTAATAAGCCCTTATAAATCGTTTATTCACATGTGCCCCAAAGAGGCACTCATGAATGTTAATGACTACTGCCAGATTCGCAAAATTAAAATATTTTTGCCTATATAAATATTTTTTATGATATTATAACAGACCACACCTTTTCTACGACCATATGTAGGTAAAAAAGAATAATAAAATATGTAGGTACTTACCAACAGCAACCACAAAACTATTCACACTTATTTTATCTCACGCAAGCGGCGGAAAATTACTAAAATTAAATAGGTTTCCACCGTTTTACTCGACGGACCGGCGTCCAATGTACGTTTACCGCTAGCGAGATGCCGGTAAAACAGGGGACGGACTAAGGAAAGGGGAAGAGACGTTGGGAGGGGTGGATAAAGGGGGGCACACATTCAAATACACTCAAATTAGAATACTCAGATTCTGCTAGTAAAGCCTGTAAGAAAATATTATAGATACTGAAACTTTTGCGCAATCGATTTATGGTCTAAAACTGTCTCTAAATAATTTAAAAAAATTAAAAAACACGCTTAATCATGCTAAAATATTGAATTTTCATCGGTCCTTGATAATGTATCAAACATGTATGAACTGGGAACTCTACAATCATATCTTCAAATAAGCCAAAAGTTGGCTACGGTTTTGATTCTATCTTCTCTACATATTGTTTAGTATTGTTATAAACACTGACTTATTACATCTTGAAAACTGGGTAGAAGTCGAGTGACCTCTGATGCTGGCTTATGGGAAGAAGACTTCAGCTAAGAATGCTGAGTCACCCACGTCCGTAGGAGGATACCCCTTAAGTCTGACTCCCTACACGTAGTCCCCGGGTGGTGCTAATCAGGTGACATTTGAGAGGTGGTAGAGCATTTTGTGAGTTGCTCGCCTGGCTTGCTACCAAAGTAGCTTACCACCATCAAGTTGAAAGTCTGCCGCCAAGCCAAATACGGTGTTCCGGCAGTTATCCTTGAGAGCCTGCGTATTCCAGGTCTAGTGTGTTCACCAGCTTCGATCACTTCGTCACTTACCATCAGGTGAGATAGTGATCAAACAGTAGCCTGACACAAATAAAAAAAAAAAAAATTTGCTGTTTAAAAAAAATGCCATGTTCAGCCAATCGGTTGAAGCTGAGGCTTGTCGGCGAGTTTCTAGATAAAACTTGCTTCCAAAGGTGGGAAAATATAGGAAATCATATGAATAATAGTTCATTGTGATGTAAAATAATAATAAAACGTTTATTAATATACACAGGGGATTGTAGGTACACATTATATGTCGACAAGTATACATTTTTATAGTTATATGTATGAAGTAAAAATATTATTATATATTTTTTATTATAATTATAAAATTATATTAATTTTAGTATAAATTAATAGAATATGAAATAACTAGCCTTGCCCTGCGGCTTCGCCCGCTATTATCAAGTTAAAAAGTAGCATATGTGTTAATCCTAGGTATAATCTATGTACATTCCAAATTTCATCTAAATCCGTTCAGCCGTGGAACAAACATACTTAAACACTAACACACCAATTTTCGGATTTATAATATTAGTAGGATAATGGAACAATATCACTAGGAAAACCTGTATAGTGTGGTCACAGCATTCTTCCTCGGATATAACAATAGACTAATTGAAGTTAAACTGCCTATAAGTTTAGACTTTAGAGTATTTAATGTTTTATAGAGAGAGTGTGGTGTGAAAATTTTGAAACAGTATTTGTGTATCATGTTTGTGTATGGATAAAAGCCCTAGCAAAACTTTTTCTTTTTAAAATACATATTATAATGTGTAATCATCATCATGATGAAGATTGATAATTATAATGTGTAATCATTAATCTTCAACAAGATAAAAATGTTTAATAAATTGCCTACTGATATATCACCTACCACTGCCACAATTTAAAAGAAAAATTTAATTATTTATGTAAACAATAAATTATTTCTACAGCCTTAATGAATTTATGGACATGCACTTAAGTAATAATTCTTTTGATAATGACTAAATTACCTCAAATATATTTCGACTGTTAATCAATTACTATTTAATTTTATTCATGACATACCGAATGCTTATAATTATATATTTTTAATTTCTTGATGTCTGACATATTATTTATTATAGTATCTATTGTTATTTACGAATTATTAAATTGTAATGTGACATGCCTAGAATAACGATCACTGTTATTATTAAGGTGAATGAAGAATCTGAATCTGAAACAATAGTCTAAATCAAAATCTTTTATTCATATTGGCCCCAATGAGGCATTCATGAAAGCTAATTACTCAATTATGAAAAAAAGGTTCATTAAAACGAAGCCGCAACTCTTTAAACAAAGGGCGAAGGGCCACCTTTGTCCTGAATCCGCCTCTGTCTCATAAGAACCGGTTTTATGTTTTGAATTAATTTACTGTACCTACGCAAGGTGGTATTGAGAACGTGTACCTACTTGGTTACGTAAGTGACATCCTAATTTGTTTAGTCAGTTTTCTTGAAAATACATTGTTCTGTATGTGGAAACTTATACCTAAAATATTACAATACTGATTTCATTTATGAGCATCCCTCGCGTAATTATATTATTCAGTTCACACTCACAGTCCCGTAAGTAGTTCGAAGACTTGTGTCGCGACCTTGCTGAAAAAATGCGGCGGTCCTGTTGGCGCATTGGACCAGCCTTGCTTTCTATGCAGAGTGTCCTAGGTTCGATTCCTGGCAGGAGTATAATTTTCAAAAAATTTACTTTTAAAGGGAAATACCTGATTAAGTCATCGAATTTAGTGTAGAGCTGTGAGTGTAAAAGTTTAGCTGCGAGTGTAAAGGACAGGCTTAGAAAGTAGGTACCATAATACGCACAACACATTATTCTGCTGCAGAAGTGAAAAGTGAGCGTTCTCCTTTTAAGCAGGGGTATCGGGTTCGATTCCCGGCGGGAACAAAATTTTTTCCCAAAGGAAAATTTGTGTTTCTGGTTCTGGTTGTGATTGTGTTGTGTAATGTAAATGTTTCCGGCACCCACGACACAAGTGTGGAGCTGTGAGTGTGAAAGCGTTTATGTTTATGTTTTATTTGTTCTCTGACATAATTATATTTAGAAACATCCAAACCGGTCTGTGTTTAGAATCATAAAAATAAATATAAGTTTTAAACTTAACTATAAATAAGTTCGCCGTCTTTTTGTAGTTAAAACTAAAACCTTAAAATAAACAGACGCAGAACGTGTTTTACCAAATAAATATGAATGACGGAATGTTTCAAAGAACTTTGGACTACTTCTAGAACAGGCGAAGCATTACTTAAGATGTATCTATATCTATGTTTAAAATTTACGAGTACATAATATTTAAATAATTAAACGCATGCAAAGCTTAAAAAAACCGACTTCACCGCTTTATCTTCGTAACCTTGATCAGATTCAACGTATTAAACACGCATTATTGACGATAACTCAAAAACTAGAGATCAGATCTTGATCAACTTACAATGGGACCACATGAAACGCATCAGCGTTCGAATAAAAAAATAGTCATCAAAATCAACGAAACAACGAAAGAAGTTATGACGTAACTTTTGGAGTCGGTTAGACACGAGAACATCGTCAAAGTAGTAAACAAAATATTATTGATCAGGTATTATTGACGATATTTCATGAACTACTGATCAGATTTTGATCAAATTTAAATGGGACCAATTGGAAAGCAACATCTTTCAAACTTAAAAAAAATTTTGAAATCGTTTCACGTGGAAACAATTTCCTCCATTTTTGTGAAGTCGGTAAAAAAGATGTTTTTGAATCAAGAGTGACTATTTGCCGATAAGTATAATTTGGGCATCTTCAAGTCAAGAGTGAACAGGTATCTTGGAGCACGAGGAGCACCGCTTGGCCGCGCGCCTCGTTTTCTTTGTATAGGTCCTATCAAGGCTTAAAAATACACACCGTGTTTTTTAATTTAAACATAAGTTCCGCCTGTTCTAAAATTACCAAGTACAAAGTTCAATGTTCGTTGCGGTATAATTATCAACAAAAAGTTAATTGAAACATTCCATATTATTTTGCTCCATAACTCATTCCACGTCTGACACTACAAAAAAATTTTGTAGTAAACAGACTTGGTAACCCTATAGGTATACAGGCATAGACGTACTGACCGATTTGTCAAAAAGTGACACTTACAAGATAGCGGCGTTAGTTCCAACTGAGAGTTTTCCCGCGAAAGTTAAAAAATGGCGTATTGATTTTGTATAATTTTTCAAAACCTGTGAATTGTGATTCTTCTAGTGTTAATGTGTAATAATGGTGGATTATTAACCGTTAATACTCAGTAAATGTGCATAAGTGTAGGCAAGTCATACGAAGTTGAAAAACGTGATTTTTGCCTTCGCTCCAAAACTCCAATAGAAGTTCTTGTAAAAGTTCTACCACTTTACTAGGGCATGACTTGACTATGACTGGACCTGACTCTATTACTTAACTTTGACTGTGACTTGTGGCTAGGATTTTTAACACGAAATATAATTGAATTATATTATTACTTGACATTGGCTAAATGCACAAGATTGCGAAGCAAAAAATATAAAATAGTTCCAACTGTCACCAACTTGCAAGAGATCGTTGTCGCACTGTATATATAATTCGGACTCTTGCGCGGCAAAGCACTGCGCATATACCTAATACATATTGCGCATTATTAGAAATATGTACGTAGGTGTATACTATTTAAATCTAGCAAAACTAATTTATTAATAAAATTCCATAAACGTATATGCTTCAAAATGAATTGCCGTTCCTATTTTACAAACAAACTCTTAAACGGCGCAAGTATTCAAAACTTGACAAAGGTTTTATATTTGAGCCGTTTGGGGTTGAGACGCTAGGCCCATGGGGACCGGATGCATTAGACATTTTCAAAGATTGTCTAAGAGACTGATTGATTCGGCACATGAAATGCTGGGTTGTATTTGGGGCAGAGGATAAGCAATGCTATACAGCGTGGTAATGCAGCAAGCATGTTGGGCACTTTGCCGAACATTCATTAGAGATCGTCTAAACCACGTTTAACCTTTTTGTAACTGAAATATCTTTATAGTTTTAAAAAAACTCTTTCACACTCACAGCCCCAGTTCGATAGCGTGTGTCGTGGGTGCCGGAAACATTGACATTACATACACAATCACAACCAGAAACACAAATTTTCCTTGGGGCGAAAACTTGTGTTCCCGCCGGGAACCAAACCCGATACCTCTGCTTAGAAGGCGAACGCACATCCAACTGAGCCAAGATGCAGTTCATTGTATAAATAGGACTTATTTAACAAAAGTTTATTACAAATAAACACATTCAAACTAAAATCCCTAAGTTTTAAGCCCGGAACCAGATAAAGCACATATTTCCCTTGGGAAATTTATTAATGTTTTTTTATATTCAAGATAGGCAAACTTTTGACTACCATGTCACCTGATGGTAAGCGACAATGTGGTTGACGATGGAGCAAGCTTGCCGAGACGATACAGACCTATTCACTCGCGACTTGAAGTCTCCCATATTGTACTCATCAGGCTCGTAAGATTCGTCTTGATAATGTAACTTTTAGTCCTTTTCTTTATTTAATTGTTTATTATCCATACCCAAAGAGTGCAAACGTGTCTCATCGACCGCATTGTCACTGTAGTCAAATAGAACTCGAAAAGTACATGAAGGTAATAAAACGATACGATAACAGCTACATTGTTTATTCTGTAATTCTTAAACATTACGAATTTGTGGACACTTACAACATATAGAATTACAATGATCATTTATAATTAAATAAAATGATAAATATCTACCACATACCACGAAAATTTACTGAAAGGTCTTCCAACATATTATAAATATTATAAATTATATTCATTTAATTTTAAAGAAATTCATTCATTTGAATTTTTTGCATAACTAATAAGGAAAGGATAATTTCGTCGTTTCAGGCCGGGCTTGAGTAGCTCAGCGGTTAGAGCAATAGGGTATGACACCCAATGGCCGTGGGTCAATCCCCGCCCCAAGAGATAATTTTTCTTTCCTAAATTTGTCAATTTATGGTATAAATGTTAGAAAAGAGTAAATTTGTTCCACATTATCTATAGTTTATGGTATACAAATATTGCTGTCTGGTACGTTCAGTGAAATATGCCTTAAATATTAATTAAACAAAACATTGGGGTTAATATGAATCAAATATTCAAATTCAGAATTAAGGAAAATAAATAATAAGTAATAAAGTCAGCGGTTAATTAAAAAAAAAAAATATGTAATTTAAAACTAGAAGTATAAAATAAAATATTTGTTTTTTAATTAAAAGAAGAAATATTCTGTGTTTTGAGTATAGTCATAGTAGTTGAGAGTAGTATAGTCCGTTATGATCATTTAGATTTTGAGCTGGCAATTCCGTCAAAAACAGAATTGCCAGCTTCATTCTCAACCTCTGTCTTTGAGTCATTCACTGTTTAACTTAAATAAATAATAATAAAAAAAATAATGAATAATGAATAAAATGATAATTAAGTATTAAAAACATCAAATGTATTGAAAATTAAAACAACATATATAATATAAAATAAATCGTATTGTTAAAAAATTCTTAGTGAAATAAAGTATATGTGAATAAAACTTGTATTGAAACAAAGTCGTAATAAAATAAAGTTGTATTGAAATATAACAAAGTCGTTTTGAATAAAAGTCGTAGCAAAATAAAGTTCTATTAAAATAAAACAGTCGTTTTGAATAAAAGTCGCAATAACACAAAGTCGTAACAAAATAAAGTTGTTTTGAAATAAAACAAAGTTGTTTATAAAATAAAGTTGCAAAACAAAGTTGCATTAATATTGTAAAACGAATGGAACTCGTCTCTCTCGTATTTAGAATAAAGTCGCTAATACTCTAAATCAAATGGTAAGTGTATACGTAAATAAAGTGGTATACCTATATATGTTGGTAGATCTGTCAGTAACGTCTTATACAAAATATAGTTAACATTCAAAAGCTAAACTACAAGTTATTCCTCTACTTAGATTCTTAGCGATTGAGATTGTCCTTAGATTACAAAAACTTTATGTCTAATATTTAATTTATAAATTGTATATGTCATATATTAATTTTACTACATACGTCAAGCTTTAATGTAGAAATAAAATTGATTTATTAATTACAAAAAAGGAACGGAAAATCTATGAAGAATTACTAAGAAATTGTGTTCTACTTAGAGAATATGCATATATTTAATGCTTTTAATCGATTGTTTGTGTTAATATCATGCTTACAATAACATTTCATTTTTTTATTCAAGTTAGGCAAACTTTTACCACCATCTCACCTGATGGAGCAAGCTTGCATAAAAGATCCTATTCCATTTCACTCTTGACTTGAAGACTCCCATATTGTACTCATCAGGTAACACCGACTCAGGCCAGGAGTTCCATTCCATTACGGTTCGCATAATTAATGAAAAATTTAAATTTCATATTAAAATAAATATTTGAAAATACGAGCAGGTTCGAGCAATTTTTAACGCGGCCATTTTGGGGTGTCATACTAAATATCGTCAGTCCATTACTTCGACAAAATGCTTACTTCGAAAAAATATATTTCGACAAGTAATTGCTTCGACAGATCATATATTCGACAAAGAATAGTCCGACAAAACTAACTTCGACAACGCACGCTTTAGAAAGACCACTACTTCGACAAACCCTGCTTCGACGTGCACTTGTTCGGCAGATAATTATTTCGACAGAAACATAGCTTTGACATAATTCTTCTCTAGTTTAATTGGATTTCAGAGTATTTAATTTGGAGATATTGTATATAATTTAAAAGCAAGCAAAGCTTCAAAATTCACCGCTTTATCACCGGAATCCTTAATCAGATGTTGATATTTTTATATGGGACAAACTTGACACTTTACCCTTTCAAAAAACAATGTTGTCATAAAAATACTAGATCTTGATCAAATTTAAATTTACATGAGAAGCACCAGCTTTCAAATAAAAAATAATCATTAAAATCGCTTCACTTAGAAAAGTTCATAAGAACTATTAGTAGTATTTATGTGTTGCATAATCAACACATAAATACAGTCGAATTGAAAACATCCTCCTTTTTTGAAGTCGGTTAAAAATGTTTGAATTCACGTCACAAATCAGAACACGTGTTTGACTTTTTTGCATATTTATCACACACACATTTAATTAATTTGAATTTATAATTTAAAAGCATTTAAATAAAATTATAATATTGTTTCGCTATAAAGATTCGAAAAAATAAAACTTGATACCTATATAGTGGTCAAATGCTTGCCTATCGAGCATAAAAAAAATATTTAAATGGTGCATATTCCCTGGAGATAGTCTTAAGTTTACAAAAATCTTTATTTTATATTTATTACTGTAAAATACATATCAATTTTACTACATACAAAGCTGAACTATTCAAATAACATGTATTTATTCAGTACAAGAAAACACAATATCAAAAATCAGTGTTCTACTAAAAATTACTAGAGATGGTGTATTGAGAAGACGAACGCTACAAGGCAAATTTACAAGTCATTATTTATTTAATGTCTAATTTGTTATCCAAAATGTATATAAATGTATTCGCGACTTAAATAAATTAAATACATACTTATTTATAGTATTATCATAATCAAACGATTGTGAAGCAGAGCAAAAACTTGTTTGAAATTATAAGCGATTGCTTCTATTTACCTTATCTGGGAAGTCGAGGTTTTCCGGTCAGAATAGATACATATAAGATGTAACAGAAAGGTGTAGTAATATTTAGTGTTGTGTATGTTTATCGGGCCCGGAATCATCTGCCAGAGAACAAAATTCGAAATCACAGATATTTTTTTCCATACAAGAATTAAAAAATATTTTTCAATTATTATTGACAACCCTACAGTGTCATCTGTGGCGCGTGACCTTGAAATTTATTATGGCCACCACTGTCAAACGTCTACGTCCATAGACTATGTGGTGTAGAACGGTAGCTGATGAAATAGGGCTGCAAATAACTTAATGTTTTAGTAACTTTAATTAATTATTTAACTCAATATTCATGCTGCTGCCGCGAATTTAGAAGATCCTGTTAGACTCCATACATGTAGTTAGATACGTGGCTTGGGTATTACTACACTTTTCTGTTTCACATTGTATAGCCCGGCACCTACACAGCTATATAATATTTATTGAAATTGTTATCTTCGCCATACACTAACAGGGTCTATTTTTGTATAGCTTGTTCTAGTCAAGAAGCAAGAATAATTTATTGGTGAATTGACAAATTATAACAATCCGCAACCTTTTCGTGGTACGAATAGTGATGGAGGTAAACTGTGGTGAATCATTGAAATGTTTCCCTGTCATATAAAAAATTCACTTTATCGTGTGTTTTTACGACACTGTCTTTTTAACAACATCTTTGTTTTTTTAATATAAAAAAAATATGTTTAGCTGTCGGAACTGCTTACATGACTTGCGTTTTATCGCACATCCTGACTTAGAAAAACCTCGCCTTAAGGTCCTAATAAAAAAACATCTCATTAAAGGCAATGGCAAGAATAAAAACATGAAAATACCAAAATGGTAAAAAAAATTACGTTACTTCATAATATTATTATTATAAACAAGTAGGTAAATCTATTTTGTATAGAATTAGGGCGAGAGCAAAAATTAAAGTTTTCTTAATTCTAGTTAAGTACTGGCATGGAATGTAGAAATTTAAAAATAAAAAAATATTTTTTTTGCAATATCGATGAATAATAAATTCAGTTTAAAATTAAAGCAAATTTCACTACGTAATTAATTAATTTTACTATAAACTTAATTAATGTATAATTCATTAATCTTAAACTACTTCCTTTAAAATACCGAATAATAATTCATTTAATAAGGTTACATAAATTGTAAAAAAATAACACTGAAGGGTGATATGGCTCAATTACAAATCAATAGTAATAAAATAATTCTATTTTATATAATTTTATATTCTAATTATATCTAATTTCTTACTGAGTATTTAATTTAAAATCAACTTAGTTTTAACACTAAAATAAAGCTGCAAAATACTTTTAAATAATATTCCAAAATATGTACTAATTTACAAATAGCTACCACCTTCAAATATGACTACGTTGAATATAAAAAAAAATTAAAACCAATTCCATTAAAATATTTAAAAGAAACACAAGACAAAAAAAATATTTACAAAATTAAGCTTGCAGTGTTTTTTTTGTTTGTGATGTTACTATTTAAAAATAATAAGCAATATATCAAAAATGTCACATAAAAGGAACATATTATTAATATTAAAAACACTGGACTCTATCAAGCTTATATGCAATGTTTTACGTTTGACAGGTAATTATTAAATTAAAGTGTATATATTTTTAATTAAATAATAAGACGCTATATGTTTACCAAATATGCAATAAAAGTGTACTGGGCTAAATATCACTGACTCTGTGGCAGAGCGAGATGGCTATATACTGTCATTGGTTAATAGTATACAATCAGGGGGTTGGTTTAAAATTTACAACTGAGCAGAAAAATTAATATGTTTTTTTAATCAGATTTTTTGTAACTGGAAATATTTTGATTTTTTCATACTCTGTCAAGTAAACTATGGACACTCGTAGACATATGTGTTAAATTGTCTGCGCCACGGCGGCATCATACTTACGTTTTAGAATTATTTTTTTTTGGTTTTAAAAAAAATTACATATATTTTTTTCTGCTCAGTTCCCGATTCCAAACCACTCCTTGCAGGATTGTGCACTACTAATCAATGACGGTATAAAACAATCTATAACGCCATCCCGCACTAGCACGGCTCGCATTAGCATGGCCGTTACACGAGATTCACGTATATCTCAATGTCATGGATAAAGAGTTACAATTATCTCATAATTAATAAGATTAATTAATTAAATTTCAATTTTAAACATTTTTCTATCGTGGACGGACATTATAATAATTGCACTTGGAATGTATTATATATTTTTATCACATAATAACTATTATTGCTTTTGATACTATGTAAAAATATTATAATAGAATTAAAAAAAAAACCTATTTCAACAGTCCTAATATATGTATATTGTGATCTTAAAGTTGTGATTTAAAAAAAACAGTCATTTATTTTATTTTAATTATGAATTTCAATAAAAAAAATACTGGAAAATATAATATAATGCAATTTTAAATCTCAGGCCTCGCGATATATGAGGCATTAGCGGCGCCGAAGGCTTATTAAAAATTTGTTGGAAGTTGAATTTTAATAATTAACAAACAAATTTACGGTTATGGATATAGATTTCTGATTAAAGTCTTATATATACCGTCATTGGTCAGTAGTATACAGGGTCAGTGCAGAGGTTTAAAAAAAAAATCTTTTGAGTTAAAAAAAAAAATACATTCTGCCCAGTTGTCGATTCTAAACCACCTCCTGCAGGATTGCACACTACTTACTAATGACGGTATATATTATAAGAAAAAAAATGAGTTATCAAAGATTTAACATTGCTCATGAATACGTCGATATAAGACAGTTTTAGTCTTTTTTGTGTATGTTAGTTTCTCGCTTATGGTATATTGTGACATTGCATGAAAATATTTATGTTGTATTCCACAAACGGTATTTTTGTATCTGGCATGTTGTGGCATAAGTCCTGTAAAAAAAATAATATATTATAAAGATATCGTAGAAACTAGGTAGATATATAAAAACGCTTTAAATAAAACGCTTTTACACTCACAGCCACATAGTAAGTTCGATGACTTGTGTCGTGGGCGACGGAAACATCACATACACAATCACAACCTATCACCATGGATTTTATCACGAATAATCGCGATGTTACCTTCACCGGAAGCTAAAGCTCACTACCGCTGCTATCTTCTCGCTTTTAGAGTCTCCGGCCGGAGAAAGGAAACGCATGTTTTCTTATATATCATTATTAAAATAGTAAAAGTATTACTGAAAAAATAATATGACGAAGTTTGCAATAACTTTCCAAACAAGGAGGATCTTTCTCCAAAAGGGAAATGTGTTTCTGATTCTGGTTGTGATTGTGTGTGATGTGAATTTTTCCGGCACCCCTGCCACAAGTCATCGTACTTAGTATGGGGCTGTGAGTGTTTATATTATGTATGTTAAGTTACCCTTGGCGTCTCATATAAAAACGGCTTCATGATATTGAAGACCGCTCTGATCTTCATCAGCCTGTCAATATTGCAATCGAGTCCCATTTTGAATGTGTAAGTGTCATCTAAAAAGCTTGGTTTCAACATGTCGGTCCTTTGACAGCTCTTGGACGGATCATCTTGGTTGCAGTGCAGATCGCAGAGACGGAAGTCCTTAAGTTTTGATGTTCTGAAATGAGGGTAGTTATTAATTTTTTTAACGCTTTCACACTCACACCATGTTCAAACTTATATCGTGGGTGCCGGAAACATTCACATCACACACACTACACCCAGAACCAGAAGCACAAATATCTCTTGGGAAGGAATTTGTGTTTCTGCCGGGAATCGAACCCAGGACGAACGGCGCAGAGGGCGGACACCTGTCCACTGCGCCAACTGGGTCGTAAAAAATATGATCATATACAGCCATGTTTACAATATCACTGCGTCCGAAACACAACAGTCTTTGTGCAATGCTTTAGCATCGGATCCGCCCCGGCTTCACGCGGGTGCAATTTCAAGTGGATTAAAAATAAGTTACTTAATAAAAAATTTTTAAAGAAAAGCTATTAGTCCGCCGGATTTAACACTTTAAATCCGACGTCACTTTATTTTTCGAGTTATTCTCAGCAAGCCCTTTCATTGTATACCCATATTGTAGGAATGCATTAAAAATTACATGTCCGCCATTTTGTGTGTTCTGTCATGTTGGATTTAGAATGACGTCACACAGCTAACCATGCATTGTCATCCAAACTAAACGTGAATACAACATTTCAGCTCAATCGGTTGAAGATATCTGCTTCAAAATTGAGTTGCAAGACTCCACCCGAACAAACATACATACAGTGCAACAAGCTAAATAGAAGCTGGTAAAAAATACATACAAACCTTGCCCTGACAATTACGAACACAACAAAGAAAGAATCAGCCATCGGTTGAGCCGTTTTCGATTTTTTATGAGACTAACAAACGTCAGTTGATTTTATTTACTCTATTTACGGGCCAATTGCCTATATTTCCAAAAACTAAACTGAAACTATATACAGCAAAGACCCCTAGGTGGTTGAGTAAAAACTGCAAAGGCGTAAAGTAGCAAGTAAACATTTTGGAGAGTGTGCTCAGGAGTTACATGATATAATTCCTTCATGCCCTTTTTACCATCTGACAACAAGACAACTGTCAAACGTCATCCATTTATCGTTGAAATACCTTCAGTTTACTCAAAGCGTTTCGCTTCTACGTTTATCATCCGTACAGCGAAGGAGAGGAACTCATTGCCTGCGTCTTTGTTCCCTGAACGGTACAATCTGGGTGTCTTCAAGTCTAGAGTGAATAGGTACCTCCTAGGCAAGCATGTTCGGTCGCATCGTCACTTTTAATAATAAAATATAAAAAAAGACCCAAGTTTCTACACCTTGATGTTATTGATGAAAAACGAATATGGAGGGTGTTTATACTTACTTGAAGGTAATGTCGATGTTCTTGTGTGTCAAACAGTGGGACAGTGGTACGGTATACGTGTAGTTGTACACCCTGGTCGAGCAAACAGTGTCCTCGAACACAGAAAAGTTGGACGCCGACTTGCTTTTAATACCAAAACGTACCTTGTCGCATTCTGCAATAAATAAAGGATTTACTATTATTGGCTTTAGTAAATTGTTATTTTCTATTTCAGGCGCGATGAGGGTCAAAACTTTGCCTATCTAGAATAAATAATTAAACGCAAGCAAAGCTTAAAAAAACCGACTTCACCGCTTTTTCTTCGGAACCTTGATAGATTTAATGTATTAATCACGTATTATAGATTATAACTCAAAAACTAGAGATCAGATCTTGATCAATGGGACCACACGAAAAGCACCAGCTTTCAAATAAAAAAATAATCATCAAAATCGGCGCACAACGAAAGAAGTTATGAGGTAACTTTTGAAGTCGGGAAACGAGAACATCGTCAAAGTAGTCCACAAAATAGGCATTATTGACGATATTTCAAGAACTACTGATCAGATCTTGATCAAATTAAAATGGTCAATGATCAATTAGAAAGCAAAATATTTCAAACTAAAAAAAAAATTTTCGAAATCGGCTCAGGTGGAAAGAAGTTATGAGGTAACACACATGAAAAAAAAATTAAAAATACAGTCGACTTGAGTACCTTCTCCTTTTTTGGGAAGTCGGTAAAAATAAATAAAAACTTTTTAATGAAGCTTTTTAAGGGGATGATACCAAATGTCTCCTAAACGCGTGACTTTGCAACCGTTTTACTCGGCATTCATAATAAGACCTTAACATAATATTGTATTGTCACGCGATTTACACATGTATGCAAAATTTCAGCTCAATCGGTAACCGGGAAGTGGATCAAATTTAATTAGCAAGATGACAAACATCGGGACAGGTGAAACTAAATAAAAGCTTGTAAAAAAAACGACTCACCATAAACTCCAGGCATTTCCTTCGAGTACAGCTCCTCCGAGATATATTCTTCCGTCTCCCTCTTCAATCTCACCTCTCTTTTCAACCTCACACTGCTATTATCCGTCCCGTTAAGTTTCGCTTCGAGATCATTCGTCTCACTTATGTCTTTGTATGATTCGTTCTCCTTTTGAGATGATTCAGAGATGTTTTTCATTGGGAATTCGGGACTTAAAGGGGTTTTGTCCTTTTGTATAGGTTCTATGGGACGTGAGGTGTCATTTAGTTCTTTGTCAGGTTTAGATCTTTCTAGAGGTTCTTGGTCGTAAGCTTGAGGTAGGTCAAGGCCACATGATGTCTGTAAAAAATATATTACATTAAAACAATTTATTATAATATCTACATTGAAGCCACGGCTCAGCTGGCCGCTAAGAAACTGGGTATCCTCGCAAAGGTTAGGCAGTACTTCACACCGGGGCAGCTTCTTAAATTATATCAAGCTCAAGTCCGATCGTGTATGGAGTACTGCGGCCACCTGTGTGATGGATCCGCTAAGTACCAGCTTAAAGCTCTTGAGTCCATCGACCGGCGAGCAAAAAGACTCATTGGCATAAGCTAGTCGAGTCGAAATTGCAGTTTCGATCACCGACGTAAAGTCGCAAGCCTATTATTACTATTCAACCGTTTAAATTTTGGAGAGTGTGCGCGGAAATTATACGACTTAATTCCCACATGCCAGTTTTACCATCTAACAACAAGACAAACAGTCAAACGTCATCATCCATATATGGTTGACATAGCTCTAGTTCGGTCAAAGCGTTTCGCTTCTACGTTTATCATCCGTACTGTGAAGGAGTGGAACTCTTTGCCCTCGTATTTGTTCTCCGAACGGTATAATCTGGGGTCTTCAAGTCTAGAGTGAATAGGTATCTTCTAAGTAAGCATGCTACATCTTCAGCCGCATCATCACTTTCCATCACGTGAGATAGCGGCCAAATACATACCTGTCATAAAAAAAGTACAAAACAAGAGTTAAATATACAATAATAGTTTGTAATTACCGAAAAAAATAAAATGGGCTATGTAGAATACGTAAGACAACGTAAAGGTACAGTAAATTTTTATTTTTACGCCATTATGCCAAATCTATTAAATTTATTATTTTTCAGAAATCCTGCCTAAAATTATGGACACTGTGAACAAAAATACTATTGAAACGTAACATACCAGTCATCAATGAAAGTGCGTTAGTGTTATCTCTTTCGCACAGACATGTATTTAAAATTTCAAACTTAACGCCCGCAATCAGCTGAGAATGTTTGAGTTTCTTGAACTTTTGAGATTAAGTAGTTACGAACGGTATAATCTAATCACTTCACCAAAAGCGTCTATTATGCGCTGTTTTAACATTTCTACTGTGTCCGGTTCACTAAAATAAACACGCCGTTTTATCTCACTCCACAAAAACAAATCACAGGAAGTGAGATCAGGAGAGCGTGCCGGCCAAGCTACTGGCCCACCACGGCCTATCCAGTGATCTCCGAAGTGTGAATTTAGGAATTCGCGCACAATTCGATGATAATGCGGTGGCGTGGCGCTCCATCTTGCTGGAACCACAAGCCAGATAGGTATGGTAATGGAACGTCATCTAACATAGACGACACCATCGTTTAGAGCAGCACTAAATAACTGTTTTCCCGTGAGACGTTTTCTCCAGCTAAGTAGTACACCAAGTACACACGAAGCATTAAAGTGTATTCGCGGACGTAAACGGATACGCCATCGCCATCGCGACAAAATGGGGCGGCGCGCGCGAAATTCAAATGCACGGTTAACCACAACGCGCGGCGCTGCGTTTGCGACTAAGGATGAAGGAATTTATTGTTTTTGTTTCTTTCCGGCATGCCCCAACCTCGGAAGGCCGTCCCGATCACTTCCGGTGATTAGCCGAGCTTCCGGGAATAATGAATGAAAATGCGACTTTTGTTTCTTTCCTTCTAGCTAGGCGGCGACACTCGAACGTCGATATAGCGATCGAGTTTTGCCGAGCTAACCCGAGCTCACTGGGAATAATGAATGAAAGTGCGGAAATAAACGTTTTATGAGTACGGCCGGATTTTTGACCAATAATTACCATTTTTTTGGGATATTTTTTCGACAAATTTTATTTCGTAAGTTTTTTGTGGATGTGTGTCAGTAACGGCAATAGATCATGCTGGTAATTTTTTTTTGGTAATTACAAACTAGTGTTGTATATACAAACATGCATGCAAAATATTATTAAAATAATTTCTTGCCGTCATATTTTGCCTAAATTGGCGTACAAATTTGAGAGAATGGTGTACTCAAGTTACTAAAATATCTTACCAGTAATGTATGTATCCATACAGATATGCGTTTGAAATCCTTTTAAGGCAGCGTGGGTAAAAACAAATGATATTATGATTTGACAATAGATTTTCACACAACTTTTACCAGAATCATTAAAAAACCTTGTAGAGATAAACTACAATAACACGGCGCGCCCCACCAAACTAATAATAATATAGAGTATTATTGACGTCGCTAATCGGCCAACAAATCGTTGGATTTGTTTATGTTTGACAGCCGTCTTAGCATGCACACGTGCGGTGCGTCTTGAAGGCGCTTTGTAAATAGTTTCACAAATAAAGTCATTTATTATTGTATTTTGGAGAGGCGCACCATGTTATCGTATCTGTTAAACAAGTAAGAATGTATACTGACATAAAAGTTTAGATAAAATATTATATTAATATCATCTTTATTTCTTATTTTTATATATATATATAATTTTGAATTGAAAACTTCTTTTGCGGCTTTGTGCACTTTTTTGAATGGGTATATAGGTCAGACGAAGGAGAGGAAGTAATATCCCCCTCTCTTTCTACCCCGCGGCGAAAATGTATGCCTGCTCCTGCTGTTTACAACGTTAATGTTCAAGTTGTTTTTTTTTAACGTATCTTACGAACTTTGTATTTAAGTGTGTAATTTTGGTTTCAAGTCCAACTGCTGACTTAGCCGCCATTTTTGTCATCATTAAGCATTTAGTGAACCTCTTGTTTAAGGCCAAAAGTGAATCTTCGAATTTAGTGCGGGGCTGTGGGTGTAAAACCGTTTATTTTGTACCTGGCATTCCGGATCAGTTCTCTCCAGCTCATTGTCGGTGTTGAGGGCGAAGTTGCAGCCGCTCCCGATAATACCGGCATTCCTTGTCAATATTACCGGCAAGTCGGATAGGGGGGGCGATGTGTGGCCTGTACCTGATAAATGATACGGTTTTTAGTCAGGATTAAAGAAGAGTAAATGAAGGGGGTAAAAAAAGGAAACTTACATGACGGGGAAGAAGGAAAAAGGTTAATAGAGAAGAAAAGAGCAGTGATTTGACCGAGCGAGCGCTAAGCATCTCCGTTTCAAATTAGCTAAAATTGCTTGCGTATTTCCGGACTTCCGGTTGTTCTCCTCTATAGGACGCATTTCTTAATTGATATTCGTCAAATTTTATGAAGAGGTTCGATAATTATACAATGTGTAATAAAAAGGTATAGTAATACTCAAGCCACACATCTAGCTTCTTGTATGGAGTCTAACAAGAACACCTGAATACGCGGCAGCACCATGAATATGGAGTTATGATGAATTAGTTTCTAAAAATTTATTTCATTTGCAACCCTACTTCATCAGCAACCGTTCTACACCACATTGCCTTTGGACCTAGACGTCTGACAGTGGTGGCCATAACAATGGTCAAGGTCACGCGCCACAGATGTAATCGTAGGGTTGGCAATTATTTTTAATTTTTTTGTAATTGCCGCACATGTAACTGTAGGGCTGTCAAATAAATTTGAAAAATATAATTTAAAACTTTGTACGAAAAAAATTATGTCCGATTTCGACTTTCGTTCTCTGGCAGACGATTCCTGGCACGATAAACATACACACCACCAAGTATTACTACACCTTTTTGTTGTTGTATATAATTTTATTGTCGATTCAGTTTTTGGTAAATTTTCAAAATGGCGGAGGCATGGAGGTTGAATACGTAAAAAAAACACATTTCAGTCATTTCGAAAACTACGTGATCTTGGATAGAATCACTTGTACCATTAATGGTACTGTCCAATGTTTTTAATAAGTAAACCCATGAAACTGACGTTAGTGTTTTATTTAATGGTAAGAGAGAGATATAAAGTAGTGTGTACGACAGAAAATTCAAGTTCCAATAGTTAAATCGTCTTTTGCTAGACGTTTTAGTCCTTATCTTCTGCCATTTTTATATCGTCGTGCCGTCAAAATTATATCTACGAAAAACTATGCTGCGCGACGTTAGGGAAAAGATAAGAAAATGGCTTGTAACCCTGGATTATAATGCTACTGAATCCTTTTTAGCTCACGTGAGTTAATAGTGATCGTCATCTATTGTTTAACTTAAATCTACACCATAATTGTTCGAAACCTGCTAAAAGCATGCACGCATTTGGTCTTATACATATTACACACCCAACAAACACACACGCACACACTCACAAACACTTTTCTTTAAGTATAATGTCATTGATTTTGTTTCTATAGCAATGGCCAATATTTTTCAATCCCCATCTCATGAGATAATATTTCCTTTCTACATGTATCACTATAGTAGAATTTAATTTTAATAGTTGGTGTTAAGTTGAAATATTGCGTTAAATATCTAAATGTTTTGAATTATTACTGTAACCCTAATCATAAAATTGTATAGTGCTGTATGTCTAGTGAATTTTAAAACGCTAATCTTGATTATATACAGATTATCCGCGGTACAGGCTTGTCCTAGTGCGGGGATCGTGAGTAATACATGTTGTGACTAGGTTTGATTAATAAATAAAATTTGTATTTTTAAGCTATTGCATAGCTTCTATCGCGGGCCTTGAGCGTGGAGACCGAATCCAGAAATTCCGTAACGAAAATAATCTAACACCCCCCACTCCGACCGGCACAGCGGTGATACTTTTTAGTTTTGCCATCTATCGATGAATAGCAGAACTATTAATGACATTATTGAAATATCACGCTTGTCTCTTTAGTTCAGCAACCCGCCTCTAGGTGGCAGGAAAAAAATACTGCATAAATAAAATAAATAAATAATTATAATTGCATAAGTCGATAAAAAATGCTATGCAATAGCTTTACCGCGGCAGTCCCCGAGTGCCACACGTCTTTTTTTTTGTTTTTTTGTCACTGGTACCAATAATGGTACTATCCAATGGTACTAGTGGTAATGTGCATAAGTGTAAGGGAGATAAAAAAGGTGCTTAATCTGAGGCAGGGGCAGATTGTAAAACAGCGCTATGCTTACATGTAAATGTTCACATAGCACACGCTGAATCTGTCCCTATTACTCGATAAATTCAATTTTAATAGGTCTTGTATTTAAACACCACACAAAAAAGTACCTATTTCACTACCAAAAAAATTCTAAACGGTTACCAAAATGGATAAATGGTCACCAAATTACGTTGGATAAAATATTATGAAATAAATCCATTTTTTCGTATTATAAATATTTTTGTATTAATATAAAAAGAAAAATTACCTTAACCTACTGTTCCGATTCGGTTCTGTAACAGGAAATTTATTTTAGGAAACGTAATTTGGTGACTATTTATCCATTTTGGTAACCGTTTAGAATATTTGGTGACCGTCTAAATTATACACTTTTAAAAGTAGTTGTTGATGAAAGTTTCATTAAAATCCATTCAGTAGTTTTTGCGTGAAAGAGTAACAAACATCCATACAAACTTTCTCGTTTATAATATTAGTAAGGATACTTACTGATGACGTAGTTGCTGACGTAGTTCTTGTTAGTATGCAACAGCGTGGTAGACACGTGTGGTGGTTCTGTGGGCACGGTGGTGGTGTATTCTTGGGTGGTTTTGTGGGACCCTTTCTCTGTGGGAATAAAATTGGTAATAATAGATATAATACTTACATCTTTGAAAATATTATGCATGTTCGCAAAGTATGGATGTACCTATATAAAAAAAGAAGCGACACACACTGTTGATAATTAAACGCAAGCATTAAAAAAAAACCGACTTCACCGCTTCATCTTCGGAACCCTGATCAGATTTAATGTATTAAACACGCATTGCTGACTATAACTCAAAAACTAGTGATCAGATCTTGATCAAAGCACCAGCTTTCAAATAAAAAATAATCATCAAAATCGGCTCACAACGAAAGAAGTTATGAGGTAACTTTTGAAGTCGGGTAAACGAGAACATCATCAAAGTAGTCCACAAAATAGGCATTATTGACGATATTTCAAGAACTACTGATCAGATCTTGATCAAATTTAAATGGGACCAATTAGAAAGCCACATCTTTCAAACTAAAAAAAAAAATTTCGTAATCGGCTCACGTGGAGAGAGTTATGAGGTAGCACACATAAAAAAACAGTTGACTTGAGTACCTTGTAAAGTCGGTAAAAATAATTGAGTAACATGTAGTAAAATAAGTTACTTGTTAAAAACATTTTAAAGACAAGCTTTTAGAAGACCGCCATATTGGATTTAAAGTGACGTCACTTTATTTTTCGAGTTATTCTCAGCAAGCCCTTTCATTTGATACCATATAGTAGGAGTGCATTAAAAATTACTTGTCCGTCATTTTGTGTGTTCCGCCATGTTGGACTTAGAATGACGAGCTATTAGGTGTTAGGTTATTTTCGTTACGGAATTTCTGGATTCGGTCTCCACGCTCAAGGCCCGCGATAGAAGCTATGCAATAGCTTAAAAACATACAGTCGAGAACCTCCTTTTTTGAAGTCGGTTAAAAATTAAACAAGTATATTAACTTACCTTTTGCAGTTTTCTTTGCAGTGACGTGTTGTGACGGTTTTGGGTTCTGTAAATTAACAAAAAAAATTATTTAAATTAAAAGAATATACTAACATTAATTAAACATAAAAATAAACGCTTTCACACTCACAGCCCTACACTAAATTCGATGACTTGTGTCGATTGTGCCGGAAACATTCACATCACACACACAATCACAATCAGAACCAGAAACACAAATTTTCCGCGGGGAGAAAACTTGTGTTCCCGTCGGGAATCGAACCCGATACTCCTGCTTAGAAGGCGAAAGCTCATCCAACTAAGCCAAAGAGCTGTTTAAATAATCAAGAGAGAGCTATTCATATTATTATAACTATACTCTACTTGCTTGCTTGTCCTATAGACTTACAATACAATACAACACAAAAACTAGTACACTGGTAGTGGGCTTGAGCACTTGAGTTACCTATAAGCTCGATATCTTGTAGGTAACTTAGTTCTTTACTGTACATAGTTTTAGTTTAGTTTTCGGAAATATAGGCAATTGGCCCGTAATTAGGCATGCAAAGAAAATAAATAAATATACAAAAACTCTTTTATTGACACCAAAAGATAAATACAACTTACAGAGAAACTTATAAAGATAGTAACAATGGGCGGTCTTATCGCTAAGAGCGATCTCTTCCAGACAGCCTTTGGATGGAAATATAAACGAAAAGACAATGTAGGGATGGTGGTGCGATAAAATGAATGAAATAGATTTAAAAATAATAGAAATACATTGTTTAAACTACATAAACAATACATACCAATAATAATATCAGAATATACTTACATATAATAAATAAATATTTACATATAAATACCTATAATACATATTATTTAACATATATTATAATTCACACACATGTTATAGTAGCGTTTACAAATTATAAAAATTATATAGGATAAATAAAAGTTTTTGACTTGAGATTTAAATGACTTACATTACATTATTCTCAGTCTTCTCGAGACCATGGCCAATGCAACTTGGCCGAAACGTCGAGGTAAATAAAAATAGTTTTTTAGCGCGATTAAGTCCCTAGATATTACCTAAACTATGTGTTCGAATCGCGAAAGTTTAAAAATTACAATTACATTATTAGTACATTTCGAGCCAACAGACTCATTTACAATGACCAGCTGACAGATGCTAGGCTTCAGAGCCTAGGACATCGTCGCAGGACAGCGAGCCTCTCGGTATTTTATCGGATACATTTCGGAGAGTGTGTTATGGAATTACACGATCTAATTCCTCCATCCCCATTCCATCATAGAACAAGAAGACAGACGATAATTTTATTATTTTTTATTTTTTTTTATATTTGGATATCCCTCAAATGCGCACGAAGCGTTTTGCTTCCACGTTCATTATGCGCACTGCAAAGGAGTGGAACTCCTTGCCAGTCTGTGTTCCCAGATAAGTACAATCTTGGAGTCTTCAAGTCGAGAGTGAATAGGTGTTTTCTAGTCAAGCGTGCTCCATCGTCGACCGCATCGTCACTTAACATCAGGTGAGATAGTGGTCAAACGTTTGCCTATCTTGAAATAAAAAAAACCAGAGAACTTCTCAAACGAGCCCAAACTTGATGGGTTTATCTTGTTTAGATCAGAACCAGTTCCATGGTACCATATCATTGTATTGTCACCGAAGATACACAATAACCAAATTTGAGTCCAATCATGGATGTAGGGAATACCTAACCAACTTAACAAACAAACAAACAAATAAAAATAAATATAGTTACTTATACTATGGCATAAACACAATATACCGTCATAAGCAAGCAGTGCACAATCCTGCTGGGGGTGGCTTAGAATAGACCAGAAAAAAGATTTAAAAAAATTCAACTGAATTTTTTTTTCCTTTCTGATTTGTTAATTGTGGGGCAGACATTCAAGAAGTAACTGTCAAGTATACCATGGCAACTCTTAGAGAGCTGTCAAAATAATAGCACTTAGTACTCGTAGCTGTCATAACTGCTACGAGTGCCAAGTGCTCCGGAATCATTGAACCAACATGTGACCCCTTATTAGAAGGCGCGCGGACCTTGGCTAACGGGCAGTTCAAAATCGAATCAAATTGCCTCTCTGAATTGCAATGCTAATACGTTGAGCCAAATAAGTGCCAGCATATTGATCACGCGTCGCCACAACCAGGCGCTCTGATAGATGTTTGTAAATAGAATGAGCACCCGGTCCCCACGGACCCAGTGTCTAACACCAAACGGCTCAAATATGTTACCACTGCCGAGGTTGCCATATTTCCTGATAGAGTTACCTGTATTTGATTCTGTTCGGCTTTCGTCCGATGTCCGGGGGAGCCGTTGGTTTTCCCGTAATGGGGGTAGTTAGTTATTTTCTCCTGCATTCTTATTTCCTTCATCGATATTAGTTCTTGATGCTCCCGGAAGTAAAGGGCTGACATTACTACAAGGCTGGAAAATACAATTAATGTTATCGATAGAACGTGTCATAAGTTAAACGCAAGCAAAGCTTAAGAAACCGACTTATCACCGCTTTATCTTCGGAACCTTTGATCAGATTAAATGTATTAGATAGGCATTATTGACGATAGCTCAAAAACCATCAGATCTTGATCAAATTTAAATGGGACCAATGGGAAAGCAACAGCTTGCAAACAAAGAAAAAAAATCATCAAAATTGGTTAACGTGGAAAGAAGTTATGAGGTAACACACGTAAAAACCTCAGAGTACCTTCTCATTTTTTATGAAATCGGTAAATAACCGACTTCACCACTTACGTACGTAACTATAGTAACTACGTAAGTAAGAGCAAGTAACACTTAAACAATTTTTTTAAATCAAGCTTTTACCAAGGACTAAAATGTTATATAACCGGAGAACTTCTCAAGACGAATCAAACGAGCCCAAACTCAATGGCTTTATCTTGTTTAGTTCCTATGGCCATCTTCTGTCTCCATCATCAGACTAGCTCCATGGTACTATATCATTGACACCGAAGATACATAATAACCAAATTAGAGTCCAATCGGACGTCGGGAAGTGGGTATAATTTAGCTTGCAAGATTTGATTACAGACCAACAGACGACAGGACGGTTTAAACTAAATAAAAGCTTGTAATAATTAAACGCAAGCAAAGCTTAAAAAAGCCGACTTCACCGCTTCATCTTCGGAACTTTGATCAGATTAGATGAACTAAACACGCATTATTGACGATATCTCAAGAACTACTGATCAGATCTTGATCAAATTTAATTGGGACCAATTGGAATGCAAACACTTTCAAACAAAATAAAAATTTCGAAATCGGCTCACAAGGAACGAAGATATGAAGTAACACACATAATAAAAAAAATATAGTCGACTTGAGTACCTACTCCTTTTTTGGGAAGTCGGTAAAAAATATGTCTTAATACATTATATAGTTAACTTACCACACTGCCATTATAAATATCAATATAGTGATGACGATTTGCAGAAACTTATTAGAAATCAATTCACTGCTGGCATCGGAATATTCCTTCCTCCTACAGCAAAAGCCTAACTTCGTGTTGCCATACGAGAAATCATCATCGTTCCTCATCCATAGACAAGTGTCTTTCTTTTTTAATGTTTCTTCAGTTTTTGCTGAAGGAGTTTCTGTGTCTATGTAGGTCGGATTGTCGCTATCTTTGGTTTTGTCTTTGTTGTATCTGTGGAAAAAGTTTAACAATTATCCTTCTTTCTACTTTCACTATTATATATCCCAAAGTTTGTGTGTAAGTGTGTAAATATATATACATAATTTACATATATTTATATTAACATATATAATTTATTATTTTAGATTCATGCACTCTTTAAAGTGTTGTTTTCTTAAACATCGACGTCCAACTCTATTGCGTAATTCCTCTCCATCCAAAGGTTGTCTGGAAGAGATCGCTTTTAGCGATAAGGCCGGCTATTGTTTCACTTCTTTTTTGTAAATAATTATTTTCTGTTTTGTTTTTTGTCTTAATTAAGGAGTTCAATAAATGTTTTATCTATCTATCTATCTATCTATCTATCTATCTATACACAACAAGCGTACACTTGAACTGCTCATTGGCTTAGTTGGGTCGTTCACCTTCTAAGCAGGGGTTCGATGCCCGACTGAAACTCTTGTTCTCTCCCTAAGGAAAATTAGTGTTTCTGGATCTGGTTGTGATTGTGTGTGTGATGTGAATAGTTCCGGCACCCACGACACAAGTCATCGAACTTAGTGTGGGGTTGTGAGTGTGAGAGCGTTTATGTTTATATTTACTTACCTTACACAAGTTTTATTGTAGTTATAATATTTGCCATACTTAGAGTAAGTATGGCAGTTCTTGCACTGTTTCCGTGTGTACTTCGGGGAGTGGTGGCTGAGTTTATGGCAACACTCGTGCTTGCGGATGTTCCGAGCGATATCGCGGATTTGGTCGATGGAAATGTTGCCATCGCTCGGTAGGGAGAGAGATTTTGACGAGTTTGAAGTGGCCGAGTAACGGGAGTCTGAAATAATTGCTTTTTATATAAGAAGGAGAGTTTTTTTAAACTCACAAATATATACAACCCGTAACAAAAAGGTGTAGTAATACTTGGTAGTGTGTATGTGTATCGTGCCAGGAATCGTCTACCATCGAACGAAAGTCGAAATTGTATTCTTTTTTCCACACATACAGTAAAAATAATTTTCAGATATTTTTGACAACCCTACGGTTACATCTGTGGCGTGTGACCTTTGTTATGGTCATCACTGTCAGACGTCTAGGTCCAAAGACTATGTGGTACGGTAGATGATGAAATAGGGTTGCAAATGACATATTTTTTTATAACTTTCATTCATCATAGCTCTATATTCATGCTGCTACCGCGAATTCAGAAGTTCCTGTTAGACTCTATACATGTAGCTAGATGCGTGGCTTGAGTATTACTACACCTTTCTGTTACACATTATATAATGTACACAATTAACGCAATAAAACAATATTATGGGGCTGAGTCACCCACGTCCGTAGGAGGATACCTCTTAAGTCTGACTCCCTACACGTGGTCCCCGGGTGGTGCTAATCAGGCGACATTTGAGAGGTGGTAGAGCATTTTGTGAGTTGCTCGCCTGGCTTGCTACCAAAGTAGCTTACCACCATCAAGTTGAAAGTCTGCCGCCAAGCCAAATACGGTGTTCCGGCAGTTATCATTGAGAGCCTGCGTATTCCAGGTCTAGTGTGTTTACCAGCTTCGATCACATCGTCACTTACCATCAGGTGAGATAGTGGTCAAACACTAGCCTGTCACAAATAAAAAAAAATATATATTCTATTTACAAACAATCCTATAGGTATAATGTAGGTACCATTGCTGAGGCTAGACCGCGCGCTGTCCCTCCGTTGGAGGCCGAGGCTGCACAGCTTCCTGTTTAGTCGCTCGAGCTGGTCAATCCTGGACTCCAAGTTCCCGGTCACCTTGCACAGTTCCTTCACAGCGCCCAGGTTCTCCATGAAGATGCGGTCCTGGTGAATGGTCAATCAGGATAATTATTGTGAAATGGTGATATCTGTAACCGATGTTCATAGCTAGTCGATCGCTCTGAACTGAGATCACGCGTCTACATTTAGCCTAATAGAGAAAATCTTTTGAAGTTAATTGCTTATATCTTTTTTCTTTTAACAATTGTTTGATATCTGTATTTGTTGTTTAAGACCAGGATATAACGGATATTATACGTAAGTGTTAGTTGTAAAAGTCAAGCCGTTTTTGAGATACAAACCCCGGGACAAAATAGGTCTAAAAACAATGAGTTTAGTGGCCTAACAAATTGTTACTGTCGTAAACTGCATGTTAAAAATATTGTACGCCTAACAGGCATGCTGCAGCGATCTACCTATAATTTGTTAACATCATATAATTGTACCTGTAGTAATGACAATAAATTATTTTGATTTGATTTAAATAGATTTAAAAAAATCAGGTTTGTTACTCTATTTGCAGATCTCTTTTCACCCAACAAGGGTAGATAGAAAAAAAAATTTTTCTTCCCAGCTTACCGCTTAGCTTAGCCATGCTAGGCAGAAACGAGTAAATTTACAAAAGAAAAATAGAATAGAGTTAGAATGATTGGTGATCGGGGGCACGGTGGTCCCACTGACCTTATTGACGACGAGGAACTGGTGTATGGTGTCCCCGTTGGGCAGCGCCACGTCGCCGGCCTCCCGCACGGCCTCGGGCAGCACGCGCCGCACCTCCTGCGCGATGACGCCCGTGTCCAGCGCCGCGCGCCCGCCCGCCGGGTCGTAGCCCACCAGCCCGGAGTGCTCCGCGAACGACGGGTCGTAGTTGAACCTGCCCACATATATACTACTTGAGCCCCGCGGCTGATAATGATGATGATTATTAAACAAAACAATAAACAAACGCATTCACACTGTATTTTTTTTTTTTATTATTTCATGACCATGGATGCGTAGTCCTTCAGTCGAAATATTAAACAAATATTAACAATTTCTATTCTTCATAATAAAAGTCTTAGTCACAAATCACAGTCAAAGTCAAGTAGTCAGTCATAGTCAAGTCATGCCCTAGTAAAGTGGTAGAAACTTTACTAGAACTTCTATTGGAGTTTTGGAGCGAAGGCGAAAATCATGTTTTTCAACTTTGTATGACTTGCCTACACTTATGCACATTTACTAAGTATTAACGCTTAATAATCCACCATTATTCAATTCAATTCAATTCAATTCAATTTATTCATTAACAATTATTACATCGTGTCTGAATTATAATATAATTATTATACATTAACACTCGAAGAATCACAGGTTTTGGAAAATTACACAAAATCAACAACGCCATTTTTTCACTTTCGCGGCAAAACTCCCATTCACACTGTACTTCGGGGAGTGCAGCCATAAACTCAGCCACCACTCCCCGAAGTACACACTGAAACAGTGCAAGAACTGCCATACTTACTCTAAGTATGGCAAATATTATAACTACAATAAAACTTGTGTAAGGTAAGTAAATATAAACGCTCTCAAACTCACAACCCCACACTTAGCTCTAAGACTTGTATCGTGGGTGCCGGAAACATTAACATCACACAAATACACCCAGAACCAGAAGCACAAATATCCCTTGGAAAGGAATTTGTGCTCCTGCCGGGAATCGAACCCAGGACCCACGGCGCAGAGGGCGGACACCTGTCCCCTGCGTCAACTGGGTCGTCGCTTGTATTAAAGTAGCCTATGTCCCTAATCGCGAGTATAAGCTACCTACATTCCAAATTTCATTAAGATCGGTTTAGTAGTTACGGAGATACGTGGTAACAAACATTCGCACACACACACAAAAACTTTCGCATTTATAATATTAGTAGGACTAGCTGTACCCGGCTTCCGTTGCAATACCACGTTTAGAAAAAGGTTTTACCTCTTTTACGTTTATGGTCGCATAGTACTTTTAGAAAATTTTTGGATATTGTTAATAAAAAAATACTAAAATCACGATTGAAAAATGTGGTGGGGGTAGGATGGTGAAAAATACTTTACGACCTATTCTCATACCTACCTAATTTAAAAAATCATTAAAATCGGTCTAGCCTTCAGGAGGAGTTCGACCAAAAACACTGACACGAGATTTTTATACATAAGAAGAATACAACATGTAACAAAAAGGGGTAGTAGGTGGTATGTGTATCGTGCCAGGAATCGTCTGCCACAAAACGATAGTCGAAATCGGACAAAATTTCTTCCGTACAATAATTAAAAATTATATTTTTAAAATACTTTTGACAACCCTACAGTTACATTTGCGGCAATCGGAGAAATTTGTTTTGTACAAAAATTAAAAAAATTTTTTTTGCTAACCCTACGATTACATCTGTGGCGCGCGACCTTGATCTTTGTTATGGCCTCCACTGTCAGACGTCTAGGTCCAAAGGCTATGTGGTGTAGAACGGTATTCTGATGAAATAGGGTTGCAAGTGACATAATTTTTTAGACACTTTAATTCATCATAACTCAATATTAATGGTGCTGCCGCGAATGCAGAAGTTCCTGTTAAACTCCATACATGTAGCTAGATGTGTGACTTGAGTATTACTACACCTTTCTGTTACACATTGTATAGTATTTATGTATTTAGGAAGCATCGGAGTACGGTTTCCATACAAAATCAATAGACAAACATGATGTCTGTAAGGTAGGGCTATTCGATATACATCGATGCATCGATTACTCGATGTTTTTAGTACGATGCATCGAATCGAACCGAAGCTTTGAAAACCTATTGATTTACTCGATGTTACTATGTATTTTCATAGAACATTGAATCAATGGTAATCAGCTAATAATTAGTTATATCTATTTATTACTGTTTCAGTACATAGTTCTGATTTCGAACAATTTAGAAGTTATAAAATTAAACCTTATTTTTTTTTGTTTTTAATCTTTGTTGATAGATTTTAGTATGAGATGGGTAATCTAACGGACCACCGTAAAATATAGGTAAAGTTATTGATTGATCAATGTATTTTGGGGCCGCGCTAATAAGTGTCCACGGTACATAAGCGACAAAACGAAATGTAAGCGACAATCTCCTTAACCAGTATAAACATTGATCTACCAATACATGGATTTCAGGTCCACGACATAAGTGTCCACGGTACATAAGCGACAAAACGAAATGTAAGCGACAATCTCCTTAACCAGTATAAACATTGATCTACCAATACATGGATTTCAGGTCCACGACATAAGTGTCCACGGTACATAGGTAACAAAACGAAATGTAAGCGACAATCTATGTTACCAATATAAACAATGATCTACCAATACATAGATTTCAGGTCCACGACATAAGTGTCCACGGTACATAGGTAACAAAACGAAATGTAAGCGACAATCTATGTTACCAATATAAACAATGATCTACCAATACATAGATTTTAGGTCCACGACATAAGTGTCCACGGTACATAGGTAACAAAACGAAATGTAAGCGACAATCTCTTTAACCAGTATAAACATTGATCTACCAATACATGAATTTCAGGTCCACGACATAAGTGTCCACAGTACATAGGCGACAAAACGAAATGTATATATATAATCGGCAATTCCACTTGATCTAGGATAATTAAACGCAAGCAAAGCTTAAAAAACCGACCTCACCGACTTTATCTCCGAAACCTTGATCAGATTCAACGTATGAAACACGCATTATTGACGATAACTCAAAAACTAGAGATAAGATCTTGATCAAATTTCAATGGGACCACATGGAGAGCATCAGCTTACAAATAAAAAATTAATCATCAACATCGTCTCACAACGAAAGAAGTTATGAGGTAACTTTTGAAGATGGTTAGACACGAGAACATCGTCAATGTAGTCCACAGAATACGCATTATTGACGATATTTCAAGAACCACTGATCAGATCTTGATCAAATTTAAATGGGACCAATTGGAAAGCAACATCTTTCAAACTAAAAAAATTTTTCGAATTCGGTTTACGTGGAAAGAAGTTATGAGGTAACACACAAAAAAATAAATACTGTCGACTTGAGTACCCTTTTTTGTGAAGTCGGTAAAAATGTGATCCATATTCTTCTGGCAATAATAGGGGCTATACTTTTACTTTGTACTTACTTCACCACTCGGATGCTCTGAACATTCTTCAGTTGCTGCGCGGTGTCCAACTCCTCGATATCGTGCTTCGCGCGCGCATCTGATGGGTGGAGAATCTGGCCCATCACCTTCAGATTACCTTAAAGGAAAAGCAAACGAGACTTATACGATTTATCGGAAAAATAATACATTTACTCAGCAATTTACCAAACTCGTCCGGTCGGTCGACGTTGACACAAACTCGTCCGATCGATCGACGTTGATGCCAACTCGTCTATTGCAATCCACACTATTCACGGACTCGCTTTCAATAATCTGTTTTGGATGCTCCTTGCAGTATACAGTGCTTTCCGTTCACGAGGCACGAATCGTCTGGTTGTTCAGTTAGATAACTGATGAGATATATTATAAAATAATGATATCCTATCACAGACACACTATATTATGTCGAATTGGACCATTGGTGATACACGACTCGTCACCGATCAGTCAGTATTGATGTCTACACGTCCGTTAGAACACACACTATTCTCGGACACACTTTATTTTATATCAAGTCTCGTCCGATGTAAATAGAATTCTCGTAGACGCTTTACTACCAACAGTTCTTAATTGATATATATTTTGCCACAGACACGCCTCGCTACCTCAGTTCTTACCAATGACGACATATGAGTCATCCAGCCGATATCTCTTGATGCTTACTCGTCCGTTGATATCGGACATGCTTTGCTACCACCAGATTACCACTGCCGATACTAATACGATATTTTATTTAGTCAATCTGTAGCGTTATACCATTTTTTGTGTATCATGTAAATGTTTCTGGCACCTAAGATACAAGTCTTTAAACTTAGTGTGGAGCTACGAGTGTGATTGCGTTTGTTTGTTTATATTTCGCCCAAAACATGCCTCGCGGCCAAGTTCTTACCATTGACGACACACGACTCGTCCGGCCGATCGGTGTTGATGCCGACTCGTCCGTTGAAATGTACACTATTCTCGGACACACCTCGTTGCCACCAGTTCTCCGGGCAGTCTGACTCAAATTGGCCTGGGTTTGAAGCCTGCAAGAAAAAAAAGCTCAATCATCGTACGTAGGTAGCCATTTTTATGTAATCTCATATAGGCAAGCGTTTTACCACTGTCTTACCTAGTGGTAAATGAGTATGTGTGAGTGACTATATTAATGACAAGGATGCATGGAGGCAAACAGCGCTTTCTGGCGACTACATAATATAGATATACCTAGGTTAAAATAATTCATGTATTAGTCATTTAAAATATAAAAACAACGGGTTGCCCTCCGGGAGTGCCGGCAGAAGTGAAAACATGAACATTAACATTGTGCATTTTTGAAATAACAATACCATCGTCAGCATAGAAACGCGGTAGAAAGAGAGGGGGATATTATTTCTTCTCCTACGCCGCCGCGCCCGGCGGACTACTCTCACTTCGTCTTACGAATTTTCGATCAGGTCACGTGTCCTGACGCGAGCTTAACATTTTTACCCATCCAAAAAAGTACACAACGCAGGTAAAGAAGTTTTCACTTAAAAAAAAAAAGAATAATGCGCCGCCGAGTTTCTTGCCAGGTTCTTCTCGAGATGGCTGTAATTTTACGAATCTGGCAGTAGAGTCATTAACTTTCATTTTGATGTTTGTGTCTTTTTACCGACTTCCCAAAAAAGGAGGAGGTACTCAAGTCGACTGTATATTTTTTTTATTTGTGTTACCTCATAACTTCTTTCCACGTGAACCGATTTCGAAATTTTTTTTTTAGTTTGAATGATGTTGCTTTCCAATTGGTCCCAATTAAATTTGTTCAAGATCGGATCGTTCTTGAAACATCGTCAATAATGCTTATTCTGTAGACTACATTGAAGATGTTTCCGTTTTTAACCTCAAAAGAAAAACTTCAAAAGTTACCTCATAACTTCTTTCGTTATGAGCCAATTTTGATAATTATTTTTTTATTTAAAAGCTGGTGCTTTTTATGTGGTTCCATTGAAATTTGATCAAGATCTGATTAGTAGTTTTTGAGTTATAGTCAATAATGCGTGTTTAATACATTAAATCTATTCAAGGTTCCGAAGATAAAGCAGTGAAGTCGGTTTTTTTAAGCTTTGCTTGCGTTTAATTATTTATCTAATACCTTTAAACGAGCAATTCTTGTATATATGTGTGTGTTTCATGAAAGTTTCAGATTAGGGGTTTTTTGGCCCAAGGAATCGATTTATCAACGTTCCAGGGCCGATAAATGCTCGGTTCCCAAACTGCATTTGAAAAACCGGGTTTAAGAAACTATCAGCGCCATCTATTACGCCATGACCGATGTAAAAAACTGTTTCTACTCGACACTAGATGGAGCTTTCTGAGGCTACAAATTCAAACACATTCTACCAAAATCAAAAAACCGAGCAAAGCTCGTTCATCCGGATATTGATACTTACCCTGACTATAATTCTGTCGCTGGCGTGCGCAGCGACTATGTAGTCTGCGTGCGCGCTGTGAGCACGCAACGCGACGACCAACTGAAAGTGCCGTTGGTCGGGATTCGGTCGTCCCTTCTTCCGCATGTTGTTGTTAGTCGTTTCGGCGAAATGCAAACGACCGACCGTTATCTTCGTGCCTTCGCGACGGAGTTCCACTCTGGAATAAGAATTAATTTCAACCGTCTTCAAAAAAGGAGGTTCTCAATTCGACTGTTTATTATGTTTTTCGTTGAAATTTGCTGTAGATGAAATTTGCAATATGCATAGCTTATACCCTGGATTAGCACAGCAACTAAATTAACGCGGGCAAAGCCGCGGGCCACGGCTAGTTGCCTATACTTCCTAAAACTAAATACATCTACACAGCATACACTTAAGTTGACAAGGCACCGAGCTTATAGGTAACTCAAGTGCTCAAGCCCTCTACCAGTGGGTAGCGTTCCCATCATGCTGGCGACATTGCCTCTCTGAATTGTTTAATTGATTAATGATAGAGGCGTATTAATAATATGTAATCACATATTAACAATAACATATACAAACATATATAACTAGCGATCCGCCCCGGCTTCGCCCGGGTGTGATAAATGATAAGAACCGCTCGACCGATTTTGTGCAAACTTCACATAAACCATCTACTAAATAGTCCGAACAAAGCCTAAACATTTGGTTTGGATAGGTGAGCCTGTTCTTGGGTTATAAAATTACAACGAAAAGTGGCATTGATTTTTATATGTATAGTTTTATATATATAGATATGTACACTTACGGTACAGGGTGGAAAGGTTTCTTCGTTCTATCCGATTGGCTCTGTTCTACCCTCACTTCTTGACTTGGATCTTCTGCCTGTGAACAAAAGACAAACGGTCAAGCTTCATCCATTTATGGTTGACATACCTCTAGCTCGCTGAAAGCGTTTCTCTTCTACGTTTATCATCCGTACTGCGAGGCAGTGGAACTCATTGCCCGAGTCTTTGTTCCCGAACAGTATAATCTGGGAGTCTTTAAATCAAGAGTGGACTTAAAGACTCCCAGATTATACCGTTAATAGGTATCTTCTAGGCAAGCATGCTACATCTTCGGCCGCATCTTCACTTTCCATCAGGTGAGATAGTAGTCAAATGCTTGCCTAACGAGGATAAAAAAAAGACCACATCATATGAGAAAAAAAAAGGTAACAAACAACCTTATACGTAAAGTGTGGGTCCGGGACGCGTGCCTCGGGCGCTGTGTATATCATGTCCCTAAGGGTAAGGTCTTCGTTTAATTATAATTATTGAGCTCTGGAAATCTTGAAGTATCTCAACTAGGATCTGAAAACAGATTTTCGTGGTTGACACGAATTACTAACAATACTGCCTTCATAAGGAAATAATTAAACGCAAGCAAAGCTTAAAAAAGCAGACTTCACTGCTTTATCTTCGAAACTTTAATCAGAATCAACGTACTAAACACGCATTATTGACAATAACTCAAAAACTGATCTTGACAAAATTTAAATGGGACCACATGAAAAACACCAGCTTTCAAATAAAAAAATAATCATCAAAATCGGCGCACAAAGAAAGAATTAATGAGGTAACTTTTGAAGTCGGTTAAAAACGAGAACATCTTCAATTTAGTCCACAGAATACGCATTATTGAGGATAACTCAAAAACTACTAGTCAGATCTTGATCAAATTTAAATAGGACCAATTGGAAAGCAACATCTATAAAAAAAAAAAAAAAACAAAATCTGTTCACGTAGTAAGCTTTGAGGTGTTACCTCAATATAATATAATATGTTATCTCACATAAAAAAAAACATTAGTAAAACACTTACCTTGACTCCATAGAAATGTAGGCAAAAATTGCTGATCTTTTTGTACCCATCTGCAGTCTTCACGTATTGTGCATCCCCCTGCATTTGTATTTGACAGGTGACCTGGAACAAAATATAATTTAGCAAGACGGAAGAAAGAAATAGCAAATGTCAGTGTCAAATCTGACATTGACAATTGCCACGTAATGCTTAATGAACACACATGAGGACTTCCTACGGGAGTTTTGCCGCGAAAGTGAAAAAATGGCGTTGTTGATTTTGTATAATTTTCCAAAACCTGTGATTCTTCGAGTGTAAATGTGTAATAATGGTGGTTTATTAATCATTATTACTTAGTAAACGTGCATAAGTGTAGGCAAATGATACCAAGTTGAAAAACGTGATTTTCGTCTCTACCACTTTACTAGGGCATGATCGAACCTTGACTCTTTTACTTGACTTTGACTGTGACTTTTGACTAGGACTTTTAATATGAAATACACTTGAAATTGGCTAAAGGCACAAGAATGTGGAGCGAAAACAAAAAAAAATCCGGGTTGCACTCCGACAGTGCAGGCAGAAGTGCACTTGAACATTAACGTTGTAAACAGCAGGAGCAGGCATACATTTTCGCCGCGCGGTAGATAGAGGGGGATATTACTTCCTCTCCTACGCCGCGCCGGCGGTCTACTCTCCCTCCGTCTTACGAATTTTCGATCAGGTCACGTGTCCTGACACGAGCTTAACATTTTTTACCCATCTCAAAAAAATTGCACAGCGTCGCTAAAGAAGTTTTCACTTAAAAAAAAAAGATATTATTAGCTGGGTAGGCAAGCATTTATTTTTACCACTATCTTACGATGGAAAGTGACGATGCGGTCGAAGATGTATCATGCTTACCTACAAGATCTATTCACTCGAGACTTAGGGGAACAAAGACGCAGGCAATGAGTTGTACGGATGATAAACGTAGAAGCAAAACGCTTCGAGAGAACTGGAAGCAATTACCTGAAAGTGGTTCTTCTTCTGGCACACGAAAGCTTCATCCGGCTGAGAGAAGTTGAAACCTTTGTCTGCCCCAACGATGTACGTAGGAGATTGTCTGGAAATATTTATAATAGGTATATCAAATATTTTTTTTACCGACTTTAAAAACGACCTCAAATTCCCAACGGAAACATACGTTTTCGTCCCTAGGACTACTTGTGTTTCTGGTTCTGTGTGAATGTTTCCGGCACCCACGACACAAGTCGTCGAACTTAGTGTGGGGCTGTGAGTGTGCGTTTATAGATAGATAACTCTTTACAAACATAAATAAAGGAAAATACCTTAAATTAACTTAAGCTAGAACAATGGACGGTCTTATCGCTTAAAGCGATCTCTTCCAGACAACCTTTGGATGGAAAGGTAATAGCATTTTTTAGGGTTCCGTACCCAAAGGGTAAAAACGGGACCCTATTACTGAGACTTCGCTGTCCGTCCGTCCGTCCGTCTGTCACCAGGCTGTATCTCAAGAACGGTGATAGCTAGACAGTTGACATTTTCACAGATGATGTATTTCTATTGCCGCTATAACAACAAATACTGAAAATAAAATAAATATTTAAGGGGGGCTCCCATATAACAAACTTGATTTTTTATAGATAATGGTACGGAACCATTCGTGCGCGAGTCTGACTCGCACTTGGCTGGTTTTATTTTTTCTTCAATTGTTCATGTGGAGTACTTACAAGGGCTTCAAGTTGCAGTCGAACAGCGCATGCCAGGCGGGCTGCTGGAAGGACGCGAACCTGATGCACTGGAGGGGAACGTCATCGCCGGCCTCCGAGCCGTCCGCAGACGGGGGCGCGGGCCGAGCGGTCAGACTCACGGTCTCGGGGGATAGGGCAGCTAAAAATATAAATAAGTAGAGTCCAAATTGCGAGTCTCGGTCACCGACGTAAGATCGCGAATCTATCGGTATTCATCAATCAATTTAATTTCTATTAAATCCAAAAAACAATTACAATATGTGCATTGTAACTTACAATTAGAACCTTATTGCTAATAATTAAACGCAAGCAAAGCTTAAAAAAACTGACTTCCCGCTTTATCATCGGAACCTTGATCAGATTTAATGTATAAACACGTATTATTGACATTAACTCAAAAACTAGAGATCAGACCTTGATCAAATTTCAATGGGACTACATAAAAAGCACCAGCTTTCAAATAGAAAAAGAATCATTAAAATCGGATCACAACGAAAGACACTTATGAGGTAACTTTTGAAGTCGGGTAAACAAGAACATCGTCAAAGTACGCATTATTCGTCACAAAATAGACATTATTGACGATATTTCAAGAACGACTGATCAGATCTTGATCAAATTTAAATGAGACCAATTAGAAAGCACCATCTTTCAAACTAAAAAAAATTTCGAGAGAAGTTATGAGGTAAGACACATAAAAAAAATTACGACTTGAGTACCTCCTCCTTTTTTGGGAAGTCGGTAAAAATCAATAGAACTAATTATTATAATAAAAACAATCAAGACGATAAGATGCGTGTTTATATTTTGGAGAGTGTGCGTATGCATTCTATGAGTAAACTAGCTGTGCCCCGCGGCTTCGCCCGCTATTATCAAGTTAAAAAGTAGCCTATGTGTTCATCCTAGATATAAGCTAGGTCATTCCAAATTTCATCCAAATCCGTTCAGCCGTTAAAGCGTGAAGAGGGAACAAACATACACATTTACACACAAACTTTCGGATTTATAATATTAGTAGGATTCCCCCATTCAGACCCATCAGACTTAGAGAGAAGACTCAAGCGAACTAAAAGTTTTAGTTAGTGTAGTGATGTGACAGTGTAATATAGTTAGTGCTATTAACAAAGGACACAAGAACAAAGTGTCTTCCCGATAATAGAGACAGTAAGAAAAATTGTTATTGAACGAATTCTTAGTATACTACTACTTTTACGGCTTAGGTCAAATTTAAATTACTTATTTTTCTTAAGGCTAGATTACAATAGGCCACCTACCTCATTAACAGAAAAAAAAACTTAATCCTAGCCGTAGCGCAGCACGAGTTTTCATATTTATAATATTAATGCTTTCACACTCCTGTGAGTGTGAAAGCGTTTAACTAAGTAGGTACGAAGATTTTTTCGTAGAAAACATCCACTCACACAATTACACCTAAAACCAGAAACAAATTCGAGGAGAGTTCCCGGCGGTAACTCAAGTTTTCTTTCCAAGGAACATTTGTGTTTCTGGTTGTGATTGTATGTGTGATGTGAATGTTTCCCACGACACGAGTCATCGTACTTAGCTGTGAGTGTGAAATTTTTTATGTTTTATGTTTATTATGCTGCTTAACAGCTTAACAAGCTGTCCTGGAGTGAACTGCTTGACCTTAGCGAGGATACCCAGTTTCTTAGCGGTCGTTTGAGCTCAATATAGTAAGTTAAGCTTATAAAGCTGTCCTGGAATAAAAACTGCCTGACCTTAGCGAGGATACCCAGTTTCTTAGCGGCCAGTTGAGTAAGTTACATACCTGGTTCACACTTAACATTGTGCGAGTCCTCGTGCTTTCTTCTCTTCGGCACTGGTTCTTGGAGACTGGTGTATACTGGAGTCAGGGCTTCGTGACCGAGAGGTACCAGTTGTGGGCTGGTGGAAAGAATATAACAGTAGGATACTTTTGTTTTAGTGTACTTCAGTACACTAAAACACATGAAATGGGCAGGCGTGGCGTTTACCATCAGACGAGCGACTTGCTCGTCCCATCTATCAATAACATAAATAACAAGTTTCTCGTTCAAAAAAATTAAAAGCTTTTAGAAGTTCGCCATATTGGATTTAGAGAGCAACACTTTATTTTTAGAGTTATTCTCAGCAAGCCCTTTAATTTCATACCCATATTGTAGGAGTGCATTAAAAATAATTTGTCCGCCATTTTGTGTGTTCCGCCATTTTAGACTTAGAATGACGTTACACAGCTAACCATGCATTGTCATCCAAACTAAACGTCAAATACAATTTTCAGTCAGCTCAATATGTTGAAGATATCCGTTTCAAAATTGAGTTGCAAGATTCCACCCGAACAAACATAGTTACATACATACACACAAACTTTGCAAGTTAAAGAAAAGCTTGTTAAAAATTTGACTTAGAGCTAAACTGAACGTTATTAAAATCGGTATATTAAAATATGAAAATTTTGTATATTACCTGATCATTCCCTGTTCCAAACTCAGCTGAGGGTACCTGCTCTGGTACATCCCCTCCAAGTCCAGGTCATGGCGAACTGACCTGATACCCAGCTCCACAATGTTAGGATCCTGAGGGAATTAAAAGAAAGATTATTCATCTGTCTGTCCTTTTCCTACTCAATGGAGTCGGCACTATTAAGATTTGCTAATAAATAGTTCTTTTAATCATGGACGCCACTTGACACAAACCCTTGATAATATGTAAGTTAATTTTAACCTCGATATTGGTTATTGCTGTTGAGACACTGGGTCCGTGGGGACCGGGAGCTCATTCTATTTACAAACATCTATCAGAGCGCCTGATCGAGGCGACGCGTGATCAACATGTTGGCACTTATTTGGCTCAAATTGCAATTCAGAGAGGCAATGCCGCCAGCATGATGGGAACGCTACCCACTGGGAGTGCGAACAAATATTTAAATACTAGCTGTGCCCCGCGGCTTCGCCCGCTATTATCAAGTAAAAAAGTAGCGTATGTGTTAATCCTAGGTATAATCTATGTACATTCCAAATTTCATCCAAATCCATTCAGCCGTTAAAGCGTGAAGAGGGAACAAACATACTTACACACACACCTACACACAAACTTTCGGATTTATAATATTAGTAGGACTAGCCGTGCCCCGCGGCTTCGCCCGCTATTATCAATTTAAAAAGTAGCCTATGTGTTAATCCTAGGTATAATTTATGTACATTCCAAATTTCATCCTAATCCGTTTAGCCGTTAAAGCGTGAAGAGGGAACAAACATACTTACACACAAACATTCAGATTTATAATATTAGTAGGATTATACTATGTAGAGAAAAGATTAATATTTTCTTACCTGAGGTAAAACCACGACTCCATTCAAATTGTTCCTCAGCTCATCATCGTTCTTCAGTTCCTCATATATGTAATCCCCATTGGGAGCCAGGATCTCGCTCGGAAGGTGGTTGTGGACCAGCATATAGTCGGAGCTGAGGACTGTCTGCGGCACGGATATCTGGGACATCTGGGGCTCTGCGGGGCTGTAGGGGTTCTCTGAACCGGAGTCTGGTGGACTCTCTGGGAGCTGGTGACCCCTGGAACAGATTAATAGCTATGAAATACAAATTATTAAAAAATAGCCATGCCCCGCGGCTTCGCCCGCTATTATTAAGATAAAAATAGCCTATGTGTTAATCCTAGGTATAAGCTATGTACATTCTAAGTTTCATCCAAATTCGTTCAGCCGTTAAAACGTGAAGAGGGAACAAACATACTTACACACTTGTACACTTAGGTACACACAAACTTTCAGATTTATAATATTACTAGCCGTGCCCCGCGGCTTCGCCCGCTATTATCAAGTTAAAAAGTAGCCTATGTGTTAATCCTAGGTATAATCTATGTACATTCCAAATTTCATCCAAATCCATTCAGCCATTAAAGCGTGAAGAGGGAACAAACATACTTACACACTTACAAACAAACTTTCGGATTTATAATATTAGTAGGATATAGTAGGATTCAAATTTGTTTATTTACATGGGCAAACGTCATCTATTTATGGTTGATATTCTTCCTGCTCGAAGCGTTTCGCTTCTACGTTTGATATACTGCGAAGGACTGGAACTCATTGTCCGCGTCTATGTTCCCCGAACGGTATAATCTCGGACTCCGAGACTCGGAGTCTTCAAGTCATGATTGAATAGGTATATTCTGGCAAGCATGGTACATCTTCAACGTGAGATAGTAGTCAAATGCTTGCCTATAGAATAGAGTATAAAAAAGGACCCATAAGTCTTTTTAAGGAGTTCCTACTCATCATACAATGATATTTACATTTTCTATATATCTAATCTAACAGTGTCTCAAGATATCGCGATATGTAAAGGCCAATGCCGGTCTTTGTATGAAGGGTGACCCTTTCTTTTTTCGCGCGGCCATCGACCTTTTTTTATGCAAGATAGGAAAGCATAAAAAAGAAATTATACTTGTTTTCTACCGACTTCACATAAGAGGAGGTACTCATGTCGATTATATTTATTTTGTTTGATAGATGATGCTTTCCAATTGGTCCCATTTAAATTCGATCAAGATCTGATCAGTAGTTCTTGAAATATCGTCAATCTCAGTATCTCAATCTATCGTCAGTCAAATAAACATACATTATGTTTAGTACATTTAATATGATAAAAGTTCCGAAGATAAAGCGGTGAAGTCGGTTTTTTTAAGCTTTGCTTGCGTTTAATTATTGTTATTTTTTTACTAGCCAATCATAGCAAATACAGATAATTAAACATTTTCATCGTATTCTGTTTTATATGGTAAATGACTCCTCCCTCAGAACCTACATAACATTTTAAAATATAAGGGAAAAATATCAAATCACATGCAAATTAGATACATTTTGTTTCGTCATTTTCTATCTGAACACTGTCGAAGTTATTTCATATATGTATATTTAATAGACGAATGTTTTATTCTGCTTATATTTTTAGGTCACGAAATTTGAATAAAACCATAAAAAATTAAACGCAAGCAAAGTTTTAAAAAACCGACTTCACCGCTTATCTTTGGAACCTTGATCAGATTAAATGTATTGAACACACATAATTGACTATAACTCAAAAACTAGAAATCAGATCTTGATCAAATTTCATTGGGACCACATGAAAAGCACCAGCTTTCAAAGAAAAAAATAATTATCAAAATCGGCGCACAAAGAAAGAAGTTATGAGGTAAATTTTGAAGTCGGTTGAACGAGAACATCGTCAAAGTAGTCCACAAAATAGACATTATTGACAATATTTTAAGAACTACTGATCAGATCTTGATCAAATTTAAATGGGGCCAATTAGAAAGTAACATCTTTCAAACTAAAAAAAAATTACGAAATCGGCTTACGTGGAGAGAAGTTATGTAGTGTAGTATGTGTCGTTAGCAAAATACTGTTGACTTGAGTATCTTCTCCTTTTTTGGGAAGTCGGTAAAAAAATAAGATTGTCATGCGTAACCGCCATAATATAAGTTATGCAATATACACCTTTATGTGCAAAAGATTAAGGGGTAAATTGGCTGTATTTGAAAAGGTGCTCGCATTGACGTAAATCTGCCACTTAAGAGACACCACGACCGCGCCCCGTCCGCGGCTTTGTTTTTATATCTGCCTAGCTATGTCGGAACTTTAAAGTTACATATACATATATATACATAATTAAGACAATTTCGATTTTTGTGCTAACTGTACAAAGTACATCACAAGGATCGCGGTTCCATTTGACTGATTCAAAATCGCTATTGGATGAAAGCAAGATGAAAGGAATCGCCGCAGTCCCTTTTAGGCTGTAATTTTGCGAATCTGGCAGTAGAATCATTAACTTTCATGAGTGCCTCTTTGCGGCCCATGTGAATAAACGATTATGATTTATGTTTTTTTTTTATTTTGATTTTTTCTTGTGGTCCCTTTTATTCGAATACTGTTAGGGGATATCCTTTAATTACGTGAGGTGATTTTGTCGGTTTTTCCTCTCTCCCCTTAGTGAGATGTCGTGAGATTTTGCTCGACCCCCTCCCCCTCCCCTAATATCACGTGATATTTTTCAAAATGATTGTAAATAAGTTAATCTATGCTCGATTGCGTTGAATTTATTTAACACTATGTTTAATTATTCTAAAACTACGGGCCAATTGCCTATATATATTTCCTAAAGCTAAACTTAAACTATGTATTCTCTAAACTAAAGGACCTGTAGAACTGAACTCCGAAACTCCGGTCTACACATCAAACTTTATGTTATTAATGTCATTCTGTCATATTAATAAGGACATAAGCTACTTAACTTATAAACTTTTCCTTGTTATTATAACTCATGCTAATTCGCTATTAATAAATAAGTACAGCAAAGTACAAGTTACCTACAAGACATCGAGCTTATAGGTAACTCAAGTGCTCAAGCCCACTACCAGTGGGTAGCGTTCCCATCATGCTGGCGGCATTACCTCTATGAATTGCAATGCTAATTATTATTTAAGACTTTTATTTTTATTTAAGACTAACCCTACTAACTAACTATATGATTTAGCCATATTTCAGTAGTTTATTAAACTTAATTTAAACCAGATTTCACGCATTTTAACACTGTCTCTTGCAAAAAAAAAAATATATTTGCTGAGACACCCCGTCTCCTCCACGTGAGACTGGGTGAGGTTCGGCTCAACCACCTCCCCCGTAAACATCTCACGTAATTGATGGACGCCCCCTTATGTCCTTTCTGTCTAGCCTGCGCCTTAAAAGTCCTGTTTTCTGACTCACCCCGACCGGCGCGATTCGACAGATTGAGGCGTGTAGCATCCCTCTCCCACGGGAGCCATGTACGCCTCGAAGTCCAGGTCTTCGATGAACTCAGGACCTGTAACAATGGAGAACATCAGATTGATAAAGATAAGGTCTACCATTTGACACTGACAAGATCTTGAATCGGGCATCAGCTGTCACTGTAATTTTGCACTGACCTAAGAGCGAGGCAGCGATAGGGGGGCGTTGGATGCACCGCTCAAATTGAATACAAATAATTAACAACAATACCTTCATTATTTAAACAAGTCCATCGTTTTACCATCTAACAACAAGAAAAACAGTCAAACATCATCCATATATGGTTGACATACCTCCAGTTCGCTCAAAGCGTTTCGCTTCTACGTTTATCATCCGAACTGCGAAGGAGTGGAACTCATTGCTCTCGTATTTGTTCTCGGAACGGTATAATCTGGGAGTCTTCAAGTCAAGAGTGAATAGGTACCTTCTAGGCAAGCATGTTACATGTTCGGCCGCATCATCACTTTCCATCAGGTGAGATTGTGGTCAAATGCTTGCCTATCAAGCATAAAAAACAAGTCAATGTATTAAAAATTAAAAACAACCCGACACCGAAAAATGTGAACCTACTTTTTATGTAATTTTATGTAAATTTTGTAATACCTTTTTAATTTCCTTCACTTTGATTGCTGGATAGGTGTTGTAACATTTTTTTATTAAATTATTGCTATTTCGCGCTCAGACGAATATAACGATACCTTATATTTCTAAATCCATCCAGCCGTTTGGAAGATACAAGGTAATAAAGAAATTTACAAATATACATTGATACGCGCGAAAAACATAACCCATGGGTAAAAAACATAGCAATAATTATGGTAAGTGGTGATGTGGTCGAGGATAATAAACACGCTAGGCTTAGAATGACTAATGCTCAAGGATAGCTGCCGAAACATCACTTTTGTCAAAAAAGAAAAGTTGCATGCATTGCAGTTGATAAAACGACAGTTTCGAAACTGTTTCGTACACGCTTTACCGGTTAGACAGTCACTCTACTATTATATACCTTGTGTAAATATTATAAGCGCTTTCACAGTCACAGCCCCACACTAAGTTCGATGACTTTTGTCGTGGGTGCCGGAAACATTCACATCACACACACAATCACAACCAGAACCAGAAACACAATTTTTCCATGGGGAGAAAACTTGTGTTCCCGCCGGTAATTGAACCCGATGTGCTTAGAAGGCGAACGCCACCCAACTAAGCCAACGGGCTGTTCCAACGGAAAGAACTAACGGAAATATTGATTATTTACATTACACACAAAACTAGACAAGTGTTAAAGCTGGCGGGGCTGCAAACAAAGCAGAAAACCTCAAACGGTGTAAATATTCCAACCTTGATAGAGGATATATGTTTTTACCGTAGTACCGGGTATCGGGTTCGATTCCCGGCGGGAACACAAGTTTTCTCCACAAGGAAAATTTGTGTTTCTGGTTCCGGTTGTGATTGTGTGTGATGTGAATGTATCCGGCACCCACGACACAAGTCATAGAATTTAGTGTGGGGCTGTGAGTGTGAAAGCGTTTCTGTTTTATGTTCCAGCAACCACGACACAAGTTATCGAACGTAACCATGAGGCTGTGAGTGGGCGTTTCTAAGGCAGTCAAAAGCCAAAAAAACAAAAAGAGTATTCCTATCTTCCGACAAATAACTAACTAAAGTACATTACTTCTGCGTGACATTGTTACAACAATTTACAGTTTCTTCTGTTTTTCAACAGCTGATATATCAATTATATCATCAACATTGTCGGCGTCAGGCGTTCACCTCTCCTTTCACCATCTATACGTATGAACACAACACGAACAACCACGCGAGCCCAATAATAGCCGTCATAATGAAAAAAGACGTAACTGATGTTTTTGACAAAATTGAGTTGTATACATTATCGGAGTCAGGAAAAATAGACGCGTCTACTGTTATTGTTTTATTTTAAAATATTCAAACGCAACCTACTAAATCTAGGGCTTGGCGCCGCGGCATCTTCGGCAGAGCACCGCAAACGGTGAATATATGGAAACCTCGGCAATGGTAACATATTTGAGCCGTTTGGTGTTGAGACACTGGGCCCGTGGGGAGCGGAAGCTCATTCTATTTACAAAAAACTATCAGAGCGCGTGGTTTAGGCGACGCGTGATCGAAATGCTGGTACTTATTTGGCTCGACGTATTAGCATTGCAATTTAGAGAGGCAATGCCGCCAGCATGATGGGAACGCTACCCACTGGTAGTGCCTTGAGCACTTGAGCTACCTAGCTCGATATCTTCTAGGTTACTTGGGTCTTTGCTGTATAGATGTATATAATTTTTTTATAGTTTTAGGTTATATAGGCAATTGGCCCGTAGATACCCAGAGTTATTTTCCATAATAATATGATAATCTTTTTTAGCGTGAATATGAATGTATTGGTTAACTTAATCTTTATTTTAATTTAGACGCATCTGCTACAAGTCCTAACATATACTAGCAAAGACATTTCTGATGTATATAACTCAATTTTGGCAAAAACGTCAGTTACGTCTTTTTTTCTTACGACTCCAGAATACTAGAGGCTGTGAGCTGAAGAACTCACGTAATTTTCGAAATGGCTGAAAATTTTATTTTTACGTTTTCAACCACCATTACTCCATGACTCCGCCATTTTGAAAAAATAAAACAAAACTGAATCGACAAATTTTTTTTGTACAATTAACAAAAATATTTATTTATTGAAAAAACGACTTCACCGATTTATATTCGGAACCCTGATCAAATTCAATGTATTAAACACGTTATATAAACGTAAACACTTTCACACTTACAGCCCCACACTAAGTTCGATGACTTGTGTCGCGGGTGCCGGAAACATTTACATCACACACACAATCACTACAAGAACCAGAAACACACATTTTCCTTGGGGAGAAAACACACACAATCTAACTAGAAACACCAATTTCCCTTAGGTAGGATTTAGAAAAATTGTGTTCCCACCGGGAATAGAGCCCGATACCCGTTGCTTAGAAAGCAGACGCAATCAAGCAGTTCACATGACATTTATTACGATCTTTTGATTTTTTATTGCCTCTATATAATACAGTACTATTTTTCATTCAGTTATTAGTATATATTTATATATATTTTTATGTTATATATTTTTTGATATTTTCTTATATACTTATTATACAATATATATATATATATATATATTTATACCCGAAAAAAATAAAATAATATATATATATATATATATATATATATATATTATTTTATTTTTTTTATTGGAAAACTAACAGCTAGGTACATGAAATAATAAATATCTATGAAACTAAGGCCAATTAAACGTTTTCACTGATAAGCTAACTAATTAGATTAAAAAAACACACATCTATATATATAAAAGGAAGTCTTGTTAGTTACACTATTTATAACTCAAGAAAGGCTAAACAGATTTGGCTGAAAATTAGTGGGGAGGTAGCTTAGTACCAGGAGACGTATATAGGATACTCTTTAGGAACGTCATATTTTTTTTTTGGGGGTTTTGATAATATTTTGAAAATTAACGCGGGCGAAGCCGCGGGGAACAACTAGATAAATATTATTGTAAAATTAAGTATAGGTTTGTTAGTTAGTAATAATTGAAAGTACGAATACAATACATTTTTTTTTTTTAAACAAGTATACAATACAAATTGCGTTAAATTATCGTTTAAGACAAAAATGTTAATGCTACAAAGTTTGTTGATAAATAATAATTATTTGAGAGTAGATTTTTTTTTTGATATTTATGTTTATTTTTTAGATAGTATGTAAGTATAATCTTAAGTATTTTATATTTATGTACAATACAATTCGATACACATTTCATTTACATATATTTTCTTTATCCCTGATTGATGCACGCCTCATGTCATTTCATTTTCCACCGCTGGTAGACTGGTAGAGAATGCTTTTAGCATTAAGTCGTCCATTTGTGCACTTTTTACTGTGCAATAAAGTATTAAATAATAAAATACTATTTATATTACAGCATTATTTTAATCATACACGAGATTCTATCCGCCTTATTAAAAACATCATGGCAATACTTTTAATTATATGATCTAGATGGGGTTTTCCATTTCCATACATGTGTTATAGTATAATGATGATTATTATATATATAATACGTATTAACTGCGCGGTAATTAAACTGATGTCCAGTCAGAAATAAACATTACTAATGATATTCATTTATTCAAAATAATTGTAAAATAACTGTAACTAATTATACTTTGTGTCATTTGTAAACTTCGGCCGCATCATCACTGTCCGTCAGGTGAGATTGTGGTCAAATACTTGCCTGTCGGGTATAAAAAGAAACTACCAGTACAATAATTTGTAACAAAAGGTGGTCTTATCGCTGAGAGTGATATCTTCCAGACAACCTTTGGATGGAGAGGAATAACTCAATGTAACTTCGTTCTTCGTTCAAAAGTTCAGAAAAGTGATTAAAAACAGAAGATATATATATATATATATATATATATACTAGCTGCGCCCCGCGGTTTCACCCGCGTTGATAATGATGAAAAGTGATGATGATGAAAAATAGATGTTGGCCGATTCTCATAGATACCGGATAAGCACAAAAAATTTCATCAAAATCGGTCAAGCCGTTTCGGAGGAGTATAGCATCGAAAACTGTGACACGAGAATTTTATATATTAGATATATATATATATATATATATTATAAATGTAAGTACACGTAACCAGATACTATATTATTATAAAATACTACATATTTAAAAAAATAGAATACATACATATATAAACAATAAAATTATGTCTATTTTTAGTTGCACATGTAATCTCAGCGATCGCATGTGTCATGTGAATGTTCCGGCTCCCAAGCCATAAGTCTTTGAACATAGTTCGGGGCTGTAAGTGTGGAAACATTTAAAGTAAAAAAGACGTGTGGCACTCGGGGACTGCCGCGGTAAAGCTATTGCATAGCATTTTTTATCAACTTATGCAATTATAATTATTTATTTATTTTATTTATGCAGTATTTTTTTCCTGCCACCTAGAGGCGATTTGCTGAACTAAAGAGACAAACGTGATATTTCAAAAAAGTCATTAAAAGTTCTGCTATTCATCGATAGATGGCAAAACTAAAAAGTATCCCCGCTGTGCCGGTCGGAGTGGGGGGTGTTAGGTTATTTTCGTTACGGAATTTCTGGATTCGGTCTCCACGCTCAAGGCCCGCGATAGAAGCTATGCAATAGCTTAAAAATTAAACTTATTAATATTAAACAGCTACTGAAACATCTAGATACACAACCAAACAACCCCCTAATTTCGTATAAACCCCAGTGCAAACGTTTTCCACCTGCGCCCTGTAAAATATTATCCACCCCTATCGATGACAAATAACAAGGTTGAATGAGCACCACCCTCTGTGAACTCTATTGTAATTTGTATAATCTACTAGCGATCCGCCCCGGCTTCGCCTGGGTGTGATAAATGAAGAACCGCTCGACCGATTCCAACCATCTACTAAATAATCCGAACAAAGCCTAAACATTTGGTTTGGATATGTGAGCCCGTTCTTCCTACTAATATTATAAATCCGAAAGTTTGTGTATAAGTGTGTAAGTATGTTTGTTCCCTCTTCACGCTTTAACGGCTGAACGGATTTGGATGAAATTTGGAATGTACATAGCTTATACTTAGGATTAACACATAGGCTACTTTTTAACTTGATAATAGCGGGCGAAGCCGCAGGGCACAGCTAGTATGTTATAAAATAACAACGAAAAGTGGCATTGATTTTTATATATATAGATGCAATCTTCAAAATTACTACAGTTATTTTCTACCGACTTCACAAAAAAGGAGGAGGTACTAAGTCGACTGTATTTTTTTTTGTGTGTTCCGTCATAACTTCGTTCCACGTGAACCGATTTTGAATTTTTTTTGTTTGAATGATGTTGCTTTCCAATTGCTCCCATTTAAATTTGATCAAGTTCTGATCAGTAGTTCTTGAGATATTTATATATCGTTCCAATAAATGAACTGCCCGGAATTTGGAAGGCTTAAAAAGTTCATGGTAGGCCTGCAGTTCCACTTAGTTTTCGAACGTCTATAATTCGAACTCCTGTGCGGCAATCTCTCTTCGAGCCCTGTAATTTCACACAATAATGCGTATTCTGTAGACTACATTGACGATGTTCTCGTTTTTAACCGACTTCAAAAGTTACCTCATAACTTCTTTCTTTGTGCGCCGATTTTGATGATTGTTATGTTATTTGAAAGCTGGTGCTTTCCGTGTGGTCCCATTGAAATTTGATCAAGATCTGATCTCTTGAGTTATCATCAATAATGCGTGCGTACTTTAAATCTGATCAAGGTTCCGAAGATAAGCGGTGAAGTCGTTTTTTTAAGCTTTGCTTGCGTTTAATTTATTGTTACATACACGAATTAATTACCCACCTGCAACCCACCCTATAATAATATCAGCATATTACCAAATCACTCGGTTGACTGATCCATGCCTCCCCCAATATACGTAATTGTAAATTGTGCGTACGCGCCACTCTGTTTGGTGACCCGTGAAAGTGAGATGCGGTTTTTTAGGGGTCCGTAAGGGTCAGGGTTTATTTCACAACATTGTAGCAATTTTCATATATATAAAAACAAACAACAAACAAATTCACTCACAGCCCCACACTAAGTTCAAAGAATTGTATCGTGGGTGCCGGAAATATTCACATCACTTACACATTACACCCAGAACCAGAATCATAAAATATCCTTTGGGAAGGAATTTGTGCTCCTCCGGGAATCGAACCCAGGACCCACGGCGCAAAGGGCGGAGACCTGTCCACTGCGGCAACTGGGTCGTCAATATACCCAGTGGTTCGCCCCGAACTGAGCTCTCACGCTTTCATTTTGCCTAATAGAGAAGAAATTTTGATTTGGTTAATTGCTCGTTTTTTTCTATTTATAATATTTGATTTTTGTATTTTTTATTTAATAAGAGGATGTAACAGATATTATACGTAACGTTTAGCTAAAAGTGTTAAGCCGTTTTTGAGATACACCCCGGGACAAAATAGGTCTAAAAAATGGTGACTTTGGCGGCCTACCAAATTGCTATTTCCCAACATAGTTTTTATTTAAACGGTTTCTAACTATTTTTTGCAAGTTTTTTTCAACAACACCCCACACGGGTAGGAAATAAAAATTTCTTTTGTCATCCAGTTCATATAATTTTAAAAATATAGGCAATTGGCCCGTAGTTAGTACAGAAAAAAAAATATAATTTTTGTTTTTGTTTTATATAACTTTAATTGCCATTTTTAGCTTTAGGCCACAGTTTTACATATTATCTGAGAATTTGAAGCTATTCACTTGTAAGGTTTAGACGCTAGATGGATGACGGACGGACGGACGGACAATGTGCTGAACCACGCAAGTTGGCCACGACAACTCAGAAAAATAAGCGACTAAGACTAATCCAATTAAACATAAAATAAAAAAAAAAGTAATGTTATAAAAAATACAACGGAACCCAGCTTTTAATTTGTCCTACTCGTAATTTTATTTTTTCTCGCACGCTCGCGTGTTTAAGGCAACAGTCGTTCGGTACATTCGGCCAGGTGTTTAGTCAATGTTTATAATATAAATAATATGTGTGCGTATTGTTAGAGAATGTACTTTACGTATTTGAGAAGTAAACAGATTATTAATTAATTAACTTTTCTGATTTATTTAATACTAGCCGTGCCCCGCGGCTTCGCCCGCTATTATTAAGTTAAAAGTAGCCTATTTGTTAATCCGGTATAAGCTATGTACATTCCAAATTTCATCCAAATCCATTCAGCCGTTAAAGCGTGAAGATGGAACACACATACTTACACACTTGCACACTTACACACAAACTTTCGGATTTATAATATTAGTAGGATACTAAAACTAAGTTACCGAGTTTGAGCTGATTGTATACCATAGAAAAGAATCTACTCTACCCGTATTCAACCGATGTATTACTTTTAAATTACTTTAGATCCCAAGCCTGGATTCTATGAATTCCAAAACAGAAACACTGAAACATAAGGCATTCCGCCCCTTCGCAAAAAGAACAATAGTAAGTTCGTCACAAAAATACCAGAAAAAATCCACGAAAACATTGATTATGTACATCATTACACATTACTATCACTACAGAATAACAATACAATAATGTGTAGGACGCTATCAGGAGTATCGTGTTTCAGTACGACACGACTCATCGATCTGCTAAAAAAACAGATACTATTCGCGGAACATCGGATTGAAGCTCGACAAGTGGACAAAGTATTAAAAATGCCCTTGACCGATTTGCACCAAACATAAGAATACTCTCAATTACCTAAGTCACCTTTCAAATAAAATAAAAACTAAAAATCGGTCCAGCCGCGTGACAGCTGCGTATATTTCAAAATCAAAATCGTTTATTGACATGAGCCCCAAAGAGGCACTCATGAAAGTTAATGGTTATACTGCCAGATTCGCAAAACATACAGCCATCTCGAGAAGAACCTGGCAAGAAACTCGGTGGCGCATTTTTTTCATATTATTTTACATTTTAAATACTATTACATGAATTATATTAACCTAGGTATTTCTGTATTATGTAGTCGCTATAGAAAGCGCTTGTGCAGTTTGCCTCCATGCATCTTTGTCATTAATGTAGTCAATCGTTTTATAATACGCTTTCTTAATTAATGACCGTTTCATTACTGACTAGTTGACCCGCCCGGCGTCGCCCGGGTAAATAAAAGCATAGACATACACACTTCACATTCACAGCCCTCACAAAAAGTACTATGACTTGTGTCATGGAACTAGAAACACAAACCTCCCGTGGGGAAAAAACTTGGTTTCCCATTAATTGAGAATCTCCTCCTTATTTTAAGGCGGTTAAAAAGTACCAGCATATTGGTCACGCGTCCAAGTTTTAAACTTAAATGATATGCAAAAATAAATTAAGAAATGCCAAACTTAGAAATGGGCTATATAAAATAGAATGATATTCGCTTTTTGAGCTTCAACCATTATATTTCGTGAGTAGTATCTGTATTTTTTAGTAGATCAACGGTTCGACTCTCTGACGTCGGGACGCAAAATGGCGTAGATAAATACGTTTTGGTCAAACCAGAATATTGGTTAACACATGGATTAATTACAAGTCAGGATTTGCGTCATGGCTTTTGTACCTGACTGCGCGTAGCAAGGAGGGTAATGTTTTTATCAGCCTAGGTGTGTTTGTGCCTTTGCGGCGTTCTAGAGACCAAACGCTTGGAGCGATTTAAATGATTTTCTACCGATTTCACAAAAAAGGAGGAGGCACTCAAGTTGACTGTATTTTTTTTTAAACCGATTATGATTTTTTTTTTGCTTATAATATGTTGCTTTCCAATTGGTCCCATTTAAATTTGATCAAGATCTGATCAGTAGTTCTTGAAATATCGTCAATAATGCATGTTTGTACTGATCTGATCAAAGTTTCGAAGATAAAGCGGAGAAGTCGGTTTTTCTACCGATTTCACAAAAAAGGAGATACTCAAGTCGACTGTATTTTTTTTATATGTGTTAGGGAGCATAAACTTAAGTGGGGAGCAAACATTTTTTTTCTGCACGTGTTGGAAATCTTTGGAAGGAAATTTACAAGTAGAGTATATTATATATTTACAAGTACCTTCGAGGCAAGCATGTTACATTTTCGGCCGCACCATCACTTTCCGTCAGGTGAGATTGTGGTCAATGCTTGCCTATCGGGAATAAAAAAGAAAAAAAAATGAAACCGTGTTTTTTAATCTATGTTGCAGAATAACAATTTGGTAGGACATCAGTCACTGTTTTAAGACCTATTTAGTCTCACGGACTATCTCAAAAATGGCTACACATTTAATAATAATAATAATAATAATAATAAACTTTATTTTGGTTACAAATATGTTAACACTTTAAAAATAAATATAATTTAATAACATTAGTGCATATGTGTTAATTAAGGATCCCTGTATCCCACACTAGGACGACCTGTGTCGTGGGATTCAGTTACTCTTCCAAAGGTTTGACTTTTGATGATCGGGTAGACTTAAAATAACAAAAAAGAAGCCTTATAATAACTATTCTAATTACTGTTCTAAATATCCCAAGTATATATCCTACACTTAATACAAGTCTGGCGGTAAGAAGGCAAAAGTATGGTAAAGTTAGTAATAATAGCCTATCCCACCCGTCTCTTTATTTGTTACTGAACCGATTTAGTTGAAATTTTGAACCTAGAATGATATAAAATGTTTTATTAATTGTTATATTTTCATGAAGCGAGTGAAGCCGCTGTATAAAAGGGGCCTGGTTCCCCAACCGTCAGACGGACGGTGGGGGGCAGGCCCCGTAATGTTATGTTATTTGTTTGATGAAGTTCTCCGAGTCACTGTAGCCCATCGTGGACAGCAAGGATTCAATATTACGTTTGCAGGTGTATCGCGTTGCGTTTAATAAATTGAGAGACCTGTCCAGGCGCTGGTATAGGTAAGGACCTCTGTATGCGTAAGCGCGTTGACCTAATTGGGTTTTAACGTGTGGTGCAGCCCAGGCAGTGCGGCGAGCAGATCGTGAGCTCTTGGAAATTGTTTTTTTCGCTGTTTTGTGGAATCGGAGTGCAGTCGCAGCAATGTATAGTTGCCGAACTCTCAAATATTTGGTGTCATTATAAAGCTGGTTAGTTGAATATCTGAAAGGTTTCTTGTAGGCTACTTTCAAAAGAGCCCTCTGTGCTCTCTCAATTTTTAAAAAGAGTGTTTTAGTCGCAGAGCCCCAGCACACTATGCAATAGTTCAAAACCGACTCACATAGTGATTGGTAAACTATCTTTAAAGTACTGGGATCAGATACTGACCCCAATCTTTTAAAAACAAACATCATTTTCCGTAGACGGCCGCACAATGTAACAATCTGGGGCTCCCAAGTCAACCTGCAATCAATTGTAACTCCCAGATACCTTATTTGATTGACACACTGTAACGTTGGGCATCCACAATTTAGAGTAGAGGTACATGTGTGGAGCTTTAGGTCAAAGGAGGTTGGTTGTGTTTTCTGCGAAATGTGAAAAGTTAAGTACTTTGTTTTGGCAGCGTTGAGAGTGAGCAGATTATTTTGTAGCCACTGTGCCACACGTGACAGTCCCTGATGAGCCACATCAGTGACTTCGTTCCAACTATCTCCGTAGAAAATTAAGGCCGTGTCGTCGGCAAATGTGAATACATTTGTTTTATTCATTTTAAGTTGGCACAAGTCATTGATGTATGCCAGAAAGAGGGTTGGCCCGAGCACACTCCCTTGTGGTATGCCATATGTAACATTTGCGTAGTCACTGTATTGATTAGAGATGCGGACTCTTTGTTTTCGGTCGCACAAGTATGAGTGAAACCATTTTTGCGATGGACCTCGAACACCCAGGCACTCGAGCTTATGAAGCAGGATTGACCAAGACACTGTATCAAATGCCTTGGCCAAGTCTAGAAACACTCCAATACATTTTTTACCAGAGTCTAGTTTCCCAGAAACCATGTCTACTAGAGCCACAACAGCATCTTCAGTTGATTTCTTAGTTCTGAAACCAAACTGGTTGGGGGATAAAATGTTGTTGGTTTCCAAAAAGCCTAAAAGCCGTTTGTTTATTACCTTTTCGAGTATTTTGGAAAGAGATGGTAGCAAGGATATGGGACGGTAGTTTGAGATTTCTGAAGTGTTACCAGATTTAAATATGGGGCAAATATCGGCTTCTTTGAAACAGTGTGGCACAACACCCTCAAGCATGCTGAGGTTGCACAAGTGAGCAATAGGAAAGGCTAAGATATGGCGGGCATGTTTAAGAAATGCGTTACTTATCTGATCAGATCCTGGAGCGGACGCTGATTTTAAACTACAAATAATTTTACCAATTTCGAATCCATCCGTCGGAGTCAGAAAGAGTGAGCCTACTGGCGAATTTTCTATACAAACCGAATTCGCCAAGTCTGACTCCGACATTTGTAGTTGGGTGAGAATATTATTTGCTAAATTGTAGCCTATAGTAGAAAAAAAATTATTCGCAGAATTTAAAGAATTTTCTGGAGCGGAATTTTCTGTGATCAGATCGCATGTATTTGATTTTGCCGGATTTATATTGCAAATATCCTTGACTGTCTTCCAAAGTTGCTTACTATTATTTTTGTTAGTTGCTATACGTTCCGATTCATACTTATCTTTTTGGTTTTGGATAAGCATATGGCAAAGATTGCGGTATTTTATGTATTTTAATTTAAGACGGTTGTTATTTGTTTTTCTTTTTAGCTCTAAGTGCATTGAATCTCTTCGTCTAATACAGTTGACCAGCTTCGTTGTCATCCAGGGCTTAGTAATGACATCAGAGCTACGAAGTTTTTTATGGGTAGTATTATCTGTAACTGCGTTAGCAATCAGGTTTACAAGGATATGGGAAGCAGCATTCACATCTGTTTCATGATAAAAACTGGTCCAATCGTGGTTTTTCAGTTGAACTATCGCACCTGGGAAGTTAATTTTTGTAATATATTTTGATTTAGGAGGAAGTCTAGGGAAAGAGTTATCGATGCCAACAATAACAGTGTCGTGGTCTGTGATGTCAGAGTCGCACACTACAACCCTACCAATTTTTTTAGTCCTTATCAAAGCGTGGTCCAGACAATTTGGCCCTCGTGTAGGCAAAACGTGACCAGGAGTAAAGCCGTAGTAAGAAATGAGGTCCAGATATTCAAGGGACCTGGGGTCAGTATTATCAGGCTTGATGTCCAAGTTAACGTCACCAATAACAACACAGTCGGTAGAAATACTGGCTAAAATTTCTTCTAGAGATTTTAAGAAGCACGTTAGGTCTCTTACTGACGGTGAGCGGTATAATGCAACAATGGTAAGGTCGGAACCTAATTTTAATATGAGGCAATTCGCGTCATTGAATTGTGGTTCTATTATTTCGACTTTTATGTCATCTTTATAATATATTATTAGGCCGTCATTTTGGTTTTTAAATAGCGTGGATGTGTGACAGTTGTAGTTAGGTAAACAAATTTTTTGGTAGTTACTATCAATCCAGCATTCTGTCATCAATATAACACTTGGTAGAAAATTTAAGCGATTTAAATAAATTGAAAATTGGTCAAAGTTTTTTCTAACACTTCTAATATTTTGTGTGAGTATTGTGGTCTGATTCGTAATATTACTACCTAATTTATTCTTACATTCCTCGGCGGTATCCACTCTAAAGTTGTCCATCAATGATGTGTCGTCAATGCTTTTAATTAAGTCTGTGCTATTTATTACCATTTTAATATACTAGGATGTAAAACACAGGAATCCCTGTGTATTTAAGGCCTTTTTTTTGTATAGTTTTTAGCATTGACAACAGATAAACAACAGGCACCCCTGTAGGTAAGCACCGGGCTCGTCGTATTTAAAGCTGATACTTACGTATACTATCTAATATCTAGAGTCTGCTAGGCAAACATGCTCCATCTTCGATCACTTCATCACTTACCGTCGGTGAGGTAGTGGTCAAATGTTTGCTTAACCTGAATTAAAAAAATATTGATACTGTACACGAACAACAAATACAAAAATCAAATTTTTTTAAAAAGTTACAAACAATTAACCTCAAAAGTTAAAGTTTTGCCGCGGAAGTGAAAAAATGGCGTTGTTGATTTTGTATAATATTCCAAAACCTGTGATCCTTCGAGTGTTAATGTGTAATAATGGTGGATTATTAACCTTTAATGCTAAGTAAACGTGCATAAGTTTAGGCAAATCATATAAAGTCGAAAATGAATTTTCGCCTTTGCTCCGAAACTCCAATAGAAGTTCTAGTAAAGTTTCTACCACTTTACTAGGACTTGACTACTTCACTTGACTTTGACGGTGACTTCTGACTAGGACTTTTAATATAAACACTTGAAATGTATTATTACTTGACCCTGGCTAAATGCACAAAATTGCGCAGCCAAATTAAAAAAAACCTTTAAATGTTTACTCTATTACGCAATATTAAGGCGCGAGTTCTCAGCTCGGGGCGAGCTACTGTTAATTAGACATTTAATAACACATGAGTAATTAAACGTATTTAATAATGTTTCCCAAATGACAAGTAACAGTTGACATGAGTGGCGTTGCACGGAGCATTAGTCATTTATACCGTGTTAAAGAAACCTGTTTTATTAGGGTTCCGTATGTTAAAGGAATTTCGGACCAAATATTTGAAATGCAAGCAAAGCTTAAACAATTAAACGCAAGCAAAGCTTAAAAAATACCGACTTCGTCGCTTTATCTTCGTAACTTTGATCAGATTAGATGTACTTACACGCATTATTGACGATATTTCGAGAACTACTGATCAGATCTTGATCAAATTTAATAGCACCAATTGGAAAGCAACATCTTTCAAACAAAAAAATAATTCAAAATCAGTTCACGTGGAACGAGGTTATGAGGTAAGACAAATAAAAAATAATGCAGTCGACTTGAGTACCTCCTCATTTTTTGTGCAGTTGTTAAAAAATCCGACTTCAACGCTTATATTTTGGTTTTGGCTAGATCAATTTTAATAAAATGTATATGGGACCACCTGCGACAATGCCTGCGTCTTTGTTCCATGCACGGTACAATCTGGGTGTCTTCAAGTCTAGAGTGAATGCCTTCTAGGCAAGCATGTTCCATCTTCGGCCGCATTGTCACCTTCCATCAAGTGTAGGGCTGACATCACCTAATTTGCTGACACCGGATAAAAAATTCAAAAATCCCAAACATTTGGATGAAATTTTTTCCCGGACACGAAATATGTATTTACAATTAAAATTACAACAATGTTTACATTTTCATATTTTTAAATAATTTCAACACCTTTTTTGCTGTCATTTTTTTCCAAAACGAATTTAAACGTTTAGCGTAACAAATAAAATACTTATGACTACTAACAATAATTTATTGCGTTTATATAAATTATTGGTGATTGACACAAAAACTGACCGGTTTTCACCCGGACACTTTTAAAATCCCTTCCGGACGGACCCTTTCTTCTAAACTAGGACAAATCCGGGGAATCCCGGACGGATGGCAGCCCTAATCAGGTGAAATAGCAGTCTAATGCTTGCATAATTATCCATGAAATAGCGTTCAAATGCTTGCCCATCCAGCATTAAAAGAATTGATTCAGGCTCTAATTACATTATCGAGGTACATACATATCATATACATGAGGTGCGGAACCCTCGCATCTCACCGCGTTCACACTTGACTGTGTTATTTGAATTCATACATCGAACGAAAGTGCGTTGCATGCACGCTCCATTTGTCAACGAACTAGCTGGAATAACGTTGCGACGGCCATAGGTGACCACTTTCTACAGTTTTGGCTTTTGATTAATTAGATCGATGAGTTTAATCTAATATATAATAATTAAACGCAAGCAAAGCTTAAAAAAACCTAATTTAGTGCTCTATCTTCGGAACCTTAATCAGATTTAAGGTATTGCATTATTGACGATAACTCAAAAACTAGTGATCAGATCTTGACCAAATTTAAATGGGACCACATGAAAACCACCAGCTTTCGAATAAAAAAATAATCATCAAAATCGGTTAACAGCGAAGGAAGTTATGAGGTAACTTTTGAAGTCGGTCAAAAACGAGAACATCGTCAATGTAGTCCACAGAATACGCATTATTGACGATATTTCAAGAACAACTGATCAGATCTTGATCAAATTTAAAAGGAACCCATTTGAAAGCAACATCTTTCAAACTAAAAAAAAAAACTAAATCGGTTCACGTGGAAAGAAGTTATGAGGTAACAACTAAAAAAAAAATACAGTCGACTTGAGTACCTACTCAAATTTTTTTTTCCTCCTTTTTTGGGAAGTCGGTAAAAAATCTCGTGTCACGGTGTTTGTGGTCGAACTCCTCCAAAACGGCTCGACCGATATAATTTTTTTTCGTATATTTGGTAGGTATGAGAATGGGTCGTAAAGTATGTTTCACCCTCCTACCACCACTCTCCATTTTTAATCGTGATTTAAGGACATTTGTATGAACAATAAATATCCAAAAAGTTTTTATTGTATTAAAGTACTAGGCGACCATAAACATGAAAGAGGTTACTCCCAAGTTGTTCACTTCTGTGCTAGAGGACGTTGTGAAAACACTCGACTGGTATAAAAAATGCATTAATATCAATGGTGTCCACATGTCGCACCTTCGTTTCGCAAACGACTAGATACTGTTCAGCGAGAGTATGGGAAATCTTCAAAACATGTTACAAGACCTTTACGATGCCTCTCTTAAAGGAGGCCTTAGGATGAACATGTCCAAGACGAAGGTCATGTCCAGGTCAGATAGTGGTCAAATGCTTGCCTATTCCGCTTTAAAAAAACAGTAAGATTATGGAGACAGTTTTTGGAACTCATTCCATTTTTATCGTTGAGAGAGTCCCTACGAGTCTATACTTAACATTATAATGAGACAAAATAACTTTGTTTGTATAAGGATATCTCTGAAACTACTGATCCGATACTGATTTTTAATAATTGATAGCTAGAATAACCCTGAGTGTCATAGGCTATATTTTAACGTGATAAAAATTAGTTTTCAGTTCGAAATAACAATAATCGTAAGACAAGTCGGAGAAAAATTTACTTGTTGACCGTATTATTGGCGTACGCTGACTAAGCAGAGAGACATAGGTGAATACAATGTATCGAGAAAATGTTGGCCTTCAATAGTTTTACAATAAAGTCTTCGACAACATTTATCTAGGATTTATATTTAGCCCAGAAAAATTACTTCCCTTTGTCGATAATCTGAAATAATTAAACGCAAGCAAAGACCTCCGACCTCCGAAACAAATCCGACTTCACCGCTTTATCTTCGGAACCTTGATCAAATTCAATGTATTAAACACGCATTATTGACGATTACTCAAAATCTACTGATCAGATCTTGACCAAATTTAAATGGGACTAATGGGAAAGCACCAGCTTTCAAACAGTAAAAAAGATCTCGGTGGAAAGAATATATGAGGTAACACACATAAAAAAATAATACGTCGAATTGAGTACCTCCTTTTTGTTGGTTGGCTTTTTTAAGGCCTTCAGTATTAATCCTCAAAATAAATGTCATGTCATGTACTTAGATTTGGACAAATTTAAATAGTCTAGAAAAATCGGTAGATTAGTACGAAATCGGTTAAAAAAAAATGAATTAAATTTAAATGGGACCACATGGAAAGCACCAGCTTTCAAATAAAAAAATAATCATCAAAATCGGCGCACAAAGAAAGAAGTTATGAGGTAACTTTTGAGTCGGTCAATGTAGTCCACAGAATACACATTATTGAGGTTAACTCAAAAACTACTAGTCAGATCTTGATCAAATTTAAATTGGCCCAAACGGAAAGCAATCTACCAAACAAAAAAAATATTCAAAAACGGTTCACGTGGAACGAAGTTATGAGGCAACACACATAAAAAAAATACAGTTGACTTGATTACCTCCTCCTTTTTTGTGAAGTCGGTAAAAAATATAAGTGTAACTCAGCAAAATTAGAAAATGGAAGGTATTTTTTTTACCTTGATTCCTCCCTTGAGTCCTGGCTGTTCTGGCGTTAGACTCTTGACCGTCCTCCAAATGCCATGAATATTCCATCTTCACTCATACACTTCGCATTTTTTTAGTTTGCGCGCAATATTATGTCACATCTAAACCTAGGTGACACATTTCGCGGGAAAATAAACACGTATTAGAGAACTGTCAATTGTCAGATATTAAAATGTATTTGTTCTTATTTATTTATTTTCAGTTTTTGAATTTAGAATATTGTCACAGTTAAATAAATTCACTTTAAAATCACATTCCCGTTTTAATGAGTCCAACGAAGCGTCAATTGTTTTAAAATTAAAATGGAAATTGATGATTTAATATTCAATGTCGACGCGTTTTTTAAACAACTTAAATTGTAAAATCACTTATCGATGTTTTGAAATCGATTATACAATTGTTTGAAAACACTGGCCGCCTACAATGGGGGGACAACGCGTTCTTTATTTAAAACAAAAACGTTTTATTTGTTCAATAAGCGTCCGTCAATAGTTTAAACTTGGAAGACACTGGCGAAGAACGTCGTGTTGTTTCAACCCCCGCGTGCGAGAGGGAAAGTGAATTGAATACGTAACGAGGTAGAGCGAGATAGGTAGAGCTCGCAGTTTTCAGTTTTCATGGAATGCTTTGGCGGGGAAATGGAAAATTTCGACGAATCAGGGCTCAGCATTTACCATAAGGGTAGTAACAGTTAGTAATGTGAATAAGGGTGGACTGTAGACTGAAAATATTTCAAGTTAGAAGTAAATAAATCTCAATGTTGATTTGTATGCATTGACTTAAGGGGACTGTAAGGCAAGATGAGCAACGTTTTCAACCGACATCAAAAAAGGAGGTTCTCAATTCGATTGTATGTTTTTTTTTTGTTTCTATGTTACGCGATAATTCCGCCAATTTTATTTATGTTTTTTTTTGTTTGGTAGATTATACTTCCGAGGTGGTCCCATATACATATCGAAATCTATCAAGCCAAAACAAAAATCGCAAGCTGGTTTGTTATGCTTTGCTTGCGTTTAAATTATTTGAGGTTATTTTTACCCGACTGCCAAGCAAGGGTTGTTTTTCGCGTACCTTGAATGTATGTATTATATTTGTAAATTTCTCTTCCAAACGGCTCGACGTATGCTTATCGGTATTCTATCCGTTACATTTTGGAAAGTGTTCTCAGGAATTATACGCTTATACGCTTACACACTCACATCCCCACACTAAGTTCGATGACTTGTGTCGTGTGTGCCGGAACGTTTACATCACACACACAATCACAACCAGAACCAGAAACACAAATTCTCCTTGAATTACATTATATTTTAAGTCCTCCTTGCCCTTTTTACTATATAACAACTAGACAAACTGTCAAACGCCATCTATTTATCGTTGAAATGCCTCCAGTTTGCTCGAAGCGTTTCGCTTCTACGATGATAAACGTAGAAGCGAAGGAGTGGTTTTGTTCCCAGAACAGTACAATCTGGGTCTTCACGTCTAGAGTGAATAGGTACCTTCTAGGCATGCATGTTCCATCTTCGGCCGCTTCGTTACTTTCCATCAGGTGAGATAGCGTTCAAATGCTTGCCAATCTAGCATAAAAAAAACATGCGGGGCAGTTTTTGGGGACTACCGATAGAAGTGAAAATTATATATCCTACTAATCCTACCAATTTTATAAATGGAAAGTTTGTGTGTGCAAGTGTGTAAGTATGTTTGTTCCCTCTTCACGCTGTAAGGGCTGAACGGATTTGGATGAAATTTGGAATGTACATAGCTTATACCTAGGATTAACAAATACGCTATTTTTTAACTTAATAATACTTAGCGGGCGAAGCCGCGGGGCACGGCTAGTAATTAAATATATATACACAGTATACATATAGCTCATGGAAAGCGTGCGGTGACGATGCGAGTTCCATGATTTTCGTTTACCCAAAAAGTGATCAACACGACCAAATAAGTTTAATTATCGTTATATTTGTCTTAAATTATCGTTATATTTGTCTTAAAAATCCACGAGTCCTTAAACAGGTGTTTAAAAAAAATTCATCAAAATCGGTGCAGCCGTTTTCCAGATAGAACGTTGGGGTTCATTTTGTAATTTTTTTTTAAACTGCGCTATAGAATTTGTTATTATTATGAGATTCACTTGAACCGAACAAAAGTATGATGATTACTTAGATTTTTAACCGACTTCAAAAAAGGAGGTTCTTAATTAACTGTATGTTATTTTTTGTATTTATGTTATGCGATATCTCCGCCAATTATGAATCAATTATGATGTTTTTTTTGTTTGGTAGAGTATATTCCTCCAAACCACCTCGTGGCAGGAAGTTGCACAAGACAGAGAGAAATGGCGTCTTCTGGTGTCGGAGGCCAAGACTCATTTTGGGTCACTGCGCCCCGATAAGTAAGTAATTAAGAGTATATTCCAGAGGTGGTCCCATATAAATTTTATCGAAATCGGTCAAGCCAAAACCGAAATATATGTAACGAAGTCGGTTTTTAAATCTTTGCTTGCGTTTCAATTATCGTAAATTTATTCTGGCGCTTTCACCTTTCGCCGTCCGTTCAAACCAAATGCGTCTAGTATGTATTAGCTCACACGCTCAATAAACATGTAAAATAGGTAGCGTACCGCTTCGGGCAATGAAGCATGACAAGGGTCGATCAGTCAGGTGGTACCAATGGTCTGTGACGCCAGCTGCTGGGAAACGCATCGTCACTAAACCGTTGGGCTTTATTTCCCTGATTAGCTAGCGTTTGACCATTATCTCACCTGATTTCTTACCGACTTCACAAAAAAGGAGGAGGTACTCATGTCGACTGTCCTTATTTTTTGTGTGTTATCCTCATAATTTCTTTCCACGTGAACCGATTTCGATTTTTTTTTTAGTTTGAAAGATGTTGCTTTCCTATTGGTCCCATTTAAATTTGATCAAGATCTGTTTAGTAGTTCTTGAAATATCGTCAATAATGCGTATTCTGTGGACTACATTAACAATGTTCTCGTTTTTAACCGACTTCAAAAGTTACCTCATAACTTATTTCGTTGTGAGCCGATTTTGATGATTATTTTTTTATTTGAAAGCTGGTGCTTTCCATGTGGTCCCATTAAATTTGATCTAGATCTGATCTCTAGTTTTTGAGTTATAGTTAATAATGAATACATTAAATTTGATCAAGGTTCCGAAAATAAAGCGGTGAAGTCGGTTTTTTTAAGCTTTGCTTGCGTTTAATTAAATTTAATTTAAACGTAAGCAAATCTTAAAAAAACCGACTTCACCGATTATATTTTGGTTTTGGATTGATCGATTGCGATAAATTTATATAGGACCACCTTTGAAGTATCTACCAAAAAAAATAATGTTGAGAATCGGTCACATAGTACCTCCTCCTGCAGCTTACCGACTGCAGCTTAGCGTCTCAAAAAATTTGTTTAGTGGTAGCGACGTTATAGTTTGAAGGGAACTAGTTTTAGTACCTTGTTCTACATAAGTTTCTACCTCACCACCACAAGAACTGTTACCATGGAGTTGTTGGGTCGATCCCTCAACCTTTACGTAGTATTCTTGAACTGTTTTCTATCTATCTATGATATTATAAGCATGCCGTTAACTGAGATATCGCGCCAACATTTTACTTAGAGAAAATCTTTTTAGGTAATAAGTAAGTTGGACCACGGGTTCCTAGTTATGGGGTCATTGTCCAACTAAAAATAATAATAGGACCACTGCACCTACCGAAAGCCCGTGGTCCAACTGATTGGACAAAGTAGTAGGACCACGACCCCGTAACGAAACTGCTCATACCTTTTTTCTAATTAAAAGTGATTGATTTTTTCCGACTTCCCAGAAAATAAGGAGGTACTCAAGTCGACTGTATTTTTTTTGTTTTATGTGTGTTACCTCATAACTTCTTTCCACGTGAACCGATTCCGAAAATGTTTTTTTGGTTTGAAAGATGTTGCTTTCCAATTGGTCCCATTTAAATTTGATCAAGATCTGATCAGCAGTTCTTGAAATATCGTCAATAATGCGTATTCTGTGGACTACATTGACGATGTTTTCGATTTTAACTGACTTCAAAAGTTACCTCATAACTTATTTCGTTGTGATCCGATTTTGATGATAATTTTTTTATTTGAAAGCTGGTGCTTTTCATGTGGTCCCGATGAAATTTGATCAAGATCCGATCTCTTGTTTTTGAGTTATCAACAATAATGCGTGTGCAATACATTAAATCTGATCAAGGTTCCGAAGATAAAGCGGTGAAGTCGGTTTTTGTAAGCTTGCTTGCGTTTAATTATTTTATTTGTAATTCCATTACAAGATATAACGGATATTATACGTAAGTTTCAGCTTTAAATATGTAGCTATTTTAGAGATAGTTCCCGGGACAAAATACGTAAAAAAAAAAATGTTGAAAATATTAAAAAAAAATATTTTTTTATTTTTAAAACGTATTCGTACTCATGTTGCAAAGATTTTAACGATATCTACCCAAAAAAAAAACACTTTGCTCTCCACTAAGCAAAAAGCAATCGACATTGTTTTTTTTTTTTACTTACTTTTTTATTATTTTATATATAGAGTTAGAACTCTACCACTAGTTATTGATTAGGGAAACAGTTGCGAGATCTCAGTTCGGGGCAAACGACTAATATTAGTATAATAGTTCGTCTGTTTTAATATAAGCCCATAAAATTATCCACGGATTCACGCCTTTCATGAGGTCATGAGAACGACCAAACAATGGAGTTTTGATCACAATAAATAATTTACCCACACTATTTAGATCTGCTGTCCTATGCCACAGAATAAATTACTTGTCGAACACTTATCGAACTATGATAATGAGGGATGCATGGAGGCAAACTGCACAAGCGCTTTCTGGCGACTACATAATATAGATATACCTAATTCCTGTATTAGAGATATAAGAGGGTTTTAAATAATTGAAAGCTTAAAAATTCCGACTTTACCGTTTTTATTTTAGTTTTGGCTTAATGATTTCGATAAAATTTATATGGTACCTCTGAAGTATAATCTACCAAACGAAAAAAAAACATCTAAATCGATTCATAATTGGCGGAATTCGCTCACATACATACACACACACACTCAACACATACACTCACACACTTTTAACTTAACCTAAAACCCACGACCTACTTACTTATATATAATTTTAAATTGTTTATCTAATAATGTACTACACCGATTAATATTATAATTCTGTCAATCTAATTTATTAATTAACATTATGTTTTTTACCTCGCTATATCACAATTTTTTTTTTCTATTCCGGTATATACATCTAAGGCCGAGGATCGGGGTAAATTGAAAACCAGCACTGTGTGCTCATGTAAATGAACACGCAGTACAAAGCTGAATTTATTCCGATTGCTCTATAAAAAGTATATAGTTAAGAATTTTAGTTTAATTTAATGTATTTTTGTTTTTTTATAGTAGCAATAAATATATTTCTTTCTTTCTTTCAAAAAAAAAAAACAGTCGAGTTGAGAATGTGAAAATCAAATATTTTTATTCATCCACGTGCCAAAACCCAATCTAAATTAACATAGCAAGTACACCCCTTTAATATACAAACTAATAATTACCCTAAACGTCTATTTGCTATGGCAAAGGGTGGATAGGGGTGGTAAAGGTCACCACCGATCGCTGCCCACCGCTGAGCTAGTAATTGCGACCGTGGGAATGACACGATAGGTAATGTTAGGAGTCTAATAGAGTCCGACTGGGAAGTACTACCTTTGCCAGTCATATTCATATTTTATTTGCATTCCACAATGTAACTTAGATGGTAAACTTAGAATTAGTACCAATTATCTGTCCTGTCGGGCACAGCAAAATGTAGGAGAGTACATTTATAATATAATAGCTATATCTGGTACTGGATTTAAAATAAGACTTTAAAGATTGATCAAAAAGTATCTTTCATATAATCGGTTATTGTATAGTAGGTTTTTTCTAATAAGATTTTTTTTAACTGCTTTATAAATACATTATCTTTGGATTCATTTTTAATTAGGTTAGGTAATTTATTAAATATTTTTATGCACATTACAAAAGGGCTCGTTGAATGCAATGTAGTGCGGGAAGATGGTAGCATTAGCCTGTTTCCATGCCTGAGCAAACAGCCAGGGTGTTTTTGAGTTCGCGTTGTAAAGAATTCAGGATATTTTCTGACAAATTTGCATAATGCTCTCCGCCTAACGGAGACCATTCCATTTATTTCTGACCTTCCAAGATGTACCAATACCAATGGCAAACAAAGTTGAGGTTCTTGGCATTACTTAAGCGTAGAATCTTAAATCAGGCACACATCGAAGCTAGAGCTCAACTAGCCGCTAAGAAACTGGGTATCCTCGCTAAGGTCAGGCTGTATTTCACTCCGGAGCAGTTTCTTAACCGTTATCAAGCTCAAGTCCGATCGTGTATGGAGTACTGCGGTCACCTCTGGGATGGATCCAAGTACCAGTTAGAAGCTCTTGAATATATTGACCGGTGAGCCAAAAGGCTCATTGGCGACATTAAGCTAGTCGAGTCCAGGTTGCAAAGTCTCGGTCACCGACGTAAGGTAGCAAGCTTATCAGTATTCTATCGCTTACATTTTGGAGAGTGTGTACAGGAATTACATGAGTTTATTCATCCATGCCTTTTAACCATCAAACAACAAGACAAACCATCAATCGTCATCCCTTTATGGTCGACATACCTCTAATTCGCTCGTAGCGTTTCGCTTCTACGTTCAAAGCAATATTTCCAGGACAAAAAGAGATTTAACATCTCCTATCTCAGGGTGACGACTTGACGAGTTGCCGCAGATTTTTTTACCTCTCATAGTCTAGAGTTTGTCCACCTGATATCTCATCCGATGGTAAATGATGATGAGGTCGAGGATCGTAAGCACGCTACGCCTAGAAAGACTGCTTTAAAGACTATCCTCAAGAGCAGTCTTTCTAGGCAAAATAATTTTACATTCATAAGTTCAAATCAAACGTGGACCCTGCGGGAAGTGGAGAAGAAGAAGATAGACGCCCTAGAGATAGTGGTGCTGGAGGAGAATGCTCGGAATATCGTGGACTAAATTCCGTACCAAAGAGTCTATACTTCGAGAACTCTGCATCAAGCAGCGTTTATCATCTTTGGTACAGTCACGTATCCTCGCCTTTTTTGGTTACGTATGCCGCCGAGGGGAGGTGGCTATTGCGCGACTTGTGGTCCAGGGAAAGGTTGAGGGTACCAGGTCACGAGGAAGATCGCCTATGAAGTGGACTGACCAAAAAAAACGGTAGTAAATGACTCATCATCACTACACGAATGCACGAGGAAGGCAGCCATCAGTGAAGAGTGGCGGCGGGTTGTGAAGCTTGCCACCAACACCCGAAGTGATGACCCGACCACTCTTACAAGAGATGGCTGATGGATCGCCAGTTGCCAATGATGTTAATGAATGTACTAGCTATATGGTACTTAGCTCCAAGCAACCATTTCGCCTGATGGTAAGCGTCACGCCTGCCTATAAAACCTGATATGCTGATCCTGAGTATCTTGGGCTCCCACACAAAAATAATATTATGTTATTGTATGAATTTTGTAATCTGTATGATGAAGAAAATTATTATTAATTATTATCGTTATGACAACGTGGAAACGTAGCCAATATCCTGGGCACTTTTCCTTTGGCAAGCGGTTTACAACATTTTTTAGTACTATTTGTTTATTTGTGATATTCATGTTTTTGACATGAATATCAGGGAATGGTGAAGGGGGATTACCCCCTTATCTAATCTTATCTTGTGACTATGTTTAATTAAAACTTGATGTGTAAGTAACACGAACATTAATAACTATGCTGAAAAAAAAAAATTAACTAATTATTAAAAAAATAAATAGATATAAGTTTCATCAAATAAATATATCTACGGGCCAATTGCCTATATTTCATAAACATAAACTAAAACTATATACAGCAAAGAACTTTGTTACCTACAAGACATCATGCTTATAGGTAATTCAAGTGCTCAAGCCCACTACCAGCAGGTAGCGCTCCCATCTGCTAGCAGCATTGCCTCTCTGAATTGCAATGCTAATACGTTGAGCCAAATAACTGATTTTTCATTTTGAACACGCGTCGGCTCAACCTAGCGCTCTAATAGATTTTAAAAATAAAATAAATTATATTCTATTCTAGATATTTTCATAATAAAGTCTTGCGTAGCTCTATAATACGTTCCTCTCCCTGAGACTGTACACCTATATTAAAAACAAAAAACAAACACTTATTTCGGTCAAAAACATGAATATCACAAATATCCAATTTCCCTACGTTAGATACATCGATTCAACACATACTTGACAACCAAAAACATAACGCAATATATATCAGCATAAAAACCTCTGCAACTCTGTCAAAATAAGCCACCTCAGTCGTCGTATCACGCTTCTTAGTCAATTCACTTTGCATATTCTATGAAAGGGTCCCATGTGTTTCAGCTAGGACGCATACAAAAATCAGTATCAAAAGCTCTGGGACTATATCAAAATAAGCCACCTTAGTCATTCTATGACACTTCTTTGTCAATGTAGGGTACATTTATTATGAAAAGGTTCTATGTGCTAGTTTCGTTTCTTCTGTACGTATGTACCTTGTGCTTGAAAAGAAGTGGGTGGAGTTAACTACCCCCTCCCAGAAAGCAGTCGACCAATCAGGGATGGGGGATTAAATTAGGTCCGCGTGCTGACGCGTCTCTTTGCTGTAACGTCAAATTTTGACGTATTGTCAAAGCAAAACATTAATATACAGGGTGTTTAAGGTATTTTGTGTAAAAGTTTTGACTCCGCAAAGTATGTGCATTTAGCCAATGTCAAATGTATTGCCGCGCATTTTTATTAAGTCTGATAAGCTAGCATTGGTCCACGTGACATCTCACCAGATGGTAAGTGATGATGAGGTCGGGAATGGATAGCACATTAGGCCTAGAATTACTACTCTCAAGGAAACTAATATTACATATATACATTTTATGATAAATAGGCAAGCATTTGACCATTATCTCACCTGATGCAAAGTGAAGATGCGGCTGAAGATGTAACATGCTTGCCTAGAAGATACCTATTCACTCTAGACTTGAGACTTAACATTCATGTGTTCAAATAATAATTCTAACTGAAATTATTTGAATAGAATGCTATTTAAATAATATAATTATCGAGTTTATTTAATTTTATAATGTAGTCCTAATCACCTTTCACAGTCAATGTCAAGTAAAAGAGTCATGGACTAGTTATACTCAAGTCATGCCCTAGTAAAGTAATAAAAAAATCATATGAATATTATAAATCCTAAGGTTTGTGTGTGTAAATGTGTAAGTATGTTTGTTCCCTCTTCACGCTTTAACGGCTAAACGGATTTGGTTGAAATTGGAAAGTACATAGATTATACCTAGGATTAACACATAGGCTACTTTTTAACTTGATAATAGCGGGCGAAGCCGCGGGGCGCCGCTAGTTGTTTATATGCGTCAAAAGCAGTTTTAACATTTGCTGACGCAATAAACAAGTTTTTGTAAAATAATGTAATTTATTCCTAGACTTTTTATTTAATACGTATTCTATGAACTCATCACAAATCCTAAATGCCAACGGAATATCTGTTTTACGTAGACCAAACTACAGAATATATTTCAATATATATTTATTTTATCAATAATATTCATTTATTATCAACTAGCCGTGCCCCGCGGCTTTGCCCGCTATTATCAAGTTATAAAGTAGCCTATGTGTTAATCCTAGGTAAATTCTATGTACATTCCAAATGTCATCCAAATCCGTTCAGCCGTTAAAGCGTGAAGAGGGAACAAACATACTTACACACAAACTTTCGGATTTATAATATTAGTAGGATAGGATAATATTTCATCCACATCCATTCAGCCGTTAAAGCGTGAAGAACATACTTTTACACACACACTTACACACAAACTTTCTTATTTATAATATTAGTAGGATCAACACGTACGTTTGGCTAAATTTAGCCTGCGTCATAAATTTAAAATACTTAAAATACTGCAACGTAAAAACCCATAAAAGCAGCTAAAAGTCGGATTTCAAAGTGACTAAAATTATGATAGTAGGTACATACTATAAAAAGTCAAGGTGAACAGCTCATCTGCAACACGTTTTAAGAACTTACAGACACGTGAATATTTGTTATTTCTTTTTGTGTTACTACACAACCCGCAAAAAGAATTTAACTTTGGAGTTTGTAATTAAAGACTTTGACTTTTTTAAAGTTGAAACTATCGTGATTATTACACATTATGTTTCAATGTTATATCTGGCTTAAAAAATACTTACTTTGTAGTCGACTAGTTAAGTCGAAATTTTCGTGTTTTAAGCCGGATATAACATTGAAACATAATTGACTTTGACTGTTAATTTTGACTGAATATTCTACCTACAATCTACATCTACACTGATATTTTAACATGGTAAAAACAAACAACAAAAAGACCAGGGTGCCAGAAAGATTTACATATCACACACACAATCACACCCAGAAAAAAAAATGTTTACTCGACTGCTCGACGGAAGGGAGGGTAATGTGTTTATCAGTTAGATATTATCTTTGTTATCAGACTATGCATGTATTAAAATCTCCAAACCTGATTGCTTTTTCAAATAATAAATTTTTAATGGAATCTAATGTTTTTATTTTGGCTTGCCTGTTGGTTTAGTCAGGTGCATGTCCGCCTTCTAAGCAGGGATATCGGGTTCGATTTCCGGCGGGAACACAAGTTTTCTCCCCCAAGGATTATTTGTGTTTCGAGTTCTGCGTGAAATTGTGTGTGTGTTTGTGTGATGTGAATGTTTCCGACACCCACAACTCAAGTTATTGGACTTAGTGTGGGGTTGTGAGTGTGAAAGCGTTAATGTTATGTTTTTTAACCGCCAAATCGCTAACATATTAACGTAAACAATCGAAAAAGTAAATAAAAAATATTCGCATATTCTCTAGTGCTTGTTACGTCTCAGTTGCATTAAAAACGTAGCATTAATAATCAAACGCAAGCAAAGCTTAAAGAAAACCGACTTTACCGGCTTGACCGATTTCGATAAAATTTATATGGGACCACCTTAGAAGTAATCTACTTACCAAACAAAAAAAATCATCCAAATTGATTCATAATTAGCGGAAATGTCGATAACATACATTAAAAAGAACATACAATCCAATTGAGAACCTTCCTTTTTGAAGTCGGTTGAAAAATTAGAAATTTTTGTTTTTAATCAACCACCCTGTATACAGAAATCGTGACATTCATTCTTCCCTAACTACCGCGACATGGGACACGATCACGCCATCGCATAAATTAGTCAGATAAAATACTATTTGATCTTTTATTAATGCATCATAATTTTTAATTGGTCGTTTAACTAATATTTGGATTTGTCGTTTAGTTAACAAGTCATTACGATGGCTATCTTTTGGTGAAGCTGAAAATAAAATGATTTAACCGACTGCGTTGTACAGCGAGACTTAATTGCTGAGCAAAATACATTCCAGCATTTTGGTCACGTGTCGACTTTTTATTACATGCTTTATATATTAGCTTCACTTGTATGTTTGTATGTTTGTAACCGACTCCTTTGGGCGCGGTTTTGACCTACTTTAAACGGTCAGATTTCATTAAAACTTTGTAGATTTATCGAGGACTGATGACAATACACTAATTTGATAACATTATTCATTAATCAATTTGCAAAAAAAAGTAGAAAATCCTACTAATATTATAAATCCGAAAGTTTGTTTGTAAGTGTGTAAGTGTGTAAGTATGTTTGTTCCCTCTTCACGCTTTAACGGCTGAACGGATTTGGATGAAATTTGGTATGTACATAGATTATACATAGGATTAACACATAGGCTACTTTTTAACTTGATAATAGCGGGCGAAGCCGCGGGGCACGGCTAGTAAATAATAGTTTGAAAAAACTAAAAAATACGCTTTGTATAGAAAACCAAAGTACAAAATAGAAAATAAATTTGAATTAATCGAACTGAGATCTCGCGCCTACATTTTGCCCCATAGAGAAAATCTTTTGAGGTTTCTTGCTTATAACATTTTTTCTATGTATTAATTGTTTGATTTCTGTATTTGTTGTTCAAGTACAGGATATAACGGATATTATACGTAAGTTTCAGCGTTCAGTGTGAAGCCGTTTTTGAGATAGACCCCGGGACAAAATAGGTCTAAAAACAGTGACTTTGGTTGCACACCAAATCGTTATTTTCCAACATTGATTTTTTTAAACCAGTTTCGTACTTTACTTATCTAGTTATTTAACCTTTTTAACGATATCCCACAAGGGTAGATACAAAAATTAAAAATATTTTGCTCTCCACTTACATGTATGGGAGCCCCCTTAATATTTTAATTTATATTATTTTAAATGTCATTTTTTGCTTTGGGGCGTTGTTTTAAATATTCTATGAAAATTTGAAGTTATTCGCTTATATGGTTTAGACGCTATATGCCTCTGACAGACGGATGGACGGACAAAGTGCTAAACGACCTAAGTCAACTTAGAGATCTCGCTTCGCTCGATCAATTATACAATGTAATTGTTTTGTTATATTTATTATAATTTAAGTTTTTTATTTATAAATTCAGTTTTATGCGATTGTAAAAGACCTTTATCACGGCTATATTATAACTATTGATCATTTAAGTGAGAATTGTTAAATATATCTAGGAGAGTTTTGCCGCGAAAGTAAAAAATGGCATTGTTGATTTTGTATAATTTTCCAAAACCTGTGATTCTTCGAGAGTTAATGTGTAATAAAAATAATAGTGGATTATTAAACCGATAATACTTGGTAAACGTGCATAAGTGTAGGCAAATGATAACAAGTTGAAAAACGTGATTTTCGCCTTCGCTCCAAAATTCCAATAGAAGTTCTAGTAAAGTTTCTACCACTTTACTAGGGCATGTCTTGACTATGCGAGAAAACTGGGTTTAATGAAGTAAAAAAAAAACAATTGAATAATAGACCTATGTAGATAAAGAAAGTAAGTGATTTTTTATGCAGTCGGGTTAAAAAAAGTATAGTTATCGGGTTCTAGTTCCGGCACCCACGACACAAGTGATCGAACTTAGTGTGGGGATATGAGTGTGAAGCGTTTATAAAGTTTAAAAAAAAACAAGGTTTATAATCCGTAACCAGATTTCTCTTTATCAAAATCCCACAGAAATAACTGCCTCTTGGCTTAGTTGGGTGAGCGTTCGCCTTCTAATCAGGGGTAACGGGTTCGATTCCTGCCGGTAACACAAGTATTCAGCACAAGGAAAATTTGTGTTTCTGGTTCTAAAATCAAAATCGTTTATTCACATGGGCCCCAAAGAGGCACTCATGAAAGTTAATGAATCTATTGCCAGATTCGCAAAATTACAGCCATCTCGAGAAGAACCTGGCAAGAAACTCGGCGGTGCATTTTTTTTCATTCATTTTTTTTTAAAACTTTCTTAATCTTTAATACATAATTTTCTTAACCTAGGTGTTATTATGGTAGTCGCTAGAAAGAGCCTGTGCAGTTTGCCTCTATGCATCCTTGTCATTAATATAGTCTTTGGTCGTATAGTATGCTTTCTTAATTAATGCCCGTTTTATTAGATTCTGGTTGTGATTGTGATGTGGATGTTTCCGGCACCCACGACTCAAGTCATCGAACTTAGTGTGGGGCTGTGAGTGTTAAAGTGAAAAAAGTATCAAGTAAACATCTGTTATAGGCTATACGTATAATTCTGTTTGGCTCTGTTAGTCTGTTAGTACCGACCTTGGCCGTACCCTTCGGCGACTACCCACGGCGACTGCGAACTTGCACAAATTGTAGACAGAAACGCAGCAGTGCAGTAAATTGAATTTTTTTTAACTGACCTTCAGGTTTTTTGCGTTTGCTTGACCGTTTTAAGTCGTGCTTCGTGATTAGTGTCGGATTGTACGAAACGTGTGAAATAGTTTATTGAAATAAGTATCAAGGAGGTTAAAAATTGGACCATATCAACTATTGTTATTGCCGATTGAATGCTTTTCCCAAAAAACAACACTGATTTTGCGTAGACGTTACAGTTATTTTTACAGTAATAGGTCTCGGTTCTATTATTGGTTGATCAATATTATGAGTTGACTAGCAGACCCGTTAATTAAATAAATTAATAATAATAAAAACATTATTTACCTATCTGATCGAATTGTGAATCTAAAATAATCTTGATTCCACCGGAACACACTCATTTTTTTAAACGGTACATATTATTATGAATATTATTTATATATATGTTCGTGAATATGTGTATGGAATACATATAAAAATACAAACGCATATGCAATCATAGGCCCACACTAAGTTCAAAGACTTGTACCGTGGGTGCCGGAAACATTTACATATTACACACACACAATCACAACCAGATATGTATATAATTGGATGAATTGGATGAGTTTTTAAATATAATGAAGAATACTTATCCTGCGGTCAAAGCAGCGGGGAAAGTTAGTAAACCGAACCTTTTCAGAAACAACGTACTCTGTTCAGCGCGTTTATTTTTTAAATATTATTTAGCAAAATAGGAGAGACATTTGGTGTAGTTCAAACTTTTAATTAAGGCAATAACGCATGATCAAGTAATTGTAATGAGATTAATGAGTTAATTAAAGACATAAAAAATCGTTTCACGAGACTTAATCGAGTTTGTGGTCATGTGCCGTGAAATTTCATTGACATTGTGAGGCCGAAACGCCGAGGTTAATAAAATAAGTTTAACGACACACCTGCCGGGAATCGAACCCAGGGTAGAATGCAATAACTCGCCGACTGCGCAAACTGGGTCGTAAAAGAGGATACAACAATTTCAAGACTAAAACAATTATTTTATTGTTGGATAGCCATTATAGATATTACCTGTTGGGGTAAAGATCGGAATTAAATACAGGTTTTTTATAAAAATTTATTGAAATACAATACTCTGTGAAGGGTTAGCTCTAGCTCGCCTTTGTACATCTTTTATTATGGCCTTATTGTAAAATAAAATATCAATGTGTGTACAATAAAGAATATAAGTACAATTTTTTTTATGGTTTTTTTACCAATTTTTACATTATATACAATTCCATTAAGTAAAGACAAAATAACATCAACGAAAATAGTAACTACTGCTTTTTCGTTGCCGCAAAATGTCCAATAACCAACTTCAATCGCAAATACATCTGTAAAACTCTTCATCAGATCTTGATCAAATTGTAATAGGACCAACAAGAACGAACCTTTTCGAACAAAATAAAAAAATTCAAATCGGTTAATAAATGACGAAGTTCTACATAAAAAATTTAGAACCTCTTCTATTTTTAAAGTCGGTTAAAAATAGGGTCGGCACAACGTGTTCTCTTTCCAAAATGACGACGAATATTATCGAAGAATCATTTCTTCACTAACTCATAAATCCATGTAGTAAATGCGTGACTTTTTATAATCAGCCGCCTGCTTGGCGTCAATCCGCATTGAAATTCTCAATGAAAAACATTGTTCCAATTTGTCCCGGTCTATTCTAGATGTTTTCTCGAGTTTTTGCTTTGAAATTGACTACTCAAGCGAAAATTGATGGCCACAAAAGCCTTGCTGTTTTAAAATACTTATAGAATATTGACTGAGGGAGCGAAGCGTCTTCGTTTCAGCTTGGGCAACATTGCTTTCGTATGTCCGGATTTCCGGTTGTTTTCCTCTACACGTCGCATTTCTCAACCAATTCTCGTGAAATTTTGTGAGCAGATTTGATATTTAAATAGAATATTTTAGAGGATGCAGTATTTGAAAATGGCGGAGGTATGTGGTCGAAAACGCAAAAAATAATAAGGCTATTAGTAATAAGGACGCTTGTTGTGATACTTTACGTATAAGCTTGTGTGTTACCTTTGTTTTATCTCATCTTATAAAGTGGATCAATAAAGTATTATCTATCTATCTATCTGTTCTTTAGCCCAAAAACATATAGACGGTACTAGCCTAAGTTATTTTTAATTTTATTGTTTGCTGTTATTTTCTTTTTGAATTGGTGTACAATAAAGAGTTCATATATCTATCTATCTGACGGAAAGTTTATTAAGCGTATATTTATTTATTAAAATAGATTGTTGTTAAATCTATATAGGTAAAGAGGACTTTGGGTTACTCTTTAATTATTTTTTATGATCAATAGCCTCGCATTGACCACTATCTCACCTGATGGAAGCGAAGATGCGGCTGCGGCTCTCTTAACTTAAAGACTCCCAGATTTGACGACCCAGTTGGCGCAGAGGACAGGTGCCCGCCCTTTGCGCCTTGGGTCCTGGGTTCGATTCCCGGCAGAAGCACAAATTCCTTCCCAAGGGATATTTGTGCTTCTGCTTCTAATTTGGTGTGATGTGAATGTTTCCGGCACCCACGATACAAGTCTTTGAACTTAGTGTGGGGCTGTGAGTGTGAAAGCGATTATGTTATGTTTTTATATTTATACCTTTCTGGGAACTGAGAAGCTGTGATCTTCAGTTAGTAATTACTAAAGTCGATACTTATAGTGGTCTAACCGAGCTCCGCCATCATGCCTGCATTCATGGGGCGTACCGTGGTGACAACCCTGAGAACTATTAATCTTTCAGCTGCCTAATTATGGATCTCTACATAATGGGCGGCCGGTCTATGGGAGACAAATTATTGCATTTTTGTGTTTGATAGGCAAGCATTTGACCACTATCTCACCTGATGGAAGGCGATGATGCGCATGCCTGCCTCGAAGATACCTATTCACTCTTGACTTGAAGACCGATCAGGAAACAAAGACGCAGGCAACGAGTTCCACCCCCTCGCAGTACGGATGATAAACGTAGAAGCGAAACGCTTCGAGCGAGCTGGTAAAACGCTACTTTTATACTGCGTGACAGAAATGTTGCCTGATAGAAATTGCTTTTAGTGATAAGGTGGTAAGTTGTGACACTTGACGTATACATATACTAGCCGTGCCCAGCTGCTTCGCCCGCTATTATCAAGTTAAAAAGTAGTTCTCAACTCTATGAAAATTAAAACTATCATGAGTATTACACATACCAAGTACCAGCTTGAAGCTCTGGAATCCATTGACCGCCGAGCCAAGAGACTTACTGGTGATGATAAGCTGTTTGCGACTAAACTGTTGAGTCTCAGTCATCGGCGTAAGGTAGCGAGCCTATCGGTTTTATATCGTTTGCATTTCGGAGAGTGTGCGCAGGAATTATACGAGTTAATTCCCCCAAGCACGTTTTACCATCTAACAACAAGACAAGCAGTCAAACGTCATCCATTCATGGTTGACATACCTCCAGCTCGCTCGAAGCGTTACGCTACGTTTATCATCCGTACTGCGAGGGAGTGGAACTCATTGCCCGCGTCTTTGTTTCCTGAGCGGTATAATCTGGTATTCTTCAAGTCAAGAGTGAATAGGTATCTTCTAGGCAGGCATGCTACATCTTCGGCCATATCATCGCTTTCCATCAGGTGAGATAGTGGTGAAATGCTAGCCTATCAAACATAAAAAAAAAACATAATTTATGTAATATATACGGCTTGAAAAAAATTTTGACTTTCTTAACTCTAATACATAATTACATTAACCTAGGTATATTTATATTATGTAGTCGCTAGAAAGCGCTTGTGCAGTTTGCATCTATGCATCCTTGTCATTACTATGGTCGATCGTTTTTACCGACTGCCCAAAACAGGAGGAGCTACTCAGGTCGACTGTATATTTTTTTTTTATGTGTGTTACCTCATAACTTCTCTCCACGTGAGCCGATTTCGATTTTTTTTTAATTTGAAAGATGTTGCTTTCCAATTGTTCCCATTGAAATTTGATCAAGATCTGATCAGTAGTTCTTGAAAAATCGTCAATAATGCATATTTTGTGGACTACTTTTCGATGTTCTCGTTTAACCGACTTCAAAAGTTACCTCATAACTTCTTTCGTTGTGAGCCGATTTTGATGATTATTTTTTTATTTGAAAGCTGGTGCTTTTCATGTGGTCCCATTGAAATTTGATCAAGATCTGATCTCTAGTTTTTGAGTTATAGTCAATAATGCGTGTTTAATACATTAAATCTAATCAAGGTTCCAAAGATAAAGTGATGAAGTCGGTTTTTTTAAGCTTTGCTTGCTTTTAATTATATAATAAGCTTTCTTAATTAATGCCCGTTTTAATACAGATTTAAAGCCTTGTACTTATATCTTTCAAGCCCAGGTGCGTAATCACAATGGAGCATGATTATTTCGTTTTGTCCCATTGTCTAGAAGTTTTCTTACCTCGTGGGAAATGTTTAGTAATTGTTAGTTAGGTATTGCTCTCTCGGTCTTTTGACTTGTGTTAGAGCAGGACGGAGATAGTGGGAAATAGTGCGGTAGGTCGCAGAGGTTTCGAGAGCGGCCTGACCTATTTATTATTAAATAACCAAATGTAGCTGTGAGAGAAGTCCCAGAGTCCCAACAGTGGGAACGTAATGAGTTTAAAAATATCGAACCATAGTCATTAACACTTATTGCATCATACTTACATTTAACTGCCTGTAGGCTTAGTTGGGTGGGTGTTCGCCTTCTAAGCAGGGGTATCGGGTTCGATTCCCGGCGGGAACACAAGATTTCTCCCCATGAATAAAGGAGAATTGCGAAAAGCATACATTTTTATTTACATTCTATAATAATTTCATTTAGCAATATAAATTCCTTAACTTTTACTTATATACCTACAGGTTTGTACGGAACCCTCGGTGCGCGAGTCCAACTCGCACTTGGCCGGTTTTTCAAAATAGCGGAGATATAGGGATTGAAAACAAAAAAATACATATTCCAGCCATTCCAAAAAATACGCGACGTCTTCAGAACCTCTAGTAGAACTATTATTATTTAAAAAAAAACCAATTTATCTCTGTAAATATTATATATTTGTATATTATATACTCTTTTGTAAACGGAAGTTCTAGCAAAGATCGGTATGCACCACCGTCCATATTTTTAAATAGATTTTATTTTTTAATCCTTTGGGTTGGGTTATTTGGAAGAGATCGCTCTGAGCGATAAGATCACCCTTTGTACACATAGTTTAAGTTATCTTTCTTATATTTGTATGTAATTTGGTGTTCAATCTTTATTTATTTGGTATCTATCTATATTTTTTTTTATTATTCTCTAGCCGTGCCCTGCGGCTCCGCCCGCTATTACAAAGTTAAAAAGTAGCCTATGTATTAATCCTATGTATAAGCTGTGTACATTCCAAATTTCATCTAAATCCGTTCAGCCGTTAAAGCGTAAAGAGGGAACAAACATACTTACACAAACTTTCGGATTTATAATATTAGTAGGATAAGGCTGATTGAGTTAGGGTTTTAGTATTAAAATTTTCGCCTTTTTCTATTTATGTGTCGGTTATTTACGGTCCCAAATCAAATCAAATCAAAATCGTTTATTCACATGAGCCCCAAAGAGGCACTCATGAAAGTAAATAAATCTATTGCCAGATTCGCAAAATTACAGCCATCTCGAGAAGAACCTGGAAAGAAACTCGGCGGCGCATTTTTTTTTTTCATTAATTTTTTAAAAACCATTCTTAATTTCTAATACATAATTTTCTTAACCTAGGTGTTATTATGGTAGTCGCTAGAAAGAGCCTGTGCAGTTTGCCTCCATGCATCCTTGTCATTAACACCACGTGACAACATTACGGAGCTATGACCAATTGACCATCCTACGACACTGGCATTCACATTACACTTCTCGCCACGTTTCTACCTATCTACATGTACAGTTACATACAAATTACAATGCCATCAAATACCTATCGATAACACGATTCAGTTATTTGAACTGCTCGTTGGCTTGGTTAGGAATGCGTCTTTCTAAGGTGCATTGGGTTCGATTCCCGGCGGGAACAAAAGTTTTCTCCCTAATGGAAATTTGTGTTTCTGGTTCTGGTCCTGGGTGTAATTGTGTGCGTGATGTGAATGTTTCCGGCACCCACGGTACTAGTCATTGAGCTTATTGTGGGGCTGCGAATGTGAAAGCATGTAAAAATTCTTTATGTTTTTTATTAGAATTTTGATTTGCGATCTCGCGCCTTCTTTCGCCTAATAGAGAAAAACATTTTGAAGTTAATTGCTTATAACTTCTGTCTCACCAATAATTGTTTGATTTTTTAATTTTCTGTGATATAACTGATAAAATTAAAAAGAAATGACATTAAAAATTATACAAATTATAAAATATTAAGGGGCTAAAAATAAAAATATTTTGCTCCCCACTTACTTGTATGGGAGATATAAGTAAGTGGGGAGCAAAATATTTTTAATTTTTTTATCTAATCTTGTGGGGTATTGTTGAAAAGAGCTTGAGCTCGTATGTGCAAGTTTCAGCTTTAAGCATGTACCTATTCCTGAGATAAACCCCGGGATAAAAAAGGTCTAAAATCTGTGAATTTGATGTCCTATCAACTTATTATTACCACATTGATTTTTTCAAACGGCTTCGTTCTCTATTTGCAATGTAGCTTAACTTATAACTTAACTACCTCCACTTGATAACCACACACGGGCGGAAAAATTTAAATAATTTTGCTCCTCACTTTACTACCTCACTTTGCCCCTTTCATATTTAAATTGATCGAGCTAAGCGAGATCCTTAAGTAGACTTGGGTCGTTCAGCACTTTGTTTGTCCGTGCATCCGTCTGTCAGCGGCATCCACCATATAAGCGAATGACTTCAAAGTCGTAGTAATAACTAAAAATTCTCATAGAATATGTAAAAATATATTCTATGAGAATTTTAAGTTATTACTACGACCCAAAGCCAGAAATGACATTAAAAATTATACAAATTATAAAATATTAAGGGGCTAAAAATAAAAATATTTTGCTCCCCACTTGTATGGGAGATACATGTAAGTGGGGAGCAAAATATTTTTTAATTTTTTTATCTACTCTTGTGGGGTATCGTTGAAAAGAGCTTGGGGGCTGAGTCACCCACGTCCGTAGGAGGATACCCCTTAAGTCTGACTCCCTACACGTGGTCCCCGGGTGGTGCTAATCAGGTGACATTTGAGAGGTGGTAGAGCATTTTGTGAGTTGCTCGCCTGGCTTGCTACCAAAGTAGCTTACCACCATCAAGTTGAAAGTCTGCCGCCAAGCCAAATACGGTGTTCCGGCAGTTATCCTTGAGAGCCTGCGTAGTCCAGGTCTAGTGTGTTTACCAGCTTCGATCACATCGTCACTTACCATCAGGTGAGATAGTGGTCAAACAATAGCCTGTCACAAATAAAAAAAAAAAAAAAAAAGCTTGACAAGTAGGCTACGACTCCGGTTAAAAAAAATCTATGTTGGAAAATAAAGATTTGGTAGGCCACCAAAGTCACTGTTTTTAGACCTATTTTGTCCCGGGGCCGTTTTTTGAGATAGATCTCAAAAACGGCTTCACACTAAACGCTGAAACTTACGTATAATATCCGTTATATCCTGTACTTGAACAACAAACACAGAAATCAAACTATTATTATTTTATTATATATAAAAAAGTTATGAGAAAGTATTCTCGAAAGTGTTTCTCTATGAGGCAAAACGTTGGCGCGAGATCTCAGTTCGGCGCGGACGACTTGTTTATATCAGTTTAATTGCCATTTTTGGCTTTGGGTTTGAAGTTATTCGCTTGTATAGCTTTGACGCTAAATGTCTCTGACAGATGCAACGGACAGACGGAGGGGCTGATGGACAAAGTGCTGAACCTCTCGCATCGCTCGATCAACTATTCGCAGAATTAGCAACAAGTCTCAGAAAAGCAAAATACGCAATTTTGTTTACTTGGATGACACAATTTTTCCAGTTATTTTGATATGAAAACCAAACTTCTAAACCGATTTCAATGAAATTAAAAAGTAAGTAAGAACATTTTTAATAAAAAAATCCATATCGGTTTTTATAAATGACAGAGTTATCAGTAACATAGTTAATAAAATACAATCGAATTGAGAGCCTCCTCTTTTATTGACGTCCGTTTAAAACAAGGAAATTTAATCACTTTTACCTGCTTGGCGGAACAGCTATTAATGCCATCTTTTGAACATTCTCCGAACTACGAAGAAAGCTTTCACGTGACGTCATCTAAGCTCAGGGGATAGCGGGGGAATAGGGACTACTACCAAAACTATATATAAAAAAATTTTAAACTAATGAATAATTGCAATAAGTGATCAATCAGCACTTTTCAATTTAATTATGTTATTGCTTATTTTTTTTTTAAAGTAATTACCTAGTTAAGGAAACGGAATGTTCTACTGATGATGGTGATGATGATGATTAATCAATATCCTCTTCATATTTTAATTGTTTATATAATTCCAATAGCCATTTTTGCTTTTAAGCCTCAGCTTTACATCTTCTCTGAGAATTTTAAGTTATTGTGTATGATTTAGATGCTAAATGCTTCTGACATACGGACGGACAAAATTGGTTCAGCATTTGTCCGTCGGAACAAGCCAAAAATATGGCGTTTAGAAGAAAATCGTAGAACGAGCTAAGAGGTTAGAACAAGAATCAGGGTATTTCTAATATTTTACAATTTACCCTGAATATTTATTGAATGAATAGTTGAGGTGGTAAACACACTAGCAGGCAACAAACGCGTCACTGGCTTTTAAGGATTGCTGCCAGAACATCGTTTAGTGAAGTGATAAACTACGTCTGTACGATAGGCAGAGTGAACAAAACGAACAATAGAAAATGCCTACCATGCCTACCTAGAGCGTAACCACTAAGCAGTCAATTAAGGGAATGTAGACACATTTTTATATCTCAACCTATGTCGCGGCAACTTCGGCAGAGCAGCGCAAACGGCAAAAATATGGAAACCTCGGCAGTGGTTACATATTTGAGCCGTTTGGTGTTGAGACACTGGGTCCGTGGGGACCGGGAGTTCATTCTATTTTCAAAATTCTATCAGAGCGCCTGGTTCAGGCGACGCGCGACGCGTGACCAAAATGCTGGCACTTATTTGGCTCAACGTATTAGCATTGCAATTCAGAGAGGCAATGCAGCCAGCATGATGGGAACGCTACCCACTGGTAGTGGGCTTGAGCACTTGAGTTACCTATAGGCTCGATGTCTTGTAGGTAACTTGGTTCTTTGCTGTATATAGTTTTAGTTTAGTTTTAGGAGATATAGGCAATTGGCCCGTAGATAGATTCCTATTTTGAAAAAAAATGTCTAGGTATTATAAAGAATGCCTATGGATTCTAAAAAATCACTGGATTAAACAGATTGCTGGTCACGTATATTAATTTCACTATCAGTAACAGATAACGGATACGCTATTTACGCATCGGCTTTTGGGTCAAGTTTCATTGCAGTGAGAACTGAGCAGTCCAATAATATTTGTTGCATGAATTTGATGATGATAATATTTTTGTAGGTTCTACCATGACCTCCTAATCTGCACGTTTCGCAGTGATAAGTTCGATAACAGTTGAACTTTAGTACATAGAATGTGTTTTAATTTTTGTTATGGCTCTTGTTTAGCAAAACATTTTGCATTAATTAATAATTTGTGGTAATATCCGCCAGTTTCTTGCTAGGTTCTTTTCGAGATTGCTGTAATTTTGTGAATCTGGCAGTAAAGTCATTAACTTTCATGAGTGGCTCTTTGGGGCCCATGTGAATAAACGATTTTGAATTTGAATTGTATTGCTATTTAAAGTGGGAACGCATACAGCGTTCTGTGAACCTGGGTCATGTGCTGTTGTAGATTCCAATAAACAATTTATAAATAATTGAATTTTAATTTGTACCCTTTCATATAGCGGTCTACAAATCAATCAATCAAATGTATTTTTTGCAATACAATAATTATTGTGATTCAGCTTGTAGCGATTAACCCTGCCTTTAACGTTAGTTTAAAACTGTTACAAAAGTCAGTGTCAGTTCTGTCAGTTCTTTTTTGTTCAGAAATGAGTTATTGTTTTTTTAAGCTATTTGTTTTCACTTTTTAGGTTTCCGTACCCAATAGGTAAAAACGGGACACTATTACTGAGACTTCGCTGTCCGTCCGTCTGTCAATCCGTCTGTCACCAGGCTGTATCTCAAGAACGGTGATAGCTAGACAGTTGAAATATTCACAGATGATGTATTTCTATGGCCGCTATATCAACAAATACTAAAAATAAAATAAAATAAATATTTAAGGGGGGCTCCCATACAAACTTGATTTTTTATAGATAATGGTACGGAACCCTTCGTGCGCGAGTCCGACTCGCACTTGACCGGTCTTTTTTTTTCATACACTATTTTAAATACATTCTCACTAAAATGTTGTGTAAATTGGGCAGCACAAGCATCGGACTGGATTCTTGGCAGATTATGTAAGAGAACTTTGCCCAACAATATGACAGAATAAGTTTAAAAAATGAATGGGGGCTGAGTCACCCACGTCCGTAGGAGGATACCCCTTAAATCTGACTCCCTACACGTGGTCCCCGGGTGGTGCTAATCAGGTGGCATTTGAGAGGTGGTAGAGCATTTTGTGAGTTGCTCGCCTGGCTTGCTACCAAAGTAGCTTACCACCATCAAGTTGAAAGTCTGCCGCCAAGCCAAATACGGTGTTCCGGCAGTTATCCTTGAGAGCCTGCGTATTCCGAGGAGTCGAAGAACTTGACGTAGTTACAGACTACAGAATCAATTCACTTAAGCACAATTATCGCAGACCAACAAGATATAAATAATGTATCACATAAGGAAACCAGCTTTCTACATAATCTTCTAGACTAATCGGCTATTTATATATCCTGCTTACTGCTACAGATGGAAAAACACTAAAAGCAAGTTTTATACATGACTCATTTCTATTCAACATGTATTCAGGATGTCATTTGGTCAGAAGATTTTAACAATTATCACACTTGTATTGTAAATGCGAAAGTTTGTGTGTATATGTGTAAGTATGTATGTATCTTCACGCTATAACGTTTAAACGGATTTGGATGAAATTTGGAATGTACATAGCTTATACCTAGGATTAACACATAGGCTACTTTTTACAAGCTTTTATTTAGCTTGCACTGTATGTATGTATGTTTGTTCGGGTGGAATCTTGCAACTCAATTTTGAAGCAGATATCTTCAACCGATTGAGCTGAAATTATGTATTCACGTTTAGTTTGGATTTATTTGGAAATGCATGGTTTACTGTGTGACGTTATTCTAAGTCCAACATGGCGGAACACACAAAATGGCGGACAAGTAATTTTTAATGCACTCCTACAATATGGGTATCAAATGAAAGGGCTTGCTGAGAATAATTCGAAATATAAGAGACGTCACTTCAAATCCAATATGGCGGACTTCTAAAAGCTTGTCCTTAAAAAAGTTTTTAACAAGTAACTTTTTAACTTGATAAGCCGCGGGGCACGGATAGTGGAACATTAAGTAGTAAATTTAGACATTAAAGATTATCGCTTCTAGCTATTGAACCCTACGCAATAGGTTAGCTTGCCCTATTGCTGTAACCGCTGTACCACTTAAGTGTAGCTAACTGCAATGTTAGACTCGTTGGTTGTCAGTAGTTTCAAACGATTTCGGTAGTTTTTTTTACGAATAGGCAAGCATTTGACCACTATCTCACCTGAGGGAGGATGATGCGGCCGAAAATGTAGCATACTTGGCTAGATGATACCTATTGATTCTTTACTTGAAGACTCCCAGATCATACCATTCGGGGCCACACGTCTGCATAACACGTTAATAATAAGGAAAGGACAATTTCGTCGCTTCAGGCAGGGCTTGAGTAGCTTAGCGGCTCAGTTCCCGCCTCAAGCCATAATAACAAAAGTCAATTATGAAACACTAGCCGAGCCCCGCGGCTTCGCCCGCTATTATCAAATAAAAAAATAGCCTATGTGTTAATCCTAGGTATAATATATGTACATTCCAAATTTCATCCAAATCCGTTCAGCCGTTAAAGCGTAAAGTGGGAACAAACATGTAAGTATGTATGTTGTACACAAACGTTCGGATTTATAATATTAGTAGGATATTTGGATTTAAAACAACATTTTCATTAGTAACTCTGAATTAATAAAAATAACACACGTGCAGCTCCTCACTCTCACTAAATCCAATATGGCGGACTTCTAAAAGCTTGTTTTCAAAACTTTATTACGGTTCAGTAATGGATAAATAAATATTAAGAACTTAAGGCTAAGGCTGCCTTAAAAATATTTGCATCATTTTCAACTTCATTGATTGATTACGAACAATGAGTCGGGCAGAGCTGCGACCACTACAATAGAATTGGATTTAGCATTTTAGTAGTACCTAGTAGCCCCTGACCTTCAGCCGTGGCTAGGTAGATAGCTCACTACAGTCCAGTAGATAAGAGCATCAGCCAATACAGAGTGTGTGTAACAAGGTACAAGCGGTAGCGTGATGAGCTTAGACAGAGATGGATACAGAACATTATAAGTAGTGAGGATGCTATGGTTATGTATCGTGCATATAAAATTCGCACTCTACTTGTCCAGCTATTTTTAACCCCACACGGGCAGAAAATAAATTGAAATTGTTTTGCTTACCGTACGTGTAGGCTGCCCCCTTATTATTTTTCATATATACAATTTTAATTGCCATTTTTGGTTTCGGACCATAGCTTTACATATTCTCTGAGAATTTGAAGGTATTCGCTTGTATGTTTTAGGATGCTAGATGCCTTTGACAGACAGACGGACAGAGAAAGTGCTGAACCGCCTAATTCAACTTGGAGATCTCGCTTCGCTCGATCAATTAGTGGCTCTGTGAGCTGAAGACCTCTAGTATTATTCGAAATGGCTGAAAATTATTTTCTTACATTTTCAACCCTAATATATCTATCTAACTCTATCTATCGCTATGTATCTATATCCGCCGTTTTGAAAATTTTCCTTTCGAACCTGCGCATTACTATATTTCACGAGAATTAAATGAGAAATGTGACCTGTAGAGGAGAACAGCCGCACTTCCGTAGGAAATACGAAAGCATTTTTACCCAAGTTAAAACGAAGACGCTTCGCTTGCGCTTCGTTCTCCGGTCAATAATAATTCAAATAAATGCTTATATATACAAAAATACAAATGAACGCCGATGAAATAAGAAAGAGCAGAATATCACCGCCAAGGTCGCTTCCTCTTATGCCAACTACCAAACCATCCACCACAATGGAGACGCCAAGTAGATAATGGCCATACGAACCCAGAACCATTGTGCCCTCATCTAGGGCCAGGTCCTTCGCTCCTTGACATCGTTCACATATCATTATCCAATTGGCATTCGTGTGAAGATCGAGCCTCGATCTGTCATCTGATATAGACGGGTAAGAGGGCGCGCTCATATACATTTTGACAACAATGGGAGGAGAATTGCCAAATATTCATAAGTCGTCAATTAAATGAATAAAATAATTACATTACACTAAATTTTAAGAAATATAGGCAATTGGCCCGAAGATAGTCACTGCTTTTCTTTACATTTAAAAAATGAATAGATTTTGATCTTTTTTTTGATTGGTATATTATACTTCAGAGGTCCCATGGGTATAAATTTTATCGAAATCGATCCAGCCAAAACCAAAATATATATAAGATATTTCTACTAATATTTCTCTATAAGCGTTGAAGTCGGTTTTTTAAGCTTTTCCTGCGTTTAATTATTAACCCTATTATGCTTATTTTTAAAGCAGCTTCTTTGAAAATGTAAAAAAATAAAATCGGTTGCTAAAATACACTACACTAAGTCTAAAAGAATCTTCAAATCAAAACTACAATCACGAACCCTTGTACCTCTAGTTGACCTCTAGACGTATTTTGGATTTCTAATTGTTCCAAAACAGCATTTATTATAACCAACAATCTAACAGCTAATAATAATAACAATAATAATAATAATCGGTACGCAACTCATAAAAGTTAAAAGAAAACTGAGCATCTGAAAGAATTATCATCAAACCTCACAATGTCTTGAAAGTAGTTTCTGATTTAAAATCTTGAATCGCTCTCAAACGAATATTTACGATAGCCCTGACTTGAACTGATAGACTTGACTGAACTACTTAATATATTGCCAATTTCTTCTAATCAAAAACTACAAGAAGCTAAATCTTCCATCGATATGTAGGTACGTAATCATGATAGACAATGTTATGCTTCTAATGGCAAAATGTTTCCAGTAATTTCATCCTCTCTCGACGTATGCTCGTACTTTATTAACAGCAATTCCTCGCAAACGTCATTTACCAATTTAAGATACTGTTTTGGATAGAGAAGCTTAGCTGTTTTTCTTATACAAATACCCGTAGAGTAGTTAGAAATGTTCCTTATTTTATCAACGTTATTTATATTACTGATCCTTCTACATAAGTGTCATTGGTGCGGAGATATAGATGGGCTCGATGATTTTGTTGCACATTTTCCTTGAGTTTTCGAAGCGTTTTATATAGATTTTGAGACCTAAATGGAGAAATAGAAATGCGTTTTCTATCAAGTCTAACTAACCATCAATTTGTCAATATCTTTACTCATCAACGAGAAAAACAGTCAAACTTCATCCATATATGGTTGACATACCTCCAGCAAAGCGTTTCGTTTCTACGTTTATCATCCGTACTGCGAAGGAGTGGAACTCATTGCCCTCGTCTTTGTTCCCCGAACGGTATAATCTGGGAGTCTTCAAGTCAAGAGTGAATAGGTACCTTCTAGGCAAGCATGATACATCTTCGGCCGCATCATCACTTTCCATCAGGTGATATTGTGGTCAAATGATCGCATATCGGGCATAAAAAAACTTGTGTTGATGTTTTCAAATGATTGCATGAAAAAAGATGTAGTTTAATTCATGTCTGTCTAATTATTGAGAACTTATGACTAGGCTCTTAAATCATCCCAATTAAATCAATACAATTTCAAATTCAGTATATGAATATTTTTATCATGTTAAGGAGTTGTGAAACTTTAATATTTAACGAACTATTTAATTTCAACATTAAGACGTAGGTAGTATCGTTACGCAGGTGTTCAAACAATGTTTTGTTAATTATAATATAACATAATATATATTCACAAATACCAGTTTTCTCAAATGCAGCTCGCCACGAACAGGCTTCAGTCACGACTTCTGAGAGAACTTGTAGGTTATTTTAGTTGGAACTTGTATTTTAAGTGTTTATTTTGTTTTCAACTCGATCATTTTAGTAGAATCGCGATTATTAGCATAAAAACAGAAGATTATATGGCATCCCACATTTTAAAAGTTGTGACAAAACGAGTTGTTACGATTTTTGATAGGTTACCAACCAATGTGTTTTTTTAGAAGACAATATGAATGAGTGATAGTTCTCGTACTTGCAGTAAACATAAGGATGTAATCACTTAAAGTGATCATTCAACAATTACAGACAAGAAAAAGAAATATCATAGCTTGGAGAGCAGAGTATAATTGAGACTTTGGCTTTGGGTACATGACCTACACTCTAAACATGCTATTTTAATACAGTTTAAACTCAAGCGATGAATTTATTTGATTACCGACTTCACAAAAAAAGGAGGTGGTACTCAAGTCGACTGTATTTTTTTTTATGTGTGTTACCTTAACTTCTTTCCACGTGAATCGATTTCAATTTTTTTTTTGTTTGAAAGATGTTGCTTTCCAATTGGTCCCATTTAAATTTGATCAAGATCTGATCAGTAGTTCTTGAAATATTGTCAATAATGCGTATTCTGTGGACTACATTGACGATGTTCTCGTTTTTAACCGACTTCAAAAGTTACCTCATAACTTCTTTCATTGTGATCCGATTTTGATGATTATTTTTTTATTTGAAAGCTGGTGCTTTTTACGTGGTCCCATTGAAATTTGATCAAGATCTGATCTCTAGTTTTTTAATAATCTTCAATAAATTTAATCTGATCAAAGTTCCGAAGATAAATCGGTGAAGTCGGATTTTTTAAGCTTTACTTGCGTTTAATTATTTCTTATTTTAGCGTCTTACAGGACGACGTAGTTAACAATCGTTGTAGTATGATTATGTTAAAATTAAAATTCTATCGAGTATTTCCTCTAGTAAACCATCTGAAAAATGCTCCACGCAGACCAATGCAAGCATTATTTTTACCAAAAGTTTGGTTCATCGAAAGTGTTTTTAAACTTGGTAACGTTAGTGGACGGCATGGTATATACCCTTGACCTATACACTGTTTAAGCCATTTACTTGAATTAACAACATCCTATCTATTACGGTACAGTGGGAAACTGCAAATATTAAGCAAGGAATAGATATAAGAAACAGAAGAGTTTGAAGAAACTATAATGACCTACTTACAAGTGTAACAAAGAATGGTAACTCCAAGATATTATAACGAGTATCTCTTTTTCTTGTGCCATCTACTAACGAAGATCGGCGATCATTTAGGCGACTTGGACTTTCAAAACAGCTCATAACAAAGATTACGAGTATAAAAAGCAAAATCTATCAGGAAGGAAATTTGACCGTAACCAAAACAGATAATTGTAAATTGTAATCATCCAGATACCGGCACTCAAACGCTGTTCAATGTTGTTCAGCAGAAATACCTACTTGTGTTAGCTTCACAACGCTACAATTTCTTTGTTTTCATTTTTCATGCATGGGTCGCAAATCGACTCGAGGATTATTCATCGTGAATTCTAGAATTTCATTCAACAATGGATGAATAGGTAGGGGCCAATGGGGTTCCAGTTGTTACCAATAACATGCAGCTATATCTGGTAAAATGGAGACTGGTGCCTTTGCTGGCGGTAAATCAGAATTGGATCAAGGAGTCATAGATTCATAGAGTTATAAACTCAGCGAAGAAGCGACATAACTTTGAAGATTTTTGATTTCAAGTTAGAGAGACTTTTTTTTTTTAGCTTTTAATATTGGCTTCGCAATTTTTGTGCATTTAGCTAGTGTCAAGCAATAATATATTTCAAGATAATTTCATATAAAAAGTCCTAGTCACAAGTCACAGTCAAAGTCAAGTAAAACAGTCAAGGTCCAGTCATAGTCAACTCACGCCCTAGTAAAGTGGTAGAAACTTTACTAGAACTTCTATTGGAATTTGGAGTGAAAGCGAATATCATGTTTTTCAACTTTGTATGATTTTCCTACACTTATGCACGTTTACTAAGTATAATAATCCACCATTATTACACTTAAACACTCAAACAATCACAAGTTTTGGAAAATTATACAAAATCGACAAAGAGTTTTTAACTTTCGCGGCAAAAAAAAATCTTAGCGAGTCTTTGACATAAAACGTATTGAATTCTTATAAAGATTTTGAGGTTGGTTATGAAGAAAAGAGTTTTGAGATGTTATTTAAACTTGTACTTAGTTAAGTAACTGTAAAATATATGAACCTACAGAGAAGTTGACAGTATGAAACGTATAAATGTTTGATAACTTCTCGATTCAATGTTTAGGTAAGTGTCATCAACTTTTATCATAACAATTAGTTATTGACTAAATAACAATTTATATTTTAATGGAAAAAGTATAATAATATTAAATAACGTAAGTAAAGTTTAAAGAATCCGACTTCACCGCTTAAATTTTGGTTTCGTCTTGATCGATTTCGATAAAATTTATATGGGACCACCTCTAAAATATAATCTATCAAACAAAAAAAGAATTTTTAGAATTGGTTCACAAATAGGGGAGAAATCGGTGAACATAAATAAAAACAAATACATATATATATACAGTAGAACATAGAACCTCCTCCTTTTTTGAAGTCGATTAATAAAACATACTACTAACGTAATACATTTTCGTCGTAAGACAACAGTCGGTAAGCCATGTCAGATGCCTCCAGGCGGCCTGAAAAATTGTGACTCTAGGACTGCCACTAGTCTACACAAGCATACAAGCAAGCTCTAGAAAGCTCCAAGAATAGATACGAGACACAAAATTAATAAGTAAATTATAATGCCTTCCTAAAAAGTTACTATATAATTACCGTGCGTGTTCGCCTTCTAGGCATAGGTATCGGGTTCGATTCCCGGAGGGAACACAAGTTTTCTCCCCAAGGAAAATTTGTGTTCCTGGTTCTGTTTGTGATTGTGTGTGTGATGTGAATGGTTTTGGCACCCACGACACAAGTCATCGAACTTTTGTGGGGCTGTGAGTGTGAAAGCGTTTATATTTATGTTAACCTATAAAATGGCTCACACTGTTGAATTTCAATGAGAAGATATGTTTATTATGACAAAAGGCTATGGTGTGATTTTTCACAGTAGATTATAATAATAATAATCAAATGTATTAACTGTAACTATATCAACTAAGACTACATTTGTCTTTGTTATGAATACTAATACTTAATAAATAATCCTATTATTTAAAAAATATTAATTTACTAGCCGTGCCCCGCGGCTTCGCCCGCTATTATCAAGTTAAAAAGTAGCCTATGTGTTAATCCTAGGTATAATCTATGTACATTCCAAATTTCATCCAAATCCGTCCAGCTGTTAAAGCATGAAGAGGGAACAAACATACTTACACACTTACACACAACATTTCGGATTTATAATATTAGTAGGATAGTAGTAGACGTAACGTAAGTAGGTAAGTTATAAGTTTATTTATATATTTATAACTAGCTGCGCCCCGCGGTTTCACCCGCGTGGTGATGGAAAATTGTGATAATAATGATAGAAAGTATTTTATTTTTTCGTAAATTTTTCAATGTTTTTATATTATTCTGCTATTCGGGACGTAGACAAATCTAAAAATTAAAAAATCATTAAATTTTTGTATTTATGGTTCACTATTTTGGCGATAATGGCTTACACATAAAAGATAGATATATGCTGTCGTGGGATTTTTTATAGGACTATTTAAGATAAACATTTCCATTATACATTATATACGTATAACTCCAACGGTTTTTGCAGCGCACGCCAGAATAGCTCGCAGATGGTAGATTTTTTCCTACTTACTTGACGCTTATCGTTATATTTTGGATAATTCACAGAATATCTTTATGAATTATAGTCTATGTGTTATTCTGATGTGTAAGCTATATTATTGTAAAGTTTCATCAAGATCCATTCAGTATTTTTTGCGTGAAAGAGTAACAAACATACATCCATACATTCTTACAAACTTCCGCGTTTATAATATTAGTAGGAAGTAGGATAAGTGTGTCCAATTTCTTAACGCTATTATTACTACTAACATACATACAACATAAAAAATATTAATCATATTTAAATTTATTCTCACGTATTTTTTTTATTTTTTTTACTTTATTGGGTATATATTTTGTATAACAATGTAAGCAGGTAATCATATTTTATAATTATTATTTGTACCAAATAATAATCGATACATTTGAGCAAGTAGGTACCTACCAACTTTCCTATATATTTTTCATAGTAAATTTTATTATGTATTTAAGTCAAATTTGTATTTAAAATAATTAATTAATACTCTATATAACTAACAAAATAATCAATAATAATCTAAAAAACCGTTTATATCTTCGCCATGGATAGTAACGCCATAAAAAGCAATCTTTATAAAATAAAAACAATGTGTGACGTAAAAATACACGATTTAAGTCAAGCTTTTGTATTAAAGGGAAACATTTTAAATTATTCATCACAGTGTAACCCCCCACCACTTTTCATCACACAAAAAGATTCCGGATTAGAATTGTAAAGCCCTCCCATAAATCACTTCAATATTTGTACAGATTTATACAATAATATTTACAATATTTGTACAGATAAATACAATACAATATTTTTTTAAAGTTGTTTTACAAATATTAATAATAAAATACCTATTTACGAATTATAAGCTTTCGAATTTAAAATATAAAATAAACTTCAACAAAGTTTAACGATTTTAACAGCACGAACTTTCCTAGACATTCCAATCTACGGTTTTTCGTCATCAAAGGGCCTTGCTTAGCCCCCTCTACCCTAGCCCTGATATATGATAGAAAGTACTTACCCAGGAGAGACAAATCCGTAATCATATCCATGGTTTTCGCACAATAAATGTCCTTATTTTCACTCTATATGGTAATTTCCACCTATCGCCCATTTCTTATTTATATTTATGTTTCGACACACACTGAACGTTTTGATACATTATATTAACACTTGATCACAAATGAGTGTCACTGATTGCTCATATTTTTCCGTATTTAAGTATAGGCACTATCAGAGTTTAGTTTCATTCACCCATTGTCTCGTATGACACTCCACTGAACACTGCTAAACCAAACAATTGACACCAGGAATTTAAGAACTCGTATTTTATGCTGTGTTTTTATCAAAAATACGCAAATTCCGTGCAGTTTTAACGTATCAAAACACGAAAAGAAGCACCTCGAGCTCTTTTCGACACGACTCAAAAACACCGACAAACGTCACACTACTAAACAGGTTTTTGTTTTTTTTCTTCTCGCGACAGGTCGTTTTATAGATTATGAGATGTTAGTTCGCGCGGTTCTCGCTAGATGGCGTTGATACAAAGAGACCTAGAAAAACATAATTAAATTCTAAGCTGATTATATTTCACGTGAAACTAACCGTGAAAATTTTTATTAGCATATTGAATTTTGGTATAGATTGAATTTTATGTTGATTAAGAGCCTGATAGCAACAGTAAGTTTTTATGTTTCCCAAGGAATCTAGGTTATGTACATGTAGGGTTTTTTTAAACCAATAGGAAAGTATTAGACGGCGATCTCACCATGAAAAGCGACGATGCGGTCGACGGTGGGACATACCTGCCTAGAAGATATCAAATTCACTCTTGACTTGAAGAGGCCTAATGGCATATTAATAAATTGGAAAAGTTGACAAGTTATAACTCGACATAAAGAGTTTAATTCACAAATCTTTTATATCAACCGATTGCCCAAAACTTTTACAAAAGATTTTTTTACATTATGTGTATATCAATTTATATCATTGACAATAAATACAATACAATAACTCTTTATTGACACCAAAATATAGATACAACTTACAGATAAACTTATAAAGATAGTTACAATGGGCGGTCTTATCGCTAAGAGCGATCTCTTCCAGACAACCTTTGGATGGAAAGATAATCGAAAAGAAAATGATTTAGCCATAATTCAGTAGTTTTTTTTACTTCATTAAACCCAGTTCTCGCAATTTTACACTGTGTCTCGCAAAAAAAATTACGTGATATTTGCCGAGACACCCCCTCTCCCCCACGTGAGATTGGGTGAGGTTCGGCTCGATCCCCTCCCCCCTAAACACCTCACGTAATTAAAGGAAGCTCCCTTAACTATGTAATTGTAGAGATGAATAAATTTGTTTAATAGACATAGAAATCATCTAAGCACGTCTTGCATCTTGCTTGCAGACTGAATACAGTGGCGGATTTACCAGCAGGCTGAGTAGGCTGGAGCCTAGTGCGGCAGATGTTAAGGGCGGCAAATTTTGGAACAATTTTTTTTACCTAGTTCACATTTATGCTAAGTGGGGCAAAAGGTGGTGTAATATAGTGCCCACAATATCGTCCTAATTGCACCAACTTGTTAAATAAAATTTTAACTTTATGATTTGAGTATCATCATTTTTCATTGACAAAAATATTGTAATTAATATAATTTTGAAGGATTCGAAATGTTGTGGTCGGTAAGAGCGGCAAAATTTGAATAGCCTACTGGCGGTAAATATGTAAATCCGCCACTGACTGAATATATTGTGTCCCTACGTACATAAGATCTTATTCACATGTTCGGGTAGAATATATTATTTTCTATGTTCACATATATCTGGCAAATTAATTAACTTGATTAATATAACGTATATTTAGTAAATGCAGACTTGAAAAAAAAATCGGTAAAAAAAGTACGGTAAAAGTATGTAACCTCATCAAACCATGGGTGAAGCATGCAAATGTCAATGATCATAATCATAATCATCATTTATTCACCTTATAACAAAGTACGTTATAACAGGTATGTCAATTACAATTAATATATTATTATTATTTAACCATTAATTACAAAAAATATAAAAACAATAAATTATATAAATAAATGCATTTAAAATAAGCAGAAAAACAAATAGTAACAAAATTAAAGACAGTATTTATGTCGTGTGTTCATGTTGCGCATCTCGCTGCAAACTGTCATAGACCACTAATAGTTGCAAGGTATATTGGTGCCGATTGTCCGACCTTTGGTGTACCTGTGTGTGTGTAGCCTGCGTTATACTAGCGAAATTTGTAGGATCTAGGGCAGGGGTCGGCAACCTGCGGCTCGCGAGCCACATGCGGCTCTTTGGATGTGAAACTGCGGCTCTTTAGTTCCATACGCAAATATTATTTATTTAAATAAAATTATTTAAAAAATGGTCTGTATCGATTAACGAGGATTAGGCACCATTTCTATCGAGCCATTAACAAGCCTCCAAAGGTAGCAAAAAGTACGTTTATATAATTATGGGAAGATTAGGTAGGTATAACGCGTGCATAGCGTTTTCTATACGATACTCATAGTACAGTAGGTATTATTGTTAGCATTAAGGATTATTGTTGGCAAGAAAAAAAATTGTGGCTTTATAGAAATGTTGTAAATTGTATTTTTTTACTCTTCCGACACAAAAGGTTGCCGACCCCTGATCTAGGGTGTTTCACGTTGTGGATGCATTACACGTCTATATTTTTATATCAATGTTATCAGTGTCGGATTTACCAGCAGGCTGAGTAGGCTGGAGCCTAGAGCGGCAGATTTTAGCGGCGGCAAATTTGGGACTATTTTTTTTTACCTAGTTCACATTTACACTAATTACGGGCAAAAGGTAATGTTATATAGTGTATTGTGTAATATTATTATAGTGCCCATGCTATTGTCCTAATTGCACCAATTTTTTTATTGAAATTGTAACTTTATGATTTGGAAATCATAATATTTAATTGACAAAAAGATTAAAGGTACCTAATTAAAATGATTTTGAACTGAGGATTCGAATTGTAAAGGTCGGTAAGGACAAAGTTTGAATAGCCTACTGGCGGCAAATGTGTAAATCCGCCACTGAATGTTATATACATCTGTGTGTAGATGTCGGCATGTACTTACTGCAATTTGTTACGGCATTCAAAACTCTGTTTTCAGTTACGATTATTTATATTTATAACAAACAAGAATGTTAACTATAAAGTGAACAATAGGACATAATCGATTACTCCGTGAAGAATGTATTTGTGTAATAAACATAATCAGTTTGACCTTGGCCTGTTTTACCTGTACCGGTCAATCGTCCCGAATTAATCTCGCGCCTACATTCTTACTTATTTTATAAACGCGAATGTTTGTATGTATGTTTGTTACTCTTTCAAGCAAAAACTACTGAATGGATTTCAACGAAACTTTACAATAATATAGCTTACTAGCTGACCCGCCCGGCGTTGCCCGGGTAAACAAAAGCTAAATAAACGCTTTCTCACTCACAGCCCCACTGTAAAAGTACTATAAGTTGTGTCGTGGGGCCGTAAACAATTAACACCACACACACAACATTCACGTCATACCCAGAACCAGAAACATAAACTGCCCGTGGGGAAAAAACTTTTGTTATTGTGTTCCCACCGAGATTCGAACCCGCTGCTTTAAAGACGAACGCGCACTCATCTATGCCAGTGGGTAGTTCAAAGTTCAAAGATTCCCCACCCTGCGTCGCCCGGTTAAAAAATCTACACATAAACACTTCCACATTCACAGCCCCACACTAAGTTCAGTGACTTGTAGCGTGGGGCCGTAAACATCCAAGATTCACAACATATTAAAAACCAGGAACACAAATTTCCCGTAGGGAGAAAACTTCTGTTACCACCGCGAATCGATCCCGCTGCTTTGAAGGCAAACGCGTACCCATTTACGCGAGTAGATAGTTCAAAAGATGACCCGCCCGGCGTCGCCCGGTTAAAAATATACAAATAAACACACTTCCACATTCACAGCCCCACACTAAGTTCAATGACTTGTATCGGGGGGCCGTAAACATCTAAGATTCACAAAGTATTCACAACATATTCAAAACCAGGAACACAAATTCCCGTGGGAAAACACCTGTGTTCCCACCGGGCATCAAACCCGGTGCTTTAAAGGCAAACGCCCACCTAACTACGCTAGCGGGCAGTTCAAAGTTCAATGATAAGACTAAACAAAAAAAACAGTCGAATTTATATCCCCCTTCTTATGTTAGTCGGTTCAAAACATAGACGTATGCCGGATTACGCAGTAACTGTTCCATTCTGTGATCCACCGTTTTCACCCTCAAATAAACTTAACGATTTCTCCTAGACTATAGGTCCAAATTATATGCAGTAAAGAGCAAATTAAATCTACGTGAACTACGTAAGCCGATGAAATAGGTTTTTTTGATAAGGATTAATATTAAATACTTAAAAAAAGCCAACGAAATAGAAGCCGCTATTTTTTAATGAGCAGGAATTCGTAGTACGTTTCTGTACATTTCTGACCCGTCCCGTTCACGGGCGGGCTCCCGTGAAACTAATTTCACGATTTCTCATAGACTATTTATCCAAATCATATTCAGTAAAAAGCAAAATGTATCTACATGAACTACGTAAGACGATGAAATAGTTTATTTTGATAAGGATTAATACTGAATGTCTCAAAAAGCCAACTAAACATAGGCCGCTTTTTTTTCAGATTTTTTACAAAGAAAAGTATTTTTTCTGAGCTATACATACATGTTAGATATATGCTGTCGCGGATTTTTTTGTAAAACTCATGAAGGCCAACATTTTTGCCATACATTGTATTCAACTATGTCTTACCGTTTAGTCAGCGTACGCCGATAAAGCGGAAAGTTAGCAAATTTTTCTCCGACTTGTCTTACGAATATTATTATTTCGATCTGATAACTAACTTCTATCCCGACAAAACATAGCCTATGGCACTCAGTGATAGTGTAGCTATCTATTGGTGAAAGAATTTTCAGAATCGGATCAGTAGTTTCAGAGATTACCTTTTACATACAAACAAACAAACAAACAAACAAACAAACAAACAAACTTTACCTCTTTATAATATTAGTATAGATACATCAGAATGAAACATAGGCTATAATTTATAAAGATACTAGCCGTGCCCCGCGGCTTCGCCCGCTATTATCAAGTTAAAAAGTAGCCTATGTGTTAATCCTAGGTATAATTTATGTACATTCCAAATTTCATTCAAATCCGTTCAGCCGTTAATGCGTGAAGAGGGAACAAACATACTTACACATTTACACACACACTTACAAATAAATTTTCGGATTTATAATATTAGTAGGATTGTGTGAATTGTCCAAAATATAAGGATAAGTGTCAAGTAAGTAGGAACAAATTCTGCCATTTGCGAGCTATTCTGGCGTGCGCTGCGAAAACCGTTAGAGCTACACGTATATAATGTGTAATGGAAATGTTTACATTAAATAGTCCTACAAAAAAGCCCGCGACAGCAGATATCTATCTTTTAATATGGATAAAGAGAGATAGGATCTTAGAGAAGAAAATAAGCTACTCGAAGTACTAACCCTGCGCAGACGAAGTTGCGGGCACCAGCTAGTTTTACAAAATGGAGAAAACCTTTTGATGATAATTGCTTATAGCTTTTTTTACAAGCTTTTATTTAGTTTCACCTGTCCCGTTGTCTGTCGGTCTGTAATCAAATCTTGCAAGCTAAATTGGACCTACTTCCCGATGTCCGATTGGACTCAAATTTGGTGTGCTTAAGTATCTTCGGTGACAATACAATGATATGGTACCACGAAACCGTTCTGAAGATGGAGATGGAAGATGGCCATAGAAACTGGTGTATTAAAACATAAACACATCGAGTTTGGGCTCGTTTGTTTCGTCTTGACAAGTTTTCTGCTAATATAATGTTTAGTCCTTTTTTAAGGGATTTAAGTATATTAAAAGTAATATCAAACTATAAAAACTTATAAATTATATCACACTCGTATCATTAAAGCGAAAGTTTGTATGTAAATGTGTAAGTATGTTAGTTTTCTCTTCACGCCGCCGTGCCGCGCCGTAACGGCTGAACGGTCTATGAAATTTGAAATGTGCATAGCTCATACCTAGGATTAACACAGGTTAATTAACGTGGTCAAAGTCGCGGGGTACAATTAGTTAAAAAATAAAATACACAGATTCTAACTTACCCCCACATCCCCTCAAAACCTTTGACATTAAAACTAACGTTGCCAATAGCAACGTATAATGTAAACAAATCCAAAAACAAATCGTATCTCCCAAAGTAATATTGGTTTTCTAGTGTTTACTGATAAAAGTGAATACCTAACTATATTGAAAGTGAATCGTGAATAACTATATTTAAAGTGAATCGTGAATAACTATATTTAAAGTGAATATCAATATTAATATTGACAATTAGCTTCTTGATTTTTCTGGTAAGATTCATGAATAAGGAACATCTAACTGGCAGGTCTGGCCCTAACAGAACATAATAGATATTGAAACGCAAGCAAAGCTTAAAAAAACCGACTTCACCGCTTTATCATCGGAACCTTGATCCACCAGCTTTCAAATAAAATAGTATCATCAAAATCGGCTCACAACAAAAGAAGTTGTGAGGTAACTTTTGAAGTCGGGTAAACCAGAGCATCGTCAAAGTACGCATTATTCGTCACAAAATAGACATTATTGACGATATTTCAAGAACTACTGATCAGATCTTGATCAAATTTAAATGAGACCAATTAGAAATCAACATCATTCAAACAAAAAAAAAATTTTCGAAATCGGCTCACGTGGAGTGAAGTTATGAGGTAAAACACACAAAATTCCATTAAAATCGGTTAAGTAGTTACGGAAATACATGATAACAAACATTCACACACAAACTTTCGCATTTATAATATTATAGTAGAATTGCATTAATGTATAGTTAAATAAGTTAACAGCAATAAAGGCTTATTTTGTTTTTATTTTATTTATTTAGTAGGATTGCTCTAACTGTGTACATATTGGTCTTAAATTAAAAATGTCTCAACAGCCTGTCCATTTCGGACATGGTGACAGAGGTGATCCTATATACATTTTATCGAAAGCGGTCAAGCCAAAAGCAGAATATAAGCGGTAAAGACGGGTTCTTTCTGTATTATTCTTTCTGTATTCTGATGTTTTTACCGACTTCCCAAAAAAGGAGGAGGTACTCAAGTCAACTGTATTTTAGTTTGAAAGATGTTGCTTTCTAATTGGTCCCATGTAAATTTGATCAAGATCTGATCAGTAGTTCTTGAAATAATGTAATTGAAATAATATCGTCAATAATGTCTATTTTGTGACGAATAATGCGTACTTTGACGATGTTCTTGTTTACCTGACTTCAAAAGTTACCTCACAACTTCTTTCGTTGTGAGCCGATTTTGATGATTCTTTTTTTATTTGAAAGCTTGTGGATCCAGGTTCCGATGATAAAGCGGTGAAGTCGGTTTTTTTAAGCTTTGCTTGCGTTTAATTATTAAGCATTGTTTGCGTTTAATGATCAATCGACAAATTAGACATAGACAAGATCTTGTCAAGGTTTACCCAGGTACATGCTTGCACGTGCACGCATACCTAAAATGTGTATATTAGGGACAAAGGGGCCGCCATAATTTGATCTCGCCCCATCCTATAACATGCCTCGGGCCGGCACTGCGGGCTCCAATGCCTAGGACCTCGTCGCGGGAACGATGCCTTTCGGTATATTTAACCTGACGCAAGAGGGGTGTTATACGTTTAAAGGGTGTAGGTGTCTGTCAGTGGCATTAAATCAAATCAAAATCGTTTATTTGCATTCATTCCATGAAATTCAGTAGATTTCAGGTGGTTTCGGGGGCGAGAAATCGATCTAGCTAGGTTTCATTGTTAGAAAACGTCATTTACAAAGGTCATCCAGGTACTTAAAAATAATATGACCAATTAATATCAAAAGATTTTTCCACTACGCAAAATCTATTAGCGAGGTTTCAAACTCCGAAAATTACTAGATACAATACAATACAATACAAAAACTCTTTATTGACACAAAGATAAATACAACTTACAGAGAAACTTATATAGAAGTTCTTATCACTAAGAGCGATCTCTTCTAGACAACCTTTGGATGGAAATATAAACGAAAAGACAATGTAGGAATGGTGGTGAGATAAAATGAATACGTTGATAGAAATGCATTGATTAAACTACATAAACAATACATACCAATAACAATAAGAGAATATCCTACTAATATCATAAATCCGAAAGTTTGTGTGTAAGTGTGTAAGTATGTTTGTTCCCTCTTCACGCTTTAAAGGCTGAACGGATTTGGATGAAATTTGGAATGTACATAGATTATACCGAGGATTAACACATAGGCTACTTTTTACTTGATTATAGCGGGCGAAGCCGCGGGACACGGCTAGTACTTACATAAAATAAATAAATATTGACATATAAGTACGTATAATACATATTAAACATATATAATTCACACACATAATTATAGTAACGTTTAAAGATTTAGATACGTATCTAAGTGGTCAAGGGTGCTCAATACCCTCAGAACCCTTTGACCTTGACCTTTCATGCTGGTAACGTGTTAGTGGTATTGATTAAATACATATTTCACGCTATACTAATTTATGGAATTTCTTCGAGTGAAACGAATGGCGAAAATGTTTAACCTTTCAAATATGTTTTACCCCCGGTGAAAATAAGGGGTGTGGTGAATTGGGTTATGCCACTGCGCTCCACGAAATAGTGGACAACGCTCTTTTTCTGACTTTTAATTAAAATATTATAAGCCACGAGCACTTTTTCTGACTTTTAATTAAAATATTATAAGCCAGGACATTTATTTCACTGTGCTCCACGAAAAAATTTTTAAGTACAGACAGCAAGTAACAGGCCAAGAGACAGGCCTTGCAAATTCATACATAACATGTGCTGGCGACCCTGTTGGCGCAGTGGACAGGTGTCCGCTCTCTGCGCCGTGGGTTCTGGGTTCAATTTCCGGCAGGAGCACAAATTCCTTCCCAAGGGACTTGTGCTTCTTGTTCTGGGTATATTTTGTGTGTGATGTAAATGTTGCCGGCACCACGATACATTTATTTGAACTTAGTGTGGGCCTGTGTTTGTGAATGCGTTTGTTTGTTTTGTTTGTATCTGTTGAATTAAGCTGAAGTTTTTTAATGATGAATATTATTATAATTTAATTGTGGCCTCTTATAGCAGAAGGAGCTAGAAACCATTAAAGATGCCGGAGTTGGTGGAGCAGATGTACTGCTCTCAGCAGATCGTGGTGCCTCCTAAGTTTCCCTATATACTGAAGAGGTTCTGCAAAGGTAAGCTGATAACTAACTCTGTTTTTACTCGACTGCGTAAAGGAGGGTTATATGTTAATCAGGCTATGTCTATGTATGTAATTAAAACTTTTAAACTTACGCGATTCGAACACATTGTAGGTAATAAATATCTCGGGAATTATCGCGCTAAAAACTATTTTTGTTTTCCTTTGTTCCCCGAACGGTATAATCTGGGCGTCTTCAAGTCAAGAGTGAGTATATGGAAGGTATCTTCTAGGCAAGCATGCTACATCTTCGGCTCCATCATCTCTTTCCATCAGGTGGTCAAATGCTTGCCTAACGTGAAAAAAAAACCTCGACGTTTCGGCCAAGTTGCAATCTTCTCAGTCTTCTCGAGACCATGTCATAATTAAACGCAAGCAAAGCTTAAAAAAACCGACTTCACCGCTTTATCATCGGAACCTTGATCAGATTTAATGTATAAACATGCATTAATGACTATAACTCAAAAACTAGAGATCAGACCTTGATCAAATTTTATAGGGACCACATAAAAAGCACCAGCATTCAAATAAAAAAAGAATCATCAAAATCTGCTCACAACGAAAGAAGTTATGAGGTAACTTTTGAAGTCGGGTAAACCAGAACATCGTCAAAGTACGCATTATTCGTCATAAAATAGACATTATTGACGATATTTCAAGAACTACTGATCAGATCTTGATCAAATTTAAATGGGACCAATAAGAAAGCAACATCTTTCAAACTAAAAAAAATTTCGAAATCGGCTCACGTGGAGAGAAGTTATGTTATACACATAAAAAAAAATACAGTCGACTTGAGTACCTCCTCCTTTTTTTGGGAAGTCGGTAAAAAATAGTTATTAGCGCGATCAGTCCCGAGATGTTACCTAAGCTATGTTTGTATGTTTGTTACTTTGTGGCTTTTTAAACACTAAACGCGCGGCCGATTTTTAATCGACTCCAAAAAAGTAGGTTCTCAATTCGACTAAGTTTTTTTTATTTATGTTACGCGATATCTCCGCCAATTGTGAATCGACTTTGATGATTTTTTGTCTGTATGGTAGAGTAAACTTCAGAGGTGGTCCTATATAAATTTTATCGAAACCGGGCAAGCCAAAACCGAAATATAAGCGATGAAGTCGGTTTTTTCAAGCTTGGCTTGCGTTTCAATTATTCACTATATACTCGCAAGATTAACACAAATCGATTGACGTAAGAATCATCAAAAGCGGCCCACGCGTTTGATCTCTGGATAGCCACAAAGAAATAAACATACATAGACTTGAACTGCCCGTTGGCTAAGTTGGGTGAGCTTTCGCCTTCTAAGCAGGGGTATCGGGTTCGATTCCCGGCGGGAACACAAGTTTTCTCCCCAAGGAAAATTTGTGTTTCTGGTTCTGGTTGTGATTGTGTGTGTGTGATGTGTATGTTTCCGGCACCCACGACACAAGTCATTGAACTTAGTGTGGGGCTGTGAGTGTGAAAGCGTTTAAAAAAAAAAAAAGACTGAAAAACACAATACCCTCCTTTGTGTCGTGCATTCTGGTGAAAAGACCTTCTGCTCTGTTGGAGCTAGGAAGCTGAAATTTTGCATAAATATCACGCTACTTATACATAATATTACAAATGCGAAAGTTTGTGTGTAAATGTGTAAGTATATTTGTTTTCTCTTCACGCTGTAGAGGATGAACAGATTTAGTTTATATTTAGAATTTTTTTTTTTTTTTTTTTTTTTTTTTTCACTATTATAGGTCACGATAGAGTGTTCCCTATTTTTGTTACAATCTAGCCAAGATTAGGCTAATGAGTAACTTAAATTTAACTTATTCTGCTAGATTTAAAATATCCAAGAATGTGTCCATTAACACTTTTCTTATTGTCTCTATTAAGGCGAAGACACTTGGTTCATGTGTTCTTTTTGAGCAGCACATATAAAACACTACATTACACTAATACACTAACACTAAACAAGTTCAAACGGTTTTGTTCTTTTAAGTCGTCTCACTATATATGTGTGATCGAGGAGCTGGATGGCCTCGACGTTCACATGATGGTGAAGTCTATATTCATGAGCTTCTGCGTATTTTATAATGATTTTATTAACGAGCTCGATGTTGAGATCCTGGTGGAGATCGTCATTTCGGATGTACCAAGGTGCATTCACAATGCCTCGTAATACCTTATTCTGGAAGCGTTGAATGATTTATTTAGAATGTATATAGCTTATACCTAGGATTAACACATAGGCTACTTTTTAACTTGATAAACGCTGGCAAAGTCGCGCGGCATGGCTAGTAGATCAAAATTGATGGTACGTAAAGCTTAGAATTTATATGTACATTATGTTTTCTTTTAATTTGTTACTAAGTCAATTAGGATGCCGTCGAAGATGAACAACAATTACTCAGTAATTACCTATACACTCTTTCCTTGAATAACATATATATTAACATTTTTGGGAAATACAGTATAAGGCAAGGTAGTTCTTATAATGAAAGTGGCAGCGAAACGCTTTGTGCTAATGGCAGGTATATTCATCACTAGCTGACCCGCCCGGCGTCGCCCGGGTAAACAAAAGCTTACACATAAACGCTTTCACACTCACAGCCCCACTCTAAAAATACTATAAGTTGTGTCGTGGGGCCGCAAACAATTAACACCACACACACAACATTCACGTCATACCCAGAACCAGAAACATAAACTTCCCGTGGGGAAAAACTTTTGTTATTGTGTTCCCACCGAGATTCGAATCCGCTGCTTTGAAGACGAACGCGCACTCATCTACCCTGTGGGTAGTTCAAAGTTCAAAGATTCCCCACGCTGCGTCGCCCGATTAAAAAATCTACACATAAACACTTCCACGTTCACAGCCCCACACTAAGTTCAGTGACTTGTAGCGTGGGGCCGTAAACATCCAAGATTCACAAAGTATTCACAACATACTCAAAACCAGGAACACAAATTTCCCGTGGAGAGAAATCTTCTGTTACCACCGCGAATCGATCTCGCTGCTTTGAAGGCAAACGCGCACCCATTTACGCGAGTAGATAGTTCAAAGTTCAAAAGATGACCCGCCCGGCGTCGCCCGGTAAAAAAATATACAAATAAACACTTCCACATTCACAGCCCCACACTAAGTTCAATGACTTGTATCGGGGGGCCGTAAACATCCAAGATTCACAAAGCATTCACAAAATACTCAAAACCAGGAACACAAATTTCCCGAAATCTTCTAGGTAAATTACCACCGGAAATCGAACCCGCTGCTTTGAAGGCGAACGCGCACCCATCTACGCCAGCGAGCAGTTCAAAGTTCAGGAACGACCCGCCCGGCGTCGGCCGGGTAGTAAATATTAAAAAACATACCCATAAACGCTTTCACATTCACAACCCCACACTAAGTTCAATGACTTGTATCGTGAGGCAGTAAACATCCAAGATTCACACAACATTGACAACATACTCAAAACCAGAAACACTAATTCCCGTGGAAAAACACCTGTGTTCCCACCGGGAATCAAACCCGGTGCTTTAAAGGCAAACCCCCACCTAACTACTCCAGCGGGCAGTTAAAAGTTCAATGATAAGTTATAACCGACTAAACAAAAAAAAAGTCGAATTTATATCCTCCTTCTTATGTAAGTCGGTTCAAAACATAAAAGTATGCCGGATTACGCAGTAACTGTTACATTCTGTGATCCACCGTTTTCACCCTCAAATAAACTTAACGATTTCTCCTAGACTATAGGTCCAAATTATATGCAGTGAAGAGCAAATTGCATCGACGTGAACTACGTAAGCCGATGAAATAGGTTTATTTGATAAGGATTAATATTAAATACTTAAAAAAAGGCAACGAAATAGAAGCCGCTATTTTTATGTGCAGGAATACGTAGTACGTGTCGATAAATTTCTGACCCGTCGCGTTCACGGGAGGACTCCCGTGAAACTAATTTCACGATTTCTCATAGACTATTTATCCAAATCATATGCAGTAAAAAGCAAATTGTATCTACATGAACTACGTAAGACGGTGAAATAGTTTATTTTGATAAGGATTAATAATGAATGTCTCAAAAAGCCAACTAAACATAGGCCGCTTTATTTTCAGATTTTTAACAAAGAAAAGTATTTTTTCTGAGCTATACATACATGTTAGATATATGCTGTCGCGGACTTTTTTGTAAAACTCATGAAGGCCAACATTTTTGCTGTACATTGTATTCACCTATGTCTAACTGTTTAGTCAGCGTACGCAGATAAAGCGGAAAGTTAGCAAATTTTTCTCCGACTCGTCTTACGAATATTATTATTTCGAACTGATAACTAACTTCTATCCCAACAAAACATAGCCTATGACACTCACTGATAGTGTAGCTATCTATTAGTGAAAGAATTTTTGGAATCGGATCAGTAGTTTCAAAGATTACCTTTTACAAACAAACAAACAAACTTTACCTCTTTATAATATTATATTATATTAGTATATTAGTATATTAGTATTAGTATATTAGTATATTAGTATTAGTATTATATTAGTATAGATTAGAGAATGCCGCATTGTTTAGTGTCATGATTGTTTTTCCAGCTGCAATCAAAACCCAGCCCTACGACTTGCTACGCTGGTCTTTTGAATACTTCAAATCGCTGGCAAATCATAAGCCACCACCTGTGAAACTTCGGCTGGAGTACCCGGTCTTCGCTACAGAGGGGGGACTAACGCGGGGGTGCCTGAAGGTGCTGGCTCATCAGGTTAGTGGAACAACTTTGACGTGCTTCTACGTTGTGTGTCACATTTGTGGACTCTGTAAAAGATTGTTTGAACTACTGATAATGGGGTTAGAACTATGATTTGATATTATAAGATAAGATAATTCTTTATTGGCAAAAACGGGAGTGTTAGTATTCACGAGTTCTTATTGCAGGTAATGTTATTACAGTTGACCCATCTCGGTAAGCCAAAAATACCAATCCAGTCCAGCTTCCTGGTATTGGTCGAGAGATAGCGGGTCTGGGCGGTAGGTAATCCAAAATCGAAATTGAAACCAAAATAAACTTTGCAAGTTGATACCCTGGTCGGTACCCTTGGTTGCTGAAACTATTACCAAGAGTTGCTGAAAACAAGAACAAACCCTTCTACAAATATACACACTCACACATACACAAAAATGTTATAATATTAGTGTTTCTCATTTGCATCCCTAGGCTATACTTTAAATACATACTAGTTATATTTATGAAATGGTATAAATCCTCCCATAGTTGGCAGATATGGCTGTCATTCCATTGCAAAGAGTGAAGGCTGCGTGGGGAGGATTCTGCCTCGATCCCAACGAGCTGAAGCGAATCCTATGCCTATGCGAGGTTCACATGAGGGCGGATGAAGTGCCTTTCCTGCACTTCATCGCTGTGGCCGGTGGACTGCTTACGAAGGTCAGTTCTTTTTTTTACCGACTTATGCTGAGCTTTGCAGACCTTTTCCGGCAAACTATGGAATAACAATAACGTTCCTCGCAATCAGTTTATCATTGAAACAAATATTTGACTGTATTTTTTTTTTTATTTGTGTTACCTCATGTCTAATTTCCACGTGAACCGATTTCGAAAAAAATTTTTAGTTTGAAAGATTTTGCTTTCTTATTGGTCCCATTTATATTTGATGAAGATCTGATCAGTAGTTCTTGAAATATCGTCAATAATGCGTATTCTGAGAGCCTGCGTATTCCAGGTCTAGTGCGTTTACCAGCTTCGATCACATCGTCACTTACCATCAGGTGAGATAGTGGTCAAACACTAGCCTGTCACAAATAAAAAAAAAAAAAAAATTCTGTGGACTACATTGACGATGTTCTCGTTTTTGACCGACTTCAAAAGTTACCTCATAACTTCTTTCGTTGTGAACCGATTTTGATGATTATTTTTTAATTTGAAAGCTGGTACTTTTCATGTCCCCAATGAAATTTGATCAAGATCTGATCTCTAGTGCAATACATTAAATCTGATCAAGGTTCCGAAGATAAAGCGGTGAAGTTGGTTTTTTTAAGCTTTGCTTGCGTTTAATTATTTTATTGTATAACATGTGACGATTATGTAAGTTAAGTTTGTAGGAATAATTGATAATTCTTTTCTATACTATTCTAATATCTATGTCTAAACTGTATTTTTACAACCCCATAGAGTCTGACCCACACCATGATCCTCCTCTGCGAGATATTAACAGCGGAGCCCGACGGCGGCTCGGCTTCTATACCTGTGAACAACTTCATGCTCATGTACCAACTCCTCGCTCGCATGGACGCCTCCAGGGACATCTGCTACTATGACGGGTATAGAGAAGGTAAGAAGGAAGAAAAAAAAAAATAATGCGCCGCCGAGTTTCTTGCTAGGTTCTTCTCGAGATGGCTGTAATTTTGCGAATCTGGCAGTAGAATCATTTATTTTCATGAGTGCCTCTTTGGGGCCCATGTGAATAAACGATTTTTATTTTGATTTAGATTTTGATGACGACACAAGTCATCGAACTTAGTGTGGGGCTGTGAGTGTAAAAGCGTTTATGTTTATGTTTATTTCTCTATTTTGTATATTGTACGGCTTAAGTTTTCTAGATACATAAATTAATAAATAAGGAATGAACCTACTCATTTACGGTGCCCATTCTTTTCATTCATCTTTTTATGTATTACGACAGATAGCCCATCTCCACCGGCTTGCACGTCCCCACACGACTGTGGGGGTGGCCTTGGTGAGCAAGGTCACCCCTCCATGGGCGCAGTGGCCCGGTAATATGTATTCGGAAGATAGTGACTGCTAGCGCGGCCCTATTTTGCCACATCTCGGGGACTGCTCACTGGTTTAGCGGGTTCGAGCCCCACGCTTCCCCTTTTTTTCTTCGAGCCCGGGATTACATTTTCTTTTTATTATTTATTTTATTTTATTTTGCAGGTGAACATCCTGAAGAGGAACCTTCTACGGAAGAAGACAATGCAGAAGCACCAGTATCTGTAAATTCAGAGGTTAGTAACAATTTTCTGAGTAAGAGAGGAGACAACTTAGTCGCGCACTTGATGGTTATATAGTCGCTTCAGCGAATAAAACAAAAAGAAAACCGGCCAAGTGCGAGTCGGACTCGCTGTGTGGGGCCGTGAGTGTGAATGCGTTTGTTTGTTAGATTAAGAAAGTACTGCCAAGTGTTATTGGTAAATTAGAAAATATATATATTACATAAGATTAATTGTAATCATTTAATATTATTATAATACTATTATGCTAGTGGGTTCGAGCCTCTTATATAATACACTTTATCTTGCCAAACTATTTGCTATGAGTAATGGGGAGACAGATCCCCAGGTCTAATCCTGCTGCGGAAATTTATGATCATAAAGACTTTGCCAAGGAAGGGTATGTTTTTCGCGCGTATCTTTTAAATTTGTAAATGTCTTATCTTGGTATCTTCCAAACAGCTAGGTGGGTTTGTGTTTCGTTATCGTTATATTCGCCTTAAAAACTCAAGTACCTTTAAATAGGTGTCTGAAAAATATAAAAATAGAATTAGTAATACTTACGTTAGTAAAAAAACTATGGAGAATTTTTGCATCCGGTTTTTTTGAGTTCAAATTCAAATTCAAATTCAAATTTTTATTGCATTCTCTAAATGTAGATAGGTGGTAGAAATAAATGACAGTACATTAGAGACCCTGTTGGGCACAACAATTTAGAGCAGAGGAGGACGACATGCTTTATTAATCATAATGTATCAATTGAAATCATAAAAAGATGTCATAATTATGTATTGTTATTGTATGTATGTATAGTGTTGTTATAAGTGTTAGTGCTTTATAATAAATGTCAAGTATTTTTTAATTTGTTAATGTAAATTAATATTGGGTTAGTAAATTATAATATGTATTTAATTATTTCATAGTATTTAGATAGCAGTCACAATTTTTTTTTTTTTTAAATAAATATGCATTAATTATATTTTGTCGTTGAGGTATTCCTGAATTGTGTAATAGCTTTTATTATTTAAAAACTCCTTTATTTGTTTTAAAAATATCATGTCGTCAGGTTGGTTTCCGATGTGTTTCGGCATTTTATTGAATATTTTTATAGACATCACAAATTCTTACTAGACTTGTTTATATTTTTTGCTTATCTTATGTTTTTTTTAAATGGTTGTCTGTAGAGTCGGTTTACGGACCATAATAAAATTTTACGTGATAACGTCATAAGACGAACGCTTAGGCCGATCGTGCCTCTCTATCGCTTGTTCCGCGCTCTCGCTTGCACGCTCAGGCTCAGGCGGAACGTGACACTTTCGTGCGTGCAGCCGGTGTTCATCGATTTATAAGACGTTATCACGTCAAAAAAAACATCTTTTGATTTATCCTCATCCCTCACTTCATTCCATCTCTCTCACCACCCTTTCTAGCCAAGCTACGACGAATTTTGGGGAAGCGCCTCTGATGGTCCCCTCCACCTACGCAAGTTGAGTCTCATCGACGACAACATCGCTGGTAACCCGAAACTCAGTACGAAGTTGCAGGAAACAGTCCTGGGGAAACTAGAGAGATCTCCGTCAATTGAGAGGATGATGCAGATAGAGAGAGAAAATTATACCATGGCATTTAAAGGTTACGATATTTTAGCAGCTTACAATTAATTAATAACTTGAACTGCTCGTTATCTTAATCAGGTGGCGTTCGCCTTTTAAGCAGGGCCCGGCGGGAACACAAGTTCTCTCCCCAAGGAAAATGTGTGTTTCTGGTTCTGGTTGTGATATGAATGTTTCCGGCACCCACGACACAAGTCATCGAACTTAGTGTGGGGCTGTGAGTGTGAAAACATATAAAAAAGTATAAAGAAAGGAAATACTTATTCGTGACAAAACGCAACGTTACGTTATTTACCTACATAAAACAAAACAAATAACAATCTAAACAAAATACTTAACTAAGTAATTAGTAATTAGTAATTTACTAATCCTACTAATATTATAAATCAGAAAGTTTGTGTGTAAGTATGCAAGTGTGTAAGTATGTTTGTTCCCTCTTTACACTTCAATGGCTGAACGGATTTGGATGAAATTTGGAATGTACATAGCTTGTACCTAGGATTAACACATAGGCTTTTAACTTGATAATAGCGGGCAAAGCCGCGTGGCACGGCTAGTAAACAATGTTACGCTTCGTGATGCCATGAATGAGGTTCCGACAAGCGTTTGACACTATCTCACCTGATGGTAAGTGATGGTGTGGTTGACGATGGCTCCATCGTCTCTATCCATCCATTTTAAGTCCATCGTATCGTATCATCGTCTAGTCATCTTCTTCGTGGGCACGCTTGCCTAGAAGATGACTATTCACTCGCGACTTGAAGACTACCATAATATACCTATCAGGAAACACCGATGATGGATGGATGAGGTTCCGACTCACAGTGGCAGGTTTACACATTTGCCGCCAGTAGGTTATTAAAATTTTGCCGCCCTTACCGACCTCTACAGTTTGAATCTTTAGTTCAAAATCATATCAATTACAATATTTTGTCAATGAAATAATATGACTCCCAAATCATTAAGTTACAATTTCATTAACAAAATTTGGTGCAACTAGGACGATAGTGTGGTCACTTTATAACATCACCTTTTGCCCGTAATTAGCATGAATGTGAACTAGGTAAAAAAAAATTTGCTCCCCAATTTGCCGCCCTTAAAATCTGCCGCTCTAGGCTCCAGCCTACACAGCCTACTGGTAAATCCGCCACTGCCGACTCATCATGAAATAGTAGAGATTAACTACGATAATCAGCTAGTGGTTCTTGGGCTGAAGACCTCGCGTATTTCCAAAAGGCTGAAATGTTTATTTTTTACGCATGCAAACCCTATATCTCCGCCATTTTGAAAATTTCCAAAAACTGAATCGAAAATTAAAAACTATATAATTACTAGTGATTCGCCCCGGCTTCGCCCGTGTGCTACCCCTGCAGCGCCATCTGCCGGGCTGATTTGTGAATCTAAACCATCCAGGGCGCCACCCAAACGCATACAAAAAAAACATTCAAATCGGTCCAGCTGTTTATGAGGAGTTCAGTGACACACGTACAGTAGAATTAAATATATATATATAAATAGAACCTGCTCGCAAAATTTCACGAGAATCGGTTGGGAAATGCGATCAATAGAGGAGAAGAACCGGAAAACCGGACACGCGAAAGCAATTTTGCCCAAACTGAAACGGAGACGCTTCGCTCGTGCTTCGCGCTCGTTCAGTCAATAATAAAATAGATTAATATGCTAGCAGCATTGCCACGCTGGATTGCAATAGCTATCCTTTGCACCAAGAACGATCCGGAGCGGGGGTCAACAACCTTCTCTCTTAACCTAAACCATAGTAGAAATATATGTCGGCGTGGCTAATATGAGTTACATTTATTTATTAGCACTTAACAGCACGGAAGAGCACATTGTGGGACTTAGCATATTTTCGTGCAGTAAGAGTGTATTGTTATGCACGGACAGCAACAGCCTCCACTACTTCTACCAAAGCAAGCTCCGCAGCTGCCTCCGCGTATATGTATATTCATGCCAAATTACAGCTTTCATGCAAATGAAATCGTATCTATTTTACCACCACATTTTACATAAAGGTACCTTTAAAAGTCGGAGATAGTGACAAACCTTTTTTTTTTGTGGGGGGGAAATGCCTTGCACTTCCCTTCCTTCCCAGGGGTGAAGGAAAGGGGTATGTGGGGCTCGAACCCACTAAAACCCCCCCCCGTGAGCAGTCCCTCGCCGAGGTGGCCCATAGTGACAACCCTGCGCATTCGGCTAGAGTAGGCATTTGAATCACCTACGGGCCTCGATTTATCTTACTGATATATTTCTACTATGCCTAAACCCTATCTCTTTAATTAAAGGCAAAAAAAAAATGGATCCGCTTAGTACCAGCTAGAAGTTCTTGAATCTATTAATTAGCTCGCTCTTAAACTATTATAGTTGTAATTATAATTATTACTTGTATACAAATTATCTTTATTTTGCAGCTGATTCTACAACAAGAAATGAAGGAATAGATGTTAGTTAATATTATTATATTCTCATTTTTAAAACAAGGATTTCTTCTCATTTTTAACTTAAGAACTCATTTTTAAAACCTACTTAAAAAAAAAGGATGAGGTTCTCAGTTCGACTGTTTCTTTTTACAAGCCTTTATTTCAGCTTGCACTGTATGTATGTATGTTTGTTCGGGTTCCACCCGAACTTGCAACTCAATTTTGAAGCAGATATCTTCAACCGATTGAGCTGAAATTTTGTATTCACGTTTAGTTTGGATGACAATGCATGGTTAGCTGTGTGACGTCATTCTAAGTCCAACATGGCGGAAGACACAAAATGGCGAACAAGTAATTTTTAATGCACTCCTACAATATGGGCATCAAATGAAAGGGCTTGCTGAGAATAACTCGAAGAATAAAGTGACGTCACTTTAAATCCAATGTGGCGGACTTCTAAAAGCTTGTCTTTAAAAAGTTTTTAATAAGTAACTTATTATGTGTTACCTCAGAAATTTTATCCAGGCAAACTGATTATGATGATTCTTTTATTCGAAAGCTGGTGCGTCCCATATGGTCCCATTTAAATTTGATCAAGATCTCAGCAATAGTTTTTGAGTTATCCTCAATAATGCGTATTCAATCTGATCAAGGGTTCCGAAGATAAAGCGATGAAGGCGGTTTTCGCTAGTACCTAACGAAAAACCGGTTATGAAGATTTCTGATTGTTTTATTTTATTATAAGCCTATGAATTAATACAATACAATACAATGTCACCACGTCCGTAGAAGGATACCCCTTAAGTCTGACTCCCTACACGTGGTCCCCGGGTGGTGCTAATCAGGTGACATTTGAGAGGTGGTAGAGCATTTTGTGAGTTGCTCGCCTGGCTTGCTACCAAAGTAGCTTACCACCATCAAGTTGAAAGTCTGCCGCCAAGCCAAATACGGTGTTCCGGCAGTTATCCTTGAGAGCCTGCGTATTCCAGGTCTAGTGTGTTTACCAGCTTCGATCACATCGTCACTTACCATCAGGTGAGATAGTGGTCAAACACGAGGCTGTCACAAAAAAAAAAAAAAAACAATATTTCTTTATTGAACAACAATAAGTAACAATAACAATAAAAATACGAAAAACAACAATACAATGGGCAAAGATAATATACAATGGGCAAAGATAATATACAATGGGCGATAAATTAACAATAATTTAAAGCGCTTATATTTTGGTTTTCACTTGATCGATTTCAATAAAATTTATATGGGACCACCTCTGAAATCTTCCAAACAAAAAAAAAATTGAAATCGGTGAACATACCTACATAAAAAAAATACATATAGTCGAACATAGTATCTCCTCCTTTTTTGAAGTCGGTAAAAATCTTCCCATTTTTACCGACTTCAAAAAAGGAGGAGATACTATGTTGATATGCGACTAGCTTCTAGGACGTGGACCGCGTAAATTGCGTTGATAAAAGCGGACGAAGCCGCGGGGCACAACTAGTTTTGTATACGAAACTTTTGGATATTTTTTAGCATTACACTTTTCCATGTACACAGTTTGCGCAAAATTATTAAATAAAAAAATATAGCTGGTGTTGAATTTTCGTTAAAATATAAATTTTGGGGGCTGAGTCACCCACGTCCGTAGGAGGATACCCCTTAAGTCTGACTCCCTACACGTGGTCCCCGGGTGGTGCTAATCAGGTGACATTTGAGAGGTGGTAGAGCATTTTGTGAGTTGCTTGCCTGGCTTGCTACCAAAGTAGCTTACCACCATCAAGTTGAAAGTCTGCCGCCAAGCCAAATACGGTGTTCCGGCAATTATCCTTGAGAGCCTGCGTATTCCAGGTCTAGTGTGTTTACCAGCTTCGATCACATCGTCACTTACCATCAGGTGAGATAGTGGTCAAACACTAGCCTGTCACAAATAAAAAATAATATAAAAAAAATAAAAGAATGAATATGTTTCGATGTGCTTTGTTGACATTTATTCCCATATTCATAAACAGATAAAACGTTCGACTACATTTCGAGACTAGTTTCGGAGCAGTCGGTGCTTCTTCTTTTTGAACCGCGAGTGAAATAGTTTAAATGTTAAATATGTGACACAACTAATATACATACTAACTTTAAAAGGTTTGATCGATTGAAAGTTTTGTAAGTTAAATGATTTCACTTGCGTTTAGAAAAGAAGCACCGACTGCTCCGAAACTAGTCTCACCAAAAAATGTTTATGCTTAATAGAAAGTATTTAAACACAATCTCATCTCATGGAAAGCGATGATGCGGCCGAAGATCTAGCATGCTTGCTTATAAGATAGCTATTCACTCTTGATTTGAATCCCAAATTACACGTTTTTACACAAAAAAAGTTTCCCAAATTACACGGTTCGATTCAGGGAATAAAAACGAAGACAATGAGTTCCACTGCACTCCTGTTAGTAATATTGTTAATTCTAAATAATATAGAAAAGCTTTAACAGACGTTTCAACTATTTATCAATTAGTATATTTAAGCAACAGATAACAGTTGACATACCTCCAATTCGCTCGAAACGGTTTGCTCCTACGTTCATCATCCGTACAGCGAAGGAGTGGAACTCATTGCCTGCGAAATTGTTCCCTGAGGGGTATAATCTGGGAGTCTTCAAATCAAGAGTTAATAGGTATGACGACCCATTTGGCGCAATGGACAGGTGCCCGCCCTCTGCGCCGTGGGTCCTGGGTTCGATTCCCGGCAGGAGCACAAATTCCTTCCCAAGGGATATTTGTGCTTCTAGTTCTGGGTGTAATGTGTGTGATGTGAAAGTTTCCGGCACCCACGATACAAGTCTTTGTACTAAGTGTGGGGCTGTGAGTGTGAATGCGTTTGTTTGTTTGTCGTTTGTATCTTCTAGGCAAGCGTGTCACACTTCGGCCGCGTCATCGCTTTCCGTCTGGTGAGATAGTGGTCAAATGCTTGACTTACTACGCATAAAAAAGAAGAAAATACTTGACCATCCGTGATACAGTTTTCGTTTGTCCGCAGAGGATGCTGAAAGAGATAAGCTCGGCGAAGTTGAACACGCTTAACGCAGATTCGTCTAAAGAAGGTAAACATAACGGTTCATTAATTGTATTTTTGAAGTGGAACTTCTTAGGAGGGCTTTGAAATTCTGATATGCAACCTTTTTGTGTGACGAAAAGTGCCCTACCACTTTTCGTCTACACAACGTGTAGTTAACTGCAATGTTAGACTCGTTGGCCGTAGTAGTTTCTATAAACTGTTTCGGTAGATGACGTCACACGTCCCCGTAAGACGCTAATAATAAGGAAAGGTTAATTTCGTCGCTTCAGGCAGGGCTTGAGTAGCTCAGCGATCAGAGCAATAGGGCACGGCACGACACCCTATGGCCGCAGGTTCAAATCCCGCCTCAAGCGATAATTTTTCCTTTCTATATTTATCACTATAGTTTCCTTGTAATACAAAAGTTATAGCTTTAGGCAGAAGAAAATCAACAAGCTTTCATAATCCTATCCCAATGCATACAATGTGACAAGGATCTTTTGGCGCTCGGTCAGAATCGGAACTGACGCCGCCATCTTGTGAAATGTCACTTTTAGACAACTTTCAGTCCGCCTATTTTTTTTTCTTTTAATATTGGCTTCGCTATCCTGTGCATTTAACCAGTGTCTGGTAAAAATATATTTAAAATATATTTCATATTAAAAGTCCTAGTCACAAGTCACAGTCGAAGTCAAGTAAAAGAGTCATGGTCCAGTCAGAGTCAAGTCATGCCCTAGTAAAGTGATAGAAACTTTACTAGAACTTCTATTGGAAATTTGGAGCTAAGGCGAAAATCACGTTTTTGAACTTGGTATCGTATCATTTGCCTACGCTTATGCACGTTTACTAAGTATTAACGGTTAATAATCCATCATTATTACACATTAACACCTGAAGAATCACAGGTTTTGGAAAATTATACAAAATTAACGCCATTTTCTCTTTTTCGCGGCAAAACCCCAGTATCCTTGTTAAACAAAAGTTTCACTTCTATCGTCTTTACGACCCAGTTATAACTTTAGGCAGAACAACATTAACAAGCTTTCATAATGGAATCCCAATGTATACAATGCGACAAGGATCTCTTGGGGCTCGGTCAAAATCGGAACTAACGCCGCCATCTTGTGAAGTTTCACTTTTAGACAACTTTCAGTCCGCCTTTTGCTGTATGGAGTTTTGCCGCGAAAGTGAAAAAAATGGCGTTGGTGATTTTGTATTCATTTGTTTTTTATATTTTGTGAACGTGGCAAGACAAATAGTACGAAGTTGAATAACGTGACTTTCGCTCCAAAACTCCAATAAGTTTTAGTAAAGTTTCTACCACTTTTCTAGGACATGACTTGACTTTGACTGTGAGTTGTGACGCAGACTTCATTTATGAAATATGTAATACTGATACTTGAAATATTTTATAACTTGGCACTGGCTAAATGAACAACGATTGCGAAGCCAAAATAAAAAAAAAATGCTACTGGTTACCAGTTTAGAATCTGAGGTTTTCTGACAAAAAAACATCCTTTTCATTAAAAGTGAAGACCATTCACGGTTTTTAATCAATCAAAATCAAAAATCATTTATTCACATGGGCCCCAAAGAGGCACTCATGAAAGTTAATGACTCTTCTGCCATATTCGAAAAATTGCAGCCATCTCGAGATGAACCGGGAAAAAAACTCGGCCGCGCATTTTTATTCATTCTTTTTTTTATCATTTCTTAATTAGCACTATTCCTTATACATAATTATATTAACCTATGTTTACTATTACTTGAGTTACCTATAAGCTCGATGTCTTGCAGGTAACGTAGTTCTTTGATGTATATAGTTTTAGAAAATATAGGTATATCTATATTATGTAGTCGCTAGAAAGCGCTTGTGCAGTTTGCTAGTTCAAGATCCCAAGGCCACCAGACGTCACGTATTTTCTGACGAAGTAAATGTGGACGATTGAGTAGTGTTAGTACGTACTAAGAACGCATGCCTACCTGCTAGCTTGCTTAGACGGCCAATTTTTAGGTATCATGTAATCAAGGTACATAAAAACATTACTTACCTCACGTAAATTCTCCAAGCTGATTTTTACGTATATTTTATGCAATATCCTTAAAAATAAGTCGCCAATACTCCCAGACACTTTCCGTCGGCCGTATTGCTTTGCAGACGCTTTAAAGCTCTCAAAATAGTAGGTACTTAACTACACGTAAATTCTGATGCTTCATTTTTATATATGTCCACCATACAACTATTTTAAAACCTTTTACAAGAAGACAGACCGATCCAAGGGCCAATCATCCCCTAAAGTCAATTTTGTTTCATAGGAACTTCTAAACTAAACAATATAAACCCATCTAGTTTGGGTTTGTTCGATTCGTCTTGACAAGTTCTTTGATTATATAACTTTGTAGTTCATTTTTATTTAAAACTGGTAAAAGCTTGATTTTAAAAAACTTTTTAAATTGTTAGTTGTTTTTTATTTAGGACTAGTTCGAAATTTCGAAATATCATCATACTCACTACATCACTCCGTTTTTTTTTTATGCACTATAGGCAAGCATTTGACCACTATCTCACCTGATGGAGAGTGACGATGCGGCCGAAGATGTAGATGATAATGAGAAGATGCTTGCCTAGAAGATACCTATTCACTCTTGACTTGAAGACTCCCAGATTATACCCCTCGGGGAACAATGACGCAGGCAATGGATTCCATTCCTTCGCTGTACGGATGATGAATGTAGAAGCAAAACGCTTCGAGCGAATTTGAGGTATGTCAACCATAAATGTCAACCAAAAAAATAAATTTCGAAATATCATCATACTCACTACATCACTCCGTTATAAAATGTAAGAGAAAATGATTATTTTTTTCGTAAATTTTCCCGATGTTTTAAAAGTTATTCTGCTATTCGGGGCGGTGATAAATCCAAAAATCAAAAATAAAGCGGTGAAGTCGGTTTTTTTGCTTGCATTTAATTATTTTGATGAGTCGAGTACTGTAGACCGACCGGCGCGTGCAATGGTTTTAATCATAGTTTTTTAGATTATAATTTAATTTTTGTTATTAGATGATGGTATAAAAGAAGAAGCGAGGCCCCTGACTAGAGAGGTGAAAGGAGGAGACCCCAGTGTTAGAGTGTTAGCCCAGGCCCCGGGCGAGATCTGTGATATTGTAGTATACAATGAGCAAGACGTCGAGATCGCTTACGAGTTCTACGGTTACGTATTAAAATATTTATATCTCCTTATTTCATCACCCGCTGACGTAGTTGGTTACATGTCAGCCGTCTACGTTGCAGGAGCCCGGTTCGATTCTCGGTGGGAACACAAATTTTCTCCCCGTTTTTAACCGACTTCAAATGAGGAGGAGGTATTCAAGTCGAATATATTTTTTTTATTATTATTTGTGTTACTTCATAACTTCGTTCCACGTGAACCGATTTTGAATTAGTTTCATAGATGTTGCTTTTCAATTTGTCCCATTTAAATTTGATCAAGATCTGACTAGTACTTTTTGAGTTATCCTCAATAATGCGTATTCTGTGGTAGTCCACAAATCAATGTAGTCATTGACGATGTTCCCGTTTTTAACCGACTTCAAAAGTTACCTCATAACTTCTTTCTTTGTGCGCCGATTTTGATGATTATTTTTTTATTTGAAAGCTGGTGCTTTCGTGGTTCCATTTAATTTGGTCAAGTTCAAATCACTAATTTTTGAGTTATCGTCAATAATGCGTGTTTAATACGTTGAATCTGATCAAGGTTCCGAAGATAAAGAGAAGTCGGTTTTTGCAACAATTAATCTTGAATGAACTTTAAATTGAAATAAACCTTATATACAGTGATAGAAAGTATAGTATGGCGGAGGACGAGCGGACGGAACGGGCAGAATTTTATTTCTTATTGAAAATATGGTTCATTGTCATGTTGAGCTCTCCTCCCCCCCACCCCCCCCCCCATGTTTCCCTTTTTCTGATATATATATAATTAAATACTACAGGTGAGCCAGAAAAGTTTCAGCTCAAGGATGAGATTAAGCAAGATGAAGGTGTAATTGAAGACAAAGCTGAAAAGATAGACGAAACAATTGCTAATGTAATTAAACCTTTGTGAACCTATGATGTTAATGACCTCGGGGGCGTTGACCTGTAGATCAGCTGATATTGTAGTGGCTGTATAACATTAGCTTGCTCTTGATAAAAAAAAGTACGTTTGATAGCCCTTCTATAGTTGAAAAACCAATGGTTTTGTTTTATGTATTATTTTAATAATAAAAATAGTATTTATTATTAAAATTATTTTACAAATAGTTAAATTAAGTTTTTTCGTATATTATATTGGTGAAGCGTCTTTGCCTTTTATAATATAAAAAATAAATGTAAATTATACATCTGTGAATAAATACTTCACGTTATATACCTAATATTCATATTGGCAAGAATCTTTGGATATCTGAATACATTTAAGTGTGTTGGGCTCTCTGCTGACCACTGTTAGAGATCGTTCAAGGACGACCCTAGAGATGGCGCATTTGCACTCGCGACTAACTTCACAGACTTAAAAAGGAAGAACTTCAGTCGTGTGTGTCACCGGATCCGTGTTGGTCGACAAACGCTCCGCTATTGAATTTTGTGACGTAGAAAACTAATTAAATAATTATCATCTAATTAACCAGGACTTAAAATAAAAACTTCATCGTGTCTATTGTGATCGACCGAGTGAACTGTGATCAGGATTAGTGTTCCGTGCCTCGTACCCTCTCGGATTACCACGGATTCAAACTCGCCGGCCGGCGCGACGTGGAGTTGTGTGTGTGCGCTTAGGCATACATACAGTTTGCTGTAGTTCCTTTCTTGGGGAGCTCCGGAGGCGGTTTCGAAGCAGTCTAAGGTACGTGAGCTTAAATAAACACTGTAAATTGATTCGTGTATCCCTACTGATTTTTGCCAATGTTCAAAATAATTTACCGCTATCATTAAAAATATTAATACGTAAATGGTGGGCTATTTACACGCCAGCGATTTTACTCGCGCCACCATTCTACTTTTTGTATTCCATTTATAAAAACCACGTAATATATCCTTTCCTCGTTCCCAGTTATACCAGATCCGCGCAGACCGTCTGAATGATTTAGAGAACACATTTAACGAAATCACTCAAATTGTGGACAAATTCAAGACTGCTCATTATGATCTTGGTTAGATTTTTCACTCTTTTATAATAGCTAGAACCAGGTCTTAAAGACTGAGTACTTACAACCAGTGTAGCACTGGTTTCTGAGAAAGAAATAATTATTTCTCATCTTATGGATAATTTCAAGACTGCTTATTATGATCTTGGTTATTTTTTTTCTCTCTATTACTCGTATAATAGCTAGATCCAGGTCTACAAGACTGAGTTCTTACAACTAGTGTCGCACAGGTGGCTGAGAAAGAAACCGCAATTTCTCATCTTATGGACAAATTCAAGACTGCTCATTAAGATCATGGTTAGAGTTTTTTCTGTATTAAAAAAGTTTGAACTGATCGTGAAGTCTTTTAGAACGTCATTGGACCTGTTCTAAAAGACGCATTTCTTTGCGGCCGTCTTTGTCGCCGCTATTCTTGATACCATAGAGAATATAAATAATATATTTTAAAATAAATTTGAAAAATAAGAAATCAGAATTTGCCATAGCAGTACCATGAAAGACGTTAGTCTCTTTGGTTGTAAAGATGTCCCGAGAGATTTCGGGTATGTTATATTTCCACTATCATTGCTTCTTTTTGCACCATTTGGTGTTCTTTGCTGATTCAGATGCTACCTTTTACTTTAACTATAATAGCTATTAGGAATATTATATTATTCGACGTTTTTGATGAAACGACTTAAAAAAATCATTACTAGCTATGCCCCGCGATTTTACCCGTTTAAGTCCCGAACCCGCGGGAATTCCGAGATGAAAAAGCTTATGTTTTAATCCAGGATTTCAGCTACGTCCATACCAAAATTCACCAAAATTGATCCAGCCGTGCGTGAAGAAGTAATAACATACAAACACTCACAAACTTCACCGTTATTAGTGTGATATTGTGATTAATTGATACAGGTTAATAACAAAGAGATGGAACAATGGTATTACCAAGATAGCAGGCAAAAAATGGAGCAGAGCAGCGTGGAACAGGGAGATATGGAGGAGGATTTTATCGCTGATAGCGAACTTCACACGAAAAACGTATAAAAAAAACAATATTTATTTGTGTGAAGAAAAGTAAAGATTCTTTTTATATTAAAAAAAAGCCAATGTGTTCCAGGAATGGTGGCTGGTCGTCAAATGTCCACCACAAGCGGAGAGTTCATAGTCGGCCACATCGAGAGGGAGATATTGGCGTACATCGATGAGCAGATCGCGATACTGCCTGACCCTGACTTAAAGAAGAAGAAGGTATCAAAATATATTTTGATGACACTCACATCTCCGCACTAAGTTTGAAAACCGGATGTCATAATGTGGAAACATTCAGATCTCACACTCAGAACCCGAAACACAAATTTGCTTGAAGATAAATCTTGTGTTCCTCCGGGATCAAACCGCTTGGAATTTGAACTATAATTTATGGTAGACTATCATTTATACCACTTTCGCTTTGTAATATATATAACTAGCTATATACTATAGCAGGGGTCGGCAACCTTTTGAGGCGGAAGAGTCAAAAATTACAATTTTAAAAATGTCTGAGTTATATAGAGCCACAATTTTTTTTTTCTTGTCAAAAAGAATACCTAATATACTATGAGTATCGTATAGAAAACACTATACACGCGTTATACCTACCTAATTATCCCATAATTTACTTGTTTCAACTGTATAAATGTACTTCTTTGCTACCTTTGGAGGTTTGTTAATGGCTCGATAGAAATGGTGCCTTATCCTCGTTAATCGATTCAGAACGTTTTTTTTAATATTTTTTTTGTAATAAATAATATTAGCGTATGGAACTAAAGAGCCGCAGCTTCACATCCAAACAGCCGCATGTGGCTCGCGAGCCGCAGGTTGCCGACCCCTGTACTATAGTAATATTGATAATATTGGAGGGAAGGGTACAAATTGATTATCTTTATTATCTCTATCACCAAAATCACTATCACTAGCACTAATATCACCATCATTAATTTTATCAATCTGAATGTCAGCAAGGCAGCAAGCTGCCGATGTTGAAACTATTTTTATTCTACGAAAGAGAGCGGTTCGTGCCATCTATGATATGGGTCCGCGCGAATCTCTCAGGGAATTCTTTAAAGAAACAGGCATACTTACCATGCCTTCGCTTTACATCTTTGAAAATATTATGCACGTTCGCAAAAACATAGATAAATATAAATTAAGAAGCGACGCACACATTCTTAATACTAGACATAAGCATAAAATGACAGTGCGCGCAATAAAACAAAACGAATAAATCTTTTATGCCAATTAATGGGGTTAGATTTAACAATAAAATTCCTAAAATTGTAACTGAATTACCACTGCGAAAGTTCAAATCAATAATAAAACGGGCATTAATTAAGAAAGCGTATTATAAAACGATTGACTACATTAATGACAAGGATGCATGGAGGCTAACTGCACAAGCGCTTTCTAGCGACTACATAATATATATACACCTAGGTTTTTATATTTATGTATTAGAGATTAAGAATGATTAAAAAAAAACGAATGAAAAAAAAAAATCGCCGCCGAGTTTCTTGCCAAGTTCTCCTCGAGATGGTTGTAATTTTACGAATCTGGAAGCAGAGTCCTTAACTTTCATGAGTGCCTCTTTGGGGACCATGTGAATAAACGATTTTGATTTGATTTGATCAGCTAACTCCATTGAAACGGCGGCGCTAGGACCGCGTTTCGAGCACACACGTGTATTTTTACACGCACGCATCGGGAATAAGGTGGAATAAAGCAAAGGTGGAGAAGGTGTTAACAATAATTTGTTCTTTCACAGGCAAAGCCAGAAGAAGTTGCTATGATCCGGGAACTTCTTGAGACCTTCATCGATGAGAACATGGATGTGATCTGTCCAGAAATAGAAGAGGTGGAGGAAGAGGAAGCGCCCATTCCGACTGTAAGTCACACACTAAAGAACAGTGTATACGCCAAATGAGAAAAAAGTCTCAGATTTGGTCTCTTAAATCTCTTATACGATGTTTTTACAAGCTTTTATTTAGTTTCTCCTGTCCAGTTATCCAAATATTTGTCGGGTTGTAACCAAAACTTGCAAGCTAAATTAGACCCACTTCCCGATGTTCGATTAGCTCAAAGTTGGTGTATTTATGTATCTTTGTTGACAATACAATGATATGGTACCATGGAGCTGGTCTGATGATGGAGACGGAAGATGACCATACAGACTTCTGACCTTTAGTTCGACGGGTTTATCTTGTTTACAAGATAAACTCGAGCTTGAGCTCGTTTGTTTTATCTTGACAAGTTCTCTGGTATAATAACTATTTCTTTTTTTGGCTAGCTTGATTTTAACGTTTTTTAAAGTATTACGTTTTATACTTGATAAGAACATTTTGGAGGTTGTACTATAATACAATCGTAGAGCACTACATGTCAAGAAAATATGTCAAAATAAACAAGGGAACATAATATCTGCAGAATGCCAGATGAACTTTGGGGCCAAATCAATGTGGGTCCCTCAGAATCGAAATTGGCGTCGCGGCAGACCAAGGAGGAAATATGGGCCTTGACTCCAACCTACAAGATTTGTTTTTCTTAGCACAGGAGAACTGGCCAGAAGGTAGGATGGCCTGCAGTGGTACACTGAAGGCCAATAATAATAAACACGATAAAATATGTCCCGGAGTATGCTCGAGAGCCTAAACCATGCTACCATAGACCACAACGTAGCCGTCAAAGACTAGCCTAACATTGAAAAACTTACTACTTAGTACTTTTTTTAAGTAGGGTTATTAACAAATGTTCTCAGGTGGTGGTTGTGTACGCAGTGCCGGGCATAGGTCCTCCCGTAGATGTAGACATCATGAAGGAATTCGAGGACTACGTACGTGAAGCTGTTAAGGTATGCTACGACTTAAAAATTGGGTCACAGCGGTCACTGTCATACACTCATAGCGCGGTCCGCCTGGAACTGACCGAGGTTAAGCTCAGTTGCTCAATGCTCAGTCAGCCAGTGCTTTGCCCCCCAGGTTGCCCCTCCACGGGCGCAGCAACCCGGTATGAATCCAGGTCTGTCGTCCGGGGCGGAGCAGTGACTAGTAGCGCGAACCTATATTTAGCCCCGCCCCCCTCCCCCTAGGCAAGGTACTGCTCACGGGAGAGGGGGGGGAGGTAGAGAAGTGCTAGGCATTTTCCCTACCACAAAAAAGGTTCAGTCAGCACTTTCGTCCGTCCATCCGTCATTCAGACCATACAAGCGAACCAGCAGACCATACAAGCGAATAAATTCAAATTCTCAGAAAAAAATTTAAGATATAGCCCAAAGCAAAAAATGACTTAAATAATATAAATGAAATAACAACAAACCACCAAAGACTAATAAAAGTTACAGATCTAACTTCACTCGATCAATTTTATATATTGTATATATATATTTATAGTAATAAAACTGATGTTATATGTTCCTATCGTACTTTCCAATTGTGTTTTTTTATGCATCATATCTATATAAAAAAAGAAAGAGTGGAACTCATTGCCCTCGTCTGTATTCCGCTAATGGTATAATCTGGGAGTCTCAAGTCAAGAGTGAATAGGTACCTTCTAGGCAAGCATGTTACATCTTCGGCCGCATCATCACTTTCCATCAGTTGAGATTGTGGTCAAATTCTTGCCTATCGGACGTAAAAGAAAAGAAAATAGAAATCATCATATATAATATACATTATTGACCACTATCGCACCTAATGCAAAGTAACGAAGCGGCCGAAGATGTAGATTGATTTATTTCTTCTCAGGTTCAAGCTGACGTCTTTATGCCGAGGAATATAAGGCACTTCTTGTGCCCACCTCTGGAGAAGTAAGTTTGTTTTTTGACCATAGATCTACATACTAGTGAACCTCGAGTCTAATACAAATTCAAGAAATAAGTGTATGTACCGACTAACCTATAAAAACATGGATACACATAATATAAGATTATAAACAAAACTAAATAAGTTACTTATTTAAAACTTTTTTAAAGACAACCTTTTAGAAGTCCGCCATATTGGATTTAAGGTGACGTCACTTTATTTTTCGAGTTATTCTCAGCGAGCCCTTTCATTTGATACCCATAGTAGGATGTAGGAGTGCATTAAAAATCACTTGTCCGCCATTTTGGTTGTTCCGCCATATTGGATTTAGAATGACGTCACACAGCTAACCATGCATTTTCATAATCTAAACTAAACGTGAATACAAAATTTCAGCTCAACCGGTTGAAGATATCTGCTTCAAAATTTAGTTGCAAGACTCCACCCGAACAAATAAATATACATACATTGCAAATAAAAGCTTGTAAAAAATCAGGATCTGTCGTAAACAGTAAACAGTAGAAGTGAAAATTTTGTATTACAGGGAAACATTTTAATTAATTATCACAGTGTTTACTTCTACCACTATTTTACAAAAGGTTGCGGATCTGAATTTTAAAGCAATCTATTAAAAATATTCACTTCAACACTTTAGTTTATGTCTAATGTCTATGTCTTTACTGCTTACTTTCACTTACAACAATTTATTGAATGATTTTAATTAGTAAGCAACCATTTTTGCAATTAATTGGACCTCTTCTTGATACTTTTATGTATTGACTTAATTTAGTCATGTTATGTGAACCTCTTTTTGATACATTAGTGTATTCACTTTTTTTAGTCATGTTATATGAACCTCTTTGATATCTTGTTTTAGTCATGTTACGGCCTCGATTCTGATGTACACTCACTAAATTAAATTTAAACTATCCCTGTCTCTTACAAAATAAAACACAAGACAGAGATAGCAATATGCATTTTAGTGCTGTCACGCTAGTTTATCAATTAAAATATGAACAGCAGAAAAGAAAGGCGCTTGTTTTAAGTCAACACCAATACAACACATACTCGACTAAGCTTGCATAGACATCTAAGTTTTGACTAACTTGACAGCACAGCAGTATGCTATCTCTGTCTTGTGTTCCTATTTTGAAAAAGACAGGAATAGTTTAAATTTAATTTAGTGTGTGAGTTGCGTGACATCAGAATCGAGGCCTATATGAACCTATTTTTGATACTTTAGTGTATCAACTTATTTTAGTCATGTTATATTAACCCCTTTTTGATCATTTAGTGTATTAACCTGTTTTAGTGATGTTATATGAACCTCTTATTGATACTTTAGTGTGTTAACTTATTTTAGTCATGTTATATTAGCCCCTTTTGGATAATTTAGTGTATTAACCTGTTTTAGTGATGTTATATGAACCTCTTATTGATACTTTAGTGTGTTAACTTATTTTAGTCATGTTATATGAACCCCTTTTTGATCATTTAGTGTATTAACCTGTTTTAGTGATGTTATATGAACCTCTTATTGATACTTTAGTGTGTTAACTTATTTTAGTCATGTTATACAAACCTCTTTTTGATACTTTAGTGTATTAACCTGTTTTAGTGATGTTATATGAACCTCTTTTTGATAATTTAGTGTGATAACTTGTTTTAGTCATGTTATACAAACCTCTTTTTGATCATTTTGTGTATTAACCTGTTTTACTGATGTTATATGAACCTCTTATTGATAATTTAGTGTATTAACTTGTATTAGCCATGTTATATGAACCTCTTTTTGATCATTTAGTGTATTAACCTGTTTTAGTGATGTTATATGAACCTCTTATTGATACTTTAGTGTGTTAACTTGTTTTAGTCATGTTATATGAATCAATAAAGAGTGAATACGTACCTTCTAGGCAAGCATATCACATCTTCGGCCGCATCTTCACTTTCCATCAGGTGAGATAGAGGTCAAATGCTTGCCTATCTATAATAAAAAAAAATAAAAAAAAACTCTTTTTGATAAATATTAACTAAAATTAATGTATGGGCTTATTTTAGTGATTTTATATGGACTTATTTTTGATATTGTAGGATATTGACTTGTTTTAGTGATTTTACATGGACTTATTTTTGATATTTTTGTGTATTGGCTTGATTTAGTAATATTATATGGACCTCTTTTTGCCTCCAGGTATATAGAATATGACTACGGCTACCAGACCTCGACTAAGAAGAGGGAAGAAACCCCCCCAGCCCCCGGCCCCATTACGGATTGATTGGTTTAAAAATATTTATTTAAAAAAAAACGTGGTACACGTTAGAGAACGATTTCCATACAAGGAGCAAAATCAAAATTTTAAAATATACGTCGCTCTATATATAAGTAATATATATATATATGAGTATACTTACTTACTTACTCCGCTGGCTCAGCGACCCAAAGTGGGCCTTGGCCTCCGAGATAAGAGAACGCCATTGGTCTCGGTTCTGCGCAACTTCTTGCCAGTTGTGGGTTTGAAGCAGACGCAAGTCTGCCTCCAGTTCGTCGATCCAGCGATACCTTGGCCGACCCACTGGTCTGCGCCCATACGACTTTCCCAAATACGCATTCTTGACGTTACGATCCGCACCCATTCTCTCTAGATGACCAAGCCAGCGCAGTCTATGGGCTTTTATCTCGCCTATGATGTTTGGTTCACCAATATATCACCCACGTCCGTAGGAGGATACCCCTTAAGTCTGACTCCCAACACGTGGTCCCCGGGTGGTGCTAATCAGGTGACATTTGAGAGGTGGTAGAGCATTTTGTGAGTTGTTCGCCTGGCTTGCTACCAAAGTAGCTTACCACCATCAAGTTGAAAGTCTGCCGCCAAGCAAAATACGGTGTTCCGGCAGTTATCCTTGAGAGCCTGCGTATTCCAGGTCTAGTGTGTTTACCAGCTTCGATCACATCGTCACTTACCATCAGGTGAGATAGTGGTCAAACACTAGCCTGTCACAAATAAAAAAAAAAAAATATTTCTTCAACTTCTCTATTCTTCTTGACTCTCCACAATCTATCCTCTGTACGTGTGGGTCCAAGAATTTTTCTCAAGACTTTTCTTACCGCATATATATGAGTATATATATATATATATATTATTTTGTATTTATAGGAGCTACCCATAGATAAATTATGATAATAATCGTACTGTTTCTAGTTCCTATTATACCTTTGATGTTAATAATATTATGCACATTTAATATTTAAAAAAAATATGCACATTCAGAAGTTGTTTCAATAATGATGTACATATCTATAAGGTATAATCCGAGCGCCATGAGAATGGGATGGAACCTTGTCAAAGTAAATCGAAAATGACAGTTCTCAAGTAGCGTTAGCAAAATCGTTCTGAATATTAATTATAAATTAGTTATTTCTACTATCATACGGTTATAAAAATACACAAAAATGTTTCATGGTTGTAATTCTTTTATTAATAATGTTTAGGTATGTTGTATTGTTTTTTGTATTTTGAGCAAACCTATAACATCGTCAAAAAGATCTCTTGACAATATAATTCCTGTAATATTCGTTATCCAACTGTGTGATCATTTTCAATGCGTTAGAACACCAAAAACAATGTGCGAGCTTCGACGCGAGTTTGCCGACGCTACGGCTGGCCGGCAGAACGCACGCGTCTCAGTTCCAAAAGGTCGCATCCAATTCTCATCGCGCGCGGGTTATAATGCCCTCTGTCCCAATAACTTGACGGGATTATACTGGGTGGCTTGAAATATTAATGTACAGGGTGATTAGTAAATACCAGAATGACCCTGATTCTTGTTCTATCCCTTAGTTTGGAAAGGAGTTTAGAATCTGAGATTGGTCAGTTATTTTTTTTTTTCATTTTGAAAAGTAAACTGTGGTGTAGACATTTTAGAAGTATCTAAGTATCAAATAAACGATGGCAATTCGTACGCAGGTACGATTCCTGGCGGGAGTACAAGTTTTAAATTTGTTTCAGGTTTTGGTTGTGATTGTGTGTGTGATGTGCTGTTTCCGGCACCCACGACACTTTGAAGTTAGTGTTAGGGTTGTGAAAAAAAAATTATCACTCAGAACGCACCTGGCTCGAACGGATGGCGTGTGAGGACATGGGTGCAGTCGCCTCCCGTAGTGTTCCCGACCGGGCCTATCTGTTTGAACCAAAGGAGTCGGTCGTTTATGGCGAAGAATTTAGCAACAAAAAAAACGTATTCGCACTCAGCCCCAAACTAAGTTCAAAGACTTGTATCGTGGGTGCCGAAAACATTTAGAAACACAATCACACCCAAAACCAGAAGCACAAATCTCCCTTGGGGTGGAAAATTGTGCTCCTCCCGGGAATCAAACCAAGGATCCACGGCGCAGAGGGCAGAGATTTACTCACCACGCCACTGGGTCGTCGTACGTAACAGTTACGTACTTACTAAATAAGTAGTTGAAGATAGCATTTACATTTTTTTATTATGACCAGTTCTATCGTTTACACTTTGGAGATGTGTGCAGGAATTACACGAGCTAATTCCCCCATGCCCATTTAACAACAAGATAAGCTGTCAAACGTCATCCATATATGGTTGACATACCTCCAGTTCACTCGAAGCGTTTTGCTTCTACGTTTATCATCCGTACAGCGAAGGAGTGGAACTCATTGCCCTCATCTTTATTCCCCGAACAGTATAATCTGGGACTCAAGTCATGAGTGAATAGGTACATGCTACATCTTGGGCCGCATCATCACTTTCCATCAGGTGAGATTGTGGTGAAACGCTTGCCTATCGTAAATAAAAAAAAATAATGGCCGATTCCAAAACACCCCCACAAAATTTTAACTACTAACACCTGACCGTATATATTAATATTTCAATGCTTAAAAGCATAATATTAAATTATTTTTTAATACTTACATAGTTTAAGGCTTTCGATGTTTGTTCTTGTAGTCATTATTATAAATAAAAACTTTACTACATTATTCTGTTTTCATTTACTGTGTTTAATAGTTTTTTCTAGCACTTACCTTGTCTGACGTGTGAGATCAATAACATTAGTTAGTGTTTAGTTTTAATAGAGCCTAGGACATCGCCGCATGGTAGCTAGCTTTTCGATTTTTTATCGGAAATATTCGTAGAAAACAAACTATTTTGAGGCGTCTACGACGATCCAATGGATCGTGGACGCCGGGCGGGTGGTCGTTTTTAACTTTGAACTGCTCACTAGCGTAGATGGGTGCGCGTTCGCCTTTAAAGCAGCGGGTTCGTTTCCCTGTGGTAAAAGATTTCACCGCACGGGAAATTTGTGTTCCTGGTTATGAGTATGTTGTGAATGTTGTGTGAATCTTGGATGTTCACGGCCCCACGATACAAGTTATTAAACTAAGTGTGGGGCTGTGAATGTGGAAGTGTTTTTTTTATGAACTGCCCATTGGCTCAGTTGGTCGAACGTTCGCCTTCTAAGCAGGGGAATCGGGTTCGATTCCCGACAGTAACACAAGTTTTGTCCCCAAGGAAAATTTGTGTTTCTGGTTCTGGTTGTGATTGTGTGTGTGATGTGAATGTTTCCGGCACCCACGACACAAGTCATTGAACTTAGTGTGGGGCTGTGAGTGTGAATGCGTTTATGTTTATGTTATATGTATATTTTTTAAACGGGCGACCGACGCCTGGCGGGTCATCAATAAACTTTGAACTACCCGCTAGCATAGATGAGTGCGCGTTCGTCTTCAAAGCAGCAGGTTCGAATCTCGGTGGAGACACAAGCTTCCTTCCGACGGGAAGTTTCTGGGGATGACTTGAATGTTGTGTGTGTGGTGTCAATGTTTACGGCTCCACAACACAAATCAAAGTACTTTTAGTGTGGGCTGTGAGTGTGAAGCGTTTATGTGTATGCTTTTATTTACCCGGGCGACGCCGGGCGGGTCAGCTAGTAAATGATAATAGTAATTTTATAACTTGATAAACGCGGGCGAGACCGCGTGGCACCGCTAGTTATTTATTTTTATCTATCAATTCAGGAATGGTTTTCAGGATAGTAGGAATATTTCAGGATCAATGAAACATCCTAAACTTTACATTGTTTTTATTTTAATATATGGAATAATAAATAAACCCCCCCACACGTATATACCGTCCTATCACCGAAACACGTTGACTGCACTCTATCGCCGTCTCTTTTTAGCCGAATGCTGTTTGTATGGCACTGTCCTTCTCACACGTTTAGTAACGTACCCTCAAAAATTGGATATGAAATATTTTTAATGACGCATATAACAAACAATTCGATCATCAAAAACTTTAAGCAGTGAGAATTTTGAAGAATACAATAATGTTTCCGTGACATGATAACTTTTTAGTAAGTCTAATCCGGTGACGTAAAATCAATTTTAAATATTTAAACGGTGAATTCAAATAAAATTGCGTAGTTTTTTTTTAAATTAAAATTGGAGAATGAAGGTACGTAACTGGTAAGTCGAATAACACGTAGGTACCTATCTGGTAAGTCAATAAGCACGTAGGTTCCTAACTCTATAAGTCAATTAGCTTGTAGGTACGTAACTGGTACCTAAGTCAATTAACATGCAGGTACCTAACTCGTAAGTCAATTAGCTTGTAGGTACGTGGTAAGTCAATTAACTTAAAGGTAGCTGGTAAGTCAATTGGCTTGTAGGTTGGTCATTCGTAAGTTAATAAGCTTGTAGGTAACTGGTAAATTAGTTACCTTGAAGATAGGTAACTGGTGAGTCAATTACTTTAAGGTAGGTTTGGTAAGTCAATTAGCTTGTAGGTAGGTCACTCGTAAGTTAATTTGCATACAGGTACGTGACTGCTAAAACTCATATAACAACGAGAACAGTTCTAATCAGTAGAATCAGTTCTCGAGAACATGGCCCTTGTAACTTATTGAAATATCGAGTCCTCAATAAAAAAAAACTAAAATACACGGTAAATATCCCGTTTACAACAATCACTTTAATGTCAGTTTGAAAGCTTAAATATCTATTGTTTTACTTTTTCATATTATTATATTATAGCGTCTCACTATCACACCTGTTAGTGATGATGAAGTTTAAAGTAACCACACTACGTCTAACAAGAGCCATGTTTTAATATTATTGGAACGCATTTGTTTCTAATGAAATGTTATTTCGTTTCCTTCTATTTAATGCCACATCTTGATTTAATGGAGTACCTATAAGTCAATTTACTATTAATTTAGACGGTAAATTTACTATTAATTTAGACGTAAATACCAACAGCATCTTTACTAAAAAGAGACATTGACAATCAAAACATTGAGCATTTATCCGTTCGGTACTAATTTTTTTAACACTCCACCGTGAATTTACGGTTTTTACACCATTTATCTATTTATCGTTTGGCGTCTAAGCAAAACATACTTTACCTAATCCAAAGCGTTTTATGTTTGGTTTTCGAACGGTCACCTTTGGCCGCCATCTTGGAAGCTTTTGTATGGAAAATGTGATTTACTATAATCATTATTTGTTTTTATTGTAGCTCTGCTACAATGCATATTAATTTATTCTAGTTACCCAATGATTCTAATATAAATAAGTATTGCTATATTGAAATCTGAACTCGCAACATTGCAATTTGTTGCTGCAAAATTAGTTTTATTGCATTTTATATCACACAATTATGCCACAGAGAGGTGTTCGTTCAAAAACCATTAGACGATCATACACCCCGAAACATTCCTACCATTATTCATAAATACATTGAAATAAATTAAATGAATAATAAATACTTTCGCATCAATGTATTTGGATTTAACTTTGGGCAACTAAACTCTATATACAATCATAAATACAATATTAGCACAGACATAATTTTTCATCGCACTCTGACGTTTTTATCCCAAAAACAATACGTTTTTTATAATAATCTTAATTAAAATACAAAAGCATTCATCAACGCAAAATCTTTACAAGCTTGCTAAAATAAAACATTTAAAGACAAAGTTTCTGGTTTTTTTTTTCAAAATTTACATATAATAAATACTTACACGCGATTGATATCGCTGTCTCACGTAACTGAGTCAATCAACAAACAGGTGAATTAGTTAATCATAGCAGGAGATAAAATTTGATGTCATAATATATCTCAATAGTTAACATACGTAATAAACATATTATCCATTCTTGCTGTGTCCAACATCTAGACAAATCATTTTGTATTTTGGACATTAAAAGCATCATTTTGCATAATCATTTCTTACAATAATGCATTAAATAATAATCCTTACAAATATTGCATGTTAGCTAATATAGCTGATTTGATAAATCATGCAATGTACATAATTATGCTGCGAAGGTACTCATTTATTGCTCATGTTCATCACTTAGTGTAAACAATCAGGACTGTTTATCCATTGACTCAATCAAATAACATTCACAAATATTCCAAGGAATCTCTTTACAACCACTAATAAAACAAACAAAATATACACTGGAAGTAAGGAATGGATCTTTTCATGAAACGAACAAATCACAAACTGCACTGTTCATAATAATGTTAGAATCGTAATGGCAGTAGTACTAAATAAAAGAGAGCTAAATGATTCATCTTATGAAGTGAGTGATGACTGCGATTCATTTTGCGATAATGATAGTGCAAGGATGCCTCATGAGGACGATCACTTCAACGATGATGATGAACTTCGTGTCATTCGAATTGTGGTAATCCATTCCGTCTGCGCCTTTCAAGTGGCTAAAGATACGATCATACGATACAAAACTGCTTCTGCTGGAGAAAATAGAACATTCGTTTAAAGAAATAATCTCAAGACCTTCGTCAATAGATAATACGGTTAACAAGTTAGAAGGGTAACATGCTAACTTTGGTAAAACATGTTTGATGTAAATTTCTCGAATGATCGCACAAACACTTGTCACAACCAACGACACCCTAAACATTTCATACAACATCTGCGCGAAAGCATCCTGCTTTAGACTTAAACATTAAGAAAAATGCTAACACTTAATTAACACTTCGTAAAAACTTAGGCATTACTTAAGAAGTAAAACTTACACCAAAACTTGTGTAGGGACAAAATTGGATAAGCTTTTTGGTAGACTAAGGGCGCATCTTATTTGGAAGAAGTCAAAGGAACGTTGGTACAATATGTATTGATATTCCAACACGTTACATAAACACACTCCTTAACAACCTATCAGGTTATAAGTACGTATCTAGCATTTTAGAAAATAGGTAAAATATTTAAAAAAATCTTCAAGGCCCGCATTAAAAAATTTTGCTAATAAAGGTACCTAGCGTAAATTTCTAAAGTCCAAAAGATTTTTATAAAAACAATAAATACCTACATGACTAAGGAAGCGACGATACAGGAAATAAGGTTGAATCCCTAGTATTAGAAAAGCGATAAATAGAATCAATGTTACACATTATTCTTTGTTTTTCAAATTTCAACCACTTCAATCATCAAAATGCAACTTGCATCCATCATGGTATATTGGAAGAATTTTCTATTTTGCTGAATTTAGTTTGTTAGCAAAATACGATGTCATCTAAGTAGGCAAAACCAATTGAGTTTTTTAAGTCGTACTAGTACGGTTCTCTTTTACAATATTAATGTTTTATTGTGGTAATGCTAATAGTAATGTTTTTGCTTTATTTATTATAAATTTGTCTAATTAAGCTTTTGACACTTATTTCCAAGGTATTTTGATTAGCACCTCTATTTGAAGGAAATCTTACAATATGTCGATAGGTGAAAAAAAAAACCACCAAAATCTGAGGAGTGTAACTGTCATAGTATTTGAATGAAATATTTTATTCAATTTGTAAGCTGTGTATATACCACTAGAAACATACTTTTGTGTTCAATCGTGGTTGAAGCAAATTATTAGAACTCTTTACGATTCTTTGCTTTTCTTGTGATTTTTTTGCACAACAGCTTAGAAGACCTTAATAAAGTCTTTTAGAAGGGTAATCCGATTAGCTTGCACGTGATTGTCTTAATTTTAACCTCAATTAACAATAATATTCCACAAAAACATATGCTACGTATTCTAGCCGCTAACTCACCGCGCACTCCAAATAATTTGTTACTTTCTTTGTTTGTTACATCATCTTGTATTAACCGTGTAATATGCTATAGCTGGCATTAAAATAATAAGTGTTTTGTATATATTTAATATTTATTTGTATTGCCTAATAATTATTCTACTGCTGGTGTATCAATACAAGACGGTGTAACACTTAAAAATCATAAATTTTGTAAATCCCTTTCCGGATAGATATCATTTACTTTTATCAACACGTGTGCCTGATTATTAAATATCAAAAATGTATTAATATATTAATGAGTTTTTGACTAGTTTCAATCGTCTATTTTTTTTAAATATTTTGAGCTCATGCAATCTCTAAATTCAAAAAATATGTATGGACGAAATCAGACATAACCATGTAAATTGAAAAATAAATATTTTTACCTATATTATTCTAGCAATATTTGAATAAATAGCCCGTTGGTATGTAAATTATACATTGCATTTTACGAGTATTCGTCGTGTTAAACTTCTCTGTCTTTCACGGCCCGGTTCACACACATTCAATTATAATTAAAATTAACGTGATGTAACTTTGAAATTGCCGTCTCTCAAAAAGCTTCAACCTAATGATAATGAGTTGAAACAGGCCGCCAAGATTCAACATCGTTAAATTAAGAAGTATAGCACAGACTTAGCTATTCTAAGTGTTTACAGCAGTATTACACTATGGTACAATTTATTACTATGCGACGTTAACAGAGTTTTGAACTTTTTACCATATTATTTTTATTATTATAATATTTTAGATAATCATTGAGCTGTAATATAGGTACAAAATTATGTGGAATCACTATTACTTAATAACAATTAGTAACAGAACTATCTTAGTTAACTAGCATTCGGGGATTATAACCACGCGATATAAAAACAACCTTAATTTGTAAAATAAATCGCATAGTTGCAATGGGAAGCAATAATAGCCCCGTGGAAGCTTGAAGGAAAAATAGTTTCTAATATAATCTGCCTTATAACCTCTATTGGTGTTTATGTAAACTCCCGTCTTTTGTACAACGTTAGATTGGCTGTCGAACGTTAAAATGGCGGCATTTTCGATCTACCCACAGTTGAAAAATTCTAATTTCACCATGGAAATTATGACATCAATGTTTTTTATTATTGTGTGTAATTCATTGTCTGTCATTTGTTTTGTCAGTTGTCATAAGATTTTGTTGACACTAACATAATATTAGGTGTCTTTTGTACATATTTATAGTAGGCATTGAATTAATTTTAATTCAATACTTTGTCACAGACTGTAATTACTATTGAATACTAATCTAGCATTGAAATATACAAGTTACAACTAAATTCGTCGAATTGCAAGATTTTTACTATCTACTGGAAGAAAATTTGAACATTGACAACAGTCCCAATTCCCAATTGCATACTTCAATGTAAGCGAATTCCTGCATCGGTAACACCAATCCCAAAAAACCAAGACATTGCATACCAAACTGAAACTACCCTCCAAAATGGACCGGAAATGCCGCCATCATCAAAACCGGAAGCGTAAACGGGGCTACGTCAACGACAATGTGTTATTGAAGCGTCATCAGGCCACAGCGAGGAGTCGAGCTGCCCGCGTTAACAGGTCGAGAATGCGTCGCCAGAAGTTGCGCAGAGTGTCCGAGCGGGAGAATAGAAATCTCCAGAGGAAGAAGACGGCCGCCACTTGCGTCAGGATGTGTACTATGTGTAATCTGGAAATAAAAATTAAGATTTTATAATAATGTTCACTTGCTAAAACGCGTGAGTTGCGAATGTAAGAGGGTGATCAAAAGATAACAATTTAACGTAACTGTTGCGATCTTTTGATAAATACTTCTTTTCAAAGCTAAGAACTTTTTTTATGATTAGACTTTCTGGCTTTTTTCGAAATGGCAGAAATATATTTATATTTAAATTTTCAACGCCTCTGTATGAAAAAAAGTCCAAAATCTGAATCGACAAAAGATTCTATATAATTATCGAAAAAATACAAAATTACACAAGAATGCGACCTGTAGAGGAGAACAACCGGAAATCCGTCGAAATTTTGCCCAATCTGGAATGGAGGGGCTTCGCTCGCGCTACGCTCTAATTACTGTAGCTCATTTATTTTAATATTAAAGTTTTTGTGAGAATTAGACATTATATACAGATAGACAGACAGGCTTAGTCGCGATCTCGCGGCGCAAACTCATCCCGAAGAAGAGCATCGTACATGTTCAAAACCTAGGTCGACAATATCGATCAAATGACGTGAGTGGTAGCGGTATTTTAATAATATTATAACATTTATTTTAAATTGCAATAAGAGTAAGTAAGAGTAAACAATCTGTATAAAAATTTTGTGATATTGGACGCCCGAGATGTGTCAGCTGTACTAACATTACCCGCAATAATCTGAGAGCCTCAAGTCAAGAGTGATAGGTACCTTCTAGGCAAGCATGCTACATCTTCGGTCGCATCATCACTTTCCATCAAGTGAGATTGTGGTCAAAAGCTTGCCTATCAGGCATGAATAAAAATAAAATAAAATAAGATCTCGCAAATACAAACTGCAGTTTTTGTCAATAAAAACTTATCTTATGTTACCTTCTGAGCACAGTCCTCGACTTGGGCAACGTAGAGGGGCTCTCCTTGAAGAGGAACCTCCGGATGCCGAGCACGTATGACTCTATGTACGCGTCCCAGTCGATGTTCCTGACGTTGAAGTCGAACACCCGCCGGTCCTCGGCGGACAGCGACGAGCACAGAGCTTGCACGTTGTCGTCGGCGAACGACCACTGGCGCGTGGTGAAGTACTCCAGGCAGGCCGCAGCTTTCTCCAGCTTGTTTTGTACTCGGACCATCCTGGAAGGAATGTTATTTATTTTAACCCCCAGCGCTAAAGAGGGGTGTTATAAGTTTATCTGGTGTATCTGTGAGTGTCTGTGGTATTGTAGCTCCCAAACTGCTGGATCGATTTTGATGACATTCAGGTGAATTCAAGAAAGGTTTAGATTCAAGCAGAATAAATATTAAAAACCACATTTATTATAACATATGTATTTATTATCTATAGCTTATATAATTTATTTTGTTTAATGTATACATAAACCTTACTATATATTTTCTCATAAACTTGTATTTACACCCCCTTTTCAACGAATTATTAAAAATCTTCTCCATCCAAAGGTTGTCAAGAAGAAATCGATTTTAGCGATAAGACCGCCGATTGTACACTTGAATTTAAGTTATTTTTAAATTAAGTGATTTATGTATAGTGTTAGAATAAAGCGTTATATATCTATCTATCTATTTTAATGTATTCTGCTTGCTTATATTGATAAAGTGCTAGATAAACATGAAGGAGATAATAATTTAGTCAATAACTTTTTAATGTGACATTAAAGTACTAGGTGACCATAAACGTAAGGAGTTAAGGGGCTGGTATACGTCAGTAAGAGCACCTTTTTTACCACAGCCAATTATCCCCCTTACACTTTTGCACATAAAGGTGTATATTGCGTAAATTAAATAACGTTCATAAATATAAAGGAAAAAAATATCATATCTCATGCAAATAACATCAATTTGTAATTTTGTATACATTTACATTTTGTATAAATTATCTACCTATCTAAATTACTTGTCAAAAACGTATCGAACTATGATATTAATGAGAGGGATGCATGGAGGCAAACTGCACAAGCGCTTTCTGGCGAATACATAATATAGACATACCTAATTCCTGTATTACACATATATAAGGATTTTAAAAAAGAATTAAAACATGCGCCGCCTAGTTTCTTGCCAGGTACTTCTCGAGATGGCTGTAATTTTGCGAATCTGGCAGTAGAGTCATTAACTTTCCTGAGTGCCTCTTTGGGACCCATGTGATTTTGATTTTGATTTCGTTCCGCCATTTTATATCAAAATACTGTGAAAGTTATTTCATATACGCATATTTACGAGACAAATAATTTCTTCAGCTTATTTGTTTTTGGAGGCGCGTTTTCACGAAATTTTAATAAAACAATAATCAAAGATTGCCACGCGCGGCCTTTAAATTACATCGTGGCGGTTACCGCCACGATGTAATGTAATATATAATAAATATAAACAAAACAACATACATAGGTTTCCTCCCGGATGCGCGTGCCGCCAGGTCCATGACTAGCGCGGGCGCGCGGTGTTGCACGAGCGATAGCGCGCCGTGCTTCAACCTGTTGTTGGTTATGTCGCCACCCGGGTACCACACCACCTCGCCTGGAAACGCACGATATCTTCTGCTTAACAATTATTCATCAACCTTTTTAAGCATCCATAGGTACATCATAGATATATATAAAACATACGTTTTAAATGTTTTAAATTCTGGTATCGCCCCCTTAAAACACTTTTTCTTTACGCGGCACTGCACTGCCGGGTATAGCTAGTAAATATAATAAACAACATACATAGGTTTCCTCCCGGATGCGCGTGTATACAAAGATGTGACACTCGCAGCTCCACCTGGTCGATCTTAACTGATTGACAAGCTTAATGTCTAGTCAGACCAGTGCTTGGAAGGGTGGCGTTTAGTGGGGTTTTCAACAGAGTAACGTGCTTATGGAGGGCACGTTTAGCTGTCGGTCCCGGTTGTTAGTCGTATGACAACAGTCGTTATGCCATGTCGGATGCCTTCAGGCGGTCAAAAAAATCTTGACACTAGAACTGCCCACTAGTTTTTATATATACTAGCTGTGCATCGCGGCTTCACCCGCATTTATTAAGTTAAAAAGAAGCCTATGTGTTAATCCTAGGTATAATCTATGTACATTCCAAATTTCATCCAATTCCGTTCAGCCGTTAAAGCGTGAAGAGGGAACAAACATACTTACACACTTACACACAAACTTTCGGATTTATAATATTAGTAGGATAACATGGTCTGATTCTGATCGGTATTTCTATCAACTTTTAAAGTGTAAAAAAGTAGTTATAGTGACATAATAACCGTTCTGAATAAGCTTTTTATGAACTACGTCTTTATCGTTATTCCTATCCATCCGAAGGTTGTCTGGAAGAGATCGCTTTCAGCGATAAGACCGCCTATTGTTACACTTTTCTAAAAATGTACTCAAATCAAATCAAATCAGTTTATTGACATCTTATAACATATAACTTACAGATATCTAATATTACATTCTATATTCATTTCATTATATTTTTACTGTTATAAATGTTACTATTTGTGTTATTTATTATTTAAGGTGTTCAATAAAGAGTATGTCTATCTATCATAACAACAATAGTTGGATATATGGTATGCAAAGTTTTTTTTAGAGATAATTGATATGTTTCCTGCGCCGTCATGCGCGGCACGTGGCAGGCTCTGTCGGCAAATTTTGACACTGACAATTGTCACGTCGACAGTTGGCCAAAAATGCTATGGCCGCATTTTCTATTATTTTTTTATATGTGTTACCTTATAACTTCTCTCCACGTGAGCCGATTACGAAATTTTTTTTTAGTTTGAAAGATGTTGCTTTCTAATTGGTCCCATTTAAATTTGATCAAGATCTGATCAGTAGTTCTTGAAATATCGTCAATAATGTCTATTTTGTGAAGAATAATGCGTACTTTGACGATGTTCTCGTTAGACCGACTTTAAAAGCTACCTCATAACTTCTTTCGTTGTGAGCCGATTCTGATGATCATTTTTTAATTTGAAAGCTGGTGCTTTTCATGTGGTCCCATTGAAATTTGATCAAGGTCTGATCTCTAGTTTTTGAGTTATAGTCAATAATGCGTGTTTATACATTAAATCTGATCAAGGTTCCGATGATAAAGCGGTGAAGTCGGTTTTTTTAAGCTTTACTTACGTTTAATTGAAATATTTGTGTTGTTTTTATTTTATATATTAGGTTGATTTGTCCTGAGGTTCCTGAAGTCATGACTATGGGTTACGACTGAAAATCAGTGACTATGGTTAGAACTCTCTAACCATAGTCGTATGCTGAGTCGTGACCTATATTCATGACACACAACATCACACATCTTTTTATTTTACTTGTTATATTATATTCCTTCATTTATATATATGTACTTATATGTTTGTGTTTTCATTTTTTGTTTTTAGTGTAATGTTGTGTCATAAATAAATGTATTTTCTTTCTTTTACTATATTGTAAGGAGGAGGTCCTCCTTTTTTTGTATATTCAGTAGAAAATACAGTATCTAATTTGTCCGTCAGTTACATTATCAAATAATATTGGACCTGTATTTTTTTATTTAATAAATAAACAGTTTGACAAAGATAAAGAGCGACAAAGCGAAAAAGCTCGTGACCTAGTTATATCACATATATTAACTAAGGTAATAAATAAATAAAATCCATTTATTTCAGGTAAATTAACCCATAAAAACTACAAAATGACAATAGAACATTCACAAAATAACAAATAAATTAAATCAAAATACAAATCATAAAAAGAAAGGTTAAAGATGGTTTAGACGATCTTTAATGTTCGGCAAAGTTCCCAAAATGCTTGCTGCATTACCACGCTGTATAGCAAGGCTTATCTTCTGCCCAAATACAAACCAGCATTTTGGTCATGTGCCGAATCAATCAGTCTCTTAGACAAATCTTTGAAAATTTCTAATGCACCCGTTCCCATGGGCCTAGGCCTGGGCGTTTCAACCCCAAACGGCACAAATATAAAACCTTTGTCAAGTTTGGAATACTTGCGCCGTTTGAGAGATTCAGCTGCCATAGCCGCGCCACTAGCTTGTAGCGTGGTTTCAGGAAGATGGGATGGCGCCAAAGTGTCAACTCACGTGGCATCCCACACTAAAGGCCGACCCATCTTCCAAGGAATGAGTGTCATACCATCGGGTCTTTTGCCGTCGTCACGCATCAAGCCAGTTGGCTCTAAAACAGCCGCGACGTTTGCACTTCCAAAGGCACGACGTATGACATCATTTAAAGCACTGTGACGAGCTATACGACCAGCACTCTTGTTACAAGACAAACCACGGTGACCGAGGCGGTCCACTTGCTCATTACATGTGCAAAGGTGAACAACGCAAGGTGAACCGATGCGCAGTGATATGACTAACCTGAATGTGTTGTTATCCAATAAAGTTCCTAAATGATGTGACGGAAGAGTCTGCAACCAAAGACCTGACTCCCATCAAGAAACAGCTAAAAGACGTGCACGCTCTGAGAGTGAACTGGATGTATCTAATAATTTCTTCCATTCCAGATCACACAGTGGTCCGTCTCACTGTTTCTACGAAGACAGGTCTTTGGGCAGGCTACCATAATACTAATTATTAAAATATAAATGTCAATAAATAAAAACTAATCATTAAAAATTCAATTTTTATTGTTATTTCTAGTGTATTGTTTATGTAGTTTAAACAATGTATTTCTATTATTTATAAATCTATGTCATTCATTTTATCGCACCACCATCCCTACATTGTCTTTTCGTTTATATTTCCATCCAAAGATTGTCAGGAAGAGATCGCTCTTAGCGATAAGACCGCCCATTGTACCTATCTTTATAAGTTTCTCTGTAAGTTGTATTTATCTTTTGGTGTCAATAAATACTTTATGTATTGTATTGTATTATTTTTATTTATTTTTTACGTAGAATTTTTTTTTTTTTTTTTATGTATTGTATTGTATTGAATAGGTACTCACTGAAGGGATGTTTCCGCATGTACTTGAAGCTGGTCCTCACGAAGCGCTGCCACGTGATTGGATTCTGCTGGCCGGTGCAGCAGTTGTACACGATCACGCCTTCGCCTCTAAAATAGAAAAAAAATCATTTATGAGCACTTCAAATTTGAGAACAGAATCAACTTCACAAAAAAAGGAGGACGTTTAACATCTAACAACCAGACAAACTGTCAAACGTCATCCATTTATGGTTGACATACCTCCAGGTCGCTCGAAGCGTTTTGCTTCTACGTTCATTGTCCGTACAGCGAAGGAGTGGAATTCATTGCCTGCGTCATTGTTCCCCGAGGGGTATAATCTGGGAGTCTTCAAGTCAAGAGTGAATAGGTTTTGTTTGTTTGTTTGTTTGTCATATCTTCGGCTGCATCGTCACTTTCCATCAGGTGAGATAGTAGTCAAATGCTTGCCTATTTTGCATAAAAAAAATGTTTTCAATTCGACTGTATTTTTTTGTGTTTTACCTCATAACTTCTTTCTGGGTGAACCGATTTTAATTTTTTTTTTTTTGTTTGAAAGCTGCTACTTCCCATGTGGTCCTTAAATTTGATCATAATCTGATCAGGAGTTTTGAATTATCCTCAATCATGCGTATTTAATTCATTTAATTCGATCAAGGGTTCCGAAAACAATGCGGTGAAGTCGGTTTTTACCGACATCAAAAAAGGAGGAGGTTCTATCTTTGACTATGTATATTTTTTATGTATGTTTACCGATTTCTCTCCCATTTGTGTTCACAAAATTCTTATCCATATACATTTTATCGAAATCGATCAAGCCAAAACCAAAATATAAGCGGTGAAGTCGGTTTATAACAGACCTCAAAAAAGGAGGAGGTTCTATATTCGACTATATGTATTTTTTTTAAGATATTTAAATTATTTAAAGCTTTACTTGCGTTTAAAATTATTTGTGTTGTGTTAATTCAAAGAAATAAAGATATTATAATTAAAAAAAATAAAATATTATAAATGATATATCGTTGAAAAAGTCCCATAAAAAGTTCCACTTAAATAATTACTTTTGTCTTAGACTTTGACTTACCGTCTTAGATGCGTCCGCCACGCGCACACTATCATGAGGTTAATGACCGTGTCGACGGGCACGAGGTCAGCGACCCGCGAGCCCGTGCCCAGCATGGTCCGGAATATGCCTTTACCGACAGCGGCAATGATCCCGTTCGGGCCGTTCCAGTTGTCGACCCATCCTTTAACAGGCTCTCGAACTGATGAGAGTACTGGAAAAAAAGAAGTTTTTGAAATTCATGTTCTTCAACTGCCCATTGGCTTAGGTGGGCGTCTGCCGTGTCTAGGGATATCGGGTTCGATTCCCTATGGGAACAAGTTTTCTCCCCAAGGGAAATTTGTGTTTCTGGTTCTGGTCGCGATTCTGTGTGTGATGTGAATGTTTCCGGCACCCACGACACAAGTCATCGAACTTAGTTCACACTAGGCTGTGAGTGTGAAAGCGTTTGTTTTTTGTTGTTCTAAACATCTAGAAAATAATAGAAATAGTTTTTTTTTATCTGAAGACAATTTTTTTTGCTTGATAGGCAAGCATTTGACCACTGGCGACCTCCACCATATACAGCGCCATTTACTTCACCGTGGGTGTGATTGTGTCTGATGTTAATGTTTCCGGCACCCACGACATATGTGATTTGGACTTTGTGTGGGTCTGTGAGTGTGAAAACGTTTATGAAAATAAAAATAAAATTTTCACTGTCTACAACTTTCTGGCAACGGCCTTGTAATTATCATGCATTTATGAATATAATTAATTCAATTTGATAAAATATAATCAGCTAACGTAATGTATGTAATGTTATTTGGTACAATCAGTTTGTAAAACCATAAATTAATAGCTGATAACGATTTCATTACAATGCGACAGATTCTGTTATACATGAAAAAGAGCTACAATATGCATTATTTAAATAAATATCTTATATAATATATTTTCGTTCATATTTCCATCCAAAGGTTGTGTGAAAGAGATCGCTCTTAGCGATAAGTCCGCCCATTGTACCTGTCTTAATAAGTTTATCTGTAAGTTGTATTTATCTTTTGGTGCCGATAAAGAGTTATTGTATTGTAATGATTACCTTCAAATATATTATATATTTAAAATATTGTATTATTATAAACTAGTCGTGCCCCGCGGCTTCACCCTTGTTTATCCAGTTATAAAGTAGCCTATGTATTAATCCTAGGTATAAGCTACGTATATTATATATACAGTCAGAAAACTCATGCATATTTTTAAACGTTTAAGGCAAATAGCGAACAAAGAGTTACTGGAACTTGTATACAATTCTTTATGTTGAAGTACTCTAAACTACGGCATACTTGCATGGGGTTTTGCGCAAAAAGGCAAATTCTTTAATTAGAACGCGCACAGCGAGCAATCCTTAAAGTTGCACATAGCAAGCCTTTTAGACATCCAACAGATGCATTGTACAATGAAACAAACGCGCTACGAATAAGGCAATTGTTCATTCTGAGCATTGATTTGACAAAAAAACGTTTATGATAATAAAACGCAAGCAAAGCTTAAAAAAACCGACTTCACCGCTTTATCTTCGGAACCTTGATCAGATTCAACGTATTAAACGCCCATTATTGACAATAACTCAAAAACTAGAGATCAGATCCTAACCTAATTTAAATGGGATCACATGGAAAGCACCAGCTTTCAAATAAAAAAATAATCACCAAAATCGGCGCACAAAGAAAGAAGTTATGAGGTAACTTTTGAAGTCGGTTAAAAACGAGAACATCGTCAATGCAGTCCACAGAATACGCATTATTGAGGATATTTCAAGAACTACTGATCAGATTTTGATCAAATTTAAATGGGACCAATTGGAAAGCAACATCTATCAAACAAAAAAATAATTTCAAAATCTGTTCACCTAGAACGAAGTTACGAGGTAAAAAAAATAAAATACAGTCGACTTGTACCTCCTCCTTTTTTGGGAAGTCGGTAAAAATCGGGTCATTATTTATTATAATGCAAAATTAGAATCCTTGAAACTAACTACACTAAACAAGTGCCTTAATCAATGCACTTTGTCGTAAGCTAGATGATAAAATAATAATAAGATAAGATAAAAAAATACCTGCAAAATGTAAATCATACGTAACGCTTACGAAACGAGCCTTATCATTGTAGATTAAGTATCTTACTGATAAAGACATAACTAAGTTAGTAGGTTATAAGAAAATGAAAAAGGTTAGCGAATTTTTTTGAACTTCGAAAAAAGGTTTTCAATTTCGACTACCATCGTTACTTAACATTAGGTGAGATAGTAGTCAAACGTTTGTTTACCACAGATAAAAAAAAGACTATAGGTTTTTTCATGTGTGTTTCTCATCATTACGCAGAACTTTGACTTGGTGAACCGATTTTGATGATTATTTTTTTATTTGAAAGCTAGTGCTTTTGATGTGGTCTTATTTAAATTTGATCAAGATCTGACTAGTAGTTTTTGAGTTATTCTCAATAATGCGCATTTAATTGACTTCGACTGCAATATATTTAAAAGGAAGTTTAGTTTGTCGGTTGTTTATTCTTTATAACACAAGCAATTTGGACTAAATCAAACCTGGACAATATGAGTCTTGGACAAAATCACACCTGGACAATATGAGTTTTGGACAAAATCACAACCGGACCATTCAAATTTTGGACAAAATCACACCTGGACAATATTAATTAGTCTTGGACAAAATCACAACTGGACAATATGAGTCTTGGACAAAATCACACCTGGACAGTATGAGTCTTGGACAAAATCACACCTGGACAGTATGAGTCTTGGACCAAATCACACCTGGACAGAATGCAACTTGGAAAAAATGACGCCGGACAAATAAGACTTCAGGTAAGTGTGTGTGTAGTAATAGTGTAGTAGAACTGTAAAAGTGTTCACATTTTCAATAATGTTATACACTCACCGATCGATGGTCTAACAATGGCGACGGGTAGATTGCCGCTCTCCTTGATCAGCATGTCTTCTGCCAGCGCCTTGGTGAAAGTGTACGTGTTGGGCCTGTCCCCTGGAAACAGAAGAGATGTCATTAAATCCCGCGTCAATAAAGAAATGTGCCACTTTGAGAAAAAGTGACAAAGCAACAATGACTGATTGAGACTTATTACATAACTCGTGACAGTAACATCCTACAGATACAGCTTAGTAATCCAGTCATAGTCAAGTAATGCTCGAATCAAATTACTATTGGAGTTTTGGAGTGAAAGCGAATCGCGTTTTTCAACTTTACACGATTTGCCTCGTGTACGTTCACTAAGTATTAGCGTTAATAATGCACCATTATTACACTTGATAAATCACAAATTTTGAAAAATTAACAATGCTATTTTTTCACTATCGTGGTAATAATAAGTAAAGTATGTTACTTTGTGAAAAAGATACAAAGTGAGTATGACAAATTGAGACTTATAGTGAGACTTATTACCTCGAGTCAGTTATATCGTACGGGTGTAGCTTACCGACTAGATCCGGCGTGATTCTATCGACGAGTTCGTCCGGTAAGGTTTGCACTAGGGTCACCACGTGTTCGGGCAGAGCGGGGGGAGCGTACACTGTCTCTTCGACGCGCTCCCGCTCGCAGTTGCAGTAGGCTGTTGAAACGTGGACGAGGGCCTGGAAAATACAAACAAAACAATATAAACGCATTCACCACACACAACCACAACCCGAGTTCAAAGAATTGTATGGTGGCTGTAGGAAACAATTACATCACGCCCAGAAACAGAAACACAAATTTTCCTTGGGAAGAAAATTTCGTTTTCACCGGGAATCGAACCCGATACCAGCATTTTAAAAGACAGACACGCACCCTACTAAGCCAGCAGGCAGTTCTTGAACCCGATACCAGCTTCAGTCATACATGCGGCGTGATTTTTTTATTAGATATTTTTTTTTTTTTTATTTGTGACAGGCTAGTGTTTGACCACTATCTCACCTGATGGTAAGTGACGATGTGATCGAAGCTGGTAAACACACTAGACCTGGAATACGCAGGCTCTCAAGGATAACTGCCGGAACACCGTATTTGGCTTGGCGGCAGACTTTCAATTTGATGGTGGTAAGCTACTTTGGTAGCAAGCCAGGCGAGCAACTTACAAAATGCTCTACCACCTCTCAAATATCATAGTGGTGGTAGGACTCTATTGCAGGGTCCGCCTGGGGCAGTCCCACACCATTGCCAGGCATTCAATCGCCTGCAGTACTGTGCAAACATTACTGTTTACAGGATTGAAGGGCAATGTTTCCAGTGAACATAACAGGACTTAAAGAGATCAGCTAATATCTCAGGGTACAGAACTCAGTGCTTTGCCGTGCAGTTCTAGTTATATAAGTTCAAAAGTCTCGGTGGCACTGAATGGGCGTGACGCTTAACATCAGGCGTACTTCTCATCTCTGAATGACGTAATTTTTTAAATAATTATGACCTTTTAGTCACACGTTTTCCGAAGAGCTAACTCAATTGAAAATTGTCATTTCTAGACACTGAGTTAACTCTACCATAATAGATTGTGGACTCATCATTCTCGCCAATGTAGAGCTAAATGATTTGCAAGACGGTAAGATCTAGGGTCAGATGCATTGACATGGGATGACGGGACGAACTGTCAACAGTTTCTGTGTCTATAGGCAGACCAATTATACCCTCGCCCGCGGACAAGAACAGGGACCGTGAGAGGTGCGGGTGGCAAGCCAGGACGATAACGGGGACCGTGAGAGGTGCGGGCGGCAAGCCAGGACGATAACGGGGACAGTGAGAGGTGCGGGCGGCAAGCCAGGACGATAACGGGGACAGTGAGTGGTGCGGGCTGCAAGCCAGGACGATAACGGGGACAGTGAGAGGTGCGGGCGGCAGGCGCACCGCCCGACTGCACCTCTCCCACCCAGTTTCTTCATACGGTGACACAGTTGGATCATAGTTAGTGCTCAGCGATTTTTGGTCACGAACAACTTCAAATCTTGATTGAGCTGATGATGGTGTTGTAATGACTCATAAAGCTCTTACCTCGAGTTTCATCATACGGTGACATAGTTGAACTAATTGTTGAGTGCCCAACATGTTGATGGTCACGGACAACTTCAGTTTTTCGTCGAACTTGACTGTTGCGGCTGAATGGAATACTATTGATATCTAGAAAGAGAGAAAAAATCAGTAAGATATCATGCAGTCCGCTAGATGGCGTATCTGTTTCATATCAAAATAAATATTTGAAAATCGGGTTTGGGCAAGTTTAAACGCGGCCATTTTGACGTTCTGTCGTCAACCAGCCAATCATGAGATGCCGTGAAGAAAAGTTGACAAATCATTGGCATTAAAAGTGACGTCACAAATCAGTCTGTACGCGTTTTGTGATTTTAAATTTCCCATGCATTTTTTATTCATCAAAATACTTTTTACTGATTCAGGAGTGAATCTTGTGACGTCACGCCTTAACGAAAAGTGTACTAAGGCGTGACGTCACGCGGAATTGCAACGCTCTATATCTTTGTAATTTTTTGTTTAATTGACAATGAAAAAATACGGGTCCAATAATGTAAATGTACGGACTAAATATAATTAATAAATTTTTCACTTATTTTTCTGTGGCTGTAAAGATTTTAAAAAACAATCTACATTTAAATGTCATGCATATTCCCTATAACCGCATAACAGACGTAATCCAGTTTATATTGCAGTTCATTCCAGTGCCACACTGGGTTGTAGGACAGATAATTTCCTGTGTGGTGCAGATTACGCTGTACACACCTTTATTCTACTCGTTTGAACTGAGCTACAATTCCAGCTACGGTCAAGGATCCTATTTCAAACCGATAGGCTAAGAACTCTTTTGTCGAGATATTGTTGTAACTGTAACTAGTAGCCCGTGAGTGTATGTGTCTATGTGAGGTATCGTATATTCTTCCTTTTGTCTCCTCTCTTGCTCTCACAATTCGATATTTTTAATAAATACAATTATGTACGTGTGTTTTTGAAAATATTTTCAATTAACTATATGGACATTAATACAAGGATGTTTCAAACTTCTTTTCGCTACCATATCCTTCAATAAGATGAGAAATAACAAAGTTCCCAAATTTCAATGTGATTTTCACGCGTTCTTCGTTTAACTTAAAGATATGAAAAACGAAAGGTAGATCAAAACATTCATTGTATTGATGTCCATATAGTTGGTTGAAAACATTTTCAAAACATACGTAGCTAATTGTATTTACTAAAAATGACGAAATGTGCGAGCGAAAGAGAAGACAAAAGGAATAAACCCTCTTAATTTGGAACTCCTTTGGTAAGATTTGGTTGTACCTCCTTTAGAAGCTCCGGCGAATAAGAGAGGGTATTTATTATAAGTTTGTTGTGTGTATATGTGTGTCTATCTGTTCCATCGTAGCTCCTCAACAGCTGGACCGATTATAACTTTTTTTTGTGTGAAAGGTTACTTAATCCAGAGTGTTCATAACAATTTTTGGTGAAAACTGTTGCAGTCGCTTTCTAGAACGTCGGGAGTATTTTCAAAATTTAGATTTGGCCATTTGTCTATTATAAATATTCTGTTATCATCTTAATTGATGATATAGACGACAGTGTTTATACGATAGGACAAGAACATGATTGGATCTCAAGCACAGATGAAATAACTAGTTGCTGACTGCTGGATGTCTTATACGCTTTACGAAAACAACATGCTTTTGAAGCATCAATTCAGTAGTTGTGATTGGTCTTAAACTGACGCTGACAACTGTCACATCGACTAATCACAATCACGGCTCGTTCGATAACAAGCTCGCATCTGCCAATCACAAGCATACATTTACTTCGTCCTCTTCCCCTGCTCGTGCCCATCTTATAAAGGAAAGTGAACCCCATGCGCTATCAATGGCTTTAAAATATTTGCTCTCAAGCATAGCTGTTGCAACACCACTTAGTGCTGACTTAATAAATGTTTGCTAATAGCTTTCTCGGTAAAGACTTAAATTAAACATAGGAAGGATACTTATGGTCCCAGATAAGTACAATCTTGGAGTCTTCAAGTCGAGAGTGAATAGGTATTTTCTAGGCAAGCGTGCTCCATCGTCGACTGCATCGTCACTTAACATCAGGTGAGATAGTGGTCAAATGTTTGCCTATCACAGTTAAAAAAAAAAAAAAAAAAAAAATAGAAAGCCAGGCGAGCATGACATAATACCCTAATAACACGATGATACATTCACTGGAATTCTCTCGAGTGGTCGTGATTCAATTCAGACGTCTTGATTCATCACAAACACTCGATCTAGTGGCGTCAATTAAAAACAAGCCTTAAACTCTTCAAAGCATAGATAATTCTTCTCTACAACACTTACCATTTGACACAGCATGGCCTGGTCTTTCGCGCTGATACCCAGCTCTGGTTCAGTGATATCCCCCACTATGGGTACGATCTTGTTTAGTTCCAGCGGCCTCTCTTTCCTCAGCGTTTCGAAAAGCTGTGAAAATTTGATGGAGTATTTTTTTTATACACATGAGAGACGAGATAAACATAAACGCTCTCGTGTGAAAGCGTTTATGTTGATAATAGATTTAAAGTTAGCCTTTGTATTATTTTTTGATAATGTGAAAGCCATATATATAAATACGTTATTGTTTATTCATTATTATTTATTTGTAGAATATAACGTAAGAAATATGCTCGTGTATTACCGGCGACTGTGTGAGTTCGGTGAGTCGTGATGCAACATCTTGCCCTCGTTTGGGTCTCATCAGGAGGTAGATTTTCTTGATTTTTGGACAACTTCTCAACAGCTTTTCAACTAGCACCTGAGAAAAAAAATTTATAATTATTTAGTGTTTTGTTTCGATGTTATTAAATGATGAATAATCCAAATCCAATCCGTAATCCAATCCAATTTTAATCTAATCCAATCCAACATCCGTATAATCTCTATTTTGTCCACGTTCATAACTGAACTTTCAAAACCAGGTAAAAAATTTTAAAAAAAATTCCTCGTTTGGTAACCAGCTACGAAAGTTTCTACTTTCGTAGCTGGTTACTTTAAATGGTCGTTTTGTCACTAGACTAGTCTTTAATTCTTTAAATTGTCGTTTTTGTCAGTAGACTAGTCTTTAATTCTTTAAATTGTCGTTTTTGTCACTAGACTATTCTTTAATTCTTTAAATTGTCGTTTTTGTCACTAGGCTAATCTTTAATTCTTTAAATTGTCGTTTTTGTCACTAGACTAGTCTTTAATTCTTTAAATTGTCGTTTTTGTCACTAGACTAGTCTTTAATTCTTTAAATTTACGTTTTTGTCACTAGACTATTCTTTAATTCTTTAAATTGTCGTTTTTGTCACCAGACTATTCTTTAATTCTTTAAATTGTCGTTTTTGTCACTAGGCTAGTCTTTAATTCTTTAAATTGTCGTTTTTGTCAGTAGACTAGTCTTTAATTCTTTAAATTGTCGTTTTTCTTACTAATATTATGTATGCAGTGTATATTTAACTGCACCCCACGGTTTTACCCGCATAAGTCCGGATCTGGGACTTATGAAATTCTGGGATAAAAGTAGCCTATGTGTTAATCCAGATTCCAGCTACCTCCACACCAAATATCATTAATTGGTCCAGCCGTTTGAGCGTGAAGAATTAACAAACATACAAACACACTCACATCTTTTGCCTTTATAATATTGTGATTATCTTGTTGTGAATGTATGAATGTTTGTCATACAATCATGTACATAAACTACAGAACTGATTTGGCTGGAATTCGGAACATAGTGACCAATAAACTTAATTAATTTGTAAAACCTCCGAAATCCTACTAATATTATAAATCCAAAAGTTTGTGTGTAAGTGTATATGTAAGTATGTTTGTTTGTTCCCTCTTCACGCTATAACGGCTGAAAAGATTTGAATGAAATTGGGAATGTACATAGATTATACCTAGGATTAAATCATAGGCTACTTTTTAACTTGATAATAGCGGGCGAAACCGCGGGGCACGGCTAGTAATTATATAAACTGTAGACTCCACACTCGCACAGCGATTAGATACAAGTGTAATCAGAATCGGTCCACGCGTTTGGTTTCTAGTAAACAATAAAAGACCTACATAGGTGAATTTTCCATGCATTTTTATCACCGTTTATTTATTCAAATTTCCATTTAAAATAAATGTTGTACATACACCTGTATGGCGTCCAACGGTCGCCATCTTGATTTTTGATGAATGTCATGTCTTTAGTAACACTCGCACAATTAAAATGGCCTATGTTCAGCAGTGGACAAATATAGGTTGATGATGATGATGATGATAAGAATTAAGAATCCTAAAATCGACCCACGCGTTTGGTCTCTAATAACACACAAAAGAACAAACATAGTCATAGTCTGATGTTTATAAGACTGTATTTTTGTATAAAAAATGTGTTTACCTTAACCCTAACTTCCCTACTTTGTGTCAAGTCGGGTAAAAACGTACCTTTCCCATAAAACCAGTTCCACCCGTGACGAAAACACTCTTATCCGCGTAGAACTCGGCCACAGGGACGTACTCCTGACTACCGGGCCCAAAATGGCTGCCACCGAACACGGACGCCATCTTGTTTTGTGTTTCAAACTCTACCGCATCAACTCTTGGCGCGAAACGAGAGAGATGGAGGTTTTATGTCGTTGAGGTCAGTATTTGTTCTTCGCTAACATGGCTGCTTGGTTTTACCTGCAACAAGGAATGTTCACATTTAAAAAAAACGCAATGATATTTACCAAATTCCGTGTCTATGGCGGGCAAATATGTACACAACTGATCATTGCCTCTCTAAAACAAGGCGATGGAATACCCCGTATTATAAAATATAAACGCAACAACAAGGCTTTCCCACTCACAGCCCCACACTAAATTTGATGACTTGTGTCTTGGGTGGAAACGTACACATCACACACAATCGCAACCAGAACTAGAAACACAAATGTTCATTGGGGAGAATGCTTGTATTCCCGCCGGGAATCGAACCCGATACCCCTGCTTAGAAGGCGAACGCTCACCCAACTAAGCCAACGGGCAGTTCAAAACAAAAGTATATGTTAGGTTGCGTTTGAGAATAGAATAGAATATTATTTTATTGCGTTAACTGTGTTCATTAGATTGAAAATAAAAGTATAAAGGAACAACAGTTTACCCATTTCGGGTGTACAATAAGGCGTGTACGGTAACAAAGTTTGAATATTTTAAAATAAAAAAATACAAATCTATTGTTCCTGATTCCGATGTATAACTCAATTTTGTCAAAAATGCAGGTACGTTTTTTTTCCGTTATGACGGTAGTATTGACCTGTAGTATGACGGTAGTATGTCCATACTTTGAATCCACTGGGCTCCACCGATCAAAACTTGAAATAGTATTTTAGTCGATATCCATGGAAATGTTAGTACTGTTGGAAATGTTTTGAAGAATTTGAGTTCATTCAAAGTTCACAGTCCAATAAGATCGTTATAAGATAACGCTGGCGTAGTCTGTTACATGTCTGCCTACTTTTTACGCTACCGGATTCGATTCCCTATAGGGAAACAATTTTTCAGAGAAATTTGTGTATGTATTGTGCATGTGATGTGAATGTATCTGGCACACAATCACACCCAGAACCAGAAACACAAATTTTCCTTGGGGAGAAAACTTGTTTCCACCGGGAATCATACCCGATATTCGTTGCTTGGAAAACGAACGCGCACCTAAGCCAAAGGGCTGTTTTTTATCCGCCAAGACCCTGCCTATGGAATTAAGATACTCAACATTTCAATAAAGGCATTGACTCGTATTAAGAAAGGCAAAGATCTGTTCATCTGTATGCTATATAATTTTAAGAGTATAAGGTAAGAGTAAGAAAGATAGCAGTCAGAGAGGCTCTTTTGGGTTTTAGTGAACACTTGGAGAGTGTATTTACCCCCTACCGAGTACAAACGATGTAACACCTGTCGAGGCTTAAGTAGAGCTTACAGCTGTACAAACGATGACATATATTAGGTTCTTCGATTGTTTATGCATATAGTGCAAGCTAGTGGTAAGCATTTGACCACTATACCCAGTTGGCGCAGTGGACAGGTGTCCGCCCACTGCGCCGTGGGTCCTGGGTTCGATTCCCAGCAGGAGCATAAATTCCTTCCCAAGGGATATTTGTGCTTCTGCTTCTGGGTGTAATGTGTGTGTGATGTAAATGTTTCCGGCACCCGCGATACAAGTCTTTGAACTTAGTGTGGGGCTGTGAGTGTAAATGCGTTTGTTTGTTTGTTTGTTTAAAAAATATCTGGTGATAAAAAGCGAAAATGCGATGCAATGCGACATACTCTAATGGTTAAAATAGCAACCATTCGCACGAAGCGTTTCGCTTCCTATTTCACTATAAGAACTGCAAAAGAATGGAACGCCCTGCCCTCTACTGAGTTTCAGAGAAATAAATAATGAATAAACGTATTTTCTTTCTTTCTTTCACCAAAAGTATAAAATAAGGTTGTAAAACAGAGTGAATGTTTATTTGCTGAGTTGGCGTGCTCCATCATCGTCGCTTTCCATCAGGTGAGATTGTGGTCAAGCGATGGCTTAGCCACAAATGAAAAAAAAAAGATGCAGCATGCCTAGAAGATACCTATTCACTCTAGACTTAAATATAAATTATTCCATTCAGGGATTGAATGATTTAATTATTTATTGTACGTTTCACAAAAATAATAATTTTGTAAATAAATAAACAAAAAAAAAACTTCGTCTTTTCATATATCAAACAGAGTAACTGGACAGGTTATCATTCCTGGTATTAAAAAAAAATAATTGGTGCCCAATCTAGGAGACCTGTGATATGGGGTACCAAATTAATGCCCTCCGCCGTGTATTGGTTATTTTACATAGACACATATATACATGAGAGACATAGACACGGGCAATGAGTTCCACTACTTCGCTTGTTAATTGATGGACGTATAACAATAGAAGCAAAACATTCCAATTTGATGAAGATTCATCTCCTCTATAAGGTAAAATAGCTCATTCCGATTCACTGAAGACGTAACTTTTACTTATGCTAATTCAGAAGTGCAAGTAACTCGCGTGCTCCAAAGCGAAAGTATCAAGAATGCTTACTGAGGGAAAACCCACGAGTTGTACCCAGTTTTCTTCGTATACTTGACATAGACATAGACATAGATTTATTTGTGCCAAAAATTTAAATTTACAAAAAGGTACAAATAGTTTTAATTTTGTTTACATTTTTACCACAAACCGTCCTCAACTCAGCATAATGCTGGTTTAAAAAACCAGCGCTGGTCTTCCGTTGAGAACGGCAGGTGACGTCGCACACGAAAAAACAACACTGTTATTAAGGTAAAGTGTAACAGGCAACATTATTTAAACACATAAACGCAGGGAGTTTTGCCGCGAACGTGAAAAAATGGCGTTGTTGATTTTGTGTAATTTTCCAAAACCTGTGATTCTTCGAGTGTTAATGTGTAATAATGGTGGATTATTAACCGTTAATACTTAGTAAATGTGCATAAGTGTAGGCAAGTCATACAAAGTTGAAAAACGTGATTTTTGCCTTCGCTCCAAAACTCCAATAGAAGTTCTAGTTAAGTTTCTACCACTTTACTAGGGCATGACTTGACTATGACTGACTATTTGACTTTGACTGTGACTAAGACTTTTATTATGAAGAATAGAAATTGTTAATATTTGTTTAATATTTCGACTGAAGGACTATGCATCCATGGTCATGAAATAATTAAAAAAAAAAACAAACGCAGCGCAGTGAAGTGGGTAGTGTGGCAAATTGTCTTCACACTACCAGTAACAAATTAATTTATTTATCTGGGAACACTAAGTATCAAAGACTAGACTACTGATAACAATCTGGAACTGACAAGTAACGCGCGACGCATCGACATGATAAAAGTAAAAGCGAGCTTAGAAACACCTACTGATAAATAATAGAGCTATCTTAGGCTATCTATGGAAACCGAAAACATCGTAATCATCTTCCTAGAATTCAACTTCGTCAGTGTCAGACACTAAGCAAATATTTGCCGTTTGCGGAAGCACTTTCCCTGCGTCTATTTCGTTCAAATCACATTCTTATATCATTATATTTTGACCGTCGAAGCCTTATTCATTGTCGAAGACTTCTGATGTGTTTTTAATGTGTTTCTCACAAATATTTTTGCCCTTTTGAGGTCAGTACTATCTGCTCTCTCGCTCTAATACCGTGATTACACTTTAAGAAAGGAGTCTTGAACTTTCATGTTAGATGTGATTTGCAAAGATCGCGTAGAGTTTAATGTGGTAGTTTACACCAAAGGCGCACCGTGCCTTTGAGTAGATATTGTGAGGTGTAAAAAGAATCGCTTACCACTTATTTTAGTAAAAAAAATCACACTTTTCTCAAAGAACTAAATGTCACTAGCTCCGTTCTCAATAATCTACACGTTTCTTAAATTTCACTCGTAAATTCATTGTGATATCCTATGTCCGATAGCGCTCCTGCACCTCCGATAGATAGCCTGTGAAATTTTGATGCTTTTTATCTGATTTTTATGTATTTTTAAGAAAACTTTGTATCAGATACAGTTTGACATACAATGACGTATGGCAAATGGTTGGTGACAAATATTTTTCTAACCAGTTACGTAATTGTTATCTGTCTTTGGTGGACGAAACGAGGTTTTAGTTTTTGTTATATAAGTAAAAATATTTGATTTTTTAATGGTAATTGAGTAAAGAAAATTAGAAAACAAAACTGCCCGTTGGCATAGTGTGTGAGCGTTCGCCTATCGGATTCGATTCCCGGCGAGAACGCAAGTTATCTCCTCGAGGAAAACTTGTTTCTTGTTCTGGTTGTGATTGCGTGTATGATGTGAATGTTTCCGGCACTCACAAAACTAGTCATCGAACTTAGTGTGGGGCTGTGAGTGTGAAAGCGTTTATGTTATGTTATGTTAAACGTGCAAATCGCTCGCCTGATGGAAGGTGTCACACATGCCCATTGCAGCTCAGTGCCACCCAAAGTTTTATTTTATTTTATGCTGGATTGGCAAGCATTTGACCACTATCTCACCTGATGGAAAGTGAAGATGCGGCCGAAGATGTAATATGCTTGCCTAGAAGATACCTATTCACTCTAGACTTGAAGACACCCAGATTGTACCGTTCAGGGAACAGAGACGCAATGAGTACCACTCCTTCGCTGTACGGATGATAAACGTAGAAGCGAAACGCTTAGAGCGAACTGGAGGTATGGATGACATTTGACAAGCGGATGTATGTCAACCATATAAGGATGACGTTTGACAGTTTTAACTTAGGTCGAAATCCTGCGCGGTAAAGCACTGCGCTCTTAATTTTCTGGAATTCACTGTGATTTTTTACGACCCTGTTGGCTCAGTGGACAGGTCTCCGCCCTTCTCTGCGCAGTAGGTCTTGGGTTCGATTCCTGTCAAGAGCAAAAATTCCTTCACTAAAGATATTTTTGCTTCTGTTTCTGGGTGTAAGTGTAAGTCTTTTAAGTAAGTGTGTGGCTGTGAGTGTGGTGTTAGCGTTTCAAAAAAAATATTTGTCATTTCACTGGAAATATTGCCCTTCAATCCGAAACACAGTAATCTTTGCACAAGTTTAGTCATAGTCATAATCATTTGATAACAAATAAATGTCACATGTCATGCTAATAATAATTCTAGCAATCGTAATAATTACAATATATACAGTGGGCTTGAGCACTTGAGTTACCTATAAGCTCGATGACTCGTAGGTAACTTGGGCCTTTACTGTATAGATGTGTAGTATATCATTTTAGTTTAGTTTTAGGAAATATAGGCAATTGGGCCGTAGATGACCTAGTCAATGAAAAAAAAATATCACATTATTAATATAATTATATTATTATAGTTTGCTTGAAGCGTTTCGCTTCTACGTTTATCATCCGTACTGAAAAGGAGTGGCCTCAGTGAGTGAACTCATTGACCTCGTCTTTGTTCCCCGAACGGTATAATCTGGGAGTCTTTAAGTCAAGAGTGAATAGGTACCTTCTAGGCAAGCATGCTACATCTTCGGCCGCATCATCACTTTCCCTCAGGTGAAAGGTTAATATAAATAATAAAATAATTCCTTGTAACAACTAATAAGGTACTCACTAAATAAAAGCGTTTGAAAGTTTGGCAATAGTGTGGTTTTACAAACCCGATTGGACTCGCGGTGGGTTTTTTTTTGTGTTAGATAGGCAAGCATTTGACCACTATCTCACCTGATGGAAAGTGAAGATGAGGCTGAAGACGTAACATTCTTGCCTAGAAGATACCTATCCACTCGAGCCTTGAATACACCCAGATTGTACCGTTCGGGATACAAACACGCAGGCAATGAGTTCCACTCCCTCGCTGTACGGATGATAAACGTAGAAGCAAAACGTTTCGAGCGAACCGGAGGTATATCAACCATACAAGGATGACATTTGACAGTTTGTCTTGATGTTAGGTGTTAAAGGGGCAAGGGGGAATTAAATCATGTAATTCCTGTGCACACTCTCCAAAATGTAAACGATAGAATACCGATAAGCTTGCGACCTTACGTCGGATTTTCTGACTAGTTTCGGATATGTACGAGTGATATGCCCATCTGCCTACATACCAAATTTCATTGAAATGCGTCCAGCCGTCACAGACATATTCAGTTTTGGGGGCTGAGTCACCCACGTCCGTAGGAGGATACCCCTTAAGTTTGACTCCCTACACGTGGTCCCCGGGTGGTGCTAATCAGGTGACATTTGAGAGGTGGTAGAGCATTTTGTGAGTTGCTCGCCTGGCTTGCTACCAAAGTAGCTTACCACCATCAAGTTGAAAGTCTGCCGCCAAGCCAAATACGGTGTTCCGGTTCCAGTTATTCTTGAGAGCCTGCGTATTCCAGGTCTAGTGTGTTTACCAGCTTCGATCACATCGTCACTTACCATCAGGTGAGATAGTGGTCAAACACTAGCCTGTCACAAATAAAAAAAAAAAAAGTTTCAAATACACACACATACCTAAAAATAAGGAATTAAATTATAAGTAAATGATAATGTGCTGAATTTTCGTAAGAAAACTTTGATAACGTTTTATCAAGAAAGGTGCGACTTAATCAAATATTTGAGTAGTTTGATAGTGATAACGAAATATGTCGGCTAAGCTAAGATAATATAAATGTGACGACCTATTTAGCGCAGTGGGTGAGTCAATGCCCTCTGGACCGTGGGTCCTGGGTTCTTTTTTTTTTTTTTTTTAACTGTGACAGGCCACTATCTCACCTGATGGTAAGTGACGATGTGATCGAAGCTGGTAAACACACTAGACCTGGAATACGCAGGCTCTCAAGGATAACTGCCGGAACACCGTATTTGGCTTGGCGGCAGACTTTCAACTTGATGGTGGTAAGCTACTTAACTTTTTTTTTTCTAAACCCGTCAGGAGAATAATTTTTCAACCATAATTAAACGCAAGCAAAGCTAAAATAATTGAACGCAAGCTAAGCTTAAAAATACCGACTTCACCGCTTTATCTTCGGAACCTTGATCAGATTTGATGTATTAAACACGTATTATTGTCTATAACTTAAAAACTACTAGTCACATCTTGATCAAATTTCAATGCAACCACATGAAAAGCACCAGTTTTCAAATAAAAAAATAAAGATCAATATCGGCTTACAAAGAAAGAAGTTATGAAGTAACTTTTAAAGTCGGTTAAAAACGAGAACATCGTCAATGTAGTCCACTGAATACGCATTATTGACGATATTTCAAGAACGACTGATCAGGTCTTGATCAAATTTAAATTGGACCAATTGGAAAGCAACATCATTCACTAAAAAAAATGTAGAAATCGGTTCACGTGGAAAGAAGTTATGAGGTAACATAAAAAAAACAGTCGACTTGAGTACCTCCTCCTTTTTGTGAAGTCGGTAAAAAATACATTTGTGCTTCTGGTTATATGACGAACAGGAGGTATGTCAACCGTATATGGATGACGTTTGACAGTTTGTCTTGTTGTTAGATGGTAAAACGGACGAGGTGGAATTAACTCGGTATAATTCCTGCGCACACTCTCCAAAATGTATACGATAGAATACCGATAGGCTCGCGACCTTACGTCGGTGAACGAGACTGAGGAATATCCGATATATCCTGTACTTGAACAAAATCTACAAAATTATACAATTATTTAAAAAAAAAGGTGTTGATCGACCGAAGCGAGATCTCTAAGTTGATTTGAGTCATTCAGCACTTTTTCCGTCCGTCCGTCTGACAGAGGCATTTGGCGTATAAACCATATATAGGACTTCAAATTCTCATAGAATGTGTTCCAAAGCCAGAAATGACATTTAAAATTATATTAGTGAAAATATTAAGTGGATGTGAGTGGGTAGCAATTTTTTTTTTATCTACCCTTGTTGGAAATTGTTGAAAAGGGCTTGACAAGTAAAGTATGAAACCAGTTTAAAAAAATTTTGTTGGAAAATAACGATTTGGTAGGCCACCAAAGACAGTGACTTTGGTGGCCTACCAAATCGTTATTTAGACCTATTTTGTCCCGAGGTCTATCTCAAAAACGGCTTCAAACTGAACGCTGAAACTTACGTATAATATCCGTTGTATCCTGTACTTGAACAACAAATATAGAAATTAAACAACTATTATACAGAAAAAAAGTTATAAGCAATTAACCTTAAAAGTTTTTCTCTATGAAGCAAAATGTATGCGCGAGATCTCAATTTGGTGCGAATAACTAGAATATTTGTACACCCTTAGGTATACAGGGTAGATTTTAAACATCGTTACATTTTCATTACACCTTTTGTAACCTACATTCTAGGCAACAAATGTATGAATTTAAGTAACTTTGAGTCAAAGGTTACGAAAAACAATTTGAGTAACTTTGAGTCAAAGGTTACGAAAAACAATTATTTCATAATAACCAAGTAAAAGTTCGCATAGAAAGTAATAAATCATTGTACAAATATGCTTGTCCTGCTCTCTCGCAACCCACTTTCTACCTTGCGAAAAAGAGAGAAGAACAGTTTGGTAGAGTCCACTTGACCCACTAATACAGACACTTTCGTCTTCATTACTAATTGCTACTAACTGTGCCCTAGAGTTGCTTTTCTAAGCTATAGACAAGCATTTGACCATCTCACCTGATGGAAAGTGAAGATCAAAATCAAAATCGTTTATTCACATGGGCCCCAAAGAGGCATTCATGAAAGTTAATGAATCTATTGCCAGATTCGCAAAATTACAGCCATCTCGAGAAGAACCTGGCAAGAAACTCGGCGGCGCATTTTTTTTCATTCATTTTGTTTAAAAACATTCTTAATTTCTAATACATAATTTTCTTAACCTAGGTGTTATTATGGTAGTCGCTAGAAAGAGCTTGTGCAGTTTGCCTCCATGCATCCTTGTCATTAATATAGTCTGTGGTTTTATAATAAGCTTTCTTAATTAATGCCCGTTTTATTACAGATTTGAAATTTACCAGTGGTAATTCAGTTACGATTTTAGGAATTCTATTGTAAAATCTAACCCCATTTGCCATAAAAGATTTATTCGTTTTGCGAGCATTGTAATTTTATGGTTATATCTAGTATTAAGACTGTGTGCTTAATTTTATGGTTAGGTATATCTAGTATTAAGATGCGACCGAAGATGTAGCATTTTTAGCAGTTGTAGCTTTCGCAGTAGCATTATGGAATGAAGCTTACGTATTTTACAAAATTTTATATTTAATTTCACCTTTCCCATTGTCTGTCTGTCGGTCTGTAATCATATCTTGCAAGCTAAATTAGACCCACTTACCGATGTCCGATTGGACTCAAATTTGATTTACTTTTGTATCTTCGGTGGCATTACAATGATATGGTACCATGGAGCTGGTCTGATGATGGAGACCGGAGATGGTCATAGGAACTTCTAAACTAAACAAGCGAAACCTATCGAGTTTTCAGGGCTCATTTGATTCGTCTTGACAAGTTCTAACTATCTAACTTTTTAGTTTCTTTATATGTATAATTGCTAAAAGCTTAATTTAACAAATATTTTTAAAGTATAACTTGTTTAAGAGCAGGCTGCAGTTTGGTTTGGGACTAATGACTTTAACATAAAACAAATTTGATCGAGTGAAGCGTGATCTATAAGTTATTTTAGGTGTTTCAGCGATTTGTCTTTCCGTCTGTCTGTTTGTCAGAGGCTTATCGTCTAAACCATACAGACGAATAACTTCAATTTTTTTAATATGTGAATCTATAGCCCAAAACCAGAAATAAAAAAGTCTACATATTTGCGTATAATATCCGAAATATCTTTTAATTAGCCATTAAAAAACAATTATTTAAAAGTTATCAATGAACTTCAAATACCTCGTTGGTTTGGTTGAGTGAGCGTTCGCCTTCTAAGCAGGGTTGCCGGGTTCGATTCCCGGCGGGAACACAAGCTTTTTTCCCAAGGAAAAATTGTATATCTGGTTATGTTTGTAATTGTGTGTGATGTGAATGTTTCCGGCACCCACGACACAAGTCATAGAAATTAGTAGGGATGAAAGTGTGAAAGAGATTTTTAAAAAAAGGTTAGACAACAACAACTTAAAATCAAATAATTATTACAATTAATTCATTTAATGCCTTAAACGCAGGTTAAAACTAAACAAGGCATTAATAATTATTAATAATTCATTTTATATATTTTTTTTTAACTGTACTACACACTTTATTTGTATTCTGTGACTAGCGATCTGGAGAGGCAGTCATTGTCCGAAATACAAGTATTACTTTTCTTTTTTTATATGATAATATTTTATTGTTTCTTATATTCAGAATTAATAAAAATACAGATTTAACTAAACTACTTACTTAATACAAAAAGTCATTGGTCGGCAGTGTGCCCAAAATGCTAGCTGCGTTACCTCGTTGCACAGCGAGACTTAACTGCTGTGCAAAATACAAACCGGCATTTTGGTCACGTGTCGACTCTTTCAGTCTCCCAGCCAAATCTTTATAAATTTCAAGTGCACCTGGTCCCCATGGACCAAGAGTTTAAGAGTTTTTTTAGTTTTTTTAGTATAAGTTTTTTTTTTCATTTAGTTTTCGTTTTTTGAGTATTACTTAGTTTGGAACTGCCTTAAAAGATAGTGATGTCACAGAATGTGCTCTAAGTCTCTATAAGTTGACTTTAGTTAATATTTAGTCTGTAATTCGTTTTATTGTTTCCGTTATTTAAGATTATTTAAGATGGAAGTTAATTTAATTTAAGCTACTTTGTATATATAAACATATTATTATATTATATTAGAAAATCAAGTTATATCTAATTAACCTGATATTTTTTTTCTCTAAAAATTAGGCGCGAGATCTCAGTTCGAGGCAAACAATTAGTTATTACTTTCTATAAGCGGAGTCATGCAAGAAACTGTCTAAGTCCTACTCGTGGCAGGAATTAATAAAATTAAATAAACACTACAATGTAGGACACACCAATTGTACCAATTGTTGGCCAGATTTCAACGAGACAGATTGATAGACAGACCAGGTAGAGATGTTTGTTTGTTTAAATAACGGGTTATTGAAGTGAAAACTTCTTTAGCGGCGTTGTGCACTTCTTTGGGTAAAAATGTTAAACTCGCGTCAGGACACGTGACCTGATCGAAAATTAGACGGAGGGAGGAGAGGAAGTAATATCCCCCTCTCTTTCTACCGCGCGGCGAAAATATATGCCTGCTCCTGCTGTTTACAACGTTAATGTTCAAGTTTTCACTTCTGCCGGCACTCCCGGAGTGCAACCCGTTGTTTTTTTATTGTGCACTAGCCGTGCCCTGCGGCTCCGCCCGCTATTATCAAGCTAAAAAGTAGCCAATGTGTTAATCCTAGGTATAATCTATGTACGTTCCAAATTTCATCCAAATCTGTTCAGCCGTTAAAGCGTGAAGAGGGAACAAACATAATTACACACAAACTTTCGGATTTATAATATTAGAAGGATTTCGTTTGTTTTGAGTTGACTCTGTAGCAAAGACCTTATACTTACTTAGTTAGTAAGTATAAGGTCTTTGCTATGTAGTGTAGAGTGTGCTTAGAACAGGAAGTAAACGAGTACGGGCGCGGGTAGACCGTTTTTTCTTTCTTTATTATTGGCTGCGCAATCTTGTGCATTTAGCCAGTGTCAAGCAATAATATATTTCAAGTGTATTTCATAAAAAGTCCTAGTCACAAGTCACAGTCAAGTAAAAGAGTCAAGGTTAAGTCATGCCCTAGTAAAGTGGTAGAAACTTTACTAGAACTTCTATAAGAGTTTTGGAGCGAAGGCGAAAATCACGTTTTTCTACTTGGTATCATTTGCCTACACTTATGCAGGTTTACTAAGTATTAACGGCTTATAATCAACCATTATTACACATTAACACTCGAAGAATCACAGGTTCTGGAAAATTATACAAATCAACGCCATTTTTTTACATTTGCGGCCAAACTCGAGTAGACCTTTCGTATGCTCGAAAATCTAAATCTTTATCCAACCGCAATTTTTTTTTATTTATTTTTTTATTTGTTACTAAGCGACGATGCGGTCGAAGATGGAGCACGCTTGCTCAGTTAAAACCTATTCACTCTCTTCTTGATCAACCCCATATTATACTTTTCGGGAAACACAGTAGACGGCAGGGCGTTCCACTCCTTGGCAGTTCTCATAATGAAAGTGGAAGCGAAACGCTTCGTGCGAATGGTCGGTATTTTTTCCAATAGCGCACTACTCCAGTGGCTCCGTGATCATGGCGCAACAGTGCCGGAATATCGGAAACTCAAAACAAACGAAATACATAGTAAATATCCCGTTATTGACACAAACGTTTATAGCTAGAGTGACCTTGGTAGCTTAAAAATGAACATCATGTAGAGATGACTCTACAATGCGAGGATCTTGTGGCACTTGACTGACATTTTCAGGGGGTCATTGTTATTGCCTCGGACAAAGAGCTTGTTTCCTCATACAAAGAGGTTGTTGTTTAAGAGTCGCCAGCTAATAAAATGTCCCCGTATGATAACTAAACGCAAGCAAAGCTTAAAAAAACCGACTTCACCGCTTTATCTTCGGAACAGATTTAATGTATAAACACGCATTATTGACTATAACTCAAAAACTAGAGATCAGACCTTGATCGAATTTCAATGGGACTGCATAAAAAGCACCAGCTTTCAAATAAAAAAAGAATCATCAAAATTGGCTCACAACGAAAGAAGTTATGAGGTAACTATTGAAGTCGGGTTAACGAGAACATCGTCAAAGTACGCATTATTCGTCACAAAATAGACATTATTGACGATATTTCAAGAACTACTGATCAGGTCTTGATCAAATTTAAATGGGACCAATTTGAAAGCAACATCATTCAAACTAAAAAAAAATTTCGAATCGGCTCACGTGGAGAGAATTTATGAGGTAACACACATAAAATATATATATATATATTTATATATACAATCGACTTGAGTACCTCCTTCTTTTTTGGGAAGTCGGTGAAAATACAAGAAGTTTACATTTTAGTAATCAGATACAACTCAATTGTTTTGTCTAATTTTGACGGAATAAAAATTGGGAATGGGAAACTACCCTAGACTTAGGTACCTATGTGTAGTCTGAAGACACTACAGTTAGTTAGTTTCGGCTGTCACCAACTGCCAAGAGAGCCTTGTCGCACTGTACCTACATCTATCTAAGGAGAGTCCATTACGTAACGCGTTTCTTCTTTGATTAGACCTTCTTTTTAACCCACGACGAAAAAGAGTTATAAGTGTGCAGTGGTGTTATAAGTTTGTGGTGTCTTTCTAGGGCTTCTTTGCTCCCAAAAGGTAGGACCGATTTAGATTTAGTTATTATGTTTAAAAGGTAACTTGACTTGATGAAAATCGGTGCAACCGTTTTCTAAAGAACGTCGGCGGTATTTTCAAAGAGCTGATTTTGTTGATATGTTAATGCATTTTGCTTTATACAATTTTTACCCAACTGAGCGATGCAATGAAGGTAATTATGTTATCTGCATGGGAAGCACCAGCTTTGAAATAAAAAATAATCATTAAAATTGGTTCACCTGCAAAAAGGATTGTAGATTTTATTTGACTTCTACAATCGAGTTTTTGACTAAATTATATATAACTAGCCGAGCCCCGCGGCTTCGCCCGCTATTATCAAGTTAAAAAGTAGCCTATGTGTTATTCCTAGGTATAATCTATGTACATTGCAAATTTCATCCAAATCCGTTCAGCGGTTAAAGCGTGAAGAGGGAACAAACATACTTACACACTTACACATAAACTTTCGGATTTATAATATTAGTAGGAAGGATTTTGACATCCTTCTGTAAGATATATGACCCCTCCCCGTTTTAACCCCGACGATAAAGAAACGGCGTTAATAATTTCAAATTAAGAACCTCCTCTTTTTTTTTTGAAATCGTTAAAAAATAATCATCAAAATCGATTCACCTGGATAAAGTGGTGGTTTTTTTTTTTTTTTTCACATTCACAGCCCCACACTAAGTTCAAAGACTTGTATCGTGGGTGCCGGAAACATTCACATCACACACACATTACACCCAGAACCAGAAGTACAAATATCCCTTGGGAAGGAATTTGTACTTCTGCCGGGAATCGAACCCAGGACCCACGACACAGAGGGACACCGGACACCTGTCCACTGCGCCAACTGGGTCGACTTATAGGGTAACACGAGTTATAGGGTAACACAAAAAAATCAGTCGAATTGAGAACCTTCTTTTTTGAATTCGATTAAAAATGTAGAATTGTGACTTGGCACTCTCAACTCTCAATTCTACCTACTAAGCTAACGGGCAGTTAAAAATATAAGTCACGGACGTGTAAAGGAGAGCGGTTACTATCAGACGTAACAAAACCTGTACTTACTGTGGTTAGTCATTGACCTTGTGGTGAAAGTGCGCACGCGCATCACAGTACTATGTACGGAGCGGCGAGACGGGCCAGGCGTTAGACTCTATTTGTGTTCCTGGTGCTATTGCGCTAACTATAACTCGAATTATCGGCTCCTGATTTTAAAAACTAGCAACACTCGGCTGTTTTTTAGGGTTCCGTACCTAAAGGGTAAAACGGAACTCTTTTTTTTTTTTTTATTTGTGTCAGGCTAGTGTTTGACCACTATCTCACCTGATGGTAAGTGACGATGTGATCGAAACTGGTAAACACACTAGACCTGGAATACGCTGGCTCATTACTAAGACTCAACTGTCCGTCCCTCTGTCTGTTCGTCTGTCACCAGGTTGTATTTCATGTATCGTGATAGTTAGACTAATTAGAGTAATTTGCTTTGCTCGTGTTTCAATTATTTAAATTTGTGTTACCTACCTCAGAACTTTTTTTCTAGGTGAACCGATTTTAACGTTTTTTTTTTAATGCTGGTACTTCCTATGTGGTCCCATTAAATTTGATCAAGATCTGACCAGTAGGTGTCCTCAATAAGGCGTATAATTTTTTTTTTTTTTTACTAGATAGGCAACCGCTATCTCACCTGATGGAAAGTGACGATGCGGCCAAAGATGGAACATGCTTGCCTAGAAGGTACCTATTCACTCTAGATTTGAAGACACCCAGATTATACCGTTCAGGGAACAAAGACGCAGGCAATGAGTTCCACTCCTTCTTTTTAATTCATTTTTTTCTAATTAATTTAATAATAAAAAATCTGATCAAGGGTTTCGAAGATAAAGCGGTGAAGACGTTTTTAAAGCTTTGCTTGCATTTAAATTATTTTATGTATGTTAAGACACCTAGACCGATTCGAGACATTATTTTTTGTTTGATAGGGTATACTGCCCATTATAATGTAATCAAGATCTGATCATGCTGGCGGCATTGCCTCTCCGAATTGCAATGCTAAAACGTTGAGGCAAATATTGATCACGCGTCGCCTCAACCAGGCACTCTGATATATTTATGAAAATAGAATGAGCTCCCGGTCCCCACGGACGAATGGAAACGCTACCCACTGGTAGTGGGCTTGAGCACTTGAGTTACCTATAAGCTCGAAGTCTTGTAGGTAACTTAGTTCTTTGCTGTGTATAGTTTTAGTTTAGTTTTAGGAAATATAGGCAATTGGACCATAGATAGAACAAGATCTGATGAAGAGTTTCGGAGATATAATACAATACAATACAAACACTTTATTACACTAAATAAAATTACATAAAAAACAATCATATTATTTATATCTAAGTACAATTGTCGGACTTATCGCTAAAAGCGATCTCTTCCAGTCAACCTTTGGATGAAAAAAGATATATGCGATGTAAGTTTTTTAAACTCGTATATTAATTAATTAGGTACAAATCGTGTGACCGTGCCCCGCCGTCGGGGCGCTCTCCACTTTGTGCAGTGACATAGCACTGATACCAGGACGTAGTATTGGGATCAAGACTTGCGTGTACGCATCGAATTATCATTCCGTTTCTTCGTCATACAGTACTAATATATATTCTGTGGCCATACTGCGAAAATTCCTGACTCACTCCGCTTTCACTTAAGCTTTGATAAAATGATTGAGCTCACTGGAACATATTTGTACTAGTGGTTCGTTAGTTGAAGACCTCGCGTATTTTACGAAATGGCTGAAATATTTTTTTTACGTTTTCAACCGCCATATCACATTTTGAAAATTCAAAACCATAATTATCGAACCTGCTCACAAAATTCCAAGAGAATCGGTTGAGAAATGCAACCTGTAGACGAGAACAAACGGAAATCCGCCGGACATACGAAAGCAGTTTTGCCCAAGCTGAAACGGAGACGCTTCGTGCTTGCTCGGTTCATTTTTATTTATTTATACATTCACACTCATAGCCCTACACTAAGTTCAAAGACTTGTATCGTGGGTGCCGGAAACATACACATTACACCCAGAACCAGAAGCACAAATATCCTTTGATAAGGAATTCGTGCTCCTGCCGGGAATCGAACCCAGGTTCATAATTGGTTTTATTTGCAAAATAGCCGTAGAATGGGATTTCTTATCTGTAGACATTTGTCTGTTCACAAGTTTTTGAGTTATAGTCAAAAACGCGCGTTTAATACATTAAATCTGATCAAGGTTCCGAAGATAAAGCGGTGAAGTCGGACCGTCTGTTGTTACACTTATTTTCTATATTATTATTCCATGTATTTGTTAAGGTGTTCAATAGAGTTTATCTATCTATCTACAAAATCCTTGCATATGACACTCGATCATGATCAAATTTGGTGGAGGGGCGTGCACATTAAACATTGTTCTTCTCTACTTACGTGTTCACACACTGTTCATAAGTGAAGTTGTATAACTACTAGTAAATAATTAAACGCAAGCAAAGCTTAAAAACCAACTTCACAGCTTTAGCTTCAGAACCCTTGATCAGATTGGAATGGGACCACAGTCCACATTAGCAGCACCGCGTTTCAATTTAAAAAAATCTAAATCGTTTCATCCAGAAAAGAAGTTATGTGGTAACACACATAAAAAAGTCGAACTGAGAACCTCCTTTTTTGTGAAGTCGGTTAAAAAATCTAAAATTGGGTGATAGGGGTAGATTCAGCATATTTTGTACATTTTCATGTACTCACAGCGCTGATTTGCAATCTACCCCTTATATCGGACAAAGATGGTACCCCATGTATGCTAGGTAACCAAGTAGGTAGGATAATATATATGGGAAGAATAATATGTGCCATGCCCTTTTTACCATCAAAAAACAAGACATACTGTCACGTCATCCATTTATGGTTGACATACCTCCAGTTCGCTCCAAGCGTTTCGTTTCTACGTTTATCATCCATACAGCGAAGGAGTGGAATTAATTGCGTCTTTGTTCCCTGAACGGTACGATCTGGGTGTCTTCAAGTCAAGAGTGAATAGGTACCGTCTAGGCAAGCATGTTCCATCTTCGGCCGCATCGTTACTTTCCATCAGGTGAGATAGCGGTCAAATGCTTGCCTATCTAGCATAAAAAAATGTAAGTTTGTATGTATGAGTTAATGAGTACCAGAGTACAGTTACAGTTTTATTTTTCATGGCCTCTAAACCGATGTCAACTGGTAAATAAATTAGTTGGTAATTAACCCATTAACGGCGCAAATATTTAAACCTCGATAGAGGCTTTTTTGTGTCGAATAGGCAAGCATTTGACCACTACCTCACCTGATGGAAAGTGATGATGCAGAAGATATGACATGCTTGCCTAGATACCTATTCACTCGAGACTTGAAGACACCCAGATTATACCGTTCAGGGAACAAAGACGCGGGCAATGAGTTCCACTCCTTCGCTGTACGGATGATGAACGTAGAAGCAAAACGCTTTGAGCGAACTGGAGGCTTCATATTTGTGCAGTTTGGGGAAACACTGGGCCCATGGGGATCGTGAGCTCTCGAAATGTACAAAGATTGTGACGTCAGGGTTCGTTTTTGATGTCAATAATCGATCAACTCTCCTTTTCGGCAGCCATGATTGGATTGTGGACGTCAAAGAAAAACGTCAAAATATATGGCACAATGCAGGCGTGAGATCTTAGTTCGGGGCAAACGACGAATTTAAACGCAAGCAAAGCTTAAAAATCCGACTTCACTGCTTTATCTTCGGAACCCTCGATCAGATTGAACTACATACGCATTATTGAGGATAACTCAAAAACTACTGGTCAGATATTGCTAAAATTAAAATGTGAAGTAGGTACCATAAAAATAAAACCATCAAAATAGGTTCACACGGAAAGAAGTTATGAGGTAACACACAAAAAAAAAGGATTCAAGAACCTCCTCCGTTTGTTAAAAACGGTTAAAAAGAACACAGACCCTAGGATTGAGGTGATCACATATAAAATTTATAAAAAATAGGCTGATGATGATGATGATTAGCTAAACAGCGGTTTCAAATAGTGATGAGTGTGATGCATCCCATGACTCAAACTATCGTATCGGAAACGAGGCATGAGTAGGCGATAAAAAACATTACAAAAGAAAGCTAAAGCGAAAGTGGCGTGGTCTCTTTTACCAACGGCCTTGTACCGACCGAATACAAAACTTATAAACAGTTATACATACACTACAATTTACCCGAAGCAGGTCCAAGTATGTCCCATCTTTAACTATTTTACTATTTAAGTTTTCGTGAGAATTAGACATTATAATATTATTATAATTAAACGCAAGCAAAGCTTAAAAAAACCGACTTCACCGCTTTTTGGAACCTTGATCAGATTTAATGTATTAAACACGCATTATTGACAATAACTCAAAAACTAGAAATCAGATCTTGATCAAATTTCAATGGGACCACATGAAAAGCACCAGCTTCAAATAAAAAAATAATCATCAAAATCGGCTCACAACGAAAGAAGTTATGAGGTAACTTTTGAAGTCGGTTAAACGAGAACATCGTCAAAGTAGTCCACAAAATAGGCATTATTGACGATATTTCAAGAGTTACTGATCAGATCTTGATCAAATTTAAATAAGACTAATTAGAAAGCAACATCTTTGAAACTAAAAAAAAATATCGAAATCGGCTCACGTGGGGAGAAGTTATGAGGTAAAACACATAAAAAAAATACAGTCGACTTGAGTACCTCCTTTTTTGGGAAGTCGGTAAAAATACGGCTATCACTCACGTCATTTGATCGATATTGTCGACCTAGGTTTCGAGCATGTACGATGCTCTTCTTCGGGATGAGTAGGCACGTACCTACATACGCCGGAAGATCGCGACGAAGACTGATCGCGATCGAAAGGGTTTTCGAACAAAACAATAATTCCAAAGCGGTTCCGAACGAAGTTCCGAGGTTTCATACATATAAAATCAAAATCAAAATCGTTTATTCACATGGGCCCCAAAGAGGCACTCATGAAAGTTAAGGTGGCGATACCAAAATTTCATCTAAAACGCGTGTTTTTGTAACCGTTTTACTCGGCGTTCATAATAAATCTAAATAAATAAAAATATTTTTCGTAATTTGTGTGATACGATAAATAATGCCTTCTTCTTTGAATATTCATAAAGTGTATAAATATAAAGGAAAAAAATATTACATCTCATGCAAATAACATCAATTTGTATTTTTGTAACCATTTCGTTCCGCCATTTTATATCAAAACACTATAAAAGTTATTTCATATACGTATATGTACTAGACAAATGATACCTTCAGCTTATTTTTTTTATTTTGAGGCGCGTTTTCACGCAATTTTCATAAAACTATAAAAAGTTAAAGATTGCCACGCCGTGACCTTGCGTAACCGCCATGATGTCATTCACGCAATATACACCTTTATGTGCAAATGTGTAAGGGGGATAATTGGATGTGGTTAAAAAAGGTGCTCGCATTGGCGTATACCTGCCCCTTAATGATTCTACTGCTAGATTCGCAAAATTACAGCCATCTCGAGAAGAACCTAGCAAGAAACTCGGCGGCAATTTTTTTATTTTATTCATTTTTTAATATCGTTTCTTTATACTAATACATAATTATATTAACCTAGGTATATCTATATTATGTAGTCGCTAGAAAGCGCTTGTATAAAAAAGATACCAACGAATTGAGAACCTACTCCTTTTTTTAAGTCGGTTAAAAACTGCAGTGTTTCTACTCGATAAAAGAGCATTATTAAGTTGAAAAAAGTAGATTCGGGACTATATTGAAATTATTTGCTTTACTATTTCCTGTATTTATTTATTTATTACAATATTTTTTATAAAATTAACAAACAATACAATATTAGAAAATAAAGAAAAAACCTAAACCTAGTATACCACTAGCAGCGGGGCAGGGCCCAAGCTATCGGTAGGTTAGTGCTGCAGAGTGAGGAACCTCCTGACAATACGTGCCGAGTCCAGGAGTACTGCCTTCTGAATCTGACCCTTGATCCAAACATTTAGCGAAAGCCTCTTGAGGTGTTGATCGAGACTTTTCGCTATTAGCCGATTCGCCGAGACAACTATCTGGACAATGATCGTCGAATCTACATCCCACATAATGTAATATTATGAGGCGACGTGATCAAAATGCTGGCACTTATTTGGCTCAACGTATTAGCATTGCAATTCAGAGAGGCAATGCCGCCAGCATGATGGGAACGCTACCCACTGGTAGTGGGCTTGAGCACTTGAGTTGCCTATGTTAGCACACTAGACGGCGCTGCGATGGCATAACTGCAGTTCTGACAGGTCGGGATCAGTGCGAGGAACGTCAGAGGAAAGAAAACATGGCGACGGACGCGGAATGTGGCGGTGTTGTGGTCGAGATGAAAAGGATACTAAATAGAAGTAATCTTATGTAATTAAGGTGCTATTTGTATAGCAACCGGAGATAATAAACGACGATGTAAGATTAAGGTTTGTGTCTTTTACACCTATAAGCTCGGTGTCTTGTAGGTAACCTAGTTCTTTGTTGTACATAGTTTTAGGAAATATAGGCAATTGGACCGTAGATAGCATAATTAAAAAAAAAATATATTATTTGCTAATAATATTACAATTAATCAATAAAAAAAGTAGTAGGACTTTTTTAAGTAGAGTCCGACTGGTGTACCACACATTGATAGACATTCAGTCGCCGGCATTAGTATCCAAAAGTTACTGTATGCACGATTGCACGGCAATTACAGGGCTTTAGGGGCAGATATACGTCACTGCGAACACCTTTTTTAACCACAGACAATTTTCCCCCTTACTGTTTCACTTATAAAGGTGTCTATTGCGTACTTGTATCGTGGCGTTTACGCTTGGGAATCTTGGATTTTTTTATGGTTTATCTTTAAAAATTCTTGTTAAGTCGAAACGTAATAAAACGTAATGAGTAAACCATTCGTTTTAAATTATTAGAAATAGGTCATTATTTAGAGATATCCACTATCGCAAGCAAAGCTTTAAAAAACCGACTTCACCGCTTTATCTTCGGCACCTTGATCAGATTTAATGTATTGTACACGCATTATTGACGATAACTCAAAAAACTAGAGATCAGATCTTGATTAAATTTCAATGGGACCACATGAAAAGCTTTCAAATAAAAAAATAATCATCAAAATCGGCTCACAACGAAAGAAGTTAATGAGGTAACTTTTGAAGTCGGTTGAAAACGAGAACATCGTCAATGTAGTCCACAGAATACGCATTATTCACTATAACTCTAGAACTACCAATCAGAACTTGATCAAATTTATATGGGACCAATTGGAAAGCTAAATCTTTCAAACTTAAAAAAAAATCGAAATCGGTTCACGTGGAAAGAAGTTATGAGGTAACAGACATAAAAAAATACAATCGACTTGAGTACCTCCTCCTTTTTTGGGAAGTCGGTAAAAAAACAAGGGGTGCACTCCGGGAGTGCCGGCAGAAGTGAAAACTTGAACATTTTCGTTGTAAACAGCAGGAGCAGGCATACATTTTCGCCGCGCGATAGAAAGAGAGGGGGACATTACTTCCTCTCCTACGCCGCGCCGGCGGTCTACTCTCCCTCCGTCTTACGAATTTTCGATCAGGTCACGTGTCCTGACGCGAGTTTAACATTTTTTACCCATCCCAAAAAAGTGCACAACGCCGCTAAAGAAGTTTTCACTTAAAAATTCGCAAGCGCAAGCGTCCCTCACGAACGCTAGTCCGATTATGACTGAGGTAAATTGTGTGCATTGCACCTAATTTATGCGGTTCACGTCCTAGCTTTACATCTTCTTTAATAACAGCATTGTCTACAATGTCAAGTCTTCATTTATTTAACAAAAAGTACATACCAAAAAAAAATCCGTGCAGCCGAAACACAAGCACAAACTCTAATAGCTTGCTTATCACTGTCACTACACCTCACCGTTTTATATCTTAACTTATCGCCGATATCGGCGATATAGCGCGATACTACAAGGAAATATTTTTGGCGGGAAGCATGGAAAGCGAAACAAATTTGACTCGGAAAATTTCACTCGGTTATTTTATCAGCAGATCGTAGTTATAGGTACTTATTGTATTTTTAATTAATTTATATTTATTTCAATATTTTTATTATTAGTTTCGTTGTATATTATATCCGGATATCATCGTAAGATAGCCCGCGATATCGTAGGGTACCGTTATGCGCGGGGAACGGTTGGTGACTGATGGCGGGACGTGGTCCACTGGCTTTTTAAAAGATGGTAGCGCTCCATGGTATAAGCGGTCGGCGATTGAAATAATTTATGCAATATTTTTTGAAGTGGAACTTCTTATTGGAGGGAACTTTGAAATTCGGATCCGCAAACTTTTTATGTGACGAAAAGTGGTGGACTAAATGTGATGAATAATTAAAATGTTTCCCTGTAATCCAAAAGTTCCACTTTTACGACACTGTTTTTTAAAGCAACAATTGTTTTACAATTCCCATTTATTTTTTATTTAAATAAATATGTCACTTTTGTAAGCTTAAATAAATAATGTCAAAAAAATTGCACGTCACTCCCGAACTTTGACTTCTTGATCATTGTATTTTTTTTATAGATAATAAAGATCCATTATTTTTTAATAATCTAACGGACTAATTCGTTATATTCTTACCCAGACATCATCCTTTTATGATGATTTTTAATGGTAATATACAATAAGTAAAGAATTATAAATATTTGTTTCAATACTGGGATATTTATTATGTATTTCGTTTGTTTTGAGTTTCCGATATTTCGACATGTTGCAAGCACCATGATCACGGAGTAACGGAAAATGACCATGGTAGCATCAAAAACTTAGAAAGTATAGAACTCATGTATATTTGTTGAACTGCTTGTTGGCTTAGTTGGGTGGCATTTGCCTTCTAACTAGGGGTATCGGGTTCGATTCCCGGCGGGAACACAAGTTTTCTCCCCAAGGAAAATTTGTGTTTCTGGTTCTGGTTGAGATTGTGTGTGTGATGTGAATGTCTCCGGCACCTACGATACAAGTCTTCGGACTTAGTGTTGGGCTGTGAGTGTGAAAGCGTTTATGTAAATAAAATACGTTATAATTGTTAATATAATATGACTATTATGTCCGTCAGTTTTTGTCGCATCGCAGCTGATACTAAAGTGTTAGTTAAATGTATACTTATCCAGATTCATTGTTCTCTCTCAATAAAGCTAGGAGGCTCAAATAAAAGGACAATACCACCTAATTCTGACAATGATATGAAATTGAGTTAATTTTCCAGAAGAGTGCGCGCTGATTAGCGCTCTATGTAAATCTGTGACGTCATCCCAATGAGAGAGTCGAATGAAAATGACAGGACTTTTTTTTGTCATAACCGGGTTTGCGTCAGTGAAAGTGAAGGCGTAGTGTCGTCTCTAAATCTAATCGTGGTTTCTATTTTCCCATCTTAACATAATTGGACACATTCTGATCATAAAGATTTTATCTCGCATAAGGTACTACCGGAAATCTCGACACCGCAGGGAACTGCACCCTCATACTATAGATACGTCATAAATAGTCATAATTTAAACGCAAGCAAAGCTTACAAAACCGATTTACCGTTTTATTTTCGGAATCCTTGATCAGATTAAATTAATTAAATTCGTATTATTGAGGATAACTTAAAAATTACTGGTTAGAACTTGATCAAATTTAAATGAAACCACATAGACCACCAGCTTTCAAATAAAAAAGAACATTAAATTGGTTCATCTGGAAAAACACATAAAAACCAATCAAATTTAGTACTTCCTCCTATATTTGAAAATAGCGTAATAATTCAAATTGCAAAAAAAATCTACTCTTCATTTTTCTTCAGTATAATGTGAAATGGTCTTCTGTCAGAAATCTTTTCTCTTCAGTATAAAATGGAGAGCATCAAGAAAAAATAAAAAGTGTTCTCTTTGATAAGAGTAGGTAACAACTTAACTACTTATAAATTTTTTCTTAATAATGATTGTTTTATATTTGTATTTGATGTATAATAAGAGGAAATAATGGATAGATTGTGAAGCCACTTTTGAGATAGATCCCGGGACAAAATAGGTCTCAAATCAGTGATTTTCATAAGTTATCAAATTGTAATTTTCCGACTAACGTTTCGTACTTTCAAATGTTCTTTTCAACTATACCCAACACACGGGAAATCGAAATAAAAAAAACATTTGCTTTACACTTACGTATATGGGTATAATGTAATTCACATTTTCATTTGTATCATTTGAAATGTCATGTTTGGTCTTGGGCCATAAATTTATATACAAGCCCTGAGACTTTGTAGTTATTCTCGTGTATAATTCAGACGATAATGCCTCAGCATAAGAACGGATAAACGGAACGACGGACAAAGAGCTGAACCACCCAAGTCAACTAAGAGATCTCGCTTCTCTCGATTAATAAAGTCTTAGTAAATAACGCTACCGCTTATAACTTTACCCTAACACCAATTTCATTCATAGAAATAGGAGCATAATATGACAATTGAATTATATCTAATACTATAAGTAGAACGGATACAATGACCTGTTTTATTATTTATTTTGACCAATTTAAAAAAAAGGAGGAGGTTCTCAATTACACTGTATTTTTTTTATTTGTATTACCACATAACTACTTCATAGGGGAACCTTTTTTGATGTTTTTTTTTATTTGATAGCTAGTGCTTCCCATGTCAGTTCTTGATCAAATTTAAATGTGATCAATTAGAAAGCAACATCTTTCATACTAGAAAAAAATGCTCAAAGCTCACGTGGAGAGAAGTCATGAGTGAACACATAAAAAAAAATTCATTTGACTTGAGAACCTCCTCCTTTTTTGGGAAGTCGGTAAAATGTGATCAATTGATGCTATTGTAAGAAAAAATAATTATACGCAAGCAAAGCTTACAAAAAACCTGCTTCACCGCTTTATCTTCGGAACTCGATCAGATTACTAAAAATAATTTCAAAATCGGTTCACGTGGAAAGGTGTAATGTCATCCTTTTTGTGACCACAATTCTGACAAATTCAAGGACACCTCATATATCAAAAACCGTCCAGCCGTTTGGACTGTAGTAGGGTGTGCCAAAGAAATGGATATATACATTACATACATACGCTCGAAAAACATTATGACGCAATCGGGTATAAAAACACGCAATTTAAATAAGCTTATGACTGCACAATTTATTAACTACAGTGTCAACTGCTTCATCATCATTATTTTGGCCCATCTCAAGTCATTTTTGGTACATAATTAGTGTTTTTTGGGAATACATTTATAGAGAAGACGACCTTTGGACAGTCAATTATTATTGTAACAAGCAGCTGCCGGAGCCTTCGGTGTTAAATTATGGCGAAATGTAGCTTCCTGTTTATCATCAATTATTGGGATACATTTACTTCTCATATATATTTTTTCAACCGACTACAAAAAAGGAGGTTCTCAATTCGACTGTGTGTTTTATTTTGTATTTATGTTACGCTATAATTTCGCCTTCGATTTTCCAATTATGAATAGATTTTGATGTTTTTTTTTGTTTGATTGAGGTATACTTCAGAGGTGGTCCCATATAAATTTTATCGAAATCGGTCAAGCCAAAACCGATGGATGATCTTTGAACGTTTGTCTTGTTGTTAACTCAAGTGCTCAAGCCCACTACCAATGGGCAGCGTTCCCGTCATGCTGGTGACAAAAGTTTTAGTTAATTCATAATAGAAGGCTTCGTCATAAGTCACAGTCAAAGTCAAGTAAAAGAGTCAAGGTCCAGTCAAGTTATTCCCTAATAAAATGGTAGAAACTTTACAGTTTACTTAAACTTCTATTGGAGTTTTGTAGCGAAAGCGAAAGTCACGTTTTTCAACTTCGTATGATTTGCCTACACTCATGCACGTTTTTTTTTTTTTTTTATTTGTGACAGGCTAGTGTTTGACCACTATCTCACCTGATGGTAAGTGACGATGTGATCGAAGCTGGTAAACACACTAGACCTGGAATACGCAGGCTCTCAAGGATAACTGCCGGAACACCGTATTTGGCTTGGCGGCAGACTTTCAACTTGATGGTGGTAAGCTACTTTGGTAGCAAGCCAGGCGAGCAACTCACAAAATGCTCTGCCACCTCTCAAATGTCACCTGATTAGCACCACCCGGGGACCACGTGTAGGGAGTCAGACTTAAGGGGTATCCTCCTACGGACGTGGGTGACGTTTACTAAGTATTAACGGTTATTACACATTAACACTCGAAGAATCACAGGTTTTAAAAAGTAATACACAATCCTTACTAATATTATAAATGCGAAAGTAACTCTGTCTGTCTGTTACGCTTTCACGCTAAAACTACTGAACCGATTTAAACGAAATTTAGTACACAGATAGTCTAGAGCCTGAGAAAGGACATAGGCTACTTTTTAACCCCGAATCCTGGCTGGTCCGGGACTTACGCGGGCAAAGCCGCGGGGCGCAGCTAGTATATATATTAAACTTATCATATTTTCGAAAATGTATTATAACGCCTGGTTCAGGCGACGCGACGCGTGATCAAAATGCGCATTAATTAGCATTTCAATTCAGAGATGCAATGCCGCCAGCACGATGGGAACGCTACCCACTGGTAGTCTTCAAGTCACGAGTGAATAGGTATCTTCTAGGCAAGCTTGCTCCATCGTCGACCACATCGTCGCTTACCATCAGGTGAGATGGGGGTCAAAAGTTTATTTATATTGAATAATATAAATAAACTTTTGACCATCATCTCACAAAACAAAGCTTAAAAAAACCGACTTCACCGCTTTATCATCGGAACTTTGATCCACCAGCTTTCAAATAAAAAAAGAATCATCAAAATCGGATCACAACGAAAGAAGTTGTGAGGTAACTTTTGAAGTCGGGTAAACCAGAACATCGTCAAAGTACGCATTATTCGTCACAAAATAGACATTATTGACGATATTTCAAGAACTATGATCAGATCTTGATCAAATTTAAATGGGACCAATTAGAAAGGAACATCTTCCAAACTAAAAAAAAAATTCCAAATCGGCTCACGTGGAGAGAAGTTATGAGGTAACACATATAAAAAAATAATAATAATACAGTCGACTTGAGTACCTCCTCCTTTTTTGGGAAGTCGGTAAAAAAAAGGGTAACTTGAGCGCTAGAGTTACCTATATGCTCGATACCTTGTATCGTAGGTATCTTAGGTCTATGCTATATAGATGTATAAATATCCGGATGACCGAGCTTTGCTCGGTTTTTTGTTTTTGGTAGAATATGTTTGAATTTGTAGCCTCAGAAAGCTCCATCTAGTGTCGAGTAGAAACAGTTTTTTACATCGGTCATAGCGTAATAGATGGCGCTGATAGTTTCTTAAACCCGGTTTTTTTCAAATGCAGTTTGGGAACCGAGCATTTCTCGGACCTGGAACGTTGATAAATCGATTCCTTGGGCCGAAAAACCCCTAATCTGTAACATTCATGAAAATCGTTGGAGCCGTTTCCGAGATCCAGATACACATATATATATATATATATTTATATATACAAGAATTGCTCGTTTAAAGATATTAGATAGATAGAATAGAATAGAATATTTTAACTTAAAATTAAAACGGGAATTAGCGTGACTTACGCGTTGTGCGAGGTGGGACGCGACGGCGAGCGCTCCGCACTCATCTTGAAGAAGGCTTCCGAATGAAGCCGAAACACATCGATTGTCGATTTACACATCGACAACGCGTAAGTCACGCTAATTCCCGTTTTAATTTTAATTTAAAAGTTCAAAATGTGCGTGAGTTTTTATCAAATTAGAATAGAATCGTATTTATTGTTCAACTGTGTACAAAGTTCTTAATTATTAACATTAATTTATATGTTTCATCAGTTCTGTTCATTTCGAACATACAATATTTTCGCGACACAATCTAATATATAAAATTCTCGTGTCACAGTTTTCGTTGCCATACTCCTCCGAAACGGCTTGACCGATTTTGATGAAATTTTTTGTGCTTATCCGGTATCTATGAGAATCGGCCAACATCTATTTTTCATCATCATCATCATCATCACTTTTCATCATTATCAACGCGGGTGAAACCGCGGGGCGCAGCTAGTAATTATATAAAATTACTATTAACATTTTTATTAGAAATTCTTACAATAGACCTAATTATATAACGCATTAAAAATAATGTGTGGAACTCACTGCCCGTATCCTTGTTCCCCGAACAGTATAATCTGGGAATCTTCAAGTCTAGAGTGAATAGGTATCTTCTAGGTAAGCATGCTTCATCTTCGGCCGCATCATCACTTTCCATCAGGTGAGATAGCGGCCAAGTGATTACCTATCTATCATAAAAAAATTAAAATAAAAGTGTTATGTCTATGTAGTTTTAATTTAGTGTTAGGAAATATAGGCAATTGGCCCGTAGATAGCAACTTATTCTAAACAGTTAATACATTATTAGAATAATAATTAAGTATTAGAATATGCAATTTTTCTACCGACTTCACAAAAAAGGTTTTATGTTTGTTACCTCATATCTTCGTGCCACGTGAACCGATTTCGTTTTTTTTTTTTTTTTTGTTTTATAGAGTCTGCTTTCCATTTGGTCCCATTTAAATTTGATCAAGATCTGATCAGTAGTTCTTGAGATATCGTCAATAATGCGTGTTTAGTACATCTAATCTGATCAAAGTTCCGAAGATAAAGCGGTGAAGTCGGTTTTTTAAGCTTCGCTTGCGTTTAATCATTTAATGGATTAATCGATGGTTTACGTTAATAAGTGCCTGGTAGAGATCGCTATTAGTTATAAGGCCGCCTGTTGTGACACTTTACAAATAAGCTTGTTTGTTACCTTTGTTTTATCTCATCTTATAAAGTGGATCAATAAAGTGTTATCAAAATCAAAATCGTATATTCACATAGGCCCCAAAGAGGCACTCATGAAAGTTAATGATCCTATTGCCAGATTCGCAAAATTACAGCCATATCGAGAAGAACCAATCTATCTATCATCTTCTTCTGGTGCCATCTCTTACCGGTGGTCGGCTATTAAGGTATAACCTTAATCTTCTGATACAGTCTGATCTTTGATACAGTCGCTCAAAATAGGGATCTTGTGTTTAAGGGGCAGGTATACGTCAATGCGAGCACCTTTATTAACCTCAGACAATTTTCCCCCTTACACTCTTGCACACAAAGGTGTATATTGCGTAAATTATATCATGGCGGTTACGCGAGGTCACGCGTGGCAATCTTTGATATTTCATGGTTTTATTCAAATTACGTGAAAACGCGCCTCAAAAAAAAAAAGCTAAAGCAATCATTCGTCTAGTAATTATACGTAATATAAGATAACTTTCACAGTGTTTTGATATAAAATGGCGGAACGAAATGGTTACAAAAATACAAATTGGTGTTATTTGCATGAGATTTGATATTTTTTCCTTTATATATTTTTTAATAGTAATAGTAATAGTTTATTCACAAAAACATCGGTATTTATATCTACAGACATATAGTAGGTAAGATCAAGTAAAATTATTGTTGCATATGTACCTAATGCAGAAATACAGTAAAAAGAATCTATTCATTATAGGAAAGGTGAAGCTGCTTGAACTGCAATTACTGTCTGGTTAACACTGACCTCATACTAGGATTCTCTGTGTTATGAGGACCAGTTTCTCCCGTTTGTGCTAGTTTTGACTTGATAATACATATGTAATGTATATAGATAGATATATATATGTATATATATATATATATATATATATAATTTGGATTAAAATTTCTGGAAACAACTTTTATGAACGTTATGAATATTTTAAGAAGAAGGCATCATTTATCAAATCATATAGATTCCGAAGAATATTTTTATCACAATTTGTTATGATTGCCGAGTAAAACGGTTACAAAAAAACATGTTTTAGGAGAAATTCTGATATCAACCCCTTAAATTGAACCTTGTTCGAAGGTTTTTCAGCCACGAGGTACGTCTTCTTCCGGGTTTTCTGAAGCCCTGGATCTTTCCCTGCATGATCAATTGAAGGAGTTCGTATTTCTCGTTTCGCATGACATGACCAAAGTACTGCAATTTCCGAGCTTTAATTGTATTTGGGATCTCGACTTTTTTGTTACCGACTTCCCAAAAAAGGATTAGGTACTCGAGTAGGCTGTATTTTTTTTTTGTGTTTGTTACCTCGTAACTTCTCTCCACGTGAGCCGATTACGAAATTTTTTTTTTTTTTTTTTTTTTATTTGTGACAGGCTAGTTTGACCACTATCTCACCTGATGGTAAGTGACGATGTGATCGAAGCTGGTAAACACACTAGACCTGGAATACGCAGGCTCTCAAGGATAACTGCCGGAACACCGTATTTGAAAGATGTTGCTTTCTAATTGGTCCCATTTAAATTTGATCAAGATCTTATTAGTAGTTCTTGATATATCGTCAATAATACGTATTTTGTGGACTACATTGACGATGTTCTTTTTTTAACCGACTTCAATAGTTACATCATAACTTTTTTCGTTGTGAGCTGATTTTGATGATTATATTTTTATTTGAAAGCTGGTGCTTTCTAATTGGTCCCATTGAAATTTGTTCAAGATCTGATCTCTACTTTTTGAGTCAGCGTCAAAAGTGCGTGTTTAATACATTAAATCTGATCAAGGTTCCGAAGATAAAGCGGTGAAGTCGGTTTTTTTAAGCTTTGCTTGCGTTTTATTATTCTGGGACATCAACAATCCAATGTTATAAAGGAATTAATTACTTCAAAATGTGTGACTTAGTGAATTATTCATTACATTTTGAATTTATTCATTGAAATTCCTAACTGAAAACATTTTTAAGTTATACCAAAGTCCAATTCTCAAATATTCAAAAATTAACACTTGAACCTATATTTAAATAGCATGCATCAGGTGACATTTGAGAGGTGGTAGAGCATTTTGTGAGTTGCTCGCCTGGCTTGCTACCAAAGTAGCTTACCACCATCAAGTTGAAAGTCTGCCGCCAAGCCAAATACGGTGTTCCGGCAGTTATCCTTGAGAGCCTGCGTATTCCAGGTCTAGTGTGTTTACCAGCTTCGATCACATCGTCACTTACCATCAGGTGGGATAGTGGTCAAACACTAGCCAGTCACAAATAAAAAAAAAAAAAATGCATATTCTCTATTATTTGCTAATTTTTAAGAGTGTTCCTAATGAAATAAAAATATTGGAAGGTAACAAATTTTAAAACTCTTTAACTAGCTGGCTTCTTATCCATTGTTTTTATAGTGTTAAGGAGTTTAAAAATGTTTGGTAAATTAGTCTAGATATTATAGTAGACATAGACATTGGCCTCGATTCTGTTGTCACACACTAAATTAAATTTAAACTATTCCTGTCTTTTACAAAATAGGAACACAAGACAGAGATAGCATACTGCTGTGCTGTCAAGTTAGTCAGAACTTAGATGTCTATGCAAGCTTAGTCGAGTATGTTATTGGTGTTGACTAAAAACGCGCGCCTTTCTGTTGTTCATATTTTAAATGATAAACTAGCTTGACAGCTCTAAAATGTATGCTATCTCTGTCTTGTGTATCTATTTTGTAAGAGACAGGGATAGTTTAAATTTTATTTAGTGAGTGTACATCAGAATCGAGGCCATTACCATTTGCACGTCTGCTTGCAGACTGAATATATTGGCCTCGATTCTGATGTACACTTACTAAATTAAATTTAAACTATCCCTGTCTCTTACAAAATAGAAACACAAGACAGAGATAGCATACATTTTAATGCTGTCACGCTAGTTTATCAATTAAAATATGAACAGCAGAAGCAGAAAGGCGCGTGTTTTTAGTCAACACCAATAACATACTCGACTAAGCTTGCATAGACATCTAAGTTCTGACTAACTTGACAGCACAGCAGTATGCTATCTCTGTCTTGTGTTCCTATTTTGTAAAAGACAGGAATAGTTTAAATTTAATTTAGTGAGTGACATCAGAATCGAGGCCACTGTGTCACATTTTACATTAAGATCTTATGTACATGTATTCTAGCAAAAAAACGATTTGATTTGATTTACAATTTTTATTTTGTAAACAAATATTAAAGGACTCTCTACGGGCCAATTACCTATATTTCCTTAAACTAAACTAAAACTATATACAGCAAAGAACTAAGTTACCTACAAGACATCGAGCTTATAGGTAAATCAAGTGCTCAAGCCCACTACTATAATAACAAATATTTATATACAATATAATGAATAAATTATAACACTATCTAAGGAGTTTTGCCAACTTATTCATAAATGGTTTTGCCGCGAAAGTAAAAAAATTGCGTTGTTGATTTTTACCGACTTCCCAAAAAAGGAGGAGATAGGCAAGTCGACTGTATTTTTTTTTTTGTTTTCTTTTTGTATTATAATTTTCCATAACCTATATAAATATCTATATATATAACAATTTCGTCTCACAGTGTTTGTTACCATACTCCTTCGAAACGGCTGAACCGATTTTAATGACATTTTATATTCACACAATTGGTAGGTCTGAGAATAGGTTGTTATCTATTTTTCATCCCTCTAAGTGATAAGGGTGGCCCAACACAAAATTTTATTTATATTTTTCTGACAGTTTTTTTTATGATTCAGCATTGAGAAATACATACAGCCCTAAATTTTCACCCTTCTACGATCAACCCCTATTTTTTATTGAACTAAAATAATTTCCTAGAAATAATGTATATGGCAAAACAACGTTTGCCGGGTCAGCTAGTGTATAGAAACACACACCACGAGAACACGCATTTCTCTAAATTTCTCATTTCTATTTGTATACTTAAAATTATTTATTTGTATAATTTTTATTTAATTTGTTTTTTTATTTTTAATTATTTTTTAAAAACTTAGAGTATTGCATTGTATATTTGATGGTTTATAAAATATCTGGATTATGGCATGAGACAACGGCACCTGCCAATTCCGCCTCATTTAAAAATACGTAGGCAGGTGATGACTCGCCACCCACTGAACGGGCTCCCCATAAGGGCCGCCTGCATAGGCGACATAAGGAGCAACGTTGGTGTGGATAGCTAAACGGTGTTGAGAGGTGTTGCTGCAGTTTCACTAAACGCTACTCCAGACGTTATGCCCTTTATCACTTCGACCCTTGGAGCTTAGAAACTTCGCTCTTGCGCCTCCACCCTCAGACGGCCAATTAAAAGAAAGCCGAGGGTCAGGGGTCTCACCTAGCCCCAGGGAGTGTCTCGGGGTACGCGGTGTCGCCACACTCATTATTATTATTCTCTTTATTTATTATTTTTTCTTAAGCTAAGGATTTCTTTTACAATATTTTTATAAAAGTAATAAACAATACAATATTACAAAATAAAGAAAACTGTAAAAAAATCCTAAACCTAGTATGCCACCAGCAACGGGGCAGGGCCCTAGCTACCGGTAGGTCAGTGCTGCAGAGTGAGGAACCTCCTGACAATACGTGCCGTGTCCAAGAGTACTGCCTTCTGAATCTGACCCTTGATCCAACCATTTAGCGAAAGCCTCTTGAGGTGTTGGTCGAGACTTTTTTTTATTAGTATTATTATAATATACTTTTGCATGGAAACAATATCTTATTAATCTGTGTCTAAAAGCTAGGATTTGTGTAAACATTGCTTGGTCACGCACCTCGTAACATACTACTATTACCGAGCTCGGGTATCGTCAAAGTACGCATTATTCGTCACAAAATAGACATTATTGACGATATTTCAAGAACTACTGATCAGATCTTGATCAAATTTAAATGGGACCAATGAGAAAGCAACATCTTTCAAACAAAAAAAAATTTCGAAATCGACGTGGAGAGAAGGTATGAGGTAACACAAATAAAAAAATACAGTCGACTTGAGTATCTTCTCCTTTTTTGGGAAGTCGGTAAAAAAACCGACTTCACCGCTTTATCTTTGGAACCTTGATCAGATGTAATGTATTGCACACGCATTATTGAAGATAACTCAAAAACGAGAAATCAGATCTTAATCAAATTTTCAACGGGACTACATGAAAGCACCAGCTTTCAAATAAAAAAATAATCATCAAAATCGGTTCACAACGAAAGCAGTTATGAGGTAACTTTTGAAGTCGGTCAAAAACGAGAACATCTTCAAAGTAGTCCACAGAATACGCATTATTGACTATATCTCAAGAACTACTGATCAGATCTTGTCAAATTTAAATGGGACCAATTGGAAAGCAACATCTTTCAAACTAAAAAAAAATTGTAATCAGTTTACGTGGAAAGAAGTTATGAGGTAAAACACATAAAAAAAAATTACAATCGACTTAAGTACCTACTCCTTTTTGGGAAGTCGGTAAAAAATGGGGAACGATTCCCTCAAACAGCTGAAACTATGTAGATATTGTAACCGTTTTTCTCCGAAACCGTAATAGTGTAAACTCCAAAAATTTTCAAACTCAAACTCAAACTCAAACGTTTATTTGCCAGAATACATGTCAAAAAGGTCTTATAAATAATATTATGTACAATGTATTCAGCCTGCATGCAGACGTGCAAATATTAAAAAATATTATTGTCTCTAAATTTCATAAATTCGTTAATAGTATAAAAACAATTACTTAATAGCCAGTCACTCAAATTCTTCTTAAAACTATTGCCTTCTAAATTTTTTATATCGTTAGGTATTTTATTATATAAAGATATACACATATGATATACGTTCTTTTTGTAAATATATTTTTGACAAGTAGGTTGATATAATAGTGAGGTGAATTTTGCACGCTTTTGTTTTTTATAAATGTCACTGCGATTTTTAAAATATGCTGGGTACGTTTTTGTAAAAATACAAATATCTCTAATGTAGATGCAAGCTAGAGGAAGCACGTTACATTTTTTGAATAATGGCCTACAACTATCCCTAAACCATGCTTTATTAATCACCCTAATGCATCTCTTTTGTATAATAAAAACTCGCTCAATGTCAACAGAATTACCCCATAATATGAGACCATAGCTAAGTATGGATGACACATAACCATGGTAAGCTGCTAATGCAGCCTCCATCGAAACGGTCTGCCTAATTCTTTTTAATGCAAATACATATCTGTCTAGTTTTTTACATATTTGGTCAACATGCGATTTCCAATTAAGGTGTTTGTCAATACTAATTCCTAAAAAATTTACTGTGTCAACTTCATCAACTTTTTCATTTTTATAATATATGTCAAATTTAACTGGATTCGTGTTATATGAATTAAATTGAACAATTTTGGTTTTATTTATATTAATACTTAAATTATTACTTTCCATCCAACAAATAACATCTGTTAGGGCTTTGCTTACCGATATTTGGGATTGTTGTTTGTCGTCACATTTTACCATTATAGTGGTATCATCAGCAAAAAGTATACATTTATGTGGGGTTGCTTCAGGAAGATCATTTATATATACTAAAAAAAGCAATGGGCCAAGGCCAATTTTCCTCCTTAGTCACAATATTTTTTTAATTATTTAAAAATAATAGTAAAATACAACATTAATGACACCTACACGCTATATTTCTTATTATTATCTATATTTCTTATTATTATCATATATTTTCGCACTAGGTGACCCACACGGTGGCGCCCGGCTAAACGTAGGAAAAAAATACCCTTGGACGCTATATAGTTCGCTCGAAGCGTTTCGCTTCTGCGTTCATTATGCATACTGTTTGAGTGTAACTCATTGCCCGCTTCTTTTTCCCCCGAATGGTTATATCTGAGTCTTCAATTCTTGAGTGAATAGGTATATTCTAGGCAAGCATGTGACATCTTCGGCCGCATCATCACTTTCTATCAGGTGATATAGTGGTCAAACGCTAGTTTAGTCTCAAATAATAAAAAAAAAAATACATGGCACTCATACAATTTAAGCGCCTGATCTTATTCTGTGTTATTGTACATTGAGTTGTTTTCAACTATTGCTAATTATATTATTGTTAGTTAATTAGTCAAAATGCTAGTACTTATTTGTCTCAACGTATTACCACTGTAATTCACAGTGACAATGCAGCATGATGGAAACGCTACCCACTGGTAGTGGGATTGAACACTTGAGTTACCTGTAAGCTCGATGACTTGTATTTAGCTCAGGTTTTTTCTGTATGCTTTATTTATATACTAAGACGTAAGCTAATGAGAGTACACTGAATAAAAGCATAGTAGAAATATATATATATACTAGCTTTTGCCCGCGACTTCGCACGCGTTAAGAAGTATTAATTTAAAATTGACAAAGTTTCATACAAACTTTCATCCCCTATTTTATCCCCTTGGGGGTAGAATTAATCAAAATCCTTTCTTAGCGGATGCCTACGTCATAACATCTACCTGCATGCCAAATTTCAGCCTGATCCGTCCAGTGGTTTGGGCTGTGCGTTGATAGATCACTATGTCAGTCAGTCAGTCACCTTTGAGTTATATATATTTAGATTTCTACTATGATAAAAGGGTGTATCAAAATACTTATAGCATTTTTTATTACATAACATAGACACTTAGATACGTACTATAGAAATACATAGTTTTTTCAAGATAATTTGTTACTCGTAGATATAAAAACAATTTTCTACCGACTTCACAAAACAGGAGGAGGTACTCAAGTCGACTGTTTTTTTTACGTGAGTTATACCTCATTACTTCTTTTCACGTGAACCGATTATGAAATATATATTCTTTTGTTATGAACATCGAATCAACTGAAATTTCAACCAATCGACTGTCGTATCGACGTCGCATCAATTCGAACAATCGTATTTTGACGAGCAGAATAGACCTACAGCCTGCAAAGTCTCGGTCACCGGTAAGGTAACAAAACTTATCGGTATTCTATCGCTTACATTTTGGAGAGTGTGCACAGGAATTACATGACTTAATTCCCTCATGCCCTTTTTACCATCTAACAACAAGACAAACTATCAAACATCATCCATTTATGGTCGACATACCTCCAGTTCGCTCAAAGCGTTTTACTTCTACGTTCATCATCCGTACAGCGAAGGAGTGGAACTCATTTCCTGCGTCTTTGTTCCCCGAACGGTATAATCTGGAAGTCTTGAAGTCTCGAGTGAATAGGTATCTTCTAGGCAAGCATGTCACATCTTCGGCTGCATCATCACTTTCCATCAGGTGATATAGTGGTCAAATGCTTGCCTATTATTCAACATAAAAAAAGAAATACCTACTATTAACTATTTTGTAACAAAAATCTAAATTAAAAAAAAACTATATAAATCACCAATCTATTTTATTTATGTTGTATTAAAATCATAGTCATACATTTTCGTACTTTAACACTTTCACTGACCCACATAATATAACAATAGATATTAAATTGTTGTGTAATTATTATATTTTTCTTTTATAATAGCATATTATGTATCATCATTATTAAATACTAACGGAGTTACCCGCAGTTACTCTTTCCTCCTTTTTTTGGGCCCAAAATATTTTTTTTTCATACAAACTTAGCTTAAAAATTGCGAACACAATAAAAAAAATAGCCAAGTCAGTCGAGTTATTTTTGAGTTTTTGCTAGACGCACAGCTTTTGAAGTTTATATATATAGTTTTATGTATATATTAGGCATATATGTATAACACATACATTTAATTAATAAATAGTTTTTTGCGCGTTTATTAAGGTTTTATTTGGTAGCAATTACAATATTTAGGGCAAATGTGAAATAAACAAAATTATTTACTACGCGCATTTATTAATGCGAAATAAACAAAATTATTTACTACGCGCATTTATTAATGCGCACCGCTAAGGAATGGAATTCCTTGCCAGAGTCTGTGCTTCCCGATAAGCATAATCCCGGAGTCTTTAAGACGCGAGTGAAAAGGATCTTCCAGGCATACATGCGCCATCGTCGATTGCATCATCACTTATCATTAGGTGAAATAGTGGTCGGTCATATGTTTGCATATCCCGAATTAAAAAAATACAGCCCGACCTTAGCAAGGATACCTATACCACAGGTTCTTAGTATGTATGTCAAATAGAAACAATACATGTACCTTAGAAACTCTGTCAAGAATCCTGTTTTATGAAATCACAGTCTTCTGCCTACGAGAATATTAGTAAAATTATGTCGATATTAGTAGATTTTTTAATCGATAAATTATTTTAAAGGTAAAACAATAACATAATCATTATAATAATAATATTTAGACTAACTTAAATGTTAAGATATGTATAAAAATTTCGTCATGTATTAATATACACTAATATTTAAATTTTTACTATTTTAACACTAATATTCTATTTTTATTCTACAAAAGAGAGTGGTTCGTGCAATATATGATATGGGTCCACGCGAATCTCTAAGGGAATTCTTTAAAGAAACAGGCATACTTACCATGCCTTCGCTTTACATCTTTGAAAATATTATGCATGTTCGCAAAAATATTAGTAAATATAAATTAAGAAGCGACGCACACAATCTTAATACTAGATATAAGCATAAAATTACAGTGCGCGCATTTAGATTAATATGCATGGAGGCAAACTGCACAGGCTCTTTCTAGCGACTACCATAATAACACCTAGGTTAAGAAAATTATGTATTAGAAATTAAGAATGTTTTAAAAAAAAAAATTATGAAAAAAATGCGCCGCCGAGTTTCTTGCCAGGTTCTTCTCGAGATGGCTGTAATTTTGCGAATCTGGCAATAGATTCATTAACTTTCATGAGTGCCTCTTTGGGGCCCATGTGAATAAACGATTTTGATTTTGATTTAAAGCAATTTATTACGTCAATCCAATACAAAAGAAAAAAGCCTAATGATATTGGACATAATTATTGTAGGTATACATAAATTAATTTATTGTTTCTCCAATTACATTCTTTTTAAAACTATCCGAATTAGGTTAACACAAACGAAATTTTAAAACAATCAACAATCGTGATAGTTTTCAAAACAATTGAAATTTTTCTTGCCATTATTTTAAATATAAATTTACACGATACGATGTATCGATTTTTAATGCCTAACCCTAATGTTTTCTAACAAGCTGGCAACGTGCCAAATATCCGTGCAATATTAAGAATTTAATAACTATAATACGTTATTATTATACTTCAGATGTCATAACAAGAATCTTGATCAAATCTGGACATATCCAGACCAGAAAACTATGTCAATTTACGTAAGCTTCGCAATTACAACGCAAGCTAATATGAACTTTACAACCCAAAGAATAGAGATGATATTTCACTGTATAACTTTCTCAGTTTTGGGGTTAGGCCCGGAGATTTTTCACGAAATTATCAGCAATTTTCTTCGGCGACCGTGAACGGTACGCGCATGCTTGCCATCCATTCAGGAACGGTGAAAGAGAGAGACGGAAGATGCGGGAGTGATAGAGACGGGAACAGGATTCCCAAAATTCTGGGAAAGCCACTTGGGTGATCATTGAAGATAATGTATTACGTACATGCATTATGTCATATCTCTTTTATTTTTCTAATTCTCTGGGCATCGATTATATCGATGTTCTTTTTTGAAATTCGAATGCTTGGGTTTCGAATTGAATGCGGCTTTTTATTTATTACTTTTTTCTAAATAATGTGGCATGGCAAGGGTGTAGCTATGCGGCTAGAATAAGAATCTGCAACATCCTGTTACACTCTATTAGTGTCTGACACTGTTACTAACTGCATTAGGTCTAGATTTTTAGGTCACGAACTGGTAAAGTAGACTGACTAAATTAACTAACGAAAGTACTCACCGATAGATGCTTGTAACACGTACATCGACACTGTGTAAGATCTAAAGAACATATGTCTTTTACACATTTAAACAGATATTAACCTTTTTTCTCTTAACTTTTTTAACATCGGCACACTGAACACACAGGTTATGTTTGAAAACTATTTATAACCGCGGCGCTGTGAGTTATAATTACATTTGGTTAATAGTTTAAGCTGTTTTTTAGATTATTTTGATGGTAAAAACTGGTTTGGTGGTAAAAAAATCAATTGAGAGACGCTTCAGCGGGTGGCCATCTTGTGTGTGAGGATAGCTGGGTGGTGTTTTCTGCGCATGCGTAGGGGTCGTCTCTACGTCTAGCCGGGATTTAGAGACGTCACTTAGAAATTGAAATTTTAGAACGAAATGTGTCGTTCGAAATTCGGGAAACGTGTTATACAATATTGACAAAATGGGTGCGTATGTGTTAATAGTTGAAACAAATGCCGGATGTAACTAGTTACTTAGTTAAGAAAAAATAATAACAGTTATTGTATTTCTGAATTTCAGTGACGTGATGACGTCACGTTTTTGTAGTGTTTTATTTTGGTACCGATCTAATAACAGTTAAGGAATATAATAATTTTATGTATTTTTTTTTATTGGAGAGCTTTGAAATTATGATCCGCAACATTTTTGTGAGACGATAAGGGGTGGGGGTACACACTAAAACGAGTAATTAAAATGTTTCCTTGTAATACAAAAGTTTTACTTGGTTTGTATGTCTTTAGGACACACCCGTTTTATGAGTAGACATTTTTTACTATTAATAAAATAGTAAACAAAAATTATGCTAAATGAACTGCTCGCTCGAGCTGGCGTACCTAGCTGGATAGATGTTTTATACACTATATGTAGGTACCCGGTTCGATTCTTAGTGGAAACATACGTTTTCTCCTCATGGAAATTTTTGTAGCTGATTCTGGTTATAATTGTATGTGTGTAATTAATGTGAATTTTATGTTAATAGCCCGGTCTTTCAAAATTTAATTCTAACAAAGCTTTAAATTTGATATAAATTATAGATTTTTATCTGATAACACGGGTAACTCGGCGGCTGTCTATTAACAAAAGTTGAACGCTTTCTCACTCACAGCCTTACACTTAGTTCAATTACTTGTATCGTGGACCTAAATAAGCTGACGATCAATCATCATCTTATTTAGTTCAAAACAGCGGCAGTATATTTAAACGATTAATTAATACAATATAATTTAAATTGTTATGTTTATCATGATACGTGGATTCATGGGGCAGTTAACGTGTTAAAAAGATTAGGCAAAATAATTTATTTTCGTGTGATGTGAATGTATTTGGCACCCACGACACAAGTCATCGAATTTAGTGTGGGGCTGTGTGTGTCAAAGCGAAATTCATAATAAAAATAAATATTCAAAAATGCAACATGATCTCGAAACACACATTCTCCTTGGGGAGAAACCTTGTGTTCACGTCGGGAATCGAACCTGGTCCCCTGCTTAGAAGGCGAACGCCCTCCCAACTGAGCCAACGGGCAGTTTGTAACTAGTAGACGCTGGTCTCATCTTTCGTCTTATTCGTCCATTATTGATCGAGTTGACTTGGGTCGTTTAGCACTTTATCCGTCCGTCTGTCTGTCAGAGGCATCTAGCGTCTAAACCATAAGAGAATGACTTCAAATTCTCATAGAATATGTAAAACTACGGCCCAAAGCCAGAAATGACATTTAAAACTATATAAATGAAAATATTTAAGGGGCTCCCATACATGTAAGTGGGGAGCAAAATATTTTTTATTTACCTTTGTGGGGTATCGTATTTACGTGATGCTAAAATTAAAAGTAATGATTATTTAGTTTTTTTGATTTACCAGTAGAAATATGCTACAAAAATTCACAATTTACGACGTTAAAAAAAATTGGCATTTTTTAATATCGATAGTTTACGTAGGGAGTGTCGAAATGAGCTTAGGGTGAGAAAAGAATTAGAATCTTCTGGTATTTTACAAATAACCCTGTATATTTTTTTTAACCGACTCCAAAGTAATTAAACGCAAGCAAAGCTTAAAAAAACCGACTTCACCGCTTTATCTTCGGAACCTTGACCAGATTTAATGTATTAAACACGCATTATTGACGATAACCCAAAAACTTCTGATCAGATCTTGATCAAATTTAAAGGGGACCACATGAAAAGCACTAGCTTTTAAACAAAAAAACAATCATCAAAATCGGCTCACAACGAAAGAAGTTTTGAGGTAACTTTTGAAGTCGGTAAACGATAACAGTCGACTCGAGTACCTCCTCCTTTTTTGTGAAGTCGGTAAAAAAGGAGGAGGTTCTCAATTCGATTGTATATTTTAATGTGTGTTACAAAAAATATTTTCCTAGGTGAACCGATGCACGATGTTGATGTTTTTTTTTTATTTTAATGGATATGGTGCCCAGTTGATCCCATATAAAATTGTGATCAAGGGTTCCGGAGATAATGCGGTGAAGTCAGTTTTTTCATTAACTTTTCTTGTGTGTGTGTGTGCGTGCGTTTGTCGTGTGTCGTATTCAACGACTTGAGTTGTGGGCGCCGGCAATGATCACATCACACACACAATAGCAACCAGAATTAGAAACACAAATTTCCCTTGAGAAGAAAATTTTTGTTCTGCGAGAATCGAACCCGATCTAAGCTAAGTTAGAAGGCGAATGCGCACCCAACTACGCCAACGGGTAGTTCAAGACTTGTAGCCAGCATAATTAGTGATAGTTTTAAAATAATGGCGATAAATAACATTAAAAGTATTCATCGCTAGCAAGTCATAAAATACAGGATAATAACTCATTATCCTGGTTCGTCACTATTTATGACGCTAGGGTGGCCATGCTACACGTTAAAATTTGGTTTTTTTTTCGATGGCAATCATTTGACTACCATCTCACTTGATGGAAACTGAAGATTCGAAGATGATGCCTAGAATATCCCTATTCACTCTAGACTGAACACTCCCAGGTTATACCGTTTAGGAAACAAAGACGCGGGCAATGTTCGACTCCCGCGCCGTACGGATGATAAATGTAGAAGCGAATCGCTTCGAGCGAAATGGAGGAATATCAACGATTGATGAATGAATAATTCCGCCATCAAGTTTCTTGCTAGATAACAAAGTTAATTTATTGTAAATCCCGATTAGGCTTTAAGAACTTAGTGTGGGGATGTGAGTGTGAAATCGTTTAAAATGTAATACCTTTAAACGAGCAATTCTTGTATATACAATCTGTAACAAAAAAGTGTAGTAATACTTGGTGGTGTGGGTCCAAAGGTGTGGTGTAGAACGGTAGCTGATGAAATAGGGTTGCAAATGACATCATTTTATAGAAACTTTAATTCATCATAACTCCATATTCATGGTGCTGCCGCGCATTTTGGTGTTCTTGTTAGACTCCATACAAGTAGATGCGTGGCTTGAGTATTACTACAACTTTTTGTTACACATTGTATATATACCTATATGTATAAACGGCCCCAACGATTTTCACGAAATATTGTATGCAGGGGGTTTCGGGGGCGATAAATCGATCTACCTAGGTTTCAATTTTAGAAAACGTCGTTTTACCCTTGTTTTCAGCCGAGCAAAGCTCGGTCATCCGGGTGCTATACATTATCCGCAAAACTGCGAACCGAACGGTCACGCGGAAAAATTGAAATATACCCCACAACTTTACATTCCATAGTCAGCCTAGTTCCACGCCCTATGTCCCCTCACAAGCATTCTTTGTTAGTGCAACATGATAGATTGAAAATGTACATCTCGGTGCTGTTAAGTGTTTTAGTGTATTTTAACTATTTATTTACTAATGCGAATGCTGAGGGTATGTTACCTTTTTTATATATTTAAACAATCATACAATTTAAGTATCCTTCTTTATTAGCTCGTTTAACGGAGACGGGAACGTAATGTTCCATTTTCAATATTAGAATCATTAACTTTGATGAGTGCCTCTTTGGGGCCTATGTGAATAAACGACCTTTTTTGATTTGATTTGATTGAGTCATTATTTTTTTAAGGGTTCCGTATTCAAAGGGTAAAGCGAGACTCTATTACTAAGACTCCGCTGTCCGTTCTTCTGTCTGTCCGTCTGTCACCAGGCTGTATCTCATGTACCGTGATATTCAGATATTAGAAATGTTCACAGATTATGTATTTCTGTAGCCGCTATAACAACAAATACTAAAAAACAAAATAAAACAAATATTTAAGGGGGCTTCCATACAACAAACGTGTTTTTTTGCCGTTTTTATAAATATTAGTACGGATCCTTTCGAGTGCGAGTCCGACTCGCACTTGGCCGGTTTCTTAAGTTAAGTGACGCTTATCATAAGACAAGTGATTCGACACATGCTTGCATAAAAATGACCAATATCTCATCTGATGGTAACTGATTATGTGATCGACAATGAGGCACGTCATGTTTAAAGATACCTGTTCGCTTTTAACTTGAAGAGTCATCGGAAAACACAGAATATTACACTAATATTATAATGTCGAAAGTTTACGTGTAAATGTGAATAAGTATGAACACACGCCAGCACATAAAGCTACTACAATCTGTCAAATTTCTTAGATATTCAACTTTATCGTTAAATCATATTATATTCAAATTTCTTTAATAGATATTCAACTTTATCGTTAAATCATATTATATTCAAATTTCTTTAATAGATATTCAACTTTATCGTTAAATCATATTATATTCAAATTTCTTTAATAGATATTCAACTTTATCGTTAAATCATATTATATTCGAAACTCTTTAATAGATTTTATCGTTAGGTTTATGATTGATCGGAATAATTTGACAGTTTTGAGTTGCTTGATTTGCTGACGTCTGTACATACAACGCAACGCCTTCAGTGCGGCTTCAGAGTAGTACATACTAGCACTACTCAATCGTCCACATTTCCTTCGTCAGAAAATACGTGACGTCTGGTGGCCCAGGGATCTTGGACTATAAGTATAAATTTAGAAACAAATATCCCTCGAAGCGGCACTTCGAACCGGGCCTGACCCCCTATTACGTATCTTTGTTGCACGCGGTTTCTATTTGAATTAAGCAAAAATGAACCTTATTTATTAGGAGTTTTGTCAATTTAGTATTGAAACCGTTTGCAACAAAGATAGGTAATCGGGGGGCTGTTATGCCTCACCTATATAACCACTGAGCTATCGAACATTTATTCTGCTTAGTGTTGCTATAAATACAATAATTCAAACGCAAGCAAAGGTTAAATAATTAAACGCAAGCAAAGCTTCAAAAGAACCTACTTCACCGCTTTATCTTCGAAACTCTGATCAGATTACATGTACTAAACACGCATTATTGACGATAACTCTAAAACAACTGATTAGATCTTGATCAAATTTAAATAGAACTACATGGAAAGCACCAGCTTTCACATAAAATAATCAAACGCAAGCAAAGCTTAAAAACTGACTTCTCCGCTTTATCTTTGGAACCTTGATCAGATTTTATGTACTAAACACGCATTATTGACTATAACTCAAAAACTAGAGATCAGATCTTGATCAAATTTCAATGGGACCACATAAAAAGCACCAGCTTTCAAATAACAAAATAATCATCAAAATCGGCTTACTACGAAAGAAGTTATGAGGTAACTTTCTAAGTCGGTTAAAAACGAGAACATCGTCAATGTATTTCACAGAATACGCATTATTGACGATATTACAAGAACTACTGATCAGATCATGATCAAATTTAAATAGGTTCAATTGAAAAGCAACATCTTTGAAACAAAAAAAAAGTTTTAAATTCGGTTCACGTGAAAGGAAATTATGAGGTAACACGCATAAAAATAAAGAAAATACAGTCGACCTGAGTACCACCTCCTTTTTTGCAAAAGTCGGTAGTAAAAATTACATGGAATCAAGGTAAATCCAGTTAGTTTAACGTATAAAAACAATCATTATAATTTTCCTGCCATTGTCAATAACCACAAACCTAGAATAGATATAATAAATGTAATATATAATTAATACCGTTGGGCCTTTCTTTGTAGTCCCATTTAAATTTGATCAAGATATGATCAGTAATTCTTGAAATATCGTCAATAATGCGTGTTTAGTACATCTAATCTGATCAAAGTTCCGACGATAAAGCGGTAAAGTCGTTGCGTTTAATTATTTAAGCTTATAAGCTAAGCACATAATAAGTTACTTGTTAAAAACTTTTTTAAGAACAAGCTTTTAGAAGTCCGCCATATTAGATTTAAAGTGACGTCACTTTATTTTTCGAGTTATTCTCAGCAAGCCCTTTCATTTGATACCCATATTGTAGGAGTGCATTAAAAATTACTTGTCCGCCATTTTGTGTGTTCCGCCATGTTGGACTTAGAATGACGTCACACAGCTAACCATGCATTGTCATCCAAACTAAACGTACAAAATTTCAGCTCAATCGGTTGAAGATATCTGCTTCAAAATTGAGTTGCAAGACTCCACCCGGACAAAAATACATACATATATACAGTGCAAGCTAAATAAAAGCTTGTAATTATTAAAAAACTAACTTCCGCCCACGACTTCGTCCGCATTGGTAAATCATCCAATGTGCCATCCAAATCCTGTGCTCTAAAGGAGATGTTTCATTTTGGGCCAGCACTATGTATATATATCATACATAGAAAAATAGGGAAAAAATATTGTTTTTTATTTACAAATACAAATAAATGAATCTGCAGAAGATTACAGCTGTACCCTCAAATTATTATTGAGCGAATTTTTAAATATGTTAACCATATCTTTGCGGCAGTCATGACTAGAAGATTCTGAATGTCACTCTGTTCTGAGCATAGAAAAGAACATATTCTACCCGAGTTCTGAGTTTCAATCGAGTTACATATTCTATAGTCCTATTATAATTATAACGAAACCCAAACATTTAAGAATTCGTATGTTGTGTACAATAAATGATCGTTGACAATGAATGACAAGTCAAAATGACAGTTCAATATTGTCGCAATCCGTCATTTGTTTTTTTTTTTTTTTTTAATTATTTCATGACCATGGATGCATAGTCCTTCAGTCGAAATATTAAACAAATATTAACAATTTCTATTCTTCATAATAAAAGTCTTAGTCACAAGTCACAGTCAAAGTCAACTAGTCAGTCATAGTCAAGTCATGCCCCAGTAAAGTGGTAGAAATTTTACTAGAACTTCTATTGGAGTATTGGAGCGAAGGCGAAAATCACGTTTTTCAACTTAGTATGACTTGCCTACACTTATGCACATTTACTAAGTATTAACGGTTAATAATCCACCATTATAACACATTAACACTCGAAGAATCACAGGTTTTGGAAAATTACACAAAATCAACAACGCCATTTTTTCACTTTCGCGGCAAAACTCCCGCCATTTGTAACTGTGTTGTGTTGCTATCGATGTACCAAGATATTTTAAATGTACATTAAAACGAAACAAAAGTAAAGAAAATAAACATTCAAAATCGGTTACTATATTGTATAGCTATATGTATGTATATGGTACATGGTGCTGGCCCAGGCTCCTTCAATTTTGAAACATCTCCTTTCTTATTGAATAAAAAATAAAATAAAATCCAAATGCGTGCAGTAGTTTAGACGTGAGCTGAGCAAAAAACAAACACCCACCCTGACTTTCAAATTTATAGATTGTATGTTAATATGCAATTCATATTTACGGGCCAATTGCCTATATTTCCTAAAACTAAACTAAAACTATATACAGCAAATACCTAAGTTACCTACAAGATATCGAGCTTATAGGTAACTCAAGTCAATAGTGCTCAAGCCCACTACCAGCGGGTAGCGTATATCCACATTTATTATATTTAGTATAGTGTAACTTACAGCTATCCTCAATTATTGTGCTGTGGTAAAATGGAACCTATATTTTCAACCGACTTCAAGAAGGAGGTTTGAATTCGTCTATTTTTTTGTATGTATGTTACGCGGTTTCTCCGCCAATTATGAATCGATTTTGATGATTATTTCTTGTTTGGTAGATTATAGTTCAGAAGTGGTCCCATATAAATTAATGTATAAGTTTTATCGAAATCGGTTCAGCCAAAACCGGCACTCTCAAAAAAAAGTCGTCGAACTTAGTGTGGGCCTGTGAGTGTGAAAGCGTTTATGTAACGCTTTCACACTCACAGCCCCCATTTGTATTACGCTTTCACACTCATAGCCCTCATTTGTATAACGCTTTCACACTCACAGCCCTCATTTGTATAACGCTTTCACACTCATAGCCCCCATTTGTATTACGCTTTCACACTCATAGCCCTCATTTGTATAACGCTTTCACACTCATAGCCCTCATTTGTATAACGCTTTCACACTCATAGCCCTCATTTGTATAACGCTTTCACACTCATAGCCCTCATTTGTATAACGCTTTCACACTCATAGCCCTCATTTGTATAACGCTTTCACACTCATAGCCCTCATTTGTATAACGCTTTCACACTCGTAGCCCTCATTTGTATAACACTTTCACACTCGTAGCCCTCATTTGTATAACGCTTTCACACTCGTAGCCCTCATTTGTATTACGCTTTCACACTCGTAGCCCTCATTTGTATAACATTTTCACACTCATAGCCCTCATTTGTATAACGCTTTCACACTCATAGCCCTCATTTGTATAACATTTTCACACTCATAGCCCTCATTTGTATAACGCTTTCACACTCGTAGCCCTCATTTGTATAACGCTTTCACACTCATAGCCCTCATTTGTATAACGCTTTTACACTCATAGCCCTCATTTGTATAACATTTTCACACTCATAGCCCCCATTTGTATAACGCTTTCACACTCATAGCCCCCATTTGTATTACGCTTTCACACTCATAGCCCTCATTTGTATAACGCTTTCACACTCATAGCCCTCATTTGTATAACATTTTCACACTCATAGCCCTCATTTGTATAACGCTTTCACACTCATAGCTCTCATTTGTATTACGCTTTCACACTCATAGCCCTCATTTGTATAACATTTTCACACTCATAGCCCTCATTTGTATAACGCTTTCACACTCATAGCCCTCATTTGTATAACGCTTTCACACTCATAGCCCCCATTTGTATTACGCTTTCACACTCATAGCCCTCATTTGTATAACGCTTTCACACTCATAGCCCTCATTTGTATAACGCTTTCACACTCATAGCCCTCATTTGTATAACGCTTTCACACTCATAGCCCTCATTTGTATAACGCTTTCACACTCACAGCCCTCATTTGTATAACGCTTTCACACTCATAGCCCCCATTTGTATTACGCTTTCACACTCATAGCCCTCATTTGTATAACGCTTTCACACTCATAGCCCTCATTTGTATAACGCTTTCACACTCATAGCCCTCATTTGTATAACGCTTTCACACTCATAGCCCTCATTTGTATAACGCTTTCACACTCATAGCCCTCATTTGTATAACGCTTTCACACTCATAGCCCTCATTTGTATAACGCTTTCACACTCGTAGCCCTCATTTGTATAACACTTTCACACTCGTAGCCCTCATTTGTATAACGCTTTCACACTCGTAGCCCTCATTTGTATTACGCTTTCACACTCGTAGCCCTCATTTGTATAACATTTTCACACTCATAGCCCTCATTTGTATAACGCTTTCACACTCATAGCCCTCATTTGTATAACATTTTCACACTCATAGCCCTCATTTGTATAACGCTTTCACACTCGTAGCCCTCATTTGTATAACGCTTTCACACTCATAGCCCTCATTTGTATAACGCTTTTACACTCATAGCCCTCATTTGTATAACATTTTCACACTCATAGCCCCCATTTGTATAACGCTTTCACACTCATAGCCCCCATTTGTATTACGCTTTCACACTCATAGCCCTCATTTGTATAACGCTTTCACACTCATAGCCCTCATTTGTATAACATTTTCACACTCATAGCCCTCATTTGTATAACGCTTTCACACTCATAGCTCTCATTTGTATTACGCTTTCACACTCATAGCCCTCATTTGTATAACATTTTCACACTCATAGCCCTCATTTGTATAACGCTTTCACACTCATAGCCCTCATTTGTATAACGCTTTCACACTCATAGCCCCCATTTGTATTACGCTTTCACACTCATAGCCCTCATTTGTATAACGCTTTCACACTCATAGCCCTCATTTGTATAACGCTTTCACACTCATAGCCCTCATTTGTATAACGCTTTCACACTCATAGCCCTCATTTGTATAACGCTTTCACACTCATAGCCCTCATTTGTATAACGCTTTCACACTCGTAGCCCTCATTTGTATAACGCTTTCACACTCATAGCCCTCATTTGTATAACGCTTTCACACTCGTAGCCCTCATTTGTATAACGCTTTCACACTCGTAGCCCTCATTTGTATAACGCTTTCACACTCGTAGCCCTCATTTGTATAACGCTTTCACACTCGTAGCCCTCATTTGTATAACGCTTTTACACTCGTAGCCCTCATTTGTATAACGCTTTCACACTCGTAGCCCTCATTTGTATTACGCTTTCACACTCGTAGCCCTCATTTGTATAACATTTTCACACTCATAGCCCTCATTTGTATAACGCTTTCACACTCATAGCCCTCATTTGTATAACGCTTTCACACTCATAGCCCTCATTTGTATAACGCTTTCACACTCATAGCCCTCATTTGTATAACGCTTTCACACTCATAGCCCTCATTTGTATAACGCTTTCACACTCATAGCCCTCATTTGTATAACGCTTTCACACTCGTAGCCCTCATTTGTATAACGCTTTCACACTCGTAGCCCTCATTTGTATAACACTTTCACACTCGTAGCCCTCATTTGTATAACGCTTTCACACTCATAGCCCTCATTTGTATTACGCTTTCACACTCATAGCCCTCATTTGTATAACATTTTCACACTCATAGCCCTCATTTGTATAACGCTTTCACACTCATAGCCCTCATTTGTATAACATTTTCACACTCATAGCCCTCATTTGTATAACGCTTTCACACTCGTAGCCCTCATTTGTATAACGCTTTCACACTCATAGCCCTCATTTGTATAACGCTTTTACACTCATAGCCCTCATTTGTATAACATTTTCACACTCATAGCCCTCATTTGTATAACGCTTTCACACTCATAGCCCCCATTTGTATTACGCTTTCACACTCATAGCCCTCATTTGTATAACGCTTTCACACTCATAGCCCTCATTTGTATAACATTTTCACACTCATAGCCCTCATTTGTATAACGCTTTCACACTCATAGCTCTCATTTGTATTACGCTTTCACACTCATAGCCCTCATTTGTATAACATTTTCACACTCATAGCCCTCATTTGTATAACGCTTTCACACTCATAGCCCTCATTTGTATAACGCTTTCACACTCATAGCCCCCATTTGTATTACGCTTTCACACTCATAGCCCTCATTTGTATAACGCTTTCACACTCATAGCCCTCATTTGTATAACGCTTTCACACTCATAGCCCTCATTTGTATAACGCTTTCACACTCATAGCCCTCATTTGTATAACGCTTTCACACTCATAGCCCTCATTTGTATAACGCTTTCACACTCATAGCCCTCATTTGTATAACGCTTTCACACTCATAGCCCTCATTTGTATAACGCTTTCACACTCGTAGCCCTCATTTGTATAACGCTTTCACACTCGTAGCCCTCATTTGTATAACGCTTTCACACTCATAGCCCTCATTTGTATAACGCTTTCACACTCGTAGCCCTCATTTGTATAACGCTTTCACACTCGTAGCCCTCATTTGTATAACGCTTTCACACTCGTAGCCCTCATTTGTATAACGCTTTCACACTCATAGCCCTCATTTGTATAACGCTTTCACACTCATAGCCCTCATTTGTATAACGCTTTCACACTCATAGCCCTCATTTGTATAACGCTTTCACACTCGTAGCCCTCATTTGTATAACGCTTTCACACTCGTAGCCCTCATTTGTATAACGCTTTCACACTCGTAGCCCTCATTTGTATAACGCTTTCACACTCGTAGCCCTCATTTGTATAACGCTTTTACACTCGTAGCCCTCATTTGTATAACGCTTTCACACTCATAGCCCTCATTTGTATTACGCTTTCACACTCATAGCCCTCATTTGTATAACATTTTCACACTCGTAGCCCTCATTTGTATAACGCTTTCATACTCATAGCCCTCATTTGTATAACATTTTCACACTCATAGCCCTCATTTGTATAACGCTTTCACACTCGTAGCCCTCATTTGTATAACGCTTTCACACTCATAGCCCTCATTTGTATAACGCTTTTACACTCATAGCCCTCATTTGTATAACATTTTCACACTCATAGCCCTCATTTGTATAACGCTTTCACACTCATAGCCCCCATTTGTATTACGCTTTCACACTCATAGCCCTCATTTGTATAACGCTTTCACACTCATAGCCCTCATTTGTATAACATTTTCACACTCATAGCCCTCATTTGTATAACGCTTTCACACTCATAGCCCTCATTTGTATTACGCTTTCACACTCATAGCCCTCATTTGTATAACATTTTCACACTCATAGCCCTCATTTGTATAACGCTTTCACACTCATAGCCCTCATTTGTATAACGCTTTCACACTCATAGCCCTCATTTGTATAACATTTTCACACTCAAAGCCCTCATTTGTATAACGCTTTCACACTCATAGCCCTCATTTGTATAACGCTTTCACACTCATAGCCCTCATTTGTATAACATTTTCACACTCATAGCCCTCATTTGTATAACATTTTCACACTCATAGCTCTCATTTGTATAACGCTTTTACACTCATAGCCCTCACTAAGTTTGCAACTTGTGTCGTAGATGATTGAAACACATTACAAAGACACCTTTTTTTCAATGCCCGAAAGGCAAGCATTTGACCACTATCTCAGCTGATGGAAAGTGATGATGCGGCCAGAACTAGAAACACGAATTTTTGGAGAAAACTTGTGTACCCGACGGCAATCGGGGCGGTTCAATAACCCATAGAGTCGTTTACTATGTTTTTTTTTTCAGATATTTATTTAAATGTAACAGTTGCACCCCTCAGCAATTTATCATTGCCTCAAGGTGCCGCAGATGTTCATTTGACAATCACCGATATTACCTATGATTTCCATAGCAATGGGACATGCACGGGATGGTAAGATAACTAAACATAAACATAAACATAAACATAGACATAAACATAAACATAAACATAAACATAAGCGTAAGCGTAAATGTAAACGTAAACATAAACATAAAAAAGCTTTCACACTCACAGCCTCACACTATGAAACATTCACATCACACATAAACCCACACAATTAAGTAATAGCATAATTATTTTGAGATCTAAAGTTGACTTGGTTGGTTCAGCACCCTTGCTCACCAAGACCCCTTGACTCCGTGCAAGCCGGAGGGAGGGGTGGAGAGCCCCCTGACGCTCCAAAATGTAGAGCGAGATCTCAGTTCGGCGCGAACGACTAGTTGTATATAGTTTTGATGTAATTTTGTAGTCAATAAGCCTGTAGACCTGTCTTGGACAGACTTTTATTCAATGCTTATTTTCAGGTGTCACCACGAAAAAGAAAACATATCGTCGCCATGTAGTTTACTTCCTGGTTTGGTCCCCGGACGTGATGGCATCATTCCGTATATAATTGTAAGTAGCTATAATTTTTTTTACCGAATTCACAAAAAAGGAGGTCGTACTCAATTCAGCTGTATTTTTTACCGACTTTCCAAAAAAGGAGGAGGTACTCAAGTCGTCTGTTTTTTTTTATGTCTGTTGCCTCGTAACTTCTTTCCACGATTTCGATTTTATTTTGATTTTGAAATGTTTGAAAGATGTTGCTTTCCAATTGGTCCCGTTTAAATTTGATCAAGATCTGATCAGTAGTTCTTAAAATATTGTCAATAATGCGTATTCTGTGGACTACATTGACGACGTTCTCGTATTTTCGACTTTAAAAGTTACCTTATAACGTCTTTCGTTGTGAGCCGATTATGATGATTATTTTTATATTTGAAAGCTGGTGCTTTTCATGTGGTCCCATTGAAATTTGGTTTCTAGTTTTTGAGCTATCATCAATAATGCGTGTTTAATACATTTAATCTGATCAAGGTTCCGAAGATAAAACGGTGAAGGCGTTTAATTATTTTTCATCTTCAATAATGCGTATTTGTTCAAACGCAGGATATAACAATTATACGTAAATATCAGCTTTAAATAAGTACCTAGCCATTTTTGAGATAGACCCCGGGAAAAAATAGGTCTAAGATCAGTGACTTTGGTGGCCTACCAAATTGTTATTTTCCAACATACCTAGATTTTCATAAAAACGGTTTCGTATTCCACTCGTTAAAGTCTATTTAACTATGTTCTATTTTACTCCACATTCATTGTGCGAACCGCAAAGGAATGGAACTCCTTACCCGAGTCGGTGTTTCCTGATGAGTACAATATGGGAGTCTTCAAGTCACGAGTGAATAGGTATCTTCTAGGCAAGCTTGCTCCATCGACGACCACATCGTCGCTTACCATCAGGTGAGATAGTGGTCAAAAGTTTGCCTATCTTGAATAAAAAAAAACCCACACGGAAAAAAAAAGTTTTTTTTGCTCCCCAATTACGTGTATGGGTGCCCCCTTAATATAATTTTAATTGCCATTTTTTGCTTTGGGCCATAGCTTTACATATTCTAAGGGTATTTGAAGTTATTCGCTTGTAAGATTTAGATGCTAGATGTCTCTGACAGACGGACAGATGGACAAAGTGAACTACCCAAGGATTTTTCAGGCCACCTGAAGGCATCCGACATGGCTTAACGACTGTTGTCTTACGACTAACAACCGGGACCTGTTGTGAATGAAACTTAGCGTGCCCTAAATAATTTAATACTAAATTCAAATGAATTTTTTTTTTCCTTAACTTTTTATTTTTTTGCGTTGCTTTAGTGTCATATAAATGGACTAGCTGCGCCCTGCGGTATTACCCGCGTAAGTCCCGGGCCCGCGGGAATACCGGTATAGAAATTAGCCTAAGTGATCCAGGGCAATAATCCAGGGCGTCAGCTACCTCAACACCAAATTTCATCACAATTGCTCCAGCCGTTTGAGCGTGAAGAAGTAACAAACACGCTCACAAACTTTCGCTTTTATAATATTAGACGTGCGGCTTTGTTCACGTTGATCAAGTTAAAATGTACCCTATGTGTTAATCCTAGGTATAAGCTATGTACATACCAAATTTCATCCAAATCCGTTCAGCCTTTACAGCGTGAAGAGGGACCAAACATACTTACAAAATTTCAGATTTATGTACCCTATGTGTTAATCCTAGGTATAAGCTATGTACATACCAAATTTCATCCAAATCCGTTCAGCCTTTACAGCGTGAAGAGGGACCAAACATACTTACAAAATTTCAGATTTATGTACCCTATGTGTTAATCCTAGGTATAAGCTATGTACATACCAAATATCATCCAAATCCGTTCAGCCTTTACAGCGTGAAGGTGACCAAACATACTTACAAACTTTCAGATTTATAATATTAGTATGATTTCTCATTCTTCTATATATTTCCAGGCTAATATAACAAAAACATGGAACAAGAATGATAATGGACTGTGGAATTGTTACTTTCACGGTAATAACAAAGAAAATCATGATGAAGGAAACGCTTATGTGGAAAAGTTGAGTCGCAGTTTCATGGCTCAAGTACAAGAACCGGGGGAAGGTGGGTAGATGGAAAATGTGCGCAGGAATTACACAACTGATTAGGGATGATGCCAGGGTAAAATACCCTCATTTATATTGTAGCCATACTGAACTAGTTGAGAAAACACTCCAGAGCAGTGATGGATTTACCAGCAGGCTGAGTAGGCTGGAGCCTAGGGCGGCAGATTTTAGGGGCGGCAAATTTGGGACCAATTTTTTTTTACTAGTTTGCATTCATACTAATTACGGGCAAAAGATGGTGTAATATACACTATCATCCTATTACACTAACCTTTTATTGAAATTGCAACATTATGATTTGGGTATCATAATATTTTATTGACGAAAACATTGCAATTAATATGATTATGAACTAAGTAATTGAATTGTTGAGGTTGGTAAGAGCGGCAAAATGATATACCCTACTGGCGGCAATTGTGTAAATCCGCCACTGCTCCAGAGCCTCGAACATCGGCGCAAGGTAGCTAGCTTATGCGTGTTTTACAAGATACATTTCGGAGAGTGTGCGACAGAACTGCATGATTTGATTCCTCCAGCTCCCTTCCGTCATGGGACAACAAGGCGTACTAAAACAAGACATCCTTTTATGGTGGATATTCCTCAGATTAGAACCAAGCGTTTTGCCTCTACTTTTATAATGCGAACTGCAAAGGAGTGGAATACTCTGCCTTCGTTCTTGTTTCCCGATAAGTATAACTTAGGCCTCTTCAAGTCAAGAGTGAGAAGGTACCTTCTAGGCAAGCATGTCCCACCGTCGACCGCATCGTCGCTTTCCATCAGGTGAGATAGCGGTCAAACGCTAGCCTATTTGTCATAAAAAAAAATATTACTATATTATTTATTTATATTTATTTTGGTAGAGGGCTTGAGCACTTGAGTTACCTATAGGCTCGATGTCTTGTAGGCAGCTTGGTTCTTTGCTGTATATAGTTTTAGTTTAATTTTAGGAAATATAGGCAATTGGCCCGTAGATAGCTTTGCTTGCGTTTATCAATTGTATATGAATCATATTTTATATTGTCAAAAAATATATATAACACTAGCCGTGCCCCGCGGCTTCGCCTGCTATTATCCAGTTAAAAAGTAGCCTATGTGTTAATCCTAGGTATAATCTATGTACATTCCATATTTCATCCAAATCCGTTCACCCGATAAAACGTGAAGAGGGAACAAACATACTTACACACAAACTTTCGGATTTATAATATTGAAAGAAAGAAAGAAAATACATTTATTCGGGACAACACGCGACGTTACATTATTTACATAAGAAAAAACAAGACAAAGCACAAAACAAAATACAAGAAACAAACAATATAACGCCGCGTGATGTCACGAATGAGGTCCCGACTCAGCATATAACTATGTAAGTAGGTGGGCAGGACCCTCCTACCTACCCAGTAACTGATTTTCAGGCGGAACCCATGCATGACATCACGCGCGTTAGGACAGAGATATTAGTAGGATAACACGAACGCTTTCACACTCACAGCCCCACAATAAGTTCGATAACTTGTGTCGTGGGTCCCGGAAAAAATCACATCACAATAAATCGCAGCCAGAACCAGAAACACAAATTTTTCTTTTTATTTAATTCTTATTCAAGATAGGCATACGTTTAACTGCTATCTCACCTGATGGTAAGTGACGATGCGGTCGACTATGGAGCACGTTTGCCTAGAAGATGCCTATTCACTCGCGACTTAAAAACTCCCATATTGTATAGTTTAGGTAATATCTCGGGGCCATGGTCTAGTCTTCTCGAGAACATGGCCAATGCAACTTGGCCGAAACGTCGAGGTAAATAAAAATAGTTTTTTAGCGCGATTAAGTCCCGAGATATTACCTAAACTATGTGTTCGAATCGCGAAAGTTTAAAAATTACAATCCCATATTGTATTTATCAGGGAACACAGACTCAGGTAAGGAATTCTATTCTTTTGAAGTTCGCATAATGAATGTGGAGGCAAAACGCTTTGTCCACATTGGTCTTTGGGGAGAAAACTTGTGTCCCGCCGGGATACGAACCCGATACCCCTACTTAGAAGGCGAACGCTCAACCAACTAAGCCAACTGGCATATTGGACTTGTATTTTTTTTAACAAATCAGTAGAAATTGACAAAGATAAAGAGCGTCAAAGCTTAGGAGGAGGGCTCGTGACGTCATGCCTCAAAAAGTGCACTGAGGCGTGAGGCGTGAGGATCTTCGTCATTGTTAGTTTAATTGAAAAAAGAAAATCATTCAATACAACACAATACAAATACTCTTTATTGCACACCAAGAAAAATAACAATTAACAATAGAAAAAAATAACAATATAGCAGTACAATCGGCGGCCATATCGCTAAGCAGCGATCTCTTCCAGGCAACCTTAGGATGGAGAGGATAAAAAAAGTATAGATAATAATGTAAATGACTGTCTTGATTATCTGTCGGCGTGGCTAATATGTATATTCATGCCAAATTACAGCTTTCATGCAAATGAAATCATATCTATTTTACCACTACATTTTATACTATTTTATTGTACCTACTTGTTGGTTTGTTATAATATACATTTTACATATAGGTACCTTTAAAAGTCGGAGATATTGACAACCCTGCGTATTCGGCTAGAGTAGGCATTTGAATCTCCTACGGGCCTCGAGTTATCTTACTGATATATTTCTACTATGGTTTCGCTTCTACGTTTATTATCCGTACTGTGAAGGAGTGGAACTCATTGGCCGCGTCTTTGTTTCCCGAACGGTATAATCTGGGAGTCTTCAAGTCAATAGTGAATAGGTACCTTCTAGGCAAGCATGCTTCATCTTCGGCCGCATCATCACTTTCCATCAGGTGAGATTGTGGTCACATGCTTGCCTATTGGGCATAAAAATATATATATATTTGCTGCTACCCTATTTCTCTGCACCTCCAGGATGACTGGAAGATAATGCTATTCTAGCATTAAGTCCTTGTACTGTTTTTTTTTTATAATGAATTATAGACAAACATTTGACCACTATCTCACCTGATGGAAAGTGATGATGCGGCCGAAGATGTGACATGTTTATTATATTATGTTGAAAATATGTTTATTTTAAAATCTAAAAGCGCTAGTACACCGATATATTCACATACACACACACAGCCACGCACGCACAAAACCTATGTAATCAATATTGTTTATGCGAAATTAATGTACCTATATTTAATAATTTAAATATTTGTGACGTAATGCTATAATAAGATTCATTATTGGGAGAAGCCACTGGCACCTTAAACACAGTCTTCTAACACTACATGAGCCTATGGATTCATACAATTTTATGTAAAAACTTATGTCAATAAATGTTTATAATAATATTATTTTAAAAAAAAAACTCGACACAAATTTCAGTAAGTCAACATGAAAAAGAGGATTCTGTGAGACGCGCCGTAATTTTCTTTTTTAGACATTATCGAATATATCGAAAGTATTTTTTTTTTTATGATGTACCAATTACGTTTGGAACTCCATTGGAATTACGATCTAGCCTTAAGACTAATAGGTAATTTAATTTTGACCTAAACTGCTAAGTAGAGTAGTATATTAAGAATGTGTCCAATAACACTTCTTACTGTCTCTATTATCGTGAAGACACTTGGTTCCTGTGTTCTTTGTTAATAGCACTCACTATATTACACTGTCACATCACTACACTAGCTCAAAAGGTTTAGTTCTTTTGAGTCTTCTCACTAAGTCTGTGTTGTCGAGGAGCTGAATTGCTTCAACATTCACATGGTGATGAAGTCTTTGTTCATGAGCTTCGGCGAGTCTTTTTATAACACTAGCGACGAGTTCCACTTTTAGGTACCTTAGGTACTTTCAGGTAGAAAGTAAATTTTTTTTTTTTTCACAGGAGGTAACAACAATTGGATTTACATTGTTGTCGGAGTTTTGGTGATCGTCATCATTGTTGGGCAAACAATATGCATCATCCATTTTAAGAAAAAAGGTATATATTAATTCATTTTATTTTATAATCTACCGACTTCACAAAAAAGGAGGAGTTACTCAAGACGACTGTAATTTTTTCTCTGTATTTTATCTCCACGTGAGCCGATTTCGAGATTTTTAATTTGAAAGATGTTGCTTTCTAATTGGTCCCATTAAAATTTGATCAAGCTCTGATCAGTAGTTCTTCAAATATCAATAATGCGTATTTTGTAGACTACTTTGACGATGTTCTCGTTTAACCGACTTCAAAAGTTACCTCGTAACTTCTTTCGTTGAGAGCCGATTTTGATGAATATTTTTTTATTCGAAAGCTGGTGCTTTTCATGTGGTCTCATTGAAATTTGATCAAGATCTGATCTCTAGTTTTTGAGTTATAGTCAACAATGCGTGTTTAATACATTAAATCTGATCAAGGTTCCGAAGATAACGCGGTGAAGTCGGTTTTTTTAAGCTACTTGCGTTAAATTATATAACCTACCGACTTCACTAAAAAGGAGTTACTAAAGTCAACTGTTTTTTTTTATTTGTCTTACCTCACCTCTTTTGTGTCTTAACTTCCTTCCACGTGAACTGATTTTGTATTTTTTTTTTGTTTGCATCATGTTGCTTTCCAATTGGTACCATTTAAATTTGATCAAGATCTGATCAGTAGTTCTTGAAATATCGTTAATAAAATCTGATCATAGCTGAAGATAAAGCGGTGATGTCGGTTTTTTAAGCTTTGCTTGCGTTAAATTATCATAACCAATTTTTAAAACACTTTATTTACTTAACTGTAACTTCTACCAAAAAATAATCTAAAATTTAAAGGTCTCGACTCGACTACGTGGTCGAGTTTCTCTCAGTCGAGACTACTAACAACTCAATTTTGTCATAACTTTTATAACCGACTTCAAAACGTATGTGATTTTATATTTTTAGTTAAATATGTATTTTTAACCCCCTACGCAAAATCTCTTTTTGCGTCTTTTTGGTTTAGTTTGACCGCTATTTTTAATACATTTTATTTTTGCAGCAGGCAATACTTGTAAGCGGGGAGTCCAATAATTTATATTTTTTTAATCTACCCTTGTGGAGTATCGTTGAAAAGAGCTCTGTACCTAATTAGAGTACGAAACAGGTTTAAAAAAAATCAATGTTATAAAATAACAATTTAGTAGGCCACCAAAGTCACTGTTTTTAGACCCATTTGGCCCGTAGCTTGGGTAAAATAAAAAAAGTTAAATAAGTAAAACTTAAAAAAAAAAAATCGTATTATTACATACAAATTAGTTCAAAAAATCAAAATTTGACCCAAATGGGACCCAAAGAGGCACTCATTCAAGTTAATGACTTTATTGCCAGATTCGCAATTGTGTAGGTAGTACTTAATTGTAACTGTAAATGTTTCTTACTCTAATATATATGAGTATAATTATTTAATTATTTTGTCATAGAATTTTCCTTATCTCATAACCAACCCATACGTCCCATACCTAATGCTGTGACTCTGTTCTCTCAACACTACTATAAAAAATCGGTCGAGACATTTCGTTTGGTTTTAACAAACACCGCGACACGACACGAGAATTTTATATATTAGATCTAACCCCATTTGCCATAAAAGATTTAAAATGCGCGCACTGTAATTTTATGTTTCTATCTTTTTTGTATGCTATATAGGCAAGCATTTGACCACTATCTCACCTGATGGAAAGTGATGATGCCGCCGAAGATGTGACATGCTTGCCTAGAAGATACCTATTCACTCTTGATTTGAAGACTCCCAGACCCCTCGGGGAACAATGACGCAGGCAATGAATTCCACTCCTTCGCTGTACGGATGATGAACGTAGACGCAAAACGTTTCGAGCGAACTGGAGGTATGTCAACCATAAATGGATGGCGTTTGACAGTTTTTTTGGTTGTTAGATGTCTAGTTTAAAGGTTGTGTGTACATGTAAAGAATGAAACGGAGTGAAAAAATGGCGTTGTTGATTTTGTAAAATTTTCCAAAACCTGTGATTCTTCGAGTGTTAATGTGTAATAATGGTGGATAATTAACCGTTGATAACTAAGTGAATGTGCATAAGTGTAGGCAAGTCATACAAAGTTGAAAAACGTGATTTTCGCTTTCGCTCCAAAACTCCAATAGAAGTTCTAGTAAAGTTTCCACCACTTTACTAGGGCATGACTTTACTATGACTGGACCTTGACTCTTTTACTTGACTCTGACTGTGACTAGGACTTATAATATGAAATACACTTTAAATATTATATTATCACTTGACACTGGCTAAATGCACAAGATTGCGAAGCCATAACTAAGAAGAAGAAGAATAAAACGTGGTACATTGTGGGTGGTCGAGATTTAGAGTTTAAACTTGAAACTTGCTTTCCAGCTAAAGCAGTGAGCCGACACGCCAACTTGACGCCAAAAGGCAGCCAAGTTATTGATGATATTGGTAAGTACTAAGTGATACTTCCAGTGAAATTACAGGGCTCAGAAAGATTTAACGTCTAATATCTCAGGGTGACGCAGTGCTCTGCCACGCAGGAGTTCGAACTGTATAAGTACAAAACTCTGAGGGGTACTTCCCAACGGATCATAGTATAAGATTTTCACATTAAGAGGCCTGTGGAGGTTGATTTGCCCATACAATCGTAATACCGAAATTATTTATAATTCAAGAATATTACCACCATACTGTGCTGTTATTCAGATTAAAAACATATTAATCTAGGCTCCTGGATAGTTTTTATTTCAAAATAATTACCTAAAACGAAATATAAACCAATAGATTTTACACATTGTTACGACATAAATGTCGCATCTTTAACTTATTCGTTTTGTATAAAGAACTAACACATTTCTTTTGTCATTACAACAGGAACGTAGATTATCATTTCGAGGTACTTTTAATGCAAAAAACAATAGCTAAACATTACATTTTCATTCATAATTTTTGGTATTACGGCACCTATCATAATTTGTTCGGTCGGAAGTGCTATCGCATCAAGCATGGGCACAGTTTGCCAGTTAAACAGAGACAGCCTATAGACTCGTTCAAAGCCTCCCCGGCCTCTTAAGGGGCTGGTATATGTCAATGCGAGCACCTTTTTAACCACAGCCAATTATCCCCCTTACTCTTTTGCACGTAAAGGTGTATATTGCGTGAATAACATCGTGGCGGTTACGCAAGGTCACGCGTGACATTCTTTGATTTGAATTTCGTGAAAACGCGCCTCAAATAAAAAAAAATAAGCTGAAGACATCATTGGTCTAGTAAATATGCGTATATGAAATATTTTTTACAGTGTTTTGATATATAATGGCAGAACGAAATGGTTACAAAAATACAAATTGATGTAATTTGCTTGAGATTTGATATTGTTTTCCTTTATATCTATTAACGTTATGAATATTCTAAGAAGAAGGCATCATTTATCGAATCACACAAATTATGATAAATATTTTTATTTATCTTGTTTTATTATGAGTGCTGATTAAAACGTTACAAAAACACGCGTTTTAGATGAAATTCTGGCATCGCCACATTTTTTTTTTATTTTTTTTATTTGTAACAGGCTAGTACCACTATCTCACCTGATGGTAAGTGACGATGTGATCGAAGCTGGTAAACACACTAGACCTGGAATACGCAGGCTCTCAAGGATAACTGCCGGAACACCGTATTTGGCTTGGCGGCAGACTTTCAACTTGATGGTGGTAAGCTACTTTGGTAGCAAGCCAGGCGAGCAACTCACAAAATGCTCTACCACCTCTCAAATGTCACCTGATTAGCACCACCCGGGGACCACGTGTAGGGAGTCAGACTTAAGGGGTATCCTCCTACGGACGTGGGTGACCCTTAACCGATCATATAACTGTTATTCCCATCTGATCTCAAGATCAGTTGCAACTAAAATAAATTATATATTTTTATTCTCAACTGATCATTGGTCCTAAACTGTAATATGCAAGTGTGACGTTTACGAGTACCATTCGAGCGACGTGCCTGTCTCGTTACACAATAAAATTTTAAAAAAAAATTGGTTGCCTGTAAAGTCTGCTTACGGACGATAATTTTACGTGATAACGTCATAAGACGAACGCTTGGCCAATCGTGCCTCTTTATCGCTTGTTCCGCGCTCTCGCTTGCACGCTCAGGCTCAGGCGGAACGTGACACTTTTTCGTGCGAGCAGCCGGTGTTCATCGATTTATAAGACGTTATCAATTAAAAAAAAATCTTTATTGTATAGCTTCATTTATTGCATTCCGATATATCTCCTGAAATAGCAGGGTGATTGGGAGAAAATGCTGTAGCATTAAGTCCTCCTATGTACATAGTATTTGTGAATTAAGGTTAAAAAAAAGAAAAAGGCAAACATTGACCACTGCCTCACCTGATAGTAAGTGATGATGCGATCGCCGATGGAGCATTTTTGCCTAATAGATACCCGTTCACTCATGACTTCCGACAAGATTTCCGCATTTTTTTTAAAGCAAAAGTTATACCTAAGCAATTTTCCTCAAACGTTTTTCTATCAGATATAGGATAAATGTAGGCGCGAGATCTCAGTCTTGGACGACCGAGCCTGCGTATTCCAGGTCTAGGGTGTTTACCAGCTTTGATCACATCGTCACTTACCATCTGGTGAGATAGTGCTCAAACACTAGCCTGTCACAAATAAAAAAAAAAAAAACCGACTAGTCTTTGGTGGTGACATCGTTTGTAATCGAGCGAAGCGAGATCTCTAAGTCGACTTAGGTCGTTCAGGACTTTGTCCGTCCGTCTGTCAGAGGCATCTAGCGTCTAAACCATATAAGCGAATTACTTCAAATTCTCATAGAATATCTGAAACTACGGTCCAAGGCCAGAAAGGACATTTAAAATTATATAAATGAAAAAAATATTAAGGGGGCTTCTCATTCATGTAAGTGCAGAGCAAAATATTTTTTATTTTTATTAGCCTTTGTGGGGTATCGTTGAAAAGGTCTTGACAAGAAGAGTACGAAACCGATTTTAAAAAATCTATGTTGGAAAATAACGATTTGGTAGGCCACCAAAGTCTGTTTTTAGACCTATTTTGTCTCGGGGTCTATCGCAAAAACAGATTCATACTGAACGCTGAAACTTATGTATAATATCCGTTATATCCTGTACTTGAACAACAAATACAGAAATCAAACAATTATCATACAATGTGTAACAGAAAGGTGTAGTAATACTCAAGTCACACATCTAGCTACATGTATGGAGTCTAACAGGATCTTCTGCATTCGCGGCAGCACCACGAATATTGAGTTATGATGAATTAAAGTTTCTAAAAAATTATGTCATTTGCAACCCTATTTCATCAGCTACCGTTCTACACCACATAGCCTTTGGACCTAGATGTCTGACAGTGGCGGCCATAACAAAGGTCAAGGTCAGGTGCCACAGAGGCAATCGTAGGGTTGGCAGAAAAATATTTTTTTATTTTTGTACGGAACAAATATGTCCGATTGCCGCACATGTAACTGTAGTGTTGTCAAAAGTATTTGAAAAACATAATTTTTAATTTTTGTACGGAAAAAATTATGTACGATTTCGACTTTCGTTCTCTGGCAGACGATTCCTGACACGATACACATACCCACCACCAAGTATTACTACACCTTCCTGTTACACCTTGTATAGAAAAATGGTTAAATACGCAAGTAACCTCAAAAGTTTTTCTCTATGAGGCACAATGTAGGCGCGAGATCTCAGTTCAGCGCGAACGACTAGTACATTTTTTAATAATAAAATAATTATGTTTATTTATATTCACTCTTGTATTTATAGCTCGCTACAGTAGCTTGCCAGCCCAGAAGCAGATAGAAACATCCAAGGACGCCAGAGAGAGCGGCATCTATGAAGTATTGGAAAACATTCGAGGTAATTGTGATTGTGTGTGTGATGTGAACGTTTCCGGCACCCACGACACAAGTCATCGAACTTAGTGTGGGGCTGTGAGTGTGAAAGCGTTTGTTTGTTTGTTTAAAAAAAAATGACAATAATTTACTCTATTCGTATTTTCCGAAATCCGAATTAATTCAGAGAAATGTTCATATTCAAACTTAATAATTTATTGCATCATATATGTTACGCAGTAATACTTAATTAATTAAACGCAAACAAAGCTTAAAAAAACCGATTTCACCGCTCTATCTTTGGAACCTTGATCAGATTTAACGTATTAAACACACATTATTGACTATAACTCAAAAACTAGAGATCAGAACTTGATTAAATTTCAATATGACCACATTCAAAGCACCAGCTTTCTAATAAAAAAATAATCATCAAAATCGGCGCACAAAGAAATAAGTTATGAGATAATTTTTGAAGTCGGGTAAACGAGAACATCGTCAAAGTACGCATTATTCGTCACAAAATAGGCATTATTGCCGATATTTCAAGAACTACTAATCAAATCTTGATCAAATTTTAATGGGACCAATAAGAAAGCAACATTTTTTTTAATAAAAATTTCGAAATCGGCTCACGTGGAGAGAAGTTATGAGGTAACACACATAAAAAAAAATACAGTCGACTTGAGTACCTCCTCCTTTTTTGTGAAGTCGGTAAAAAACAGCATTTTGTATTGTCTCTATATATACCGTTATTGGTCTTTGGTGTAGAATCCTGAAGGGGTTAGTATAGAAACGATAACTGAGCAGAAAAATCAATATAAACAAAAAACAGATTATTTTTTTTTGTCACACTAACTGGTAAGTAAACATAAACGCTTTCACACTCACTGGCGCAGTTTAGTAGTAACTGTCAAGTAAACTATGGCAACTCGAAGACAGCTGCTACAATATATTATGCTAATCTTAGGTATAAGCTACGTACATTCAAATGACCACACTCACAAACGTTTGCCTCTAAATACCTATATATATTTATAATATAAGTTATATATATATATACATATACAGTACTCTACAAGTACTATAATCCGCCGTTTTTTGGACTCGAGATAATGCCCTGAATAGCGTAGATATTTGTATTAAATGGGCCCAAGAAAATGGAAAGTCATGCGATATGCTTGCAAATTTACGTAAAATGCGCGATGAAGTTATCACGAAGATATACTTTGGTAAAAAACAAGCAAAATTAGACACATTTTTTCCGAAATATGAGTAATTACTTCGATAAAAGCTTCATGTTTGTTGATTTCTTAAATACAATATAAAAATAAATCAAACATTTTGTTTTTTTTTTCAATTTGTTGTTCCTGTACATTATCCGCCGTTTTCAGTAATCCGCCGATGGTTAGGATTTTATGGTGGCGGATTAGCGAGAGAGTACTGTATATAACTTCATTGATTTCTATGTAAGTACATATTAGAAACTAGTTTGCATGGCTGAGTCACTATCGCCGTAGGACCTATAGACCATGTTATAGAAAAATAATATGTATATAATATTGTATAATATTATGTATTTAATATTGTCGAACTGCCTGTCTTAGTTGGGTGAGCGTTCGCCTTCTAAGCAGGAGTATCGGGTTCGATTCCCGACGGAAACACAAGTTACAACTCAAGGAAAGTTTGTGTTTCTAGTTGTGATTGTGTGTGATGTGAATGTTTCCGGCACACACGACACCGACACAAGTAACAACTTAGTGTGGGGCTGCGTTAACCTCAAAAGGCGCGAGTCTCAGTTCGGGGCGAACTACTAAATAACTTGTTTATATTAACTTCTGTTCAAAATACCTGTGGCCACATAAATCTTGTTAATTAATTTGTTATAACTCTTTCCTCGTACATTTACGTCAAGGGATAGTACCAGAATTAATAAATAATAAGGAAAATGACATCATATTTAAAAACACACACACTTATATTTAAATACACACCTGATCACATTATAATAAGTATATTAATTGATCGAGTGAAGCCAGATCTCTAAGTTAACTTGCGTCGTTCAGCACTTTGTCCGTTCGTCCGTCTGTCAGAGGCATCTAGCGTCTAAACCATATAAGGGAGTGACTTAAAAGTTTCATAGAATATGTAAAACTACGGCCCAAAGCCAGAAAGCCATTTAAAATTATATAAATTAAAATTTTAAGGGGGATCCCATACATGCAAGTGGGGAGCAAAATATTTTTTATTTTTTTATCTACCCTAGTGGGGTATCGTTGAAAAGGGCTTGACAAGAAGAGTACGAAATCGGTTTTTAAAAAAATCTATGTTGGAAAATAACGTAGTATAAGTCACTGTTTTTAGACCTATTTTGTCCCGGGGTCTATCTCAAAAACGCTTAAGGCGACTTGGTTTCGAGTTGGCGGACTGGAGCCAAACTGTAGCCTTGTAGAATTGCCTGCATAGTCAGCGTGCGCGAGAAATTTGGTGTTTTTAGTAAAGTTTATTTATTTTTTCTATCTAGCCAAATATATTCAATCGTGTATCGCTGAACATATCCGACTAAAATATTTTGTGAACATTTATTACACATAAAAAAATGCTGTTAATCGACCGTTTTCAAAGGTCAAATCTTTAATATTCATGAGGATAAATCGTCCAATTTGGAGCCTACTTCACCTTAAAGCTGAAACTACGTATAATATCCCTTATCAGGTGATAAGGGATATTATACGTAGTTTGATTTGTGTATTTGTTTTGTTTCATTGTTTGATTTCTGTATTTGTCCCCTCTCCATATTTTTTGTTGTTCAAGTACACCTGTACTTGAACAACAAAAAATATGGAGAGGGTACATGTATGTGGGGAGCAAAATATTTTATATTTTTTATCTACCCTTGTGGGGTATACATATCTTTAAAAAGGGCTTGACAAGTAGAACACGAAACTGGTTTTAAAAATTATCTATGTTGGAAAATAACGATTTGGTTTGGACCAAAGTCACTGTTTTTAGACCCATTTTGTCCCGGGGCCTATCTCAAAAACGGTTACACACTGACCGCTGAAACTTACGTATAATATCCAAATATATCCTGTACTTGAACAACAAATACAGAAATCAAACAATTATTATATAGAAAAAAGTTATAAGCAAGTAACATAAAAGATTTTCTCTATGAGGCAAAATGTAGGCGCGAGATCTCAGTTCAGCGCGAACGACTAGTATTATAAAAAGAAAAAAATAGAGGGATATATCTTTGAAATTCAGTGTATTTGCACACACTGCTTAGCGGTGGTGTTACTTAAAATCAACATCGTAATACAAGCTTTTATTTAACTTGCAATGTTAATTTTTGTTCGGGTGGAATCTTGCAACTCAATTTTGAAGCAGATATCTTCAACCGATTGAGCTGAAATTTTGTATTCACGTTTAGTTTGGATGACAATGCATGGTTAGCTGTGTGACGTCATTCTAAATCCAACATGGCGGAACACCCAAAATGGCGGACAAGTTATTTGTAATGCACTTCTACAATACGGGTATCAAATGAAAGGGCTTGCTTAGGATAACTCAAAAATAAAGTGACGTCACTTATTTTTCGAGGTGAGATGTAGTCAAAGGTCAATCAGAGATTAAAAAAACTTTTGGTTTCAGGTGCACCTGAACCACCTTCAGTGAACACACTGCCTGGATGGAGTCAAGGTAACCATAATCATCATCATCTCAGCCGCAAGACGTCTTCTGTTGGATATAGGCCTCCCTCAAAGATTTCCTCAAAGAACGGTTGGACTGAGTTCAGTGTGTTACAGATTTGGTTGATTGGTTATTTTTTATCGACGCTCGAAGGCTCCGAACGAGTCAAAGCACCATGGAGTAATAAATAGTATAGAAATCTAAATTTGACAGACAATTCATCCAACAATTTTCATCTTCAACTTTCAGTTTAACTTTACGTACAGCATTTGGCGGGAATTCTCATAGAAATTTGACATTGACAGGCGTCAGAGTGTATTACAAGTTCTCTCAAGGCTATTGTTTGGTTGTGATTAACCGAGCACTGAACGTGCAGGGGTCGGCAACCTGCGGCTCGCGAGCCACATGCGGCTCTTTGGATGTGAAGCTGCGGCTCTTAAGTTTCATACGCAAATATTATTTATTAAAAAAATATCATTTAATAAAACGTTCTGGATCGCCACTATTAACAAGCCAAAGGTATATTATCCAAAGGTAGCAAAAGAGTTCATTAAAATCAAAATCAAAATCAAAATCGTTTATTCACATGGGCCCCAAAGAGGCACTTATGAAAGTTAATGAATCTATTGCCAGATTCGCAAAATTACAGCCATCTCGAGAAGAACCTGGCAAGAAACTCGGCGGCGCATTTTTTTTTTTCATTCATTTTTTTAAAAAACATTCTTAATTTCTAATACATAATTTTCTTAACCTAGGTGTTATTATGGTAGTCGCTAGAAAGAGCCTGTGCAGTTTGCCTCCATGCATCCTTGTCATTAATATAGTCATTTATACAGTTGATACAAGTAAATTATTTAATATAGTCATTTATACAGTTGATACAAGTAAATTATGGGATAATTAGGTATAACGCCTGCATAGCGTTTTCTATACGATACTCACAGTGGTATTATTGTTGGCAAGAAAAAAATTGTGGCTCTACTTTGAAATTTTGTAAATTGTAATTTTTGACTCTTCCGACTCAAAAGGACTCACACTAACAGAACGCTCTAACCATAGTAGAAATATATAAGTAAGTTACCTTCATAGAGTGGTACCAAACGCGGCTTGTATGTGCTTCCGGCATTCGGGTAATTACTTATCTAAATAATTTACGTAGTTATTTGTAAAGCTTGGGAAATGTTCATATGTAGTGAAAGGAAAATCGCATGACATTTATAAATAAGTATATGTAAGCTTTTATTCATTTTCCAGGACAAAAAAGTTCTAGTATCGACCGCATCAAAGATCGACCACCTTTGCCTATTCCTCCTGAAGAGGTGTATGAGGGTATGTTTTTACTAAGACTTCTTTATATTTTAGACGTTTTTACATAATACTATAAAACAATGTGTAACAGAAAGGTGTAGTAATACTCTAGTCACACATCTAGCTACATGTATGGTGTCTAACAGGAACTTCTGCATTCGCGGCAGCACCATTAACATTGAGTTATGATGAATAAAAGTTTCTAAAAAATTATGTCATTTGCGGGTTGCAAATGACATAATTTTTTAGATACTTTATTTCATCAGCTACCGTTCTACACCACATAGTCTTTGGACCTAGACGTCTGACAGTGGTGGCCATAACGAAGGTCAAGGTCTCGCGCCACAGATGTAATCGTAGGGTTGTCAAAAAAATATTTTTTAATTTTTGTACGGAACAAATATCTCCGATTGCCACGCTTGTAACTGTAGGGTTGTCAAAACTATTTGAAAAAATATAAAACAAATTTTTAACTTTTGTACGGAAAAAATTATATCCGATTTCAACTTTCGTTCTCTGGTAGACGATTCCCGGCACGATACACATACACACCACCAAGTATTACTACACCTTTTTGTTACAGGTTGTATATAAATTAAAGATTTTGTAATATAAAACGACTTTTTACCGAAGATGTGCACTACCTTATCAAAATATCCTCGATACACCCAGATTAACTGTTAGAAAATGCTTTGTAGCATTAAGTTCACCTACCTACAACATTGACGGCCCAGTTGGCGCAGTGGACAGGTCCGCCCTCTGCACCGTGGGTCCTGGGTTCGATTCCCGGCAGGAGCACAAATTCCTTCCCAAGGGATATTTGTGCTTCTGGTTCTGGATGTAATGTGTGTGTGATGTGAATGTTTCCGGCACCCACGATACAAGTATTTGAACATAGTGTGGGGCTGTGAGTGTGAATGCGTTTGTTTTGTTTTGTTTAATATTGTTTATGCAATAAAAAAACATCTATATTTTTCAAACATTGAATTTCCAAAAAAATATGGTATCCAATTTACAAACCTGCTTGCTAAATTTTACAAGAATTAGTTGAAAAATAAGACGAAAGCAATTTTGCCGAAGCTGAAATGGAGGCGCTTCGCTCTCGCTTCGCTCTCGCTTCGCTCTCGCTCGGCCAATGACAAAGAGTGGAACTCATTGCCCTCGTCTTTGTTCCCCTAACAGTATAATTTGGGAATCTTCAAGTCAAGAGTGAATTTGAAGGTACCTTCTAGGCAAGTGTGCTACATCTTCGGCCGCATCATCGCTTTCCATCAGGTGAGATTGTGGTCAAATGCTTGCCTACCGAAAATAAAAAAAAACAACGAATTAATAACGAAACTATAACATTAATAAATAACTAATATTTATTATTATTTATCAATTGAAGCGAGATCTCCAAGTTGAATTGTGTGGTTCAGTACTTTATCCGTCCGTCCGTCTGTCAAAGGCATCCAGCGTCTAAACCATACAAGCGAATTACTTCAAATTCTCAGAGAATTTTTGAGAGCCTGCGTATTCCAGGTCTAGTGTGTTTACCAGCTTCGATCACATCGTCACTTACCATCAGGTGAGATAGTGGTCAAACACTAGCCTGTCACAAATAAAAAAAAAATGAATATGTAAAGCTGTGGCCCAAAGCCAGAAATAGCAATTAAAATGATATAAATTAAAAGATTAAATGGGCACCCATACACGGCATTGGTGAACAAAAATCTAATTTTTACTTTTATTTTTGTATTCAAGATTGGCAAACTTTTGACCACAATCTCACCTGATGGTATGCGACGATGTGGTCGACGATGGAGAAGGCTTGCCTAGACGATACCTATTCACTCGTGACTTGAAGGCTCCCATATTGTACTCATTAGGAAACAAGGGCAAGGAGTTCCATTCCTTTGCAGTTCGCACAATTAATGTGGAAGCAAAACGCTTCGTGCGCATTTAAATTAAATTAAACATTTTGAAGGAACTAATAGTCGGTTTTTAGTCTTTTAACTTTAATCTTGTTTATTTTCTTGGTTATTAACCTTATCTTGGTTATGAACTACCTTTTCAGTTGTGGATCCTTCACCTGTTCCGCCAAGAAAAACGTTCAATAGATCGGATGTCCCCCAACAACTACCTCCGAGAAAAAATGTTACTGGTACGTTATTTTTTTTAAACCGACTTCAAGTAAAGAGATTTTTTTCAATTTAATTGTACTTTAGATTAGAGTTTATAGTTTTAAGATTTTTTTTGATTACTTTTTTTTATATTAATTTTCAATTTAACTGTACTTTTTTATGTGTGTTAACTTTTTTCTAGGTGAACCGATTTTGATGATATTTTGAAGAGAAAATTTTTTTGGCGCGTTGATCACTTTTTGGGTGAACAAAAATCATGGAACTCCCATCATCGTCACCGAACGCTTTCCATGAGCTATATGTATATATATTATATATAGTTTTCACTTCTATCGGCAGTCCCCAAAGACCGTCCCGCATGTTTTTTTTATCTGAAAGCTAGGGCTTTCCGTGTGGTCACATTTAAATTTGATCAAGATCAGACCAGTAGTTTTTGAGCTATCCTCAGTAATGCGTATTTAATAAATTTAATGTGATCAAGGTTTCCGAGGATATAGCGGTGATGTTGTTTTTTTAAACTTATTCTTAATTTTTTCATAAACAAAGTAACTGGTACACGGCATAAAATGTATAGTTGCTGGGCTTAATGTATAGTTATATTTGCTGGGCTACGCTAAAGAAGTATACGTGCGTACATACTTTTATTTTCCATGTTATTGTCTGATTTATAAAAAAGACGTGTGGCACTCGGAGACTGCCGCGGTAAAGCTATTGCATAGCATTTTTTATCAACTTATGCAATTATAATTATTTATTTATTTTATTTATGCAGTATTTTTTTTCCTGCCACCTAGAGGCGAGTTGCTGAACTAAAGAGACAAGCGTGATATTTAAAAAAGTCATTAAAAGTTCTGCTATTCATCGATAGATGACAAAACTAAAAAGTATCACCGCTGTGCCGGTCGGAGTGGGGGGTGTTAGGTTGTTTTCGTTACGGAATTTCTGAATTCGGTCTCCACGCTCAAGGCCCGCGATAGAAGCTATGCAATAGCTTAAAAACATATTTTGTAAAACTTGTAAACTCCTTATTAACTAAAATGTAATTTCTTTTTCTTACGGCCTTTAAACTCCACGATACATTGGCAAATAAATTAATTTGTTACGGGTAGTGTGACGACAATGTTGCCACACTACCCACTTCACTGCGCTGCGTTTGTGTTTGAATAATGTTGCCTGTTTCACTTCACTTTAATAACAAATTGTGTGTGTTTGTTTTACTGTCACAGCTGTGCAGTGTTGTTTTTTTGTGTGCGACGTCACCTGCCGTTCTCAACGGAAGACCAGCGCTGGTTTAATAAGCATTATGCTGAGTTGAGGACGGTTTGTGGTAAAAATCTAAAAAAAAAACCTATTTGTAACCTTTTATCAATTAAATTTTTGACCGCAAATAAATAAACACTTTCACACTCACAGCCCCACACTAAGTTCGAAGACTTGTGTCGTGGGTACCGGAAACATTCACATCACACACACAATCACAACCAGAACCAGAAACACACATTTTCCTTGGGGAGAAAATTTGTGTTCCCGCCGGGAATCGAACCCGATACCCCTGCTTAGAAGGCGAACGCTCACCCAACTGAGCCAACGGGCAGTTCGAAATACATGTGTTTATGTCTTAACATGAAGTATATGTGTGTATACACAATTTTTTTTAACATGCAGGCTACAGCACCCATCCTCGGAAGCCCCGCACGCCTCTGATGGAGCGCGGTACTACGGCGCAGACGTTGAGACCTCAAATGCAGAACTCACTTAAACTAGGTATTTTTTTTCGCTTGCTAATTCGTACAGGGAGTTTTTTTAATGCTTGATAGGCAAGCAATTGACCACTATCTCACCTGATGGAAAGCGATGATGCGGCCGAAGGTGTAGCATGCTTGCCTATCAAGTATTATTATTGTAGATTTGCCGCGAAAGTGAAACATTTTTTGATTTTGTACTATTTTCCAAAGCCTGTGACTCTTCGAGTGTTCATGTGTACTAATGGTGGATTATATATACGATCAATTCTTATATATATATGTATATATATAATCTGAAATCTGAATCTCGGCAATTGCCTCCAACGATTTTCATTAAATTTAGTATGCAGTGGGTTTCGAGGGCGATCAATCGATCTAACTATGTCTCATTTTTAGAAAATGTCGTTTTATTCGAGCAAATCTCGGTCAACCAGGTACCAAATCATACAAACTTGAAAAACGTGGTTTTTTATTTTCGCTTTCGCTCCAAAACTCTTTTGAATAATAACAATTTGGTAAGCCACCAAAGCCACTGCTTTCTTTGTCCGTTCGTCTTAGATACTAGTAGATTTCTAAACCAAGATAAGAAGGTGAGACAGAAAGAAAGAAAGAACAAAAATACATTAATTCGTGTCAACACGCGACGTTACATTATTTACATAAGAAAAAACAAGACAAAGCACAAAACAAAATACAAGAAATAAACAATATAACGCCGAGTTATGTCACGAATGAGGTCCCGACTCAGCATATAACTAGGTAAGTAGGTGGGCAGGACCCTCCTACCTACCCAGTAACTGATTTTCAGGCGGAACCCATGCATGACATCACGCGCGTCAGGACAGAGATACAAACGAACATTTAAAAAATTATAAAACACTTCATACATATATACTATAGATTATAAATTTAAAAAGGTACTAACAAAATAATATAATATAAGACAGCTTACCTATATATAAAATTCTCGTGTCGCGGTGTTTGTTACCTCCTCTGAAACGGCTCGACCGATTTTTATAAAATTTTGTGTGCATATACCCAACATGCACACAAAACGTCTGAGAATTGGTCAACATCTATTTTTCATACCCCTAAATGTTAAGGGTGGTCCAAACCAATTTTTTTTTTGTACTAAGTTGTTTTACCAAATTTTTTTGTTCAGTTTTTGAGAGGTGGTAGAGCATTTTGTGAGTTGCTCGCCTGGCTTGCTACCAAAGTAGCTTACCACCATCAAGTTGAAAGTCTGCCGCCAAGCCAAATACGGTGTTCCGGCAGTTATCCTTGAGAGCCTGCGTATTCCAGGTCTAGTGTGTTTACCAGCTTCGATCACATCGTCACTTACCATCAGGTGAGATAGTGGTCAAACACTAGCCTGTCACAAATACAAAATTTTTTGTTTTAATTTTTTTATGAAATAATGTATATGGCAAAACAACGTTCGCCGAGTCAGCGAGTAATATAAACAATATACTTATATCTTCTAATATATAAAAAATCTCGTGTCACGGTGTTGGTGGCCGAACACCAGCGAAACGGCTCGACCGATTTTTTTTTGTGTATTTGGTAAGAATGTGTAGAGGTCGTAAAGTATTTTTCACGCTCCTAGCCGCACCCCCCATTTTTTTTTTTTTTTTTTTATTTGTGACAGACTAGTGTTTGACCACTATCTCACCTGATGGTAAGTGACGATGTGATCGAAGCTGGTAAACACACTAGACCTGGAATACGCAGGCTCTCAAGGATAACTGCCGGAACACCGTATTTGGCTTGGCGGCAGACTTTCAACTTGATGGTGGTAAGCTACTTTGGTAGCAAGCCAGGCAACTCACAAAATGCTCTACCACCTCTCAAATGTCACCTGATTAGCACCACCCGGGGACCACGTGTAGGGAGTCAGACTTAAGGGGTATCCTCCTACGGACGTGGGTGAATCGTGATTTTAGTATTTTTGTATGAACTAGTATGATACTAAAGTACTGGGCGACCATAAAAGTGAAAGAGGTAAAACGCTATCTAAACGTGGCATTATACATAATATAGGTGCATAATTTCAGCTTTGGAGATCAGAAAACGTGCCAATACAGAACAAGCGCCTCCAGAGAGGGTGGTGCCCTTTAACCCTGGATTACCACCTCCATCGATACCAGGCAGTTCAGGTATGATACCGTCTAAGTAATTTATGGAACCAGCTGACCCGCCCGGCTTCACCCAGGTAAAAAACATGCTTCAATGACTTGTGTCGTGGGGCCGTAAACATTCAAGTCACACATACAACATTCACATCACACCCAGAACCAGAAACACAAATTTCCAATGGAGACATAACTTGTATTGCCACCGGGAATTGAATCCGGTGCTTTAAAGTTGAACGCGCACCTAACTACGCCAGCGAGCAGTTTAAAGTTCCAAAATACCCTGCGTCGCCCGGGTAGATAAACATAAATAATGTACCTACACGTAAACGCTTTTACATTCACAGCCCCATACTAAGTTTAATGAGTTGTGTCGTGGGGCCTTAAACATTCAAGTCACATACACAACATTCACATCTCACCCAGAATCAGAAAACACTATTCACATTTCCCGTGGGGAGAAAACTTTTGTTCCCAACGGAAATCGAACTCGCTGCTATAAAGTTGAACACGCACCTAACTACGTCAGATACTACCTACATAATGTAAGTTCTGGGTGTGATGTGAATGTTGTGTATGTGACTTGAATGTTTACGGTCCTACGACACAAGTCATTGAACTTAGTGTTGGGGCTGTAAATGTGCAAATGATATATCCTTACCACCATAAAAATTGACTAAGGTTTTGTTATTGCTTTAGGTTCTCTCGCCAACATGGACCAAGGAGCACCGAAGAGGGTGTTTTCACCTTTCCACCCTGGATTACCACCGAGTCCAGCGACCTCCCGGCAATTAACAGCCAGTCCAGGTAACCAACTTCAGAAAAAGGAAGAGGTTCGACTGTATTTTTTTGTGTGTCCTCAGAAGTCAGAACTTTTTTCTAGGTGAACCGATTTTGACGATTTTTTTTGGAACGAAAGTTCCTTATCGTGCGTTCCGAAAGGGGGCTAGACGGAAAAAATTAAGACCAAAAGTTGTAATGACACTTTTTGCTATAGTTGTAAGGGGTACTTCCCAACGGATCATAGTATAGCCATACCACGTTCTCGTCCGATCACCGAAGTTAAGCAACGTCGGGCGCGGTCAGTACTTGGATGGGTGACCGCCTGGGAACACCGCGTGATGTTGGTTTTTGCATGTTTCTTTTAATTTTGGAACGAAGTTCATTTTCGTTCCATCCGGGTGTCCCTTGACACCTCTCAAGTTTTTTTTTTTTAATCTGGTGCTTTCCATGTGGTCCCATTTAAATTTTATCAAGATCTGACTTGTAATTTTTGAGATATCCTCAATAATGCGTATTTAATTCATTTCATCTGATCAAGGGTTCCGAAGATAAAGCGGTGAAGAAAGTTTTATTAAGATTTGCTTGCAATTAAATTATTTTTAATAATTTTGGTTCCTCAATCTTGTGCACTTAAATTTTTTATTATTTGACACTGGCTTAGTACATATTTCATAATAGACGTCCTAGTCACAGTCAAAGTCAAGTAAAAGAGTCAAGGTCCAGTCATAGTCAAGTCTTGCTCTAGTAAAATAAAACTTCACTTTTAACTCTTGCAGCTCTGAAAAAGCGTCCGATTCCCCCACCACAAAGCGCCGCCACCCAGAGATTCCCCCTGCCTCGCTTCGCCGCCCCTGGATTGAAACCACATTTGCCCCCAGGGGAGAGACCATCCCCTGGTGCTGGTCCCAAATGGAGGCCTCGTAAGTATTCTGTTCTTTAGTTCTGCCTAGCATTGCGAACGCTATAAAACAAAATAAAATTGTATATCTTAAAGATTAATATTTTTGCAGCTCCACCAGTGAAGCCAAAACAACTGCATCCGCTCCCTGCACTTCCGCCAGAAGGTAAAATATCATTAATAACAACAGGAGTTTTGGCGCGAAAGTGAATTTTAAATTTTTAGAAGTCCACCATATTGGATTATGAGTAACGTCACTTTATTTTTCGAGTTATTCTCAACAAGCCCTTGCATTTCATTATCATATTTTAGGAGGGCATTAATAATAACTTGTCCGCCATTTTGAGTGTTCCACCATGTTGGATTTAAAATGACGTCACACAGCTAACCATGCATTGGCCTGATTCTGATGGACACTCACTAAATTAAATTTAAACTATCCCTGTCTCTTACAAAATAGAAACACAAGACGAGATAGCATACATTTTAGAGCTGTCAAGCTAGTTTATCATTTAAAATATTAACAGCAGAAAGGCGCTTGTTTTTAGTCAACACCAATAACATACTCGACTAAGCTTGCATAGACATCTAAGTAAAGTAAGCTGTGCTGTCAAGTCTGACTAACTTGACAGCACAGCAGTATGCTATCTCTGTCTTGTGTTCCTATTTTGTTAAAGACAGGAATAGTTTCAATTTAATTTAGTTTGTGACATCAGAATCGAGGCCATTGTCATCCAAACTTAACGTGAAAACAAAATTTCAGTCGGTTCGAGATATTGCCTAGAAGGTACCTATTCACTCTTACTTGAAGACATCCAGAGAACTTAGAAAACTACTATTTCTTACCGGTGAGATAGTGGGCAAACGCCAACCTTCGGATAGAAAAACTAGTTAAGAATCAGACCTTGAACAATTTGTAATAAACCTTTTTTTTCAGCATCCTGCCAGAGTCAAGCAATGCCTATAAACAGGGGCAGAGGGAACGAATCTCCTGATGAAGACGATGACCAAGAATGGGTATACGAGCCCTTGCCTCAGTATAACATCTACAGTGTTTGAACACTCAGTGTGGTGACACAGGCGTCTCAGTCGGTTTTCTCGCGTAGTTAAAATGTACAGTTTTACATAGCTAATAATTCTGATCTTCAATTTCCGTTTGCGCAGAATTAAACATTACTAAGTTCGGTTTCGGACAGTATTCGAAATATGTAATTAATCTGATGAACAAGATGGCGGCGATTGAAATCGACCAAAACAGCGCAAAATGGGGTTTTGGCGCGAAAGTGAAAAATGTCGTTGTTCAATTTGTATTATTTTTAAAAACTTGTGATTCGTCCAGTGTTAATGTGTAATAACGGTAGATTATTAACCGTTGATACTTAGTGAACGTGCTTGAGTGTAGGCAAGTATACCTATTTACAAAGTTGTAAAAGCGTGATTTTCGCTTTCGCTGCAAGACTCAATAGAAGTTCTAGTAAAGATTCTACCACTTTTTTTTTACTTTACTTAATTACTCGCTGGCTAAATGCACAAGATTAGATAGCCAACATTAGCAAAAAAACAGCGCAAGATTTTAGCGCGCGTAGCATCCTACTCTGTCATTGGTAGATGGAAGTTTCCCTCCCTCACTACCATAATTAGTCTACTGCGCATGTTCCTGCACATAGCGTAAGCTTGAAATAAATTATAAGTCATCGAGAGGAATTATTTAATAGTGTAAAACTGTACCAAGCTGTGGAACACGGTGCAAAAGCATAAAAAATTGTCAACACTACGAATTTAACATGTTTTTAGATACTATATTGACGTCTCGCCTCGACTTTTCTATGTACAAATAGGTTTTTTAAAGATCATTAGCCTATATCCAGCAGTGGACTACTTGTGGCTGAGATGATGATCACTGTTATTCTTTAAACAGCGTATCTGTGGTTGTAGATGAGGGCACTGTTGTGAAGTTTCAACTTATAATAATTTATTTTGGGTTACAAACAAGTAAGAATACTGTTAGATTTAATATTTATATACAGGGTGTTTGGTAGTGTTAGCCAAACGTGGTGGACGTGTAGTTGGGCCTATTTGGAAAATACAAGTTCGCGTAAAATCCGCTAGGTGTTGTTTTTTTACCGTTGATTTTTTTTATTTTTTAGAAATTCCTTGGTGGCATTTTTTTTTTTTTAATTTTTTAGACTTAGACATTTGATTTTTATTTTTAATTTTCCTAGAATTAAGAGCTTAGAGCGAATAATATAGGCATTGTTGGGATCTAAAAGAGGCTTAAGTAGGCCAAAAGTACATCTGAGGCCATTACAATAATAAAAAATACCAGAAACATGCAAGAAAATAAAATTTTAAGGCAAAAAAGTAAACCTTTCGGAAAATTATAAAAAAATATTTAAAAAAAACAAGAACACCTAGCTGCTTTTACGCGAACTTGTATTTTTCAAAAAGGCCCAACTACACGTCCACCACGTTTGGATAATCCTCTACCAAACACCCTGTATATGAAACAAAGTCGGGTTCGAACACTTATAACTCGAGAACGGGTGGACCGATTTTAATGATCTTTGTTGGATTTATCTCTGCCCCGAATAGCAGAATAACTATTAAAATATCTACATTTTGAAACGGAATTGGGGTTTTGATGATATTTCGAAAATTACGCGGGCGAAGCCGCGGGGAACAACAATTACTAATAAATAGCATTTAATCAAGATTAATTGCACGAAAAACGCGTCTCAAAATATTAATTTACAATTAGTTCCAGTTACAGCCATTTTATTTTAACCCTTATCGATTAAATTCTCAAATAAAAAAAGAATCGTCAAAATCGGTTCACCTAGAAAAAAGTTATGAGGTAACACACATAAATATATATACACCCTGTAACAAAAGGTGTAATAATACTTGGTGGTGTGTACGTGTATCGTGCCAGGAATCGTCTGCCAGAAAACGAAAGTCGAAATCGGACATAATTTTTTCCACACAAAAAGTAAAAATTACATTTTTCAAATATTTGTGACAACCCTACGGTTACAGTGTAGCGCGTGACCTTGACCTTTGTTGTCGCCACCACTGTCAGATCTAGGTCCAAAAACTATGTGGTGTAGAACGGTAGTTGATGAAATAGGGTTGCAAATAACATATTTTTTTAGAAACTTTAATTCATCATAACTCAATATTCATGCTGCCGCGAATGTAGAAGTTCCTGTTAAACTCCATACATGTAGCTAGATGCGTGGCTTGAATATTACCTCACCTTTTTGTCACACATTATATTCTTACATGCATAAAAATCTTGCTCATTTTATTCAAAAATAAGTTTTACTATCAACCTTTTGACCGCCAAGCCATACAAAGCATCCTCGCTCCAGACGCCAACCAAACATTGTATCGAAATACAACATCGTTATTAGAGATGAACAAAACTTTCCGTCAAAAACTATTTACGCGGCTGCATTCCATATAATACAGACAGTCGTATAGGTACACAATAAAAATAACAAAGGTATAGTATACATACATGTACTGTTATTCATTTTCTCACCTTCAATGTTTGTCTTCTAATAAAGTCACGGCGTAGAGGACACGAAAATCTTCGTCTTCCATTGAAGCCCTTGGCGTCCAAGAGTAGGTAATTTATCGTATAACGGAATGACATCCGATTTGTGTGTTCTTCACCCGTATCTTGTAAGTATGTATGTATATATCTATATATATAAAAGAAAGTCGTGTTAGTTACTCCACTTATAACTCAAGAACGGCTGAACCGATTTAGCTGAAAATTGGCAGGGAGGTAGTTTAGAGCCAGGAGAAGGACATAGGATACTTTTTAAGAACGTACATTTCTTAAAATTTTTTTTTTAGATTTCGACATGCTTTCCATTTTCTCATACGTCACTCGGATTTGGTAAAGTACTAGGCAAACATAAACATGAAGGAGGTAATAATATAGTCACGTGACATTGTAACGCATGCCGGGTATGGCTTCCTAAATATGCACATTCATTGACTGTTAGGCGGAACGAAGGTCGCCGGGACAGCTAGTGTACCTATATTTGTAAATTTCTTTTTTACCTCGTACAGCATACGACCTCAATTGCTACAATATCTGTCCATCCAAAGGTTGTCTGGCAGGAATCGCTGAAAGCGATAGGACCGCCCATGTCACCGTCTTAAACTATTAATTTCCTAGTTATAAGTTTGTATCTATTAGTCTACAAAGAAGAATTTTGTTGTGTATTGTTTTGTATAGCTCATAGAAACAAAGTAATCGCTAGCGAGTTCCATCCAAGGTCTCAAACATACACACAAACATACACACAAACACACTTCGCATTTATAATATTAGTACGTAAGTTATATCAGATTTGCTTTGTAAATTTATAAAAAAACATATATTATAATAAATTAACTTTATTAATTGTATTTATTTACAGTCATTTAAAGATAAGTATATACAGTCGTAGAAATAAATAATGGAATTTTTTAACTGCTGTTTCATTTAAATGTTCCTGTTAATTTAGTTACTATTAAAGTATTAATTACTCTAAAAATAAATAAAACGCAAGCAAAGCTTAAAAAAATCGACTTCACCGCTTATATTTTGGTTTGGCTTGATCGAATTCGATAAAATGTATATGGGACCACCTCTGAAGTATAATCCACCAAACAAAAAAAATCAACAAAATCGATTCATAATAATTGGCGGAGATATCGCGTAACATATGTATGTTACGTTCATACAAAAAAAAACACGCAGTCGAATTGAGAACCTACTTTTTTGAAGTCGGTTGAAAAACAAGATGTGTCGTAAAGACACGTGACAGAAGCGTAACTCTTTAACCGACTTCAAAAAAAGGAAAATGTTCTCAATTCGGCTGTATTTTTTTTATGTGTTACCTTAGAACTTTTTCTCTAGGTGAACCGATTCTGATGATTCTTTTATTTTTATTTAAATTTGATCAAGATCTGATCAGTAGTTTTTGAGTTATCCTTAATAATGCGTATTTAATTCATTTAATCCGAGCAGTGACGTCGGAATTTCAAGCTTTGCTTGCGTTAAAGAATCATCAAAAAACGTCGAATTGAGAAACTTTTTTTTTTAAGTCGTTTAAAATTGTTCCCACCGGGAATCGAATGCTATACCCGCTGATGAGAAGCCAGACGCGCGACCAACAACAAAAAAATTGGTTCTTATTTAAAACTTATTCTCGAAGTCATCGAGATCAAGTTTCTTTTTATCGGTGATGATTTCGTCTATATCTTTTAGATCCTTGAGGGACAGTTTACCGGAGCCCCGTTCAATCGGCTGGGGCTGAGATGGATCAGGCTTCCACCCAACGAAGTTAATAATTTGGTACGTAGCTGGCACCCCCCGAGTCTTACGTTCGGGACACTCCTGGAAACATTTAAAATCAGTTTTAATTTTACAAACAATAATTTAAATAATTAAACGCAAGCAAAGCTTCACCGCTTTATCTTCGGAACTTTGATCAGATTAGATGTACTAAACACGCATTATTGACGATAACTCAAAAACTAGAGATCAGATCTTGATCAAATTTCAATGGGGCCACATGAAAAGCACCAGCTTTCAAATAAAATAATAATCATCAAAATCGGCTCACAACGAAAGAAGTTATGAGGTCACTTTTGAAGTCGGTTAAAAACGAGAACATCGTCAATGTAGTCCACAGAATACGCATTATTGACGATATTACAAGAACTACTGATCAGATCTTGATCAAATTTAAATGGGACCAATTGGAAAACATTAACATTCAAACAAAAAAAAAAACAAATTCGGTTCACGTGGAACGAAGTTATGAGGTAACACATAAAAAAAAATACAGTCGACTTGAGTACCTCCTTCTTATTTGTGAAGTCGGTAGAAAAACCGACTTTATCTTCGAAACTACCTGATTTTAAATGAATTAAATACGCATTATTGAGGATAACTCAAAACCTTCCTATTGATATATAACTAGTATAGGCCCGCGGCTTCGCCCGTTGACGATGATGATGATAAAGGTAGCCCACGTTCTAATCCAGATTATAAGCTACCTACATTCCAAATTTCATTAAAATCGGTTAAGTATTTACGGAGATACGTGGAAATTATGTGTGATTACGTAAGGTCGCTAGTCTATCGGTTTTCTATCGTCTACATTTTGGAGAGTGTGCGCAGGAATTACATGAGCTAATTCCACCATGCCCGTTTTACCATCTAACAACAAGACAAACTGTCAAACGTCATCCATTTATGGTTGACATACCTCCAGTTCGCTCGAAGCGTTTCGCTTCTACGTACATCATCCGTACGGCGAGGGAGTGGAACTCATTGCCTGTGTCTTTGTTTCCCGAGGGGTATAATTTGGGAGTCTTCAAGTCAAGAGAGAACAGGTATCTTCTAGATAAACATGTCACATCTTCGGCCGCATCATCACTTTCCATCAGGTGAGATAGTGGTCAAATGTTTATCTATAAATCATAAAAAAAGAAAAAAAATAACATTCACACACACAAACTTTCGCATTAATAATATTAGTAGGATTGTGAGACGAGACGAGCGCTCACCTGATGGTAAGCGGGTGTCACACTAAATATCGACAGTTCATTACTTCGACAAGTTGCTTACTTCGAAAAAATATATTTCGACAAGCCAATGCTTCGACAGATCATACATTCGACAAGGAATAGTCCGACGAAACTAACTTCGACAACGCACGCTTTAGAAAGACCTCTACTTCGACAAACCCTGCTTCGACGTGCACTTGTTCGGCAGATAATTATTTCGACAGAAACATACCTTCGACATAATTCTGCTCTAGTTTGGATTTCAGAGCAGAATTATTTATTTATTATAAATTATTTATTTATTAGGTCTGCCAGCAATTGTTACATCGATACATGACGTCATCGACCGAAACAGTTCCCGCCGGGAATCGAACCCGATACCCCCTGCTTAGAAGGCGAACGCTCACCCACTAAGCCAACCGGGAGTTCTCAATTGTTGAAATGATGTTTTTTTTAATGCAATAGGCAAGCATTTGACTACTATCTCACCTGATAGAAAGTGATGATGCGGCCAAAGGTGTGACATGCTTGCCTAGAAGATACCTATTATATGTTCCACAAATTACACTTTTTTTTTATTCTAGATAGGCAAACGTTTGACCGCCATCTCACCTGATGGTAAGTGACGATGCGGTCGACGATGGAGCACGTTTGCTTAGAAGATGCCTATTCACTCGTGACTTAAAGACTGTATTGTATACTGTGATATTGTATTTATCAGAAAACACAGACTCAGGCAAGGAATTCCACTCCTTTGCATTCCGCAAAGGAGTGGATTTTATTTAATCGATTTTTATCCGCATTAATCGATTTTTCTTTATTAAAAATTAATCGATTTGTAAAAAATCGATTTTAATATAAATAATCGATTTCTGCGAAAAAATCGTTTTTTTTTTGTATTGTTTAAAAGTAAATGCTTTCATATTCCAATAATAAACCTAAAAGATTCAAATTACCAATGAAATGGATATCAAAAATGAAATAAAATTATATGAATTAAAAAATAACCAATTCAAAACTAAAACCAAAGGCTATAAAATTTCAAGGTAAGGAATTACGAAACCAAATAGCATTATTAATGTTGTGTATGGCTTGAAACACGTCTAAATTTCGACTTACTTTGTAGTCGACTAGTTTCGGACAAATTTGTTGTCCTTCATCAGGATGAGTCAGACGCGCGATACGCAGAGGCGAGCGGCGAGCGGCCTCGGCGCGTGACTCATCCTGATGAAGGACAACAAATTTGTCCGAAACTAGTCGACTACAAAGTAAGTCGAAATTTAGACGTGTTTCAAGCCGTACACAACATTAATTATGTGTAATACTCACGATAGTTTTAATTTTCAAATAGCATTATTGATACAAATTTTAGTACTATTATATAATCTATAAATATTTATATAATCGATTTAAATAAAAATCGATTATTTTTAACATCCCTAATTTATGGAATATCTACCATATAGCGGTGTCGCTTGAGAGTCTGTCTCTTTGTCTGTAACGTTTAAAGCCGCCTACCTTCCCATACATCTCCTCGTACAAAGCCGCGGCGGCGAATTGCACGTCCTTGTTAAGCCGCACCGGTCGGTTCAAAGCCGCGTTGGAGTCGCCGAGGGCTTTGACGTCACGCATCACTTCCCACGCCGTCGGGTACCACACTGTTAACGTGTCCACGTCCACAGTTTGGAGAGTGTAGCCGGCGCTGGAAGGGTTAAAACGTCACTGTCAAACGTCACTGTGAAACGTCACGTCACTGTCAAACGTCATCCATTTATGGTTGACATATCTCCAGCCCAAAACAGAGAAATTTGGGCATCTTTGGAGGAGGCCTTTATCCACCTGGGGGGTTCTTGATACATTTTAAGGTTAAATAGCAAGCACTGTAAATATTATTTAACGCATTAAGAAAGAACAAATAAAGGCTTTTTAAGCTATTGCATAGATTCTATCGCGGGCCTTGAGCGTGGAGACCGAATCCAGAAATTCCGTAACGAAAATAACCTAACACCCCCCACTGCGACCGGCACAGCGGTGATACTTTTTAGTTTTGCCCTCTATCGATGAATAACAGAACTTTTAATGACTTTTTTGAAATACCACACTTGTCTCTTTAGTTCAGCAACTCGCCTCTAGGTGGCAGGAAAAAAATACTGCATAAATAAAATAAATAAATAATTATAATTGCATAAGTTGATAAAAGATGCTATGCAATAGCTTTACCGCGGCACTCCCCGAGTGCCACACGTATTTTTTTATTTATTTTATTTATAATTAATGTTGTGTACGGCTTGAAACACGTCTAAATTTCGACTTACTTTGTAGTCGACTAGTTTCGGACAAATCTGTTGTCCTTCATCAGGATGAGTCAGACGCGCGATACGCAGAGGCGAGCGGCTCGAGCCTCGGCGCGTGACTGGCCGTGTTTCAAGCCGTACACAACATCAATTATGTGTAATACTCACGATAGTTTTAATTTTCATATTTTATTTATATCTCCAGTCGCTCGAAGCGTTACGCTTCAAATTGAATCAAATCAAAATCGTTCATTCACATGGGCCCCAAAGAGGCACTCGTGAAAGTTAATGATTCTATTGCCATATTCGCAAAATTACAGCCATCCCGAGAAGAACCTGGTAAGAAACTCGGCGGCGCATCTTTTTTTCATTCATCATTAATTTTTTTTTAAACGTTCTTAATTTCTAATACATAATTTCATTAACCTAGGTGTTATTATGGTAGTCGCTAGAAAGAGCTTGTGCAGTTTGCCTCCTCCTACGTTCATCTATGAAGGAGTTATCTAGGAGGATATTTATTTGTGAAGGAGTGGAACTCATAGCCTGCGTTTTTGTTCGCTGAAGGGTAAAATCTGGGTGTCAAGTCTAGAGTGAATAGGTACCTTCTAAGCAAGCATGTCCAATCTTCGCATCGTCACTTTCCATCGGGTGAGATAGAGGTCAAACGTTTGCCTCTCTTGAATAAAAAAAAACTACAAAAATGGAGATTCAAGTCCAACTAAACATTTCTTATTTGAAATATGCAATAATATAATGTAAGTAGCTGTTCCCCGCGACTTGGCCCGCGATAGGATAGAGCTTCAGAGCTTGGGTCATCGCCGCATAGTAGCTAGTCTCTCGGTTTTTTTACCGACTTCCCAAAAAAGGAGGAGGTACTCAAGTCGACTGTATTATTTTTTTAAGTGTGTTACCTCAAAACTTCTCTCCACGTGAGCCGATTTCGAAATTTTTTTTTTAGTTTGAAAGATGTTGCTTTTTAATTGGTCCCATTTAAATTTGATCATGATATGATCAGTAGTTCTTGAAATATCGTCAATAATGCCTATTTTGTGACGAATAATGCTTACTTTGACGTTGTTCTCGTTTACCCGACACCTCATAACTTCTTTCGTTTCGGGCCGATTTTGATGATTCTTTTTTTATTTGAAAGCTGGTGCTTTTTATGTAGTCTCATTGAAATTTGATCAAGATCTGATCTCTAGTTTTTGAGTTATAGTCAATAACGCGTGTTTATACATTAAATCTGATCAAGGTTCCGAAGATAAAGCGGTGAAGTCGGTTTTTTAAGCTATGCTTGCGTTTAATTATTATAGAATACATTTCGGAGAGTGTGCTAAGGAACTGCACGATCTAGTTCCCCCATCCCCGTTCTATCATCGGACAAGCAGACAAACTGCTAAGCGACACCGCTATATGGTGGACATTCCACAAATGCGCACTAAGCGTTTTGCCTCCGCATTAATTGTGCGAACCGCAAAGGATTGGAACTCCTTACCTGATTCGGTGTTTCCTGATGAGTACAATATGGGAGTCTTCAAGTCGCGAGTGAATAAGTATCTTCTAGGCAAGCGTGCTCCATCGTCGACCACATCGTCGCTTACCATCAGGTGAGATGTTGGTCAAATTTTGCCTATCTAGAATTAAAAAAAAGAACATTAACGCTTTCACACTCACAACCCCACATTAAGTTCGATGACTTGTGTCGTGGGTGCCGGAAACATGATTGCGTAGTTGTGTGTGTGATGTCAAATGCTTTTCTAAATAGTTAAAAAAAATAGTTTTATATTCTTTTGCATACTTTTACATACTTTCACACAATTTTGCATACTTCCGCATACTTTGACATACTTTAACATCACACCAATCTGCCTAGCTGCAATATTTAACTGTAAATACATACGCAGTCAGTAATCCTCCAATATCTCGTATCCTAGTGAATGGCGAGATGTGAGGTGACACTCCACCCAACCGCTCAGACTCTGCTAGCTGTAGAGACTGCCTCAATTCGATAAGCGTGTCGGATCCATATAGACACGACATAAAAACCTGGAAAAAGTAGTTTTATTTTTATATGAAACTAGCTGTCCCGACAACAGTCAATGAATGTGCATGTTTAGGAAGCCATACCCGGCATGCGTTACAATGCCACGTGACTATATTATTACCTCCTTCATGTTTATGTTTGCCTAGTACCTTACCAAATTCGAGTGACGTATAAGAATGATTTGTATACAACAATAAAAAAAATGTGACGTTCCTAAAAAGTATCCTATGTCCATCTCCTGGTTCTAAGCTACCTCCCCACCAGTTTTCAGCTAAATCGGTTTAGCCGTCAGTGTAACTAACACGACTTTCTTTTATATATATAGATATGCATTTTTTTTATGAATAACATCGAAGCCAGAGCTCAGCTGGCCGCTAAGAAACTGGGTAGCTTCGCAAAGGTTAGGCAGCCCTTCACACCGGGGCAGCTTCTCAATTTATATCAAGCTCAAGTCCAATCGTGTATGGAGTACTGCGGGTACTTTTCGGATGGATCCGCTAAGTACCAGCTTGGTTGACATACCTCCAGTCCGCTCAAAGCGTGTCGCTTCTGCTTTTATTCTGTATTGCGAAGCAGCGGAATTCGTTGCAACGCTTCTTTGTTCTGGGAGTTTTCAAGTCAACATTGAATAGATATCTTCTAGTCAAGTATGCTACATTCTCGTCCGCATCATCGCTTTCCATCAGGTGAGATAGTGGTAAAATGCTTGTCTATCGAACAAATAAAAAAATACATTCATATCGAACCCGCAAACAGAAATGCAAATTTCCTGTGGGAAGAAAATTTGTATTCCCATCGGGAATTGAACCCGGTGCTTGCGACGCGCATTTAACTACGCCAGCGGGTACTTCAAAGATACATCTATATAAATAAAAGAAAGTCGTGTTAGTTACACTATTTATAACTCAAGAATGGCTGAACCGATTTGGCTGAAAATTGGTGGGGAGGTAGCTTAGAACCAGGGATGGACATAGGATACTTTTTAGGAACGTCACATTTTTAAATTGTTGTATACAAATCATTTTCTCATACGTCACTCGAATTTGGTAAAGTACTAGGCAAACATAAACATGAAGGAGGTAATAATATAGTCACGTGGCATTGTAACGCATGCCGGGTATGGCTTCATTCATGCACATTCATTGACTGTTAGGCGGAACGATGGTCGCCGTGACAGCTAGTTATAAATAATTGAAAACATAGACAATCTTATACGCACAATGTGCAGGATATAGGAGCAGTAACTGTTGGTGAATCTGTGACCCGTCGTCCTGCCCTAAAACTAATTTTCAGAAACAGATCACTGTTTTCAGAGATTACTTTTACAAACAAACAAACTTTACCTCTTTATAATATAAGTAGGTATAGATATTATTATTTTATATTTTTACTTTCTTTTTTATATGCTCAATAGGCAAGCATTTGACCACTATCTCACCTGATGGAAAGTGAAGATGCGGCCGAGTAGTACTGCATAATACAAGGAACTTCAATACGTACGCCATCAGGTTTCAAGCATTTCATGACCTTGTCAAACACGCCGGGGAGGTCATTGACCCAATGCAGCACGAGAGATGACACCACGAGGTCTACGCTGTTCTCTGGAAACTAAAATTGACCATGTTAACTGCCCGTCGGCTCAGTTAGATGCGGTCCGCTTCCTTAGCAAGGGTATCGAGTTTGATTCCCGGTGGGAAAACAAGTTTTCTCCCCAAGGGAAATTTGTGTTTCTGGTTCTGGGTGTGATTGTGTGTGATATGAATGTTACCGGCAACCGATACACTAGTCAATGCAACTTAGTGTGGAGCTGTGAGTGTGAAAGTGTTTGTGTTTATTTACCGTCCACTTTTCATTTTAATTTAAACACAACCTTTACTTTCGTTATTATTTCATTAAGACTTGTTTTATGTCCTTAAGTCTTAGGGTGAGGAGTGCTTTGCAGTCCCACTCAGAACTTTATTATTTTAAGACAGGCAGTCAGATACCATATTACTAAGATCATCAGGCAGTAAACCGGAATGTATACCACCCTCAAGCAAATCTTTCTTGGTCCTTGTTGTGTTTAGAAAGAGGTCAAAGGGTAGAGTATCCGAGAATATAAAATATAATAAAATACAGGTTGTGTTTATAAATATACAATACCTGGACGATGAATGTTTTTTTTTTGATAAACGACGCTTTCTAAAAATGAAACCTAGATAGATCAATTTATCGCCCCCAAATCTCCCTGCATACTAAATTTCATGAAAATCGTTGGAGCCGTTTCCGAGATTAAGATTAAGAACTGCTCATTCAAAGGGATTAGATGACAGAAGTAAAACTTTTGTATTAGAGGGAAACATTTTAATTGTGCGATAATAAGTCGACTGTATCTTAAATTTATTCGAAAAATGTGCAGTTCTTTCATTGTTTTTGGTAATTTATATCGATGACTGGAAATACGCAAATTATACTTTTTTGCATAAAAGTTGTTTTAGCTGTATGCAGGCACAATATTGAGTTATTTCGTCTATTGCATACTACAATGACACAAGTTGAGGTCATCTTACTGCTCAGTGCATTTAGTTAATGGATCTTTAATGCCAGGTGCATTTTAAACTACAATAATTGGCAACCCCTCTGTCAGAACAGGCGCAAATATTACATACTACAACAACACAAGTTGAGGTCGACTTACTGCTCAGTGCATTTAGTTAATGGATCTTTAATGCCAGGTGCATTTTAAACTACAATAATTGGCAACCCCTCTGTCAGAACAGGCGCAAATATTACATACTACAACAACACAAGTTGAGGTCGACTCACTGCTCAGTGCATTTAGTTAATGGATCTTTAATGCCAGGTGCATTTTAAACTACAATAATTGGCAACCCCTCTGTCAGAACAGGCGCAAATATTACATACTACAACAACACAAGTTGAGGTCGACTCACTGCTCAGTGCATTTAGTTAATGGATCTTTAATGCCAGGTGCATTTTAAACTACAATAATTGGCAACCCCTCTGTCAGAACAGGCGCAAATATTACATACTACAACAACACAAGTTGAGGTCGACTCACTGCTCAGTGCATTTAGTTAATGGATCTTTAATGCCAGGTGCATTTTAAACTACAATAATTGGCAACCCCTCTGTCAGAACAGGCGCAAATATTACATACTACAACAACACAAGTTGAGGTCGACTTACTGCTCAGTGCATTTAGTTAATGGATCTTTAATGCCAGGTGCATTTTAAACTACAATAATTGGCAACCCCTCTGTCAGAACAGGCGCAAATATTACATACTACAACAACACAAGTTGAGGTCGACTCACTGCTCAGTGCATTTAGTTAATGGATCTTTAATGCCAGGTGCATTTTAAACTACAATAATTGGCAACCCCTCTGTCAGAACAGGCGCAAATATTACATACTACAACAACACAAGTTGAGGTCGACTCACTGCTCAGTGCATTTAGTTAATGGATCTTTAATGCCAGGTGCATTTTAAACTACAATAATTGGCAACCCCTCTGTCAGAACAGGCGCAAATATTACAGTAGTTTAGCAAGTTAGTGTTTTGATAAGAGCTGATTGTGACTGTTTATTAATAAGATCTGAGTGTGGGAAGTTGCGAATACTGCTCGTTAATCAAGACGATGACACCCACCACCAGTCTCTCGTGACCACGACCAGTGCAACCCTGCCGAAACGTCGAGGTTAATCAAAATAATGCTATTTTGAAATTAAAAGTGCAATTAGACCCAGTTTTTGAAGTTCGCAAAAGTTTTAAAAATAACAATTTAAGAGCTGATTGTTGTAAATTTGATAATATGAAGTTTTTGTTTTGTTGTTATGTTTATGTTTTTGTTTCTGATTGAGCAATTTGGTCGCTCAGCTTCAAAGTCCTTTTTCACACAATTAAATAAAAAAAAAATGATGTTTTTTTTTTTATTATTGATAAAACCAGCTACTTAAAAAAAAATTGCAATGAGCACAGTTCATCAAGAATATCTCTCAATTGTCACTTACATCAATTGCTTCCTCATCCATGACCACTCTTTCAGCCTTGACTCCATCTCCGACCAAAGCCTTGTCGAGGTGTGACTGGGAGGTATCACAGAGAGTTACCTTCTCTACACTGTCTGGAAGGAAGTGCCGTGAGACATAGCCTCGGCATGCACCTATGAACAAACAAACACTTTCACTCAGTTTCTTGGTGCTCTCTTCTCTAGTCTTTTACTTTATGTACATTTTGAACACCGGAAACTAATGCATTATTGATTACAATTTCATGAAAATATTTAGAGCTGTTTCCGAGATTCAGATTATAAACATATATACACTAACCGTGCCCCGCAGCTTCAACAGCCTATGTATTAATCCTAGGTATAAGCTATATACATTCCAAATGTTATCCAAATCAGTTCAGCCGTTAGAGCGTGAAGACGGAACATACTTACACACTTACACATAAACTTTCGGATTTATAATATTAGTAAGATATACAAGAGCTGCTCGTTTAGAGGTATATGATACCAGAGCCACTTACCAAGCTCAACAGCATTTGTAAACGTTCTCTTGATGTCGAAAACACGATCAGCGGTACGCCAACCAATCTCTTCTTTAACATACTCGGCAAGATGATAATCGTCACTTAACGCCGCTCTCTCCCTTTGCAAAGCCTTCGCCCTTCTATCAAATATATTCATAGACCGATAAACAGAGCTGGCGCTCTTTTGTTTTACAGATGCAGGATTTGCAGATGAAGACCTATTTATTTGTACTAAATTTTGAACATTATTACGTAAAAGTTTTTGGCTTAATCTCGCTGCCTTACTTAAGTTTATCTGTGATAAAAAGGGGGGCAATTTCATTATAGACATTTTAGGCGGTTCTGGTGATTTAGCGTTAATAAATTATGAAAGAAAACACATAATTTTTAATGTGTTCGTTTTGAATTTTTAAACGCGTTAGAGGTTATGTTTTGAAAAATAAAAACAATTGGGCAACCCTTAGTTACACAGGGTAGAATATATTCTTTTCTATGGTTACACAGGTTACACAGTACTAGAAATAATACCAGGACAGAAAACAAGATCCTACTAATTAAACTTCAAAATATTTTTCACAATCGCCGCAAAAAAAATTGTAGCACAAAACGTAAGCGTATTTAAGTATTAGGGAGAGGAACGCATTGTTATCCCTCGTGGATTATTTGCTTCGTATTTAAAGTTTATATTATTACTGCATCTTTACAATAGCAATGGTATTGCTTACCATCAGAATGCATCTAACTCGTATCTTTTTTAACTAGCATAAAAAAACCTACTGACACGTTTAATAAGGATATCATTCTTAATCTATGATAAGACATTGTTGGATCACTGTTGTTGTAAAGTTATGATGATGTGGTCGAGAGTGGTAAACATGCCAGGTCTAGAACTTAGGAAATACACCACCGCTTGCCGATTTGCTGTTCTAAACGTACAATAGCCAGTAACTGGTGCCATATAGTTATGATTATATGGCACCAGTTACTGGCTAATGTAAGTTTAATTAAACCCTTATCAGTATTCTATCTTTTCTATAGTGTTTCCCAGACAGTCTGCACAGAAATTACACAAATTACAACAAGACAAACTGTTAAATGCTATACATAATTTATATAGTTGACAGAGGTACCTCCAGTTCGCTCGAAGCGTTTCTCTTCTATGTTTATCGTCTGTACTGCGAAGGAGTGGAACTCATTGCCCGCGTCTTAGTTCCAAAGATTTAATCTAGGAGTCTTCAAGTCAAGAGTGAAAAGTCATCTTCTAGGCTTCTTATATGGTCAAATGCTTGCCTAACGGTAAGCAACATCCCGCCTGTATACATCTAGTGCCAACCAGAACTTTAAATAACAATGTTACGCTGCACTGCAATGCGCTCTTACATTGCGAATAGTTATTATATTGGCTATTTGCTCTGTCAGCCGGAACAAATCCTGCTAGTGCAGGCTATTGTAAGTTTAGAACAGCAAATCGACAAGTGGTGGTGTATATCCAAAGTTCTAGACCTGGCATATTTACCACTCGACCACATTATCATCACTTACCAACAAAAACAAAACAGTGATCAATCAAAGTCTTATCATAGATTAAGAATGACATCCTAATTAACCGTGTCAGCAGGTTTTTTTTTATGCTAGTTTGAAAAGAGACGAGCTAGATACAGTTCTGATGATAAGCAACACCATTGCTTTTGTAAAGATGCAGTAATAATCTTAACTTTAAATACCAAACAAATATTTCACGAGGGATAGCAATGCGTTCCTCTCCCTAATACTTAACTAAAACATGTAACTTAAATGCTAACGTATTGTGTAAATTTTTTTTTTTGGGGCGGTTGTGAATAATACTTTGAAGTTTAGTTAATAGAATCTTGTTTTCTGTCCTGGTATTATTTCTAGTCACGTAGTGTAAATAAGGGTTGCCGATTATTACCTGTCAATCTCAGCTGGTACCGTATGTAATGTAAACTTCTTTTTGGTTTTCGTTTCTTGCTGTATTACTTGTTTAATTATAATCAATCAGCTAATCTACACGGAAACGTGAGTAGAAAACTGCAGCGCTATGGTTGGCATCTTCACTTAATTAAGATTTCTTCTACAAAATAAGCCGTCAAAACATAACCTCATTTCAGATGTGGCCGATTCTAATGCAATTTTTGAGAAGTAATGCACCCTACATAACGCTACCGATAGCTGCAGTGGTTGGAGTCATAGGCTATAACTTGGAAAGCATCTTATCTGATAGATATACACCGTATAGTAGTAAGTATAACCCAAACAATCATTGGACTCCAAGCAAGTCACTGGCGTCAGTTTTTATTGCGTATGTTTTGTAGTGGCAGGATTCGTTTGAAGTGTCCGCCTGGGGCAGTACCACACCGTTGCCAGACATTCAACTGTCAAACTGTAGTGTGCAAATATTACTGTATTTCGGATTGAAGGGCAATGTTGCCAGTGAAATTACAGTGCCTAAAGAGATTTAACATTAATATCTTAATATCCGGATGACCGAGCTTTGATCGGTTTTTTGTTTTTGGAAGAATGTGTTTGAATTTGTAGCCTCAGAAAGCTCCATTTATTGTCGAGTAGAAACAGTTTTTTACATCGGTCATGGCGTAATAGATGGCACTCATAGTCTCTTAAACCTGGTTTTTCAAATGCAGTTTGGGAACCGAGCATTTCTTGGACCTGGAACGTTGATAAATCGATTCCTTGGGCCGAAAAACCCCTAATCTGTAACTTATTGTAGAAAATCGTTGGAGCTGTTTCCGAGATCCTGTTTACACACTCATATAGAATTGCTCGTTTAAAGATATTAGAATGCAGTGATTTGCCACACAGGATTTTGATCTATATAAGTTTACAACTCTGGGTAGCACGGAACTGTAGTGGGCAAGCATGACACTTACCATCAGGTGAGCGTCTTGCTAGACTCATCATACAATAACATAAATAAAAATGTACCTACCTACTTACACATACGTATCGCAACTTTTGTATATGTTGCAGTCAAATCTCTTAACCAATCTTAAAAAGTATGAAAACTATTGCGATTTCTAAATGAAAATGATAATTTGTTTATTTGGGAAATAAAGACATAATAAAGTACAATTGTGCTATGTGCCACAAACTAGGCAAAGCCTCTGTCTAGGGCCTTGTTAGCCTTGCTATTCATAATTATTAGCCATTTATTACCATAATAATTATCATTATTAAAACTATCGTGAGTCGTATTCATGTTGATTTAGTTCCGGTTGTACTCACGTTATTCTTTATTTAATCGAGAAACTCGACCGGTGTTCCTGGCGCGAGTACTGAGTACGCGCAGGCTCTCGTTGCCGCTACAGTACATGCTCCCAAGGATGAGCGTCTATATTGCTCGAACACCAGTCGAGTTTCTCGATTTAATAAAGAACAATGTGAGTACAACCAGAACTAAATCAACATAATAATTATCAATCAAAAGTAGTTTTGGAATTGCACAATCCAATTCCCTCATTCCCTTTCTATTATCGAATATTGTGACAGATTCCTAAGCTAATTCATCTTTTTTGGTTTTCAGAAGCAGTCCAAGATCAAAGGCTAGAACGTCAAGAAGAGGAGGTTTTAAAAGATCCAACAAATGTCGAGAAACTAAAGTATAAAGAAAATGTTCTCGGGAGGAATGTATCGCCATCATTGCAAAAAGAAAAAGTCTAGTCGAAACATGCTATATGTTTATTCATAATGCGAGTCATATTGTAGGCCTAGCATATTTACCACCCTCAACTACATCATCACTTACTGAGTGGTCAAATGGTAGCCTGTCAGAGAAAAAAATGTGCCAACTGTACGCATCCTAACATAAATGCTTTCACGCTTGTGTTGTGGGTTTCGAAACAATCACATCACACACACAAGACACCCAGTACTAGAAACACAACTTGGTTTTGAAATTTGAACTGCCCATTGGTTTAGTTGGGTGTGTGTTCGCCTTCTAAGCTGCGGGTATTGGGTTTGATTTCCTGTGGAAACACGAGTTCTTACTGGGAAAAATTGCATTTGGGGGGAAAGCTTGTGTTGTCACCGGGATTCAAACCCAATACCAGATGCTTAAAAGGCGAACACGCACCCAACTAAGGTAAAGGGTAGTTCAAACTACAACAATGTTATTGGCACCAATGATGAGAATTTATTTATTTTCATAGCTAGTTTCTATTTCTAAGTTTAGATGGCTGGAATAATATAATAAATTATAAGTTTTTCTAGCCAACCTAGTCACCAATTAACAAGAGGCATTTGGCTACTGCATTGGATGTTTGAAGTTCGATAGGCAACTATTTGACCATTATCTCACCTGATGGAAACCAATGAAGCGGCTGAAATATGTAGCATGTTTATATCTGTAAAGCAAAGGAATTGATTAGCCGATCCTTTGTTTCCCAATGGTGTAATCTGGGAGTATTTCAGTCATATCTGCAGCAATATCAACTTCCATCAGTTGCGTTAGTAGTTGACAGTGCCTATAACAAAAATATATTTATTAACAAGCAAACAAATGCTTGCTGCATTTGTTTTGGTAATAATTACGTTACTAATTGTCCTTTTAACTTAATTATAATTATTAATTTTCTGATCCTTCTATTAAATATCACCATTATTAATTTTCTCTAGTGCCTCTTTGGAGATTAAATAAACAACTTTAATTCTGTTATGCAAACCATTATTTGTTACTTGAATACGTGATGGTTGAAAAATAATAGGTATAATCGTTTAATCAAATTTTCTAAATAGTTTTTCAATGATTACTTGAACAAAATACAATATTTGTTTATGTATTTACTATTAGTAATAATTTAGTGTCTCATTTGGACCACGTGAATAAACAATTTTGAATTTGAAAAGCTATTCCAATCATCTAAATATTTGTGCAATGATTACCTAGTTATGCATTCCGGAAACAGACCAAATACCATAGCAATCGATGCGTCAAAACTTATCTACCTACTTGATCAAATATTTCTTTACCTATGTATTTATTGTTACCTTAGTCAAATATTGTAAATAGTAATTGTTTTAATGAAATACTGAGCGTTTTATTTTTGCAAATCATTAATGCCTAGACATAAACTCCATATGACCCGTCCTACTTCCTACCTATATCTTACCTAGTACATGAGTCAATTAATTATTAGTCTCATTCGAATAACAATTCATAAATAATATATTAAAACACTGTACCGCTATTCGAAACCTTTATAAATATGAGAATAACGTGTTGTCTTCTGTCCCGTGGCGGTATACACAATCTACCCTCTACTTACCATATACGTCTACTGTCAATGTCACTGTTATGTCACCTGGCAGCACCTCCGCCGTATCGGCGCGGCGTCAATATTCCTCATTGGCGTTTTGAATTTCGTCCCGTGTGGTTGTCTGGTGAGTTATTTTTCAACTACCTATTTTTTATTGAGGCACTAGATTTTAATATAGTAGCTTAATTCTTTTAAGCTTATTATTTTTCTATCCTGTTAAGTCAACTACATGTTACATTAAAATAAATTACATGATCGTTCATATGTAAAGTAATGGTTTTGTCGGTTATAATAATATCCGACACCATCAGTAGAAGAAATAGAAATATTTTTTATTTCAGCTACTTACTTTGGCACCGACCAATAAAGCTACGTTAACATTATTTTTAGTCTAGAATTTTGTCATGTGCATTTTACTTTGCAACTAACATTTATTTTCAGAACATATTGGCAATAAAGCCAAATATTTGGGTTTGTAATCGAAATAATGTAATGATTGGACATACAGATGTAAGATACATTTACTTTTACACTTAAAATAGTATATATTACCGTGATACCGACAGTTTTATTAGCGGTTTACTGGAACTAGTCCGCAAGACAGTTTTAATCGTTCAATTAGTACCCACCTTTGTGATTTAATGCTAATATTCAGGCTCATAAAATAAATCTTTTTGGCTTACGGTGTCTGCGCAGGACACAAAGCCTGTAATACTCGCAGTATTACCACAGAAAACTTCTTCGATTCATGAATAAAAAGTTTAAGCGCAAATACTTTTTCTTCTTGTCGGTATCGACAAAAATGTGGGTATGAGCAAAACTTTTTGGCTAATCAAATAATACGATGTTTGCGCAAGACACAAAAAGCCTTATATACTCCTAGCATTACCATACATACTGCTCCGGCTCATAACAATAAAGTTTTAAGGCAAATACTTTTTCTTATTTCTCGGTATCTACAAAAATGTGGGTATGAGCAAAATTTTTGGCTAATCAAATCATACGATGTTTGCGCAAGACACAAAAAGCCTTATATACTCCTAGCATTACCATACATACTGCTTCGGCTCATAAAAATAAAGTTTTGAAGCAAATACTTTTTCTTATTTCTCGGTATCTACAAAAATGTAGGTATGAGCATAACTTTTGGCTAATCGAATCGTACGATGTCTACGCAAGACACACAAAGCCTTAAATACTCGTAAGTAGCATTACCACACAAACTGCTCCTATACAGCTGGTTGTCAATCCTCTAATAGTTATAACCAAAGATATTACCTACATGTATACATACGTCTACCAATATTCATTATAACAGGCAACCTGCGCAAAGTTAGTGCTTAGATTAATCAGCAAACAAGGCATGCTTAACAAAATATCTGCGTAAGACAAATGCATCCTAAAAGCATTGCAGCACAAGCACAATGCTACTTATTGCTTAAATCCTCTGTAGCATTGCATACAGAGAACTGTTCCTATACTTTCATCTTCATATCAACCTGTTCAAGGTTATGATTCTAAAATCCAACTTGGGTATGGTTAAATACCTAATAAAATGATTCAAACATTGCGTTTCTCCAAAATACAGACAATAAGTATAACGATGTTAAAGCAGTGCATAATTATGTTTCTTACTAATCACACCTTGGTTCGGATGCATTACTATCCCCCACCAATGTAGTTTCACTAAAATCGTAATAAAAACATAATTTCAGAAAGAAGTGATGCAAAAGGCTCATTGTTTCATCATTAATCTTTCTTAGGATAATTTTAATTCCTTGGGCATCCTACTTCTGTGATTACCCGGTTGTACGATGTTCAACGTTAGAATCCTAACTAAATTACCACCAGCGCATGGTTATATCTTGGAGAGTAACTAAACAGGCATTTGTCAATCACCAGCGCATGGAGCATCTTGTATCTTGGAGAGTAACTAAACAAGGTACAACAGCCATTTGACAATCACAACACACCACTATGGCTCTTAAAGACCAACAGAGGCCAAGTAATTTCTAATAATTAACAATATATTGTCAAAGAAATAGACACGGATTCAGCCAAAGGTATCGCATACCTATTTCAACATTATGAATTGAATTTGTATATCTTTATTTGTAAAATGATTATTTTCATGTGTGTCGTGAAAAATTGCAGTGATTACAAAATTACCATGTTATGATTCAATTTTGCCTGACACGATCAGTGAATATGAACAAACCCTTTGGAAGAGTACTGCAAATATCATTTTAATCCTTTTCACCTGCGGGTAGTTCAAGCGTACACTTGTATTATTCAGTATTTATAGTTAATATAAATCTCACAAATGATAAAGATTTTGTCTAGACAGATCTTTTCTTAGTAATGGTGCAAAAATATCCTATGCTTGTATTAGACATCCGATAAGGACCTATATCATATTTTTGTCATATATGGATTGGTTTTAAACCACTATTATTCGAAGACAATCTTAACCCTCGATTAAGAGTTTTATAATTATGATTAAATAGAATACAAACTCCAACAAATAAATGTGATATTATTATAATGAGTAAGTAAATGATAAGTGAACAATAATAATTATTACTCATTGAATAGTGAAGTGTAATTTGGAAACTATTTATGCCAATGCTTATGAATGACAAGTCTTAATGGAAATATCCCTTGTTGGAGCCTAAACATATTTAATGTGATTTTCTCGCATGAAATTCTAAATATCGTCAGTTAACTATGCGTTTACGCCAGCTGTTCATTGAGGAATCATAACGGTTTTGGTTATAAATGCGGTTTGTGACTCCTACAATTGTAAAGAACAAATTTTTTTTTTTGTTGGACGTCACTGCTTGGACCACCTTGTATGTACTACAATCAAAATGAACGAGGTCATCGACAAAGTACTAGCAAAACTTACTGTGAATGTGTTGCCACTACTAGCCTGCGGCTGGTGCGCTAACTGATAAAACGATGTACCTATCCGTCATCACTAGAACTCTTCGTTAATAAAATAATGTCTTTATTAAAGGTACATGCAAATACATACCTACACACCTTTTTAGGATTTACTTTGTTAATACCTCATACCAGATCAATTAAGTGCTTGATCCAGTTCACGGAAAGTAATTGAACTGCTTTTATTTTGGTTTTAAGAAGGATGAGAATAAGATAACCTAATATAACGATAATCATCACACACACATTTTCATCGAAATAGAATGAAAGATTTTGTTCAATACAAAATGTTGTATAATCTTGTAACGAATTGACCAATTATAATTACCTACCTAGTGAAATCGTATAAATAGACTGGTTTGGCGAGTATTCGTCCACCCTAAATATATCATTAATTTATCTTTACGATATTTTATTTTACACATTTAAAAGAATGGAAATAATATTCTACGTTGTCCTACTTCGTAGTATGATTGAGATGGCTCGCTTGTCATGGAAGATTTCCCGTCTTATTGAACAGTAGCATTGGTGCGACTATATTCTCAGACTCAAATATTAACGTATCAGTTCTTTAAATCTTTAACAAACAAAGATTCTGAACTACGACATGCCTGAAATTGAATAATATTAGTCTTGAGTTGAATAATGTTATCCAGGTGTTACGATAAATAGATATAGTAACGAATAGACATCTATTCTGCAAAATCAATATGTTGATATGTCGAATATGTCGACTAATATGTCGATTTTGGATTTAAGTAGTAACAAACATACTGAAATGTAATGATCATTCTCCTTTCCTATACCTAACATAAGCAAGCAAGCGGCTTGTTCGTTTGTATTTCTTGAGTGCGTATAATACTATTTTGAACAAAAGCATTTTAGCTTGCGGAGCAGAATCTGTTTAGTATTAGCCCCTCTTCATTTTAATTCTCATCATAGTTATGTAAAATCCGTTTTACCAAACTAGAAACGACTACTACGGTCAATAAAAGTGCGTCCATGTGATGAAAGACTTAGATGACAACAGTGTGTATCAACAACAGAAATATCAATAAGTAACAACATGCAGTTGATGCCTATTATTGCTTAGCATACACACTCAAGTTTATCCAGTAGGTGCATAAGTTTGTATTCTACTAATTATGATTTTAAATAATAGATAATTGAGGCCCTATGTACCTTGACAGACGATTTATAGACTACTGCAGTGGTCATTGTAACTACTTACAAACGCGTTTATATAGAGATAAGAATAGTTGAAATCTATAAATATTTTTATTGTTGTGCATATTTAATTTACATAGAATATCCTTTCATAACACCTATAATGTATAGATATATATACATAATTTAAGACATTGCCAAATCGTATGATGTAAAATCGATCATTTTCTCTTGTATTAAATTGGATCTGCTAAATATATTTAAAAATAAGCTTATTTAATAAGTGCAGTCTCGACCATCATTTGATTAAGTACTAACAAAACTGTAAGCTCCAACTAAAATCTGGTTGACGCCTGAACACATTATAATTAAGACCCAGTTACGGATACTATGCTATCATTGAACATCATCAGAACTGAATTATAACATATTGAATATTATAATTAACTCTTTGTTATATACTAAAATTGCCATATTGTATTACAATAGTTGTTAGTCTTCCTACAAAATAAATAAATAAATAAATATATTGGCGTGCGTCAGCAAACTATTACCGCATTTCCTAACTTCATTAATTTTAAGCATTATCGTAGTATCGAAGCTTTGCAAATTTATATTTGATGATTAAATGAATATGAAGTATAAATAATGTTTATGTAATTCAATTCGATAATTATAAAATAAAAAGGACCACTTCAATTTATACCGATTGTAGTCATAATAATATAGTTAGAAATTCTGGTTTGTAATTGATATATATGCAATCGAATTGAAGATTGAAATTGTTTTATTACAGATTTTATTATATAGATTAATTAACATATCCTGGATTTTCACATTGGCGTCTTAGTCACCAGGCGATAACAAACAGGTCTCATATTTATAAAGGTTTCGAATAGCGGTACAGTGTTTTAATTACAGCGTTTTACCTACCAATAAAACGCATATTAAAATACTTACCCTATTCGAAACCTTACAGTCTAAAACTGCCTGGTTATAAAAGGTAAATATTACAAATATGAAACCCAATGAGGAATATTGACGCCGCGCCGATACGGCGGAGGTGCTGCCAGGTGACATAACAGTGACATTGACAGTAGACGTATATGGTAAGTAGAGGGTAGATTGTGTATACCGCCACGGGACAGAAGACAACACGTTATTCTCATATTTATAAAGGTTTCGAATAGGGTAAGTATTTTAATATGCGTTTTATTGGTAGGTAAAACGCTGTAATTTATAATCTGGTGCAGAAAGGCGACGATGCATGGGCCATATTTTTTAGCAGATAACTACCTACTTCTTAAACTTGAAGATTCGCTTTCATAACTCCCAGGTCGGCGAGGTGTAGGGAGTTATAGCATTGAGTGTTCATAAGTCCGGGTGTGAGTTTTCAATGCTACATATTTCGCAGCATCGTCTGCCTCGAAATCAAAGGTGACTCGTGAGATGGTCATGTGGTCAAAATTCAATACTTAATCATGAATGTTAGTCACATGGATAGAGTGGAAAACATGAAGGAGAAGGAATTAGCTAGAGTCGAGGAGACAAAATAAGATCAAGTTTTTAATACTTGATCCTAGATGTTAGCAAATATAACGTAATCACTCTATTTTAGTTGTTAACGCAGATAAAACTTTACAGACAAAGATACAATTTACAGATAGGTACAGTGCTGCTGTCTTTAAAATAGTTCGCGATTCGCGCCCAAATAGTAGAAATGGCACAAATGTATTTTATTTATAGCACTAGCAACTTTTAAGCTGTCAACAAAAAAAAAAAACAAGCGACCTACTGTCATTGAACCGCTCGAAAAAAAACCAACGCGCATCGCTTCTCTTTTGGAATTTATGGTACTGTAACAAGGCTCGCTTTGTGTTAACCGTCTAATTATTGCGTGAAATACGGGAACAAAACGCGTAAACAATGCATGTTTAGTGTTTTCTAACGCATCCTCGCCGCGTTATACGCGAGTGCCGCGAAATTCCTAACGTTGATCCGTCAGATCAATACAAAAGATATCACAATGCGGCCGTAGCCTAGCGTCACTAATGGACTCCAAATCCGGCGTCGGAATTCAAGACCACTGGATGAAAAGTATGATGGAACCGGCGACTAGCGACAAAAGTTCAGTTAAACACGAAAAGATGGCTGAGCAGTACAACGGAGGAGATGATAGGATCATCAAACGTTATCAATGCAACGTTTGCGAAATGACATTTGAAGGTATGGAGTACCTTTTGCTTCACAAGAAGTTTCACGGGAGCGACAAGGACGAGCCGACAATGGAGCCCGAGCCTGTGCCAGTGCCTAAACCAGGCCCGAAGAAACGTCGCAAGTTTAAGTGCGATCAATGCGACGTGAAAGTGAATTCTCAGTACCACCTCGATATACATAAAAGTAAGCACGAAGGCGCTGCCTCTAAGAAGTACATTTGCGAAATTTGTGACCGTAGCTTTGTTGCAGCGCAGTTCTTGAAGAGCCACATGCAAACTCACTCCGCTGTCAGTACGATCAACTGTGAGATCTGTGACAAAAGCTTCACGGGCCAAGCTTACCTCAAACTACATATGCAGCTACACAACGATATAAAGAAGTTTAAATGCTCGAAGTGTGATGACATGTTTCCAACTAAGAATTGCCTTAAAATACACATGAAAAAGCACACTAAAGTTAAGAATTTCAAATGTGATCTTTGTCAGAAGTTATTCGTTTCTAAGATTACGATGGAGAAGCATCGTCAGACGCATGAAGGGCAGCCTCTTGACTGTCTTGTGAAATGCTCTCAGTGTGATCGTACCTTACACTCATCATTGTTACGTACGCACATGACTAGAGCACATCCTCCCCAAATTGATGATGACGTAAAGCGACCCCACAAATGTACAACATGTGGTAAAAGCTTCATCGTCAAAATCAATTTGAACCTCCACATCCGGGTTTGTCATCCGGACTTAGCGGAGCCGGAAGAGGATGATGAAGACGTCATGACGGACAACTCGTAATCTACGAATAATAATCTGAACTTGTAATACTTAATGCGATTATAGCTACTTATGGATTACGTCCACAAGCGAACCTCTCAATAATAACTCTGATAATCTGTTATAACATAAAACATTGATTTATTAGATATGAAAAGTACAATATATGAAATAACGACATAATAGAAATATGTATTAAATGTATTTTATTATAATTGCCAATAATAAGTCTTCCGACTCAACAGGTTAATGAAAATGTACAATTAAAGTAAGTTATTGCGAGATTCGCTTGTAGATGTGATTGTTTAGGCATGTTTCCTAGATGGAATGTATTTTGACTGGTGATTAAAATAGCATACTATGCTACAACAGATTTCATTGGTATTAAAAGACTTATAAATTGTCAGACTCGCAGCCCCACACTAAGTTCAAAGACTAATTTCATGGGTGCTGGAAACATTCACATCACACCCAGAACCAGAAACACAAATTGTGTTCCCAACAGGAATCAAACCCGATAGCTGCTTTTTAGATGGTAGACATGGTATAACAGGCTGCTCGCACTGTGTTCGTTGGCATAGTGAATGAATCCCTGGTAAATGCGTATTAAACTTCAGTTTGCCACACATTTGTAGGTGAGGTCAATAATTTTAGCACCACAGATAATCAATTGCATATTTAGCACCATAGATAATATATCACATATTGATCCAGTTTTCTCTTTAATATTTTGCAATTGGTTATTGCATGGTTAATCCATGGCATATCTGCCAATAAAGTAAAGTCGTATATCTGCAATGCATGACTATGCAAAATGTGGGATCGTAGATCCAAAAAAAAAAGCCTTCACTAAATTTTTATGTCAAACAATATCAAATTAATGTCATTTTTAGACTGGAAAACCTGTACCAGTCTAGATAGACCTCTTACTGCCATTGTAATGTATAGTGAATGGAGTCCATTCGTAATGCAATAAAATCAGATATATACTGTATTTTAATAAGATAGATTGTTAGATTTAAGGTGTTTTGTACTTTTTTTAATGAAATAGAGATGGTACACATAAAACTTTAGTGTAGTATAATATTTTTAATTGGTAAAAATGTTTGATCTGCTTCATTATAGCGTACAACATATGACATAATCGTCATCTTTGTGCATTGGTTTATATTATTTGACACTGAAATACCACTTACCTGAAGTCTAAACCCTATCTGATTCCCTGTTGGGTAGCGAACCAACCGAAGTATTAATACTGAAAATGAAATCTGTTTGTAATAGAATGCTAAATAACTAGTTTTTAAGTCGGTTGTACTGTATTCAATCGTTTACGTTGTATTATTTGAATATTTTTACGCTAACATAAGCAATAACATATTTCGTTCGTAGCCAATGGTTTTATTGTGCTAGGTATACATATTTCTTACTAGTATATATTATTTTAATAAATAAGAATAAAACGCACTGTGTTTTTACTTTTTATTTTGTCATTTCATACATACTGCATGCATACATAGATTTTTTCATTTAGTTTTGGCTATGCAATCGTGCATTTAGTCAGTGTCAAGTAATAAAATATTGCAAATGTATTACATGTTTCATATTAGAAGTCCTAGTTACAGGTCGCAGTCAAAGCCAAGTAAAAGGGTCAAGGCCCAGTCATTGTCAAGTCAATCCCTGATAAAGTGGTAGCATCGAGATAGAAGAAAAACCTACGATTCAAAAGAGAGAGATTAGCTGTAAGATACCTTGAGTGGTAGACATTTATATCTCTATAATATAAAAATGAATCGCAAAATGTGTTGGTAAGCGCATAACTCAACAACGCCTGGACCAATTTGGCCAAATCTTTTTTTAAAATGTTCGTTGAAGTTCAAGGATGGTTTTTACGGCGAGAAAAATTAGAATTATTGCTGGAAAAACCCTAAAAATAGCCCTTTTCTTTTTCCCATACAAATGCACCCGGGCGAAGCCGGGGCGGATCGCTAGTATGTATATAAAAATCAATGCCACTTTTCGTTGTAATTTTATAACTCAAGAACGGGCTCACCTATCTAAACCAAATGTTTAGGCTTTGTTCGGACTATTTAGTAGATGGTTTATGTGAAGTTTGCACAAAATCGGTCGAGCGGTTCTTCATTTATCACACCCGGGCGAAGCCGGGGCGGATCGCTAGTAAGTTATTATAAGTTTGTAACCACTAAGTATTAAAATAAATCATAGAAGAGTATTTTATGTAAGTGGTTTTTATTCCGCGGGACTGGGTTCGATTCCTACAAAAGCACATCCATTTTGAATTGGAACATCGGCTACTTTCTCAGTACTGACGATTTTAACTGTTTTTTTCTTAGGTATATAAAAAGTTTCTCAGATTTATATAAAATTTAAACCTAAAATTATTAAAATTAGGCATCTTCTTTTTCTACTTCTTTAGCGGCGGCGTCCTCTTCTGCCCGCTTCTTAGCTGCATCTTCTGCTTCTTTGGCCGCTTGCTATAACAAAAATGAAAACAAAATTGAAATAATAGAAACTAACCTAAACGACAGATGTAGTCCTTGATCAGATTAAATGAATTAAATACGTATCATTGAGGATAACTCAAAACCTACTAGTCAGATCTTGACCAAATTTAAATGGGACCATTCCGGAAGCACCAGCTTCCAAATAAAAAATAAACTAAAATCTGTTCACCCAGAAAGAAAGAGGTAACACAAAAAATCGCCGAATAGAGTACCTTCCCCATTTTGAACTGGTAAAAATAAGCGCCACCCGTGGCCATTTTTTAAATGATGATTGGTACACAAGTTCATCAACAGATGGCGTTACCAGTATTTTATACTAGACATATTAGATGACAGATTGGTTAAAAGGTGATTCTGAAAGATTTGAAGTAACCCCCCGTATTAAATAAAATTATTAATTAGTATGTTCTAATAATATCACACTAATAGTATGAAGGCGAAAGTTTGTGAGTGTGTTTGTATGTCCCATACCCGCGGGAATTCCGGGATAAAATGTACAACTTTTTATTCTGGAATTCGGGTCCGAGACTTACGCGGGTAAAACCGCGGGGCGCAGCTAGTTAATAAAAACATATTTTTTGCATCTATTACATATTGATTTAGTATTCTTATTTAATCTAATATATACATACAATACTTTTATAGTTAACTATTTACAACCGACTTCAAAAAAGGAGGTTCTCAATTCGAGTGTATGTTTTTTTTGTATGTATGTTACGCGATTTCTCCGCCAATTATGAATCGATCTTTATGCTTTTTTATGTTTGGTATCATGGGTTTTTTCGACTTCGAAAAAGGAGGTTCTCAATTCGACTGTATGTTTTTTTTGTATGTATGTTACGCGATATCTCCGCCAATTATGAGTTGATCTTGATAATTTTTTTTTTGTTTGGTATCATGGGTTTTTTAGTTTCAGAGGAAATCGGTCAAGCCAAAACCGAAATATAAGCGAGGAAGTCAGTTTTTCTAAGCTTTGCTTGCGTTTTAATTATTTCTTTACAATTAATGTGAGCTTTTTTATGATTGCAAAAAAATACAACATTAATACGTGTAAATGTTACTTTCTTACTGAAATATTTCCCCGTGTCTATGACAACTTATACATTAATTTTATTAATATATTTTTATAATAAATTATACATAGTCGGTTAGATAGATCTAAATAATGAATACCTCGTTTCAGCTTGGGCAAAGAATGTCCGGCGGATTTCCGGTTGTCCTCCTCTACAGGTCGCATTTCTCAACCGATTCTAGTGAAATTTTGTGAGCAAGTTCTATAATTATACAGATTTTTTTTTCTATTCAGTCTTTGGATTTTTTTCAAAATGTCGGGGATTATGGGTAGAAAACGTAAAAAAAAACGTATTTCAGGCATTCCGAAAAATACGCGAGGTCTTCAGCTCACACTGGCCGACACTGGCAGTATTCTCAAACAACGGATAGTTCAGTTGCCTTTAAAAAAAAATCTTTGGAATCGCTAATAATTGCCACTCACTCTGCACTCGACGCACCTCTAACTCGAACGGATGGCTTACACGGTATCAGCGGATCCGTTTGAACCAAACACGCCCAGTGCATGGCATTATAATCCTACGTAGTGAAAGTATATTGATATATTCTTTTGCACAATTCAGCTGTACCTACACGGAGGAGTTAATACCAATACAGCATTTTCTGCCAGTCATCCGAGAAGGTGCAAGAAAATTCGTGGTAGTGCAGTACAAGGACTATTAACTACTATGTCTATTTATGATTTAAATGTAGGTACATATATCTATATATATAATATAATCTAATATCTTTAAACGAGCAATTCTTGTATATATATATACCTATGACTGTGTAATCTGGATCTCGGAAACGGCTCCAACGATTTTCATGAAAGTTACAGATTAGGGGTTTTTCGGCCCAAGGAATCGATTTATCAACGTTCCAGGTCCGAGAAATGCTCGGTTCCCAAGCTGCATTTGAAAAACCGGGTTTAAGAAACTATCAGCGCCATTTATTACGCCATGACCGATGTAAAAAACTGTTTCTACTCGACACTAGATGGAGCTTTCTGAGGCTACAAATTCAAACACATTCTACCAACCGGCATCCGGATATTATACTATAGTATAAGTATAAGTCTACTAAAGTCTTACCGCTGCTTTATTTATATCTTCTACCTTCTTCTTCTGGAGATAAACGCTGACTTCCCTGATGAGTTCCAATTCTTCGAGATGTTTCTTTGAAAGTGGATCGAATACCTAAACATACAAGATCCAAGGTAATTTTAAAATGAAAACATATGTTTTTAAAATGTTAATGTGTAAATTAATAACATAACATAAACATTGACGCTTCAACACTCACAGTCCCACACTAAGTTCAATGACTTGTGTCGTGGGTGCCGGAAACATTCACATCACACACACAATCACAGTCAGAACCGGATACACACATTTTCCTGGGGGAGAAAACTTGTGTTCCCGCCGCGAATCGAACCGGATACCCCTGCTTAGAAGGCGAACGATCACACAACTAAACCAACGGGCAGTTCAAAAAAGTTCGTTTTTAGGATTTAACCCAAAGCGTAAAAACGGGACTCTATTACTGAGACTTCGCTGTCCGTCCGTCCGTCTATCACCAGGCTGTATCTCAAGAACGGTGATAGATAGACAGTTGAAATTTTCACAAATGATGTTTTTCTATTGCCGCTATAACAACAAATACTAAAAATAAAATAAATATTTAAGGGGGGCTCCCATACAACAAACTTGATTTTTTATAGATAATGGTACGGAACCCTTCGTGCGCGAGTCCGACTCGCACTTGGCCGGTTTTATTTAACTTAAATTAAGAATGTAAATTTATCCCAGGAACACAGGCTACTATTATTTTGATAAGCGCGGGCGGAACAGCGGGGCACGGATAGTTAATCAAAATCGGTCCACTTAGAAAAATAAAAAAAATCTAAATCGGTTCACTTAGAAAGTAGTTATACTTATAAGGACACATAAAGAAACACACATACAGACTCATTGGCGATAGTATATAAGCTAGTTGAGTCAAAACTGCAAAGTCTCGGTTACCGACGTAAGGTAGCAAACCTATCGGTATTCTATCGCTTACATTTTTGAGAGTGTGCTCAGGAATTACTTGATATAATTCCTCCAAGTCCTTTTTACCATCTACCAACAAGACAACTGCTAAACGTCATCCATTTATGGTTGAGATACCTCCAGTTCGCTCGCAGCTTTTCGCTTCTACGTTTATTATCCGTAAAGCGAAAGAGTGGAACTCATTGCCATATTACTCGTCGTTCGCGCCGAACTGAGATCTCGCGCCTACATTTTGCCTCATAGAGAAAATCTTTTGAGGTTACTTGCTTATAAGTTTTTTTCTATATAATAATTGTTTGATTTCTGTATTTGTTGTTCAAGTATAGGATATATTTGGATATTATGCGTAAGTTTCAGCGGTCAGTGTGTAACCGTTTTTGAGATAGGCCCCTGGACAAAATGGGTCTAAAAACAGTGACTTTGGTCCAAACCAAATCATTATTTTCCAACATAGTTTTTTTTTTTTTACCAGTTTTGTGTTCTACTTGTCAAGCCCTTTTTAAAGATATTTATATCCCACAAGGGTAGATAAAACAATATAAAATATTTTGATCCTCACTTGTGTATGGGAGCCTCCTTAATATTTTCATTTTCATAAATGTCATTTTTGGCTTTGAGCCGTAGTTTTACATATTCTATGAGAATTTGATGTCATTCTTACATGGTTTAGACGCTAGATGCCTTTGACAGACGGACGGACGGGCAAAGTGCTGAATGACCCAATTCAACTTTGAGATCTCGCTTCGCACGATCAATAAAAGACAAGAAGAAAGGTTCTTACCTTCACTGGAATTAAATCCAAGTCGCTCAGCGCTTTACTGAACTGTGCGTAACGGTTCATGAGGATCTCGTACCTCTCGTCCGATATTTGCTTGTAGATATTCTTCATTTTCTTTAGCTAATTAGTATAATAAATAATGAGGTTAATTAAATAAACACACAAAATGATGTAATTAATATTACAAATCTGAAAGTTTGCGTGTACGCAAGCTATAACGGCTGGTCGGTTTTTTACAAGCACTGTATGTATGTATATTTGTTCGGGTGGAATCTTGCAACTCAATTTTGAAGCAGATATCTTCAACCGATTGAGCTGAAATTTTGTATTACGTTTAGTTTGGATGACAATGCATGGTTAGCTGTGTGACGTCATTCTAAGTCCAACATGGTGGAACACAAAATGGCGGACAAGTAATTTTTAATGCACTCCTACAATATGGGTATCAAATGAAAGTTCTTGCTGAGAATAACTTGAAAAATAATGTGACGTCACTTTAAATCCAATATGGCGGACTTCTAAAAGCTTGTCCTTAAAAAAGTTTTTAACGAGTACCTAACTTATTTTTCGTTTTATTTTCCTAGATAGGTATTTAGCCGCTATCTCACCTGATGGAAAGTGATGATGCGGCCGAAGATGTAGCATACTGACCTAGAAGATACCTATTCACTTTAGACTCCCAGATTATAGTGTACTGGGAACAAAGACGAAATATGGAATTTCCATAACTTATACCTAGGATTAACAATTTTACACATAGGCTACTTTTTAACTTGATAAAAGCGGGCGAAGCCGCGAGGCTAGGCTAGTATTTAATATTTCATTATAAAATTTTATTTATTTTAATAATTATATTTTAATATTTTTTTACTTTTATTATTTTTGATTGGTTTCCCTTTTTTAGTATTAAATTTGTAAATATCATACCCATTTTTTTATTTTAGATATATTTACACTGTTATATCAATAACATTTATTGTGTGGTATTGAATCACTCTGGCACAATAAGTTCTTTCATAAATATTATTAAGTTTAAAGAATCAATTAATTAATTTACTTTTTGTCTTGTGGTAACTTGGTTCTTTGCTGTATATAATTTAAGTTTAGTTTTAGGAAATATAGGCAATTGGCCAGTAGATAGTTTACGTTTAAAGAAACAATATTAATTAATTATTTTAACTTACCGTTGTCGTGTTCAGTAACTAAAAAATCAACCAAGAATGGAGTCAGGACTGCCACGAAATAAAACGAATGCTCGCATTATTATTATAAGCCAACGATTGTCAACATTTTCTCAAATCAAATCATTTCGTTTATTTGCCAGAATATATGTAGGTATATAACACCTTTATGAACTAGCTGACCCGGCAAACGTTGTTTTGTCATATACATTATTTCTAGGAAATATTTTTTTAACTCAATAAAAAAATAGGGGTTCGATCGTGGATGGGTGAAAATGTAGGGTTATTTGTATTTTTCAATGCTGAAACATAAAAAAAATCTGTCAGAAAAAAAAAAAATTTTTTTTGGTGTGGGCCACCCTTATCACTTAGGGGATTGAAAAATAGATAACAACCTATTCTCAGACCTGCCAAGTGTGAATATAACATTTCATCAAAATCGGTTCAGCCGTTTTAGAGGAGAATGGTAACAAACACTGTGACACGAAATTTTTATATATGTACCTAGATATAGATAGAAGTAGATATCCAGTCTGCAAGCAAACGTGCAAATGATGATTTTTATCTATGCTAATATTATGAAGAGGTAAAGTTTGTTTGTTTGTATGTAAGTAGGTGGGGGTTAGTATAACTATGGAAATGAAATCGAGATTCTCAATTTCTTTAACACTAATGTCAAATTTATTGTAGTTTTTGAATTTGAATTAATAATTGGCTATTTCACAACCGTTTATTTCTGACACCCAAATTATTGGAACTAGACCTTGAGGCACATTTGACCCCGCCGTGGGCGTGTTGTGCCGATGATGAGGTTGGTTGTGCCGTTCAAAAAGTGGATGTTTTATATAAAAAAGAAGACAAGAATTATTATTTTTATGCTCTTTCTTTATTAAGAAAGTAATTACTTCTAGCATTCACAACGCTTTTTCTCATTAAACTATGTGATAAAGATAAAACACAAATAATCAACAATTTTCTTCTTTTATAACTAATTAAACTAAACATAAATTTTTAACTTGCACTTTTAGAGAGATCAATTGAATTGTTCAAATCTTATAATTATACATTTAGTATCACTTATCTTAAAATAATCATCTAATTAACCTTTGTCTGTCTTAAATCAGTCAGAAAGTTCTTAAATCAGTATTTGGTCTTAGGGTTTAATCCGAAAATGCTCTTTGCAGAAGCTCCTTCGAAGTGGTCCCTCTATTGGTCTTTCGTTTGTATGTCCTCATCCTATCAAACAAAAAAGATGACTATAATAATGGATTGCTTGGGGTCGGTTGTGCCGCGGCACATCTAGCCCCCCAACTAAAGGCACTTTTAACCCCACAGCTAGGAAACACACTTACTATCAAATAAAAAAAGTTTTGTTTAACAGAACCCACAAAACAAATCGACACCAGATGTACGAATAAGTAACCACCATCTTTGTGAAACACTGGCATTAGTAGCTTTAAAAAGAAAGACAATTGCCCAAAAAGTTTGAAACACAAAAACTATACTTACGTGTCGACGGAGCGTTCGACTGCATACCGCCGCTCGCTCCGTGTCGCAGCCGCTACTAAAATGGCTGCCGGCGACGCGCGATTTTTAGACGTTCTGAGATGCAAGATAGAAATGCAGCTATCTCTTTTTGTTTTCGAGTTATGCTCACCGGCACTACTTACCCCCGGCACTTTCAGCCCCGCTCTCCTCTACATGTATCATAGATATTTTAATTATTCAATTTATTTTTGTAGGTCTAATATATTGGTTTATTTATTTATTGGGCGGGGCGTTTAGAAAGCTGGAGGACATTCTGAAATCTCGCCAGATCCCACAATGTCTGAAAACCCGTCTATTTAACCAATGTGTTCTGCCCACCATGACATATGGTGCCGAGACATGGACGCTTACCCATGAGGCTGTGCACAAAATAGGAGTTGCACGGAGAGCCATGGAGCGAGCCATGCTCGGCATTAAACTACAAGATCGAGTCCCTAATACCCAAATTAGACAACGAACAAAAGTTCGAGACGTTGAAAAATTTGTTATGGGACTCAAATGGAGTTGGGCGGTACACATTGCTAGGCGAAGTGACGACAGGTGGAGCAAGGTTATAACAGAGTGGTGGCCAAGAGACGGCAAACGCAGCGTCGGACGTCCAGCGGCAAGATGGGTTGACGATATTGTTAGCATTGCGGGTCGAACCTGGACAAGACTAGCACAGGTCCGAGGCGAATGTAATTTTGCGAATCTGGCAATAGATTAATTAACTTTCATGAGTGCCTCTTTGGGGCCCATGTGAATAAACGATTTTGATTTTGATTTTGAATGGCAGAATATGAGAGAGGCCTATAGCCAGCAGTGGGATCAAAAGGGCTGTGGATGATGATTATTTATTTATTGCGTTGTCAACAAAAGTTTACTAGGTATAATTTGTATACACCACAGTCCACATTGTCTTCATTCCTCTGGGTAGGGCTATCTAGAGGAGATAGGTCTGAGCGATAAAACTCCGATACAAAATGTTGTTCAGCCCTGGTGTCAAATGTCAATCTAATTAACAAAACATTAACAACATATTTATTTCCATTTATGACGTGACATCCGTTAGGACTGAATACAATGCAATGGCGTTCGAATAGAGGCAACATATATTATTTAAAGAAATATATAGCTCATATATTTTGCTCAAGTACATACTAATACAGTATTAACTAATACAATGCGTATAAATTAAACTAAAAACGATTTTTTTTATTTGGCTTCGCAATCTTGTGCATTTAGCCAGTGTCAAGTAATAATATATTTCATGTGTATTTCATATTAAAGGTCATAGTCACAAGTCAAAGTCAAGTTAAAGAGTCAAGGTCCAGTTATAGTCAAGTCATGGCCTAGTAAAGTGGTAGCACTTTACTAGCACTTCTATTGGAGTTTTGGAGCGAATTCGAAAATTACGTATTTCAACTTGGTATCATTTGCCTACTCTAATGCACGTTTACTTAGTATTAACTGTTAATAATCCACCATTATTACACATTAAGACTCGAAGAATCATAGGTTTTGGTAAATTATACAAAATCAACAATACCATTTTTCCACTTTCGCGGCAAGGCAAACGGTGTTCGAAATTTAATTTTGTTTAGTCCTGGCTCCGCAAACTATGTGCATTTAGCCAGTGTCACGTGATAAATATTTTCCAAGATAGTTATATATTTTATAAAACTAATCAATAAGTATTTTTGGCAACATTAGCACTTTACTATCTAAAGTGTCCAAAAAAACGTGCTCTTTTTTTTTTCGCCAGGGCTATCTATATTTTTTTGAGTTCTTATCGTTTTAATACCTGTAGGTTCGTACAAGTTACCAGTCAAGTAAGAGAGTCATGGTCCAGTCGCAGTCAAGTCATGCCTTAGTAAAGTGGTAAAAACTTATAACTAGAACTTCTATTGGAGAATTAGAATGAAAATGGAGATACAATTTTTCAACTTTACATAATTTACCTAACCATGCACGTTCAAGAACTATTACTGATAATAATCCACCATTATTACACATTAACACTCGAAATATCACAAGTTTTGGAGAATAATACAAAATCGACAACGATATTTTTTCATTTCGCGCCAAAACACCACTAATTTCTATAATTTTCTACATGTTTTTGTTTAATTATGGCTTCGCATACTATGTGCATTCAGCTAGAGTCAAGTAATAAATATTTTTCAAGTTTACAAATATATATGAATAAACTTGAAAAATAGATTCATTAGTTAGTATTTATTCATTATTATAGGCACATTTACATAGTTAAAGTGCACAAAAAATAAAGTGATCAAAAAAAAATTAACCCTATGCAGCAGTATAATAATAATTATTTTGAGTGCTTTTTGTTTTAGTCGCCTTATATATGTATAAGTAACATTTATATATTTAGTAAATATGATATGGTTTACATTTAAATAATTGCGCTAAAGACATCATGGAGGCCATGTTTAAAATTCACTTCATACCTCGCACATTGGTTAGTTCTATTACCAGCCTTATTACAAACGTAGAAAATGTATTTTACAATGTAGTATGTAGATGCCTAGTTTCATATTTGCGCATGCGTAGTAAATAGGTAATAATTTATAAATTATAGACGTTTCGTTATAACACAAGAAATTTGAAGGAATATTATTTTGATAAAAATTGTTATTAAAACTATTTAATTAATATTTTTTAGTCTTAATTATGTAATGTAAGTAATTAAGTAATAAATTTAAAATAAATTAGGTATTAGGTATGAAAAACGACTGCTTAGCAGATTTTTTACTCTATGAGACATACCATCTCTATCTTTAATAATATATTGTTAACTTACATTTTTTTAAACTTAAATAGTTAAGTAATAATTATTATAATCTAAAAAAAATAGTAACAATATATGTGTATTGGTTAATACATAACATTTCACTTATGTATACTTCGCTAATGGAAAATAATCTAAAGAAAATTTTACTTCACATTCTAACAACAACCCTCTGTCGAACAAAACGCAAACCCACCCCTCAGGGTAAATGACTCACAACCCCCCACGGAAACCACCGACGTCACCCGACCAACCCCGAGCGCCGCGCGTAAGAACACCGCACGAAAAACATTTCAAAACCATCCCAAATAATTATGTAACAATCGGTAGTTTTTATAAAAAATAATAATTTAAAAAGTATAATGTGTTCGATTTATAAAAAAGGCGCCAAAACGGGTTACGCGCGTGAAAACAATGAGCTCGAAGCGTGGTGATGGTATTGATTTTCCAGTGACGTGCAGTGTATCTGTTCTATGCGGAATATAGTGTTTATTAATACATCGTGTTGTGTTTTAATAATCTAGTAAGTGACGCTTGGTTGCGGATGTTTTGAATAACTGCGATAAAACAAACGCGATTTCAATGCCTTTGCATGTTCCAAGTTTAAAATTGAGAAGTAAAAATCAATGCTCGTCGCTGTAACTGATTCTAATAGGAATGGAGTTATATATTTTTTTGAAATAGAAAAAAAAATGGTTTGTCCATAATTAGAGCTATACTTAGCGGGCACATAATCTAATTAAAGAATTATTAAAATGACAGTTATCATATATTTTTAATTATTCACTTTTTTCAATGTCAATTTTGACAGATGTTCAAAAGGTTCAGATGGGATATAATCCTTTCTGTGTATTTTAAAAGACGCCATATTTTATATTATCGATAAGGATATAATAATATTTTTTAATTAATTAATAATTGCATAAGTATAAATTTCTAGTAAGAAATCAATGTCCGAAAATATAAGCATTTTTAATGAAAATCAGTCATTTTTCAAGGATATTTTTTTTGCGACATTTTTATTTATTTGTATTGTTATGAATTAACAGCATAATAAACCAAAATATGCATAATAAGTTCGTAAGTTCGAGAAAATATGGGAAATTAAATTCGTGAATATATCAACACTCGAATTTTTCAGGGTCTTTGTATATTTAAAATATTAGATAGATAGATACACTCTTTATTTGCACACCAAAAAAGAACACTTACAAATAAATCTTAAATTTAACGTAGGAGCACAAAGGGCGGTCTAATCGCTCAAAGCGATTTCTTCCAGGCAACCAAAAGGAGATTGTAAAAATATTACAAACAGGGACGGTGGTGTACCTCAACACTTATTTAAATAAATAAATGTACTTACTCATATTTGTTAATATTAGATACATAATATACCTACATAAATAATAATAATATGGAATGTACATTCACATGCCTAACTACGGGCCAATTGCCTATATTTCCTAAAACTAAACTAAAACATAATAGTATAATATAATATATATATGTTTATAATAATATATTATAAACATGCACAAACTAATATATATTATACATATATATGAACTAATAAAGGACATTCATAGCTTTAACTTAATTGAGAGTGATACAATGTTTTAATTTGTTCTTTAAAAGTGTGTAGTGATTGAGAGCGACGTATAGAGACCGGTAAACTGTTCCAGAGGCGAATAGCTTGTACAGTAAAAGATTTGTCATAAAGTGTAGAACTGTGGCTTGGCATTCTCAATTCTATTAGCTTTATTTATCCTACTTAATATTATTCCGTAAGTTTGTGTGTAAGTATGTTTGTTCCCTCTTCACGCTTTAACGGCTGAACGGATTTGCATGAAATTTGGAATGTACATAGCTTATACCTAGGATTAACACATAGGCTACTTTTAAACTTGATCAACGCGAGCAAAGCCGCACGTCTAATATTATAAAAGCGAAAGTTTGTGAGTGTGTTTGTTACTTCTTCACGCTCAAACGGCTGGAGCAATTCTGATGAAATTTGGTGTGGAGGTAGCTGACGCCCTGGATTAACACTTAGGCTATTTTATACCGGTATTCCCGCGGGCCCGGGACTTACGCGAGTAATACCGCAGGGCGCAGCTAGTCCATTTATATGACACTAATAAAGCAACGCATAACACATAGGCTACTTTTTAACTTGATAATAGCGGGCGAAGCTGCAGGGCACGGCTAGTTCCTCATGAAGTATACAATTTTATATCATCCAATCTGTTTGTCGTAACTCTTTCAATTAGTAATGCTGCCGGAATATTGGCTCGAGGAAACATTATTTATTCACTTGCATTATGAACAGGAGGCAGTCTGACCTGGTCACAGCAAGGCGATTATTAAAATCACTTTATTGAAGCCTAAGAAAAGGTATTTACTTATAAAATAATTATAATTGTGCTCGGAAATAAGGGAGGACGTTAGTTTTGCTGCGAAAGTTTTTCTAAAATCAAGCTTTTATCTATGAGCTCGATGTCTTGTAGGTAAAGGTAGGTCTTTGCTGTGTATAGTTTTAGGAAATATAGGCAATTGGACTGATGACCGAAGATAGGAATGGAAGACTCAGTAGGGAGCCCAAGCCAAGATAGGCAAGGAGCTCCCGCCAAGATTCCCCGAGGGTAATAGCCCTCGGCGCCCAGCCGTGGTAAGAGTGAGATACACTGGGACCACTACCTGACGCCAAGAAAGGCTCAGAAGATAGACTTGACTGATATAGGCAATTGACTCGTAGTTAGGTAATGTACATTCCAAATTTCATCTAAATCCGTTCAGCCGTTAAAGCGTGAAGTGGGAACAAACATACTTACACACAAACTTTCGGATTTATAATATTATAGTAGGATGATGGGAATCCAGTGTATATTGCTGTCATAAGGAAAAAATGACGTATCTGCATTTTTGACAAAATTAAGTTATACATATACATAATCGGAATCGGGAAAAATAGACGCATCGACTATCAAACACTAAGTACGGGCCAATTGCCTATGTTTCCTAAAACTAAACTAAAATTATATACATCTATACAGCAAAGACCCAAATAACCTAGAAGTCATCGAGCTTATACGTTGAGCCAAATAAGTACCTGAATCAGTACTAGTTAGTCAATAATTATTGAGGATAACTAAAAAACTACTAGTCAGGTCTTGGTCAAATTGAAATCGGACTAAGAGGAAAGCATCAGCTTTCATATTAAAAATGAATCACCAAAATCGGTTCATCTAGAAAAAAGTTCTGAGGTAACAAACATTTAATAAAAGTAGTAGAATTAAGAACCTTCTTTTTTTTGAAGTCGGGTAAAGAGGCTTGTTATGGATTATTTCGAAAAAGTTTTGAAGCTTTGAAGTGGATAAATGAAAAAGGATTTACTAATTAAAATACTTTTTTAGTTTCTCGTGTTGCCTCAACCAAATTAAAATATAATTATTAAAATATTCAAACACAACCTACTAAATCTTACTTTTAATTTAGACGCATCTACAAGTCATAACATATACTAAATAGTAAAGAAATTTCTGATGTATATGACTCAATTTTGTCAAAAATGTCAGTTACGTCTTTTTTCCTTATGACAGGAGTATACAGAGTGCGGGTTATTGATTAAAGATTACTGTCTTTATTTTACCCAATTACTACGAAGCAATAAGGGGAATATGGTTTTTTACTGAATTCACAAAAAAGGAGGAGGTACTCAAGTCGACTGTATATTTTTTTTGTTTATGTGTGGTTACCTCGTAACTTCGTCCCACGTGAACCGATTTTGAATTTTTTTTGTTTGATAGATGTTGCTTTCCAATTGGTCCCATTAAAATATGATCAAGATCTGGCTAGTAGTTTATGAGTTATCCTCAATAATGCGTATTCTGTGTACTACATTGACGATGTTCTCGTTTCGAAATTTACCTCATAACTTCTGTCTTTGTGCGCCGATTTTGATGATATTTTTTTTATGTTAAAGCTGGTGCTTTCCCATTTAAATTTGGTCAAGTTCTGATCACTAGTTTTTGAGTTATTGTTAATAATGCTTGTTTAATACGTTGAATATGATCAAGGTTCCGAAGATAAATCGGTGAAGTCGGTTTTTTTAAGCTTTGCTTGCGTTTCATTATTGTATGATAATCTTATAATCTGCTAACCCAACAAGAACTAAAATAAATTATGCTATAAATAGTTTTTTTTAATATAGCTTTTACCAGTTGAGTCAAGACGAATCAAACGAGCCCAAACTCGATCTTGGTTAGCTCAGAAGTTCCTATGGCTATCCTCCGTCTCCATCATCAGACCACCTCCATGGTACCATATTATTGTATTGTCACCGAAGATACATAAGTTTTTATCTACGGGCCAATAACCTATATTTCCTAAAACTAAACAAAAACTATATACAGCATAGAACTAAGTTACCTACAAGACAGCTTATAGGTAACTTAAGTGCTCAAGCCCACTACCAGTTGGCAGCGTTCCCATCATGCTGGCGGCATTGCCTCTCTGAATTGCAATGCTAATACGTTGAGCCAAATAAGTGCCAGCATTTTGATCACGCGTCGTCTCAACCAGGCGCACTGAAAATAAGTACACCAAATTTGAGTCCAATCGGACATCGGGAAGCGAGTCAAATATAGCTTGCAAGATTTGATAACTGACCGATAGATTGAAACGGGACCAGTGAAACTAATTAAAAGCTTGTAGAAATGGGTTAGCCTTATGGAAACACATATACATATACACAGACACACATGTGTACATGTGCATCTGTGTGTCTGAGGCATCGTATATCAGGCAGTGTTGTAAGTGTGTACTACAGACTTGTAACACTCCTCTTCTTTGTCAGGGGTTAATAACGATATAGGTCTCCATGTCACAACCCTATTTATTACGTTGTCTGGAGACGTAAGAACATGGCTCGCCTCGTTCTGGCATTTCTCCAAGTTACTTGCCTTCAATTCATATTTCTATTTGTAAATGTCTAGGCAACTAAATCAAATAAGAGAATAAGAATGCTATTAATAGAATTATTGGCTGTAATTTCTTAAAAAAAAAATCTATACATATATCTAATTAGCAATAACAACTACGAACATAGTATATTTGGTTCATTATACTTTATTTCATTACAATTTGTTGTTGGAAATTAAACGCAAAAACCGACTTCACCGCTTTATCTTCGGAACCTTGATCAGATTTAATGTATTGCATACGCATTATTGACGATAACTCAAAAACTGGATATCAGATCTTGATCAAATTTCAATGGGACCACATGAAAAGTACCAGCTTTCAAATGAAAAAATAATCATCAAAATCGGCTCATAACGAAAGAAGTTATGAGGTAGCTTTTGAAGTCTGTTAAAAACGAGAACATCGTCAATGTAGTCCACAGAGTACGCATTATTGAAGATATTTCAAGAAATACTGACCCCCTATTACCTATCTTTGTTGCAAACGGTTTCAATACAAACATGACAAAACTCCTAAGAAATAAGGTTCACTTTTGCTTAATTCAAATAGAAACCGCGTGCAACAAAGACACGTAATAGGGGGGCTGATCAGATCTTGATCAAATTTAATTTATTTTAATTAATTTCTTTACTTATTTAGTTACATAAAAATAGTAAGCTAACAGTTAGGAAATACCAAAGCGCTAACTACCTTAAATGGGACCAATTGAAAAGCAACATCTTTCAAACTAAAAAAATGAAATCGGTTCACGTGGAAAGAAGTTATGAGGTAACACACAAAAATAAATACATTCACCTTGAGTACCTCCTCCTTTTGTGGGAAGTCGGTAAAAAACTAACCTATAGGTATTAGGTACTGTAATGGGAATTAGAGACAGATAAGACAAAGAGACTCTCAGCAACATGTCGTTGTCTACGAATGAAAACCGATCTGAGGTATAGAGTTCCTCTTCCATTGAAATCCCGAATGTCTAGCTAGAAGTGGATTGATAACACGACCTATCAATCACTTTATTACTCTGCCCGTTGGCTCAGTTGGTGAGCGTTCGCCTTCTGAGCAGGGGTATCGGGTTCGATTTCCGGCGAGAACACAAGTTTTCTCCCCAAGGAAAATTTGTGTTTCTGGTTCTGGTTGTGATTGTGTGTGTGATGTGAATGTTTCCAGCACCCATGACACAAGTCGAACTTAGTGTGGGGCTGTGAGTGTGAAAGCGTTTATGTTTAGCGTTTATTGTCACTAAGAATTTAAAGCAAAATAATGTAAAGGCAAGCAAAGCTTAAAAATACCCGCCTTCACCGCTTCATCTTCGGAACCCTTGATCAAATTTAATGAATTAAATACGCATTATTAATGACAACTCAAAAACTACCAGTCAGATCGTGATCAAATTTAAATCATCTAAGAGGGAAGCACTAGCTTTTAAAAATAAAGTAATTACCCAAATCGATTCACTTAGAAAAAAGTTTTGAGGTAACAACATTAAAAAAAATATATGTTGGATTAAAAAAATTTGAAGTCGGCAAAATTATTAACTAAATTATTTTTGTTATGGATTGTTTCGAAAAACTTTAGAAGTGGATAAATGAAAACAGATTTTACCAATTAAAATACTTTTTTAGTTTCTCAAACATTTATTATAAAGAAAATAAGTTGTAAGCAAGTAACTTCAAAAGTTTTTCTCTATGAGGCAAAATGTAGGCGCGAGATCTCAGTTCGGCGCGAACGACTAGTCATATTCAATTCAATTCCCTTTTTTTTAGCTTTCTCTAGTAATGCCACCACAATTCGTCAATTATTACTGTCAAAAGTAATATAACAAGAAGCACGTGTTTGGGCTAGAATATCAAACCAAGCTCGGTCGTGGCAATGTTGAAATTCTTTTACCCTTATTCTCTTGTAGTGTTTCATCTCCGCGAGTTTCTAAAATACATGTACAGGTGCAATAATTTAATAAACATTTTCCTGTTTTAATACAAAACATTTGTAAGGTTTCAAGTTTCGTCACACGACTTGTCGTTACAATGTATTTACATATTTAAGTAATACAACAATAAATGAACATATACGTAAACGCTTTTCTACCGACTTCACAAAAAAGGAGGAGGAACTCAAGTCGATTGTATATATATATATATATATATATATATATATGTGTTTTACCTCATAACTTCGTTCCACGTGAATCGATTTTGATTTATTTTGTTTAAAATATGTTGCTTTTTGCTTGGTCCCATTGAAATTTGATCAAGATCTGATCGTAGTTCTTGAAATATCGTCAATAATGCGTGTTTAGTACATCTAATCTGATCAAAGTTCCCCAGCCCCACACTAAGTTCGATGACTTGTGTGGATGAAGAAGACATTCACATCACACACACAATCCAGAACCAGAAACACAAATTTTCCTTGGGGAGAAAATTTTGAATTTCTTGTGCACCGAGCTTATAGCCTATTTCAATCTTGGTACTTATTTGACTCAACGCATTGCAATATTCAGAGAGGCAATGGCATCAGGACGATGGGAACGCTACCCACTGGTAGCTGGGCACTTGAATTACCTATAACCTCGGTGCCTTGTAGGTAACGTTTATCTTTGATGTTACGATAAATTCCGTTTTATTCCGTTTTGTTCATATCCGGATGACTGAGCTTTGCTCGGTTTTTTGTTTTTGGTAGAATGTGTTTGAATTTGTAGCCCCAGTAATCTAATCTGAGCAAAGTTCCGAAGATAAAGCGGTGAAGTCGGTTTTTTTAAGCTTTGCTTGCGTTCAATTATTTTGAGTCGCTAAGAAGTAGTCGTATTCAGATTCAGTAACGACAAAAGATTTTCTCTCTGTTATTTCTTTTAACCGCTTTACTCACACACAAACACACAAAGTTCGATGACTTGCGTCGTGGGTGCCGGAATCATTCACATCACACAATCACAACCAGAACCATAAACTTTCCTGAGGGGAAAACTTATATTCCCGCCGGAAATCGAACCCGATACCCAAGCTCAGAAGGCGAACACCTAACACGTGGATGAATCATCAACATTTCAATCGAGCCCTACCAATGTTTACTTTTAATTTTGTTTCTGCTCCACAAATATTAGTGCACGCTGTCTTTTGCTTTTTGTTTAAACAAGTACCTTTTTGACTGAATACCTCTTTTATTTGTGTTGTGTAAACAATGTATCTCTTTATTACGATGAAAAGTTAAGCATACCTACTCTTTACATATCGAGATGGTATAATCTATACTACAATCCTACTAATATTATAAATCCGAAAGTTTGTGTGTAAGTGTATAAGTATGTTTGTTCCCTCTTCACGCTTTAACGGCTCAACGGATTTGGATGAAATTTGGAATGTACATAGATTATACCTAGGATTAACACATAGGCTACTTTTTAACTTGATAGAAGCGGGCTGAGCCGCGGGGCACGGCTAGTAATCTATAATACAATCCTACTAATATTATAAATCCGAAAGTTTGTGTGTAAGTGTGTATGTTTGTTCCCTCTTCACTCTTTAACGGCTGAACGGATTTGGATGAAATTTGGAATGTACATAGATTATACCTAAGATTAACACATAGGCTACTTTTTAACTTGATAATAGCGGGTGAAGCCTCGGAGAATGGCTAGTTATGTATATATCATCATTTCTAACATTTTTACAATAAAATATTTTTGATTTGATTTTTACCTGTTAAGTGACGATGTTCTTGAAATATTGCAAAGGCATTGAAATTGTATAGCTTACATTATCAATATAATTGAATACGTAAAAAATAAATAGTTAAAAATTAAAATTACCAAAACCGCTAAAAGAAACCTCAAACTTTTCCAGAAATTTCCAAACAAAAACTGTCGACCCAAGCATGGCCGTCCAATCCAGAATTTCAAAATGATCGAGGACTAGTGATGTGCCGGTGTTTTAATGTTTTTTATTAGTTGGTTGAAGACTGAAGATGGAGAGTGGAGGACCTGCGGCCACAGAGGCCTATCAATACGTTGGGCCTTTCAGATTGGAGAAGACTTTAGGGAAAGGGCAGACAGGTTAGTGTAAAAAATCTAAATTATTTTTGTGTTAAGTACATTTTTATGTTCAGGAGACTATGCTCCTTCCAACCATCGAGTTCAGAGATGCCTGTTGGCTTAGTTAATTGAGAGTGCGCCTTCTAAGCCGGGGTATCGGGTTCGATTCCCGACGGGAACACACGTTTTCTGTCCAAGGAAAATTTGTGTTTCTGGTTCTAGTTGTGATGTGAATGTTTCCGGAATCCACGACACAAGTCATCGAACTCAATGTGGGACTGTGAGTGTGAAAACTTTTATTTTTATAAAACCATGTATTTTTTTATCGATATCGATTAAAATCGGAGCTAAAGAGCTTGGCGAAAGTATAATAAATGGTTGAAAAGAGTTCAATCATTGAAAAGGTTATACAAAGGGTTCAAAAGGCAATCCAAAAGAATTTAGTATTTAAATACATAAATATTTATTTATCACTAAAAACAATGACATTCTTTAATAAGATACAAGTTATAAAAAGAAAGGTTAAAGATGGTTTAGACGATCTTTAATGTTCAGCAAAGTTCCCAAAATGCTTGCTGCATTACCACGCTGTATAGCAAGGCTTATCCTCTGCCCCAAATACAAACCAGCATTTTGGTCATGTGCCGAATCAATCAGTCTTTTATTTATCACTAATGTGTATATTTCTTTTACCAAGTAAATTACAATGTCAATGTAAATTATATGTTATGTAAATTACAATTTTTTTTTAAACCACCGCAAATTGCACCCGCGCGAAGCCGGGGCGGATCGCTAGTTGTTAATAAATATTTATTACTAATTTTTATTTTTATCTAAAGCTACAAACATAACACAGGACTTCCTTTTCCTAGACCACTCTCTATCCTTACGTATTTCTTAAATAAATATGTCAAACTATTTTTTCTACCAACTTCCCAAAAATAGAAGGAAAAGGAGACACTCAAGTTGACATTTTTTTTTGTGTTACCTAAGTTCTTCTTTCCACGTGAACCGATGTTGAAATTTTTTTTTTGTTTTATAGATGTTGCTTTCCGATTGGTCCCATTTAAATTTGATCAAGATCTGATCAGTAGTTCTTGAAACATCGTCAATAATGCGTGTTTAGTGCATCTAATCTGATCAAAGTTCCGAGGATAAAGCGGTGAAGTCGGTTTTTTAGGGTTCCGTACCCAAAGGGTAAAAACAGAACCCTATTACTGAGACTTCGCTGTCCGTCCGTCTGTCACCGGGCTGTATCTCAAGAACGGTGATAGCTAGACAGTTGAAATTTTCACAGATGATGTATTTCTATTGCCGCTATAACAACAAATACTAAAAATATTTAAGGGGGGCTCCCATACAACAAACTTGATTTTTTATAGATAATGGTCCGGAACCCTTCGTGCGCGAGTCCGACTCGCACTTGGCTCGCTTTAAGCTTTGCTTTAATTATAGAGGTAGTGTCGATAGTAGCTAATGTAGGATAGAATCACAAGCCATAATTATATGACCGTTTTACTTAAGGTCGATCGAGCTTGTTTCTTTTCTACTACAAATACATTAATTGGTCGATAATTATTTACACTTGCTTAATATAATGTAAAATCACATTTATATGAGAAAACTAGGTCTTTTCGCGCTTTTATGGTGACCACGGCCGGTGCAACCCTGCCGAAATGTCGAGTTACAAAGTAATGCTATTTTAAAAATAAAAGCGCGACAGACCCAGTTTTGTCATATAAACATGATTGAAGTTCGCGAAAGTTAAAAAAGAAATCTATAATGTAAATTGCTTTCTTATGTAATTGCTAATTAACAAGCTTATTTCTCGATGTCCCTGTAACGTTGTACACGCTTCTTGTGCTCGGAATCCTCGGCAATAGCTTGTAGAAGAGAGTTCGATAACAGCTGATCTGTGGAACATATAAATGATATTATTATGGCTTTCTTATGTAATTGAAAGACGAGACGATCACTCGCCTGATGTTAAGCCTCTTTTTGACGTGATAACGTCTTATAAATCGATGACCACCGGCTGCACGCACGAAAAAGTGTCACGTTCCGCCTGAGCCTGAGCGTGCAAATGTTAAAGCGTTGTCTTATGACGTTATCTCGTAAAATTATCGTCCTTAAACCGACTTTACAGACAACCATTTTTTTTACACGCTTTTATTTAATTTGCAATATATGTATGCTTGTTCGGGTGGAATCTTGCAACTCAATTTTGAAGCAGATATCTTCAACCGATTGAGCTGAAATCTCGTATTTACGTTTAGTTTGGATGACAATGCATGGTTAGCTATGTGACGTCATTCTAAATCTAACATGGCGGAACCTCCAAAATGGCGGACAAGTATTTTTAATGCACTCCTACAATATGGGTATCAAATGAAAGGGCTTGCTGTTCTCAGCAAGCCCTCACTCTCAAGTGACCTCACTTTATTTTTCGAGTTAAGAATAACTCGAAAAATAAAATGACGTCTCTTTGAATCCAATCCAATATGGTGGACTTCTAAAAGCTTGTCTTTGAAAAAGTTTTTAACAAGTATTTTAAGACGCTATCACACTCACAGCCCCACCTAGGTTCAATGACAAATTTTTCGTGGTTGCCGGAAACATTGACAATACACACAATCACAACCAGAGCCAAAAACACAAGTTTTCCTTTACTGTTTACTTGTCCTTTACATTTGAGTGTCACCCAGAGTTTTGAAGTTCAAAATACTGCTTAGCAATGCAGTGCGCTCCTCATCCTGAGATATTAGATGTTAAATCTGTTTAAACCCTGTAATTAGACTGGAAATCTTCAATCCGAAAGAGTCGAGAAAGAGAAGTCCCAAAGAGTAGAGTAAAAATAAGTATAAATAAGTAGAGTAAGTATTAACTTTCATGAGTGCCTTTTTGGGGCCCATGTGATTTTGATTTGATTTGTGAAATGCAAATCTACTAAATCTATCAAATCTGATGCATTTCAGTTCAGTCAACTAACCGTGTCATTCCTTATTCACATAAACTTTAAGAATTCTATCAACTTCAAAAAACTAAAAAAAAATTGGCTGTCTGTAAAGTCGGTTCACGGACGATAACGATTTTGCGTGATAACGTCATAAGACGAAAGCTTGGCCGATCGTGCCTATCGCTTGTTCCGCGCTCTCGCTTGCACGCTCAGGCTCAGGCGGAACGTGACACATTTTCGTGCGTGCAGCCAGTGTTCATCGATTTATAAGACGTTATCAGGTCAAAAAATATAAACACAATACTAGTACTACAAATTTAAAATTTTAATTTACATGACGATTTTTTTATGGTGGATAGGCAAGCATTTGACTATTATCTCACTTGATGGAATGTGAAGATGCAGCCGAAGATGTAATATCCTTGCCTAGAAAAAATCTATTTACTGTAGACTTTTTTTCCAGTTATTTTGATTTAAAAACCAAACTATTGAACCAATTTTGAAGAAACTTCTATGGAATCAATTTGAAAGTATTAAAAATATTTCCGTGAATAAAATAAAATAATTCTCTATTCCAAACCGTATATATTACGTGTTCGAATAGATAGATATATAACACTTTATTGATCCACTTTATAAGATGAGATAAAACAAAGGTAAGAAACAAGCTTAACGTAAAGTATCACAAAAGGCGGCCTTATCACTACTAGCGATCTCTACCAGGCAACCTTCGGATAGAGAGAACTAATATAGAATGTAATAAAGGGAAGCACATTATACACCTTGGACCTTGCCTTGGACGGAATACTTACATTATATACCTTGGACCTTGATCCTTGACCTTAATTAGCTGTTAATTACCTTCTTTTTAAACTTTAGGTACCTAATTAATACGTAGTTATTGTATTTAGATTTGGTCACGTTATTTAAGTCCAGTATTGATAAATGAGCTGCTATGTTTACACTATTTATTTAAATGTAACCTTGCAGATCCACAAGCTTTCACGCTCACAGCCCCACACTAAGTTCGTTGATTTGTGTCGTAGTAATCTATAAAATATTGTATCGAATAATATCTTTAAAAACTTCTTAAAAACAAGCTTTTAGAAGTTCGCCACATTAGATTTAGACGTCACTTTATTTTTAGAGTTATCCTCAGAAAGACCTTTCATTTGGTACCCATATTATAGGAGTGCTTAAAAATAACTTTCCGGTGTTCCGCCATTTTGGATTTAGAATGACGTCATACAGCTAACCATGCATTGTCATCCAAACTAAACGTAATACAAAATTTCAGCTCAATCAGTTGTAGATATCTGCTTCAAAATTGAGTTGCAAGATTCCACCCGAACAAACATACTTACATACTTTGCAAGTTAAATAAAAGCTTGTAAAATGAAGTCAAGAAGAGATGAAAATATTGAACATGACGCTGGCAAACAAAAAAAAAAAAACAAAACAAAAACAGAAAACAAACGCGCAAACCGTGCGAAGCAAAACTTCCGAACGACGGAAAAACAACTTTACCTCTTTATAATATTAGTATAGATAGATATCGGCATAACTTTGAATCCATGACCGTTTTTCTTTCTATAAAATCGTTAAAACAAACACTGGCAGCAGGCATGTTTGCGCGACCCCATTCTGTAGCGGACATCGGACATGACGTGAAAGGTTGACCATCGCTGACACCGGAAGTGTTGGACGACGTAAAAATATTCCATTCTTGAAGTTCGTTGGATATTTTAGGCAGAGAACAATGTCAATGTGGAATGTGGATGAATGTAATTTTTGCAAACAATAAAATCATTTTTTAAATAGCCTATAGTAAAGGCGCATCTAGACTACGGGCCTGAAAATTTCAATTTTTAAGATAACTATCTATGGGCCTATATTTCCTAAAACTATACACATCTATACAGCAAAGATCTTAGTTACCTATAAGCAAGGCATCGAGCTTAAAGGTAACTCAAGTGCTCAAGCCCACTACCAGTGGACGGCCTTCCCATCATGCTGGCGGCATCGGCACGGCATTGCCTCTCTGTTCCGACGGACACATACATATTTATGAAAAACAAAGTTATTTTAATTTATTTTGTAGGAAGACTAACAACTATTGTAATACAATATGGCAATTGTAGTATATAACAGAGAGTTAGGGAGTTTTGCCGCGAAAGTGAAAAAATGGCGTTGTTGATTTTGTATAATTTTCCAAAATCTGTGATTCTTCGAGTGTTAATGTGTAATAATGGTGGATTATTAACCGTTAATACTTAGTAAACGTGCATAAGTGTAGGCAAGTCATACAAAGTTGAAAAACGTGATTTTCGCCTTCGCTCCAAAACTCCAATAGAAGTTCTAGTAGAGTTTCTACCACTTTACTAGGGCATGACTTGACTATGACTGACTACTTGACTTTGACTGTGACTTGTGACTAAGACTTTTATTATGAAGAATAGAAATTGTTAATATTTGTTTAATATTTCGACTGAAGGACTATGCATCCATGGTCATGAAATAATTAAAAAAAAACAGAGAGTTAGTTATGAGCAATGAACCACAAAACATTTTCTCTATCATGCAAATGTAGGCGCAGTTCAGAACGAACTATCTAATACTTACTAATTTTAGTAAAGGTGCTGGTAGACCTTTCCACCATTGGTGAAAGGGAGACACCGGGTGGCATAGATTGTATAGCTCCAGTGTGCTCCAATGGAGACGTAGCTGTCATGATGATATTCGTGATGAGCAAGAGAAGAAAGACCCTGGAAACGATAAAATAAATAGGCCTTTTACCCGACTGCGTGAGGGTCAGTCTGCAGACAGTAATGTGTTCATCAGCTTATGTATGTATGTTCGTTTGTTGCTTTATGGCATTCCAGAGACCAAACGCGTGGGTTAATTTTGATTATACTTAAGAGGCCGGGGTAGCTGTGAAACGATCTATAGGCTGTCTCTGTTTAACTGGCAAACTGTGCCCATGCTTGATGCGATAGCACTACAGACCGAACAAATTATGATAGGTGCCGTAATACCAACAATTGTGAATGAAAATGTAATGTTTAGCCATTGTTTTTTGCATTAATAGTACCTTGAAATGATAATCTATGTTCCTGTTGTAATGACAAAAGAAATGTGTTAGTTTTTAATACAAAACGAACAAGTTAAAGATGCGATATTTACGTCGTAATAATGTGTGAAAATCAATTGGTTTATATTTCGTTTCAGGTAATTATTTTGGAATAAAAACTATCCAGGAACCTAGATTAATACGTTTTAAATCTGAATAACAGCACAGTATGGTGGTAATATGCTTGAATTATAAATAATTTCGGTATTACGATTGTATGGGCAAATCAACCTCCGCAGGCCCCTTAAGTCAATCGATTTGGCTTTATTGTGCGAGTGTCACTAAAGGCATGACAGTTATCAAAATTCAATATGGCGACCGCCAGTTGCCATATTGTGGAAATAAAAAAATTAAGTCGACGAACTGTGTTATGGGGTATCATTGAATATGTATTTGAAAATCATATTTAGGAAGGATGTATAACGATTCAAAAATTTGTTAAATTGGTTAAAAACCATTTTTTACCAACTCCACAAAAGAGGAGGTACTCTATTCGACTGTATTTTTTTTATGTTTGTTACCCCATAACTTCTTCTCACGAGAACCGATTGATGTTTTTTTTTTTGTTTGAAAGCTGGTGCCATTGGTCCCATTTAAATGTAACACACATAAAAAAATACAGTCGAATTGAGTACCTCCTCCACAAATAGCCCTGTATAATTAATATACAGGGTAATTCGTAAAAAATACATATTATGAACTTTTTCCGCATACACAATAATACACTTACTCTCATTTACAGCCCTTACTTAGTTCAAGACTTGTATCGCGTGTGAACCATTTCCATCACATACAATCACGAGCAGAACCAACACAACTCCCTAATTACTCACCTGGTGATGGCAGCTGTAATTTTAACAAAGAAAGACAGTTCTGACGTGACACTTGTATCGGACTGAAAGAAAAATATATGCACTTACTTTTCAACAAAGCGGTTGGTTTCGGATGACTTTTGCTTAGATGCTTATGGAGCTGTTAAACCTCCATTTATTAATTGATCAAGCGAAGCGAGACAGTCGTTCAGCACTTTGTTCTTCCGTCCGTCCGTCCGTCTGTCAGATGCATCTAACGTCTAAACCATTTAAGCGAGTGACTTCAAATTCTCATAAAATATGTAAAACTTTGGCCCAAAGCCAGAAATGACATTTAAAATTATATAATTGAAAATATTAAGGGGGCTCCCATACATGTGAGTGGGAATCAAAACATTTTTAATTTTTCATCTACCCATGTGGGGTATCTTTAAAAAAGGCTTGACAAGTAGAGTACGAAACCGGTTAAAAAAAATCTCTGTTGGAAAATAATTATTGAGTATGCCACCAAAATCAGTTTTTAGACCTATTTTGTCCAGGGGTCTATCTCAAAAACGGGCTAAACACTGAATGCTGAAACTTGCGTATAATATCCGTTATATCATGTACTTGAACAAATACAGAAATGAAACAGTTATTATGTAGACAAAAAGATATAAGCAAGTAACCTCAAAAGTTTTTCTCTATGAGGCAAAATGTAGGCGCGAGATCTCAGTTCCGCGCGAACGACTGGTATAATCTGGTCAAGGGTTCCGGAGATAAAGCCGTGAAGTCGGTTTTTAAGCTTGGCTTGCGTTTAAATTATTTATATCGATTAAGAGTTTAAAAATGTCACATCACATACATACGAGTACCCCTTTTGCGTTTCGCAATTGGGTAAAAACAACGCAAAACGGAAGCCAAAATATTTGCAAGCTTAGTAGGATATACTGTATACCTACTGCTCCTTTCTCAACCGTCACTGAACCTTTCTTATACCTGCAATATCCCAAAACTGCTTACTTATTCATCGCGACCTCCAATCCCACTTTATCGGGTCCCAGCAATCCCAGCCCGTAAAAACTTTGACGTTACGGCACCGAGATAGCTTATGCGGGTCAATCACGTCAAATGTTTGCGTGGATCATTGTATTGGAGATGATTGAACGTTTGTTATAATGTCCATCTAATATATAAAATTCTCGTGTCACAGTTTTCGTTGCCATACTCCTCCGAAACGGCTTGACCGATTTTGATGAAATTTTTTGTGCTTATCCGGTATCTATGAGAATCGGCCAACATCTATTTTTCATCATCATCATCATCATCACTTTTCATCATTATCAACGCGGGTGAAACCGCGGGGCGCAGCTAGTAATATATATAAGTAAAGTAATAAAGTAATCCTAACTAATATTACAAATGCGAAAGGAACTCTGTCTGTCGGTCTGCCTGACGCGCTTTCACGCCAAAACTACTGAACCGATTTAAATTAAATTTGGTACACTAGTCTAGAGCTTGGGAAAGAACATAGGTTTCTTTTATCCCGGGATTCCCGCGGGTCCGGAACTTACGCGGGTAAAATCGCGGGGCGCAGCTAGTAGATTATAAAACCATTAATAGAAAATTCACCAAAGATGGCGAGGTAATTTTTTTATGCTGAATAAGCAAGCATTTGATCCAATTCGCTCGAAGCGTTTCATCATACGTACAGCGATAGAGTCAAGACAGTCTTCAAGTCTTAAATTAATAAGTATCTTCTAGAAGCCTAGGCAAGCATGTCATTCTGACAATTTTGTTTTTGAGTAATATCCATAATTAGCTGTAGATACGTGTTTTAACTGCTCGATGTGAATAGCAAACGAGTAAACGGAAAATGGTGAAATTCAACGCCTCACTTAGCTGGAAACCTAAGTTTGAGTACATGTTTTTCAAGCGACTTAAAAAAAGGAGGTTCTCAATTCAACTGTATGTTTTTACCGACTTCACAAAAAAGGAGGAGGTACTCAAGTTGACTGTATTTTTTTTATGTGTGTTACCTCATTTCTTCGTTCCACGTGAACAAATTTTTCCAGACAAATATTTTTTGTTTGATAGATGTTGCTTTCCAATTGGTCCCATTTAAATTTGATCAAGATCTGACTAGCAGTTTTTGAGTTATCCTCAATAATGTGTATTCTGTGGACTACATTGACGATGTTCTCGTTTTTAACCGACTTTAAAAGTTACCTCATAAAATCTTTGTTTGAGCGCCGATTTTGATGAATATTTTTTTATTTGAAAGCTGGTGCTTTCCATGTGGTCCCATTTAAATTTGGTCAAGATCTGATCTCTGGTTTTTAAGTTATTGTCAATAATGCATGTTTAATACGTTAAATCTGATCAAAGTTCCGAAAATAAAGCGGTGAGGTCGGTTTTTTTTAAGCTTTACTTGTGGAAAATAACAATTTGGTAACTAGGCACTGTTTTTAGGTCTATTTTATGCCAAGGTCTCACTCAAAAATCTGTAAACATTTAAATCTGAAACTTACTATAATATACCTGACAACAAAAAGGTACAGACTGAAATCAAACGATTTCCATTATTAAGAAATAGTTAATGTAAAAAAAAAATATTTCGCAGTTCGGAGCGAACGACTAGCTATGAGCGTGTGTGGCTGAGAGGTTGCACGTGCTATTTTAAATTCTACGCGCCCTGCTTCAAATCTCGCCTGGCTCCAATTCAATGGCACACTCGCCGAATTCACATAACTTTAACTTCATAAATAAATAACTTTTGACTTGTACTTTCCCCCGTTGCGCCACCTTTATGCACCCCATGGCAATAAAATATTGATAAATTAATTTTTTTATTTAATAATTGAACTATTCAAATACCAATTTTCATCGCCATAAGTTCTAAAACAAAGAACTTTTATAGAATCAAATTCAGTATCAATTTTATTGCATATAACTGTTGTTAACAAAATGGTTTTATAAATTTAGTTATTTAAAAGTATCAACAGTAAATGTCCATTTCGGACGTACTATTATTCAGTGGAACAATTTTGTTCCTATAGAAAATTACAAAGATTTTTTATTTTTTATATTTACAAAAGATGTATAATCCAAAACTTTTCACACAATTTAACCCTCTTCGGGGTAGAATTTCCAAAAATCCATTCTTAGTAGACCCCTACCTACTAAGACAAATGTACCCTCCAAATTTCAAGTCTCTACGACCAGCGGTTTAGGCTGTGCGTTGTCTCTAAGTCAGTCAGTTAGTCAGTCAGTGAATCAGTCTGTCAGGGCAAAGATTCTTCTAATATTAGATAGTATGAGACAGACAAACTTGCAACGATGCTTTAGGCATTTGCGAGTTAACTCTATAATAACCTTCGGATTTTACGAAGTATTTTCATAAATTGTTTGGCTTTCCGACTGTCTGTAACTAATATAGTGTCTCCTTTGTTTCAGGCTTAGTAAAATTAGGAGTCCACTGCGTCACAGGAAAGAAAGTCGCCATCAAGATTATAAACAGAGAAAAACTAAGCGAATCCGTACTGATGAAGGTAATTTTTGTAAAATTTTATCCAAAACTTTGTCAAACGCGACATCTAGTATCGATTAGTTATACTACTGTACTAAAGAATAAACTAGAGAGATTACGCCGCTGCTAAGTCAAAATCTAAAGTAATTCAATGAGTTTAATAAATAACTACGCTTTCAAACTCAATGCCCCACACTAAGTTCGATGACTTGTGTCGTGGGTGCCGGAAATATTCCCATCACAGACACAATCACAATCAGAACCAGAAACACAAACTTTCCCTGGGGAGAAAATTTGTATTCCCGCCGGGAATCGAACCCCTGCTTAGAAGGCGAACGCGCCTCCAACTGAGCCAACTGGCAGTTCAGTTATTCAAAATCACTATTTATAAAAACAATACAATAACATGTAATTGATATAGAGTAAATAATTGCAAGAACCAAATTCTGCACGATTTAGTTATTCTTTATTGGTTAACATGACGTCTAGTGTTGAATAGCAATACTAAGTACAAGAAATGTCACACAGCACAGTATAGATGGCGCTTTTCGTAATTTTTCAGGTGGAACGAGAAATAGCGATAATGAAATTGATAGAACACCCGCACGTTTTAGGCCTCTCCGACGTTTACGAAAACAAGAAATATTTGTAAGTATTTTGTCTTTATGAGTTATTCCCCCCGATCCATCAACTTCCGTAGGTACGAATTTGTATACAGATTGTCCACAAGAATGGGGACTAGACATTTTTTGTCCGTTTATTAAATTAAGTACAGTGGAACTACTTTCAGTTTTTTCACTTTAAGTGCTAGAAGACCTTGGTTTTTGCCAAATTTCACTATTTAACCGAGAAGTATCATAGATATATTCTGATTTAAATGCAAGTGTATAAATATGCGACTTCTGATATAGCCATATTTTTTGGTTTTTTATAGCTTTTGTCTAGAGCAAAGAATATTCAACCAGTCTGTGACATAAGAGCTTGATTTTTCACTGTTAGGCTCAAGACCTAAGTATTTGAAATTTAATTCAACTTCATCATTACAGACAGACAATCAGACAACGAAGTGATTCTCTACTAGTTTTTGTTACCTGTGTTTTTAAGCTATTGCATAGCTTCTATCGCGGGCCTTGAGCGTGGAGACAGAATCCAGAAATTCCGTAACGAAAATAACCTAACACGGGGGGTGTTCTCCGACCGGCACAGCGGTGATACTTTTTAGTTTTGCCATCTATCGATGAATAGCAGAACTTTTAATGAATTTTTTGAAATATATCGCTTGTCTCTTTAGTTCAGCAACTCACCTCTAGGTGGCAGGAAAAAAAATACTGCATAAATAAAATAAATAAATAATTATAATTGCATAAGTTGATAAAAAATGCTATGCAATAGCTTTACCGCGGCAGTCCCCGAGTGCCACACGTCTTTTTTTTTTAGTTATTTACTCTTGGAACCCATATACAGGGTTGTTTGTAAAAGGCTTGTGATTAAACACCGCCTCAAAAAGTACCTATTTTACTACCAAAAAAATTCTAAACGGTTATCAAAATGCATAAATAGTCACCAAATTGCGTTGCATAAATGGTCACCAAATTACGTTTCCTAAAATATTATGAAATCAATCTATTTTTTCGTATTATAAATATTTTTGTATTAATTATAAAAAGAAAATAACCTTAACCTACTGTTATCCGATTCGGTTCTGTCACAGAAAATTTTATTTTAGGAAACGTAATTTGGTGACCATTTATCTATTTTGGTAACGTTTGAATTTTTGGTGGCCGTCTAAATTATACCCTTTGTATAAAACCAGACCTATCAGACCTTATTGTTCTAACCATTAGCTCATTTAGTTCGACGACTCTGTGAAATAATAGATAGATAAACTCTTAATTGAACACCTTAATTAAGACAAGAAACATAACAAAATTATTATTTACAAAAAAAGTGTAACAATAGGCGGTCTTATCGCTAAAAGCGATCTCTTCCAGACAACCTTTGGATGGAGCGGAATTACGCAATAGAGTTGGACGTCGGTGTTTAAGAAAGCGAACTAAATTATAGATAAATAATATATTTTAAAATTTATTTGAAAAATAATAAAACAATATTTGCAATAGCCGTACTATTAAAGACATATTCGGAAGATGTAGTAGTACAGTTAGCACATAAGTCGAAAAGATGTCCCAAGAGGTTTCTGGAATTTAACAAATCACCCTGTATAAAACAAGGTACGTTTTCATTTCAGGTATTTAGTACTAGAACACGTAAGCGGAGGAGAACTGTTCGACTACCTAGTGAAGAAAGGCCGCCTCACGCCGAAAGAAGCTCGCCGTTTCTTCAGGCAGATCATATCGGCTCTAGACTTCTGTCACAGCCATTCTATATGGTACGTTGATAGTTTTAGGTTTATCGTGGTAACCTTCGACCGCACCTACCATTTGATGATATGGTAGTCAAAAATGTATCCTATCAGAGATAACTAGACGTTCGCGCCGAACTGAGATCTCGCGCCTACATTTTGCCTCATAGAGAAAATTTGAGGTTACTTGCTTATAACTTTTTTCTATATAATAATTGTTTGGTTTCTGTATTTGTTGTTCAAGTACAGGATGTATCGGATATTATACGTAAGTTTCAGCGTTCAGTGTGAAGCCGTTCTTATGTTAGACTCCGGGTTTTACCTTGATAATAGCGGGCAAAGCCGCGGGGCACGGCTAGTAAGGTTATACGCCACTCATGAAAAACAGGGTGTTTCGTAAAGACACACGATAGAAGTAAAGCTTTTGTATTACAGGGAAACATTTTGACAACATTGTTCATCACAATGTTTACCCCCACCACTTTCCGTCACACAAAGAGGTTGGGTATCAGAATTTCAAAGTCTTCCCATGAGAAGTTTCACGCCAGAGACTATATGCCCAGGCTATGTGATCTGTTTTTCACGTCAATAACTACTCCAGCGGATAGTTCACTTAGTAGATACAGTGTGACTATTATTATAATGTCATCCGTACAGCGAAGGAGTGGAACTCATTGCCTGCGTCTTTGTTCCCCGAACGGTATAATCTGGGAGTCTTCAAGTCTCGAGTGAATAGGTATCTTCTAGGCAAGCATGTCACACCTTCGGCCGCATCTTCACTTTCCATCGGGTGAGATAGTGGTCAAATGCTTGCCTATCCAACATAAAAAAAAAAAAAAAATGTTTTATATATGTTTATGCTTAGTTCTACTATCCTAATATAACATTTATTTTCCAGCCACCGAGACCTCAAACCCGAAAACCTCCTGCTAGACGAAAGGAACAACATAAAAATCGCCGATTTCGGCATGGCGTCTCTCCAGCCAGCCGGCAGCTTGTTGGAAACCTCCTGTGGGAGCCCTCATTATGCCTGCCCTGAAGTTATACGGGTAAGTAAAACGAAATCTCTAACTTTAACGTCTAAAAAACATTAGAATAAAATCTCTACCAACTACCTACTCTGCACCGCCTGCACGAATATGAAAATCAATATCGGTAACTTCAACGTCTAAAAAACATTAGAACGAAATCTCTACCAACTACCTACTATGCACCGCCTACACGAACATGAAAATCAATTTTGGTAACTTTAACGTCCACAAAACATTAAAACGAAATCTCTACCAACTACCTACTCTGCACCGCCTGCACGATTATGAAAATCAATCTCGGTAACTTTAACGTCTACAAAACATTAGAACTAAATATCTACAAACTACCTACTCTGCATCGCCTGCATGAATATGAAAGTCAATCTCGGTAACTTTAACGTCTACAAAACATTAGAATGAAATCTCTACCAACTACCTACTCTGCACCGCCTGCACGAATATGAAAATCAGATGTCAATGTCAGCTTTTATTATGACTGAATAACGAAATGGGCGGATTTATCTCTAAGAGCGATATCTTTCCAGTCAAACTTTGGATGGAGAGAAGGAATAAATAATAGGTTGGTGGAGTAAAAATACAAATATGCACATAAATACAACTTATATACATACCTATAGCTATCTACATATCATACATATATATGTTGTTTTTGAAATACCTATTGTCGCTGTCACCTTATTGAATGTTGGATCACTCAGATGAGATGCACATTGGTTACTGTCATATTCATATATAGCGAACAAACAAACATACATAACTAGTCGTTCGCGCCGAACTGAGATGTCGCGCCTATATATTGCTATAGAGAAAAACTATGCTGAAAAACTTTGCTATAGAGAAAATCTTTTGAGGCTACTATAACTTATTTTCCATACAATAATTGTTTAATTTCTGTATTCGTTGTTCAAGCACAGGATATAACTGGTATTATACGTAAGTTTCAGCGTTCAGTGTGAAGCCGTTTTTGAGATAGACCCCGGGACAAAATAGGTCTAAAAACAGTGACTTTGGCCAAATCGTTATTTGCCAACATATTTTTTTTTAAACCGCTTTCGGACTCTACTTCTCAAGCCCTTTTCAACGATGAGAGCTCCCATACATGTAAGTGGGGAGCAAAACATTTTTTATTTTTTTATCTAAAAAAATATCAAGGATAGAGTACCTTATTAGCATTTGCGCGTTGGGTAGGTTTTTTTTCTCGCTAGGCATTTGACCACTATGAGTTAAAAAAGATCTAACCATTATTTAGAAGAAGCTCACGTTTACTTGGATAACTAATTATACTTAATTAAATATCACGTTTTCCTTTTTCCTTTAAAGTTCTTAAGTTTCGAAACCCTAAAAAATTAATTTGTTTTTTAACTTGGTTGCTTTGTGAACCATTACGACGTATTTTTAGCTTCCTTCCTAATTGCACTGTTTTTTTTTTGGCTTCGTAACCTTTTGCATATATATATATATATATAGCTATTGTCAAGTAATAAAACGTTTCAAGTTATTGTTTTTCTTCTGTATTCTGTGTTTTTCATAAGTATATTACATACCAAGTCACAAGTCACAGTCAAAGTCAAGTAAAAGCCACAGTCATGCTTCATTAAAGTGGTAGAAACTGTACTGGAACTAAAATCACGCTTTTCATCACGTATGAATTGCCTATTACACTCGTGCATGTTCACAAACTATTAACGGTTAATAATCCATTATTATTAGAGATTAACACTAGAATAATCACAAGTTTTGGAAAATGATACATAATCAATATGGTTACTTTTAGGGTGCCGTACCCAAAGGGTCTGTCACCAGGCTGTATCTCATGAACCGTGATAGTTAAAAAAGTTGAAATTTTCACAGATGATGTATTTCTGTTGCCGCTATAACAACAAATACTAAAAAATAGAATAAAATAAATATTTAAGGGGGCTCCCATACAATAAACGTGTTTTTTTTGCTTGTTTTTGTTCGATATTGATAACGGCAACAGGCAGACACTGTTACTGATTATTTATTACTAAGTTTATATTATTGTAGAGGACCTTGCATCTAGATAAATCTTTACGAGGTTTTCAGGTGCATGATTACAGTGCATTATTTTGTTTGAAATGCTGCCATGGAACTGACAATCAATTATTTTATACAGTTTTAACATTTTAGTTTTTTTTTATTACTAGCACAGATCTGATGTGTATAAACTCACTGCAATAATTTTAAACTATCCTAGTATTTTCCATCTACACTACGGGCCAATTGCCTATATTTCCTAACCTATAACACTATATACAGCCAAGACCTAAGTTATTATCCTTGATTCTTATATCTATTTGACGCTGATTGTACATTAGGAATCACGCTAATATTAAAACAGTTTGGGTAAATGTGTATGTTTGTTTTCTCTTCACACTGTAACGGGTGAACGGATTTGAATGTAACGTACATAGCTTATACGTAGGATTTACACATAGGCTATTTTTTTACTTGATAAACGCAGGCGGCACGGGCATGGTTAGTTTTCAATAAAAAACAAGTAGGTACACCAGAAATATATTTAATACACTTCAACGCAAGGTAATTAATAATACTACAATAATTGTACTTACAAAAAAAACCTTAACAAAACAAAAGTTTAATACACCCGTTAATAACATAATTAATTATATTAATCAACTAATTAAGTACTTTATGAGATTATAACATATCTAATGCTAATCTATTCCAATATTATTTAATGGAGTTATAAAAGTGAATTTATACAAATAAAGAAAATCTTAGCAAAAAGTATTTGCTGAGTATAAAGCGTAAACGTATACTCTTCCAAAAGAGTATTAGAATAACTTGACAAATGGTTGTCTGTAAAGTCTGTTTACGGACGATAATTTTACGTGATAACGTCATAAGACGAACGCTTGGCCGATCGTGCCTCTATCGCTTGTTCCGCGCTCTCGCTTGCACGCTCAGGCTCAGGCGGAACATGACGCTTTTTCGTGCGTGCAGCCGGTGTTTATCGATTTATAAGACGGTATCACGTCAAAACGATTAATAGTTCTAGCAAATTATGTATACCTTAATTTAACAACTTTGTCATATTGTTGAATCGTTTGCTTTGCCGGCCAGTGATGGTTGCGTATAATGTCCGAAACGCAAAATGACAGACTCATTAAATGTTAGAAACGCAAAATGCTCATCGGTAGCGAACAGCTGACTAATTCAAAGCTTCAGAGCTTGGGTCAACGCCGCATGGTAGCTAGTCTCTCGGTTTTTTATCGGATACATTTCGGAGAGTGCGCCAAGGAACTGCACGATCTAGTTTCCACATCCCCTATTCTCGGAATACCCGTTCTATCATCGGACAAGCAGACAAACTGCTAAGCGACACCGCTATGTGGTAGACATTCCACAAATGCGCACGAAGCGTTTTGTTTCCACATGCATTGTGCGAACCGCAAAGGAATGTAACTCCTTGCCCGAGATAGTGTTTTCCAATGATTACAATATAGGAGTCCTTAAGTCGCGATTGAATAGGTATCTTCTAGGCAAGCTTGCTCCATTGTCGACCACATCGTCGCTTACCATCAAGTGAGATAGAGGTCAAGTTTGCCTATCTTGAATTTAAAAAAATGACACATGCCGCATATGTCAGTATATTGCAAAATTACAGATACGCTTAGTCCATTAAATGCGAGGCGGTTTAGGGGGGCTCAAGCCGAACCCCCACGTGAGATACCCAATCATATAGGCATTTTGAAAAATCTCACGTGGGTTTAGGGGAGGGGGAGGGGGTCGAGCAAAATCTCACATCTCACTAAGCGGAGGGCCCTCCCTCTCTCCCCTTAGTGAGTCGAAAAATCGCCAAAATCATCTCACGTAATGTATGGATGACATCTTATGTTCATACTATTGTCTTCTTGAATATACTTAGCAGACATTTAGAAAGTACTTTTCTTTTATTTAAAAATTTCGTAAATAATTTATTTATTATTTATATATTTCTTTTGAAACATGTTTAAGCTTTAGCTGAAATATCTCACTTAATAAGAGATGGCAATAGTAACTAAAAGAGGTTTCTTTGCAATATCTTTATATAAAGATATTTTTTTAATTTTATGTTTGCTGTAACAAATATGATCAGTTTTTTGTTCTTTGCTATAAACTATGTATATTTTGCCAAAAATACGTATAAGGTAATGGATATTTCTTAGGATAAGTTTGATTAATCTAACTATAAAGCAATTGGCAAATGCTAGGTAGAACTCAAGCAGTAAATGTAGAAAGAGAAAAAAAAATAACCGCTGAAGTACTCAAGCCCTGCCTAAAGCGACGAAATTATCCTTTTCTTATAATTAACGTCTTATGGGGACGTGTGACGTCATCTACCGAAATAGTTTGAAACTACAACGGCCAACGAGTCTAACATTGCAATTACCTTGCACATTGGTGCCGATTCTGTTGTCCAGAATTAGACTAAACTAACCTAAAATTAGTTTTAGTCCTACTTTAGTCCAAAACCTATTCAGAAAATGCAAGATTAGACCAAAATTAAGTTTGACAGGACTAAGCTAGTTTAGTTACTCTATTTAGTGAAAATGACCAAATTCTTATTCTGATGTACATGTTTTACGTCAAGTTAGGACTAAAAATAGAAATTTAAAACTCAAATTAGTCTGTATGAAAAAGGTCTGGATTATTTTTAATGTGATCTTATACTTGAAAGAATAACACGTGCAATTAATGAAGCAAATACTGATCTACAAAGTCTATAATGGAGGAATATATGATTGCGGCTCTTGTGAATACAATTCAATTTGGTTGCTGTCAAAATCAATTTTAGTCCTGTCATTTCAACTTTTAAATTAAGTTCAACGTAAAATCAGAATAGCGTTTAGGTATTCTTTGACTAAAATTAGTTTATTTTTAGTTTAGTTTAGGTTAGTTCGGTGCTCAACAGAATTAGCACCATTGTTTTGTTAACATCCACCCAATTAAATGTACTGCAATTGTAGCTAATCAACAGTTAGTGGAAAAATGTATATCATACTTATTTAAATAAAGTTGTTACACATATAGGCATTTTAAGCTTTATCGAAAATACATAGGTATTTTTTAAATTTGTTTAATTTTTAACCAATAGTCTAGCTCAGGGGTTGGCAACCTTTTGAGTCGGAAGAGTCAAAAATTACAATTACCAAAATTTCAATGTTTTATAGAGTCACAAATTTTCTTCTTGCCAACAATAATCATTAATGCCAACAATAATACCAACTGTACAATGAGTATCGTATAGAAAAAGCTATGCACGCGTTATATCTATCTAATCATCCCATAATTTACTTATTTCAACTGTATAAATGTACTTTTTTGCTGCCTTTGGAGGCTTGTTAATGGCTCGATGGAAATGGCGCCTAATCCTTGTTAAACGATTCAGAACGTTTTTTTAAAAGATTTTTTTTAAATAAATGATATTTGCGTATGGAACTAAAGAGCCACAGCTTCACATCCAAAGAGCCGCATGTGGCTCGCGAGCCGCAGGTTGCCGACCCCTGGTCTAGCTGCTGTAACCTAGATATATAAACAACAAAAAAACCTAATAACATTGAAATATTCTTTTTTAATTCATTCTCAGATCAAGTTGCCTTAAACTATACCTAAAATTTCCAAAATGTAGAAAATAAATTAAGTAACAGTCGAGGTAATAGACAAAAGCACTTTTGACAATTAACATCATCATGACTAATTAGTACATGTAATAAGGTTCAAATTCGAGTAACATACAAATGATTACTAGTGAAATTGTTTGTTGTTAACGGACGAGGTTAACTCTCTGACCCTTAAAATATTCTGAGTGCCAACTTCCTTCCAGTCTAAGTTCAATTGAAGTTGCCTCAGCATTTTATTGAATCAATTGGTGAGGAGTCGTTATGCGTTACATCCAACTTTGAGATAAGCAATTAAGGTTGACAAAAAGATATTTTGAGTTACACATATTATGCAATATTGAACTAATTAATCATCTTTAAGTAGCATAAATATGAGCCATTAAAGAAATGAACAAGACAAACCGCCAAAGTAAGCGAAAGGAGATTTCTAGAGCAGTTTTTTTGGCATTCATTGAATTAAATTTTATTTGTAACAACAACGTAATAAAAAAAAAGTTACAGTTAGTCATCATCAACTCTTTGCTTTTTGCTTGTGTTAGACGGAGTTTGTGGAGGCGAACAAGCCGTGTCACGTCTCTTACCAGAATGTCTAGCGCAGGATCCTGAGACTCTGTTAGAGTTTGAATGGCTCTCTCTTTCTCGTGAAGGTGAAAATTGCTTGAGCATCTCAACGTCATTAAATATAACTTGGGCACCACCACCGCACGTTGGGACCACATCGCCTTTGTACAGCTTTGTTTCTAGCTCACCATCAGTGTCTTGCTCTTGAGATATGAGACAATACTTTGAAGTCTTCGAGTTAGCGATGTCTTTAACGCTCGTCAACTTGCTGACAACTTTGCTGTTGATGATGCTTGGCTTCATCACAGTTCCCATTGGTACTCTATTGTTTGGAGCATGTTCTACCCATCCTCGACCATCTGCTGAGAGGGAGCGTCGGTGTCTTGGGTTTGCGATGGCAACTCCACGACGTGAAGATGTAGGAGTATCTCTTGTTTCCCGATTTGGTGGCACTGAACTTGTGAATGGAGTAAGCATGTGTGCGGGTAAGGCTCTTGGTGTAGATCCCGGTGTAAAATCTCGACTTGTCTGAGCTGCCATATCAGCTTTTACATATTCGTTGTCACCTCTGTTCAGTGCTTCAGCTATGATACGAAGTCGGTTTTCCTTTTCTTCATTCGCATTGCGTAGACGCTCCTTTTCACTGTTGATTTCCTTTGCCTTTTCATATTCCGCTGCAATTTTATGATTGTACTTTCGCTCCAGATTCTTCTTCTGCTTTTCTTTGTCTAGTCTGTTCTGGCTTAGTAATAGTTCTTTCTCTTGTAAGTCACGTTTTAATGCTGATGTGTATTCTGTCATTTCGTTGAGTTTTCGATTATTGGTCAGAGCTGTAGTTTCAGTTGTTGTGAGGCGTTCTTCGAGGGCTCTAATTCTACGTTCAGAGGCTGCTAATTGAGCTTTCAAAGACATATTTTCGGAGCGAACTTCAATCGAGTCTTTTTCTAAGTCAAGGAGAGCTGACCGTAGCCTTTCATCTTTGATCTGCTTGCTTCTTTTTAAAGTTTCTCGACGACCAATTCGCATCTCTAAATGAGCCATTAGTTCTTTTATGATATGAGCAGCTTGAGAACTTTTGAGCTCCAAGCTTGGGAAGTCTGGTCCAAGACTGTACACCAAACCTAGATCCAGTTCGAGATCTTTTGCTTCGGCTCTGGCTATGTTGTCTCTGGCGGCAGTGAAGAGCTTGTTAGCTTTACGTCTGCCAGAAATAAGGCCAATCGCTGCACCTACATCATGTATCAGTGGCTTTGTTATCTCAACTTCTGCTGCCATTTCGGCAAAGCGCATAACTTGGATTGTTTCATCGTAATCTTCTGCTCGTGGGTTCGCACACACAATCATTCGTACTTGTCCTTCTCCCTCAAAGAAATTTTTGAACAAATGTGTTATTTTAGACTCTCTGTAGGGCACCAAATTATTCTGCCCGTTGACCTGATTCTCTCTCAAGGCTTCCATACAGGTTCTTAGAGTCATCAGCGACTTATTGATGTTGCCAGCTTCTTTAAGACGAACTCCAGTATTTTTAGTTCGGTTTGTTCGCTCACTGCCAGCTAAATCTACGAGGCTTAGCTGGCTCACAGAGAGTAATTTTTTGTTCTGTATAACTGCCTCTCCCATTTCATCAACCGGTGCCTGCACAAGTCGAACAGTGAATACAGAGTGGCTTCTACTAGACTCTGCATTCAGAGTAGTATGAGCCATACGTTTTCTCTTCAGGCCTAAGTAGAAGACGTCGAAGGCTTCTTCAGCAGATTTGATTTCGATCTCTGTCACCCCATGAACATACATATTGTGAGCTGCGTCTTCTCGTATAATCTTAACAGGCAAAGTCCGACTGGGTGGACCATCTTCCAAAAGATCGAAGACGGAGTTGTTATAAATTTCAACGTAAGATACAAACACAGCATACTGATTGTCTTCATTGATGCCTTCGATTTTGGTGACATCAGTTGAAGACATCGCTAAGTCTGGATTAGAATTGTTTTTCTTACCAGATTTGAACTTGTGGAGCTCGTGCTGTCTTTCCAACATCGCTTCCGCTTCCGATTGCACGTCGAACATGTTCATTCTATCAGGTTTGAAAATATATTTGTGCGCTTGAAGTTCATTGATTGTTTTGAAGATTATGTTAAGAGCTCGCGGCAGTACACCGCAATTCTGCGGTTCCCCGGTCATAGTAAACGTTTTCCCACTGCCTGTGACTCCGTATGTAAACAATAGTCCATTTTTACCTTTAATTAGACCCTCTACGAGCGGCATAGCAACTTTATCAAACACATCTTGTTGAGATGTTTCGGGCGGGAAAATTTCTTTGAATGTGTACTTCATAGTTTTACTATTTTCGTTTCTGTAGCTGATTGCTGAGGGTGGCGGAGTCAGTAATACCGTTGTGGGGGACATAATTTTCATACAGGATGCATCTGATTCCCTTTGCATGGGCCGTAACCGACAGAAAACTTGTACCGGGTCTCGGTCTCCTTGAGCCAGGTTTTGTCTGCTTCTAGCCGGCGTTCGCATATCGTTCAGCCTTTGTTTCGATTTAGCCGACTTCATGATAACTGTTTATCGATGTCACATACAATATACACTTAATTTTCACAAAAATCAAAACTCAACGTTCGTTTCGATCGAAATCAAAGCAACGGTCGTTGATGAATTATCAATATTACTCGGTAATGTCATAATATTGTTAACTAATATTACTTTCTCACTCTTTCAACAACGTTTTTCGAATATGTCTGTTTCATTCAAAGACTTTTTTGCACCACCAAATTTTGTCGGGCTATAGAGCCGTCAGTTATTTGACGTTTAGTGTCAAGGTTAATGTTGCTAGCTCAAGATAATTAATCTTAAAGAAAAGTAGAATATTTTGTATGAAGATAACTATACATAGTTAATTTTACAATAAAATATACTTTAGGGATTTTTGCCGAGAAAATGAAAAAATAGCGTTGTTGATTTTAGATTATTTTCCAAACCTACCGAAATTGAGATTGAGACTAAACGTCAAACAACACAACAAAATTTGGTGGTAACTACAAGTTTGTATTGTAATAATTAGATTAACTACACAGTTATCATAATATAATAAAGTATATTCTACTCTTTTTTAATTCTAGTGGCTATGTGAGAGGAAGACCTCAATTATTTTTCGAAATGACTGTTTTTTTTACATTTTCAACTTTCGTTTCTCCACCATTGTGAAAAAAATCCAATTACTGGTATTGTCAGAAAAAAATTATAATTTCCTTAATTGAACATTTGAACATACACAATATAACTTTAAAACTTAAACTATATTAAATAATATTCATATATGCTTAGCAGAAGAGAGAGCTTACTAATTACAAGCCACTGAGCGTATAGGTTTTTAGATAATTTTTATTGGCAAGCATTTGACCACTATCTCACCTGATGGAAAGTGATGATGCGGCCGAAGATGGAACATGCTTGCCTAGAAGGTACCTATTCACTCTAGACTTGAAGACAGCTAGATAACCACCAAGTACTTAAGCCAGCCAAATCTGACATTATGGTCCGTTAGGAAGTACCCGTGCTCATCGACATGCTGGCTCTCTGAATTACAATGGCCAATGCTAATAATATAGAGTATTTTAGAGGGTAGAGTATGTTCTTTTCTATGCTAATAAGTTTAACGTCGGTCGTCACACATCCGTCGCGTCGTTCGTCGCGTTGAGCCAAAAGCCATCTAACGGCATGCGAGGAACTAAGAAACCTACTAAAACGTATGGAACTAGTATATTTTCACCAAGAATAATATACTAGTCCCATCGAGATAGGAAACAAACCTACGGTTATTACTTTAGCTACAACATCCTTGACTAGTCCCATGCTAAAATGGTACTAAAATTAAGTATGGTATATATACTCTTTGTTTTTAGTAGCTAGAGTAGAGACTGAGAGACATAGTAGAAATATATTTCTACTATGCGTAGAGATTACTAACATTGTCTTTGGACAGTTTGTTTGTAAACAAACATGAACATTTTCAGTAACTTTGAATATTCGAAACATTTGTTGTTAAATTGTTACAGGGTGAAAAATACGATGGGAGACGGGCAGATGTTTGGTCTTGTGGTGTTATTCTCTACGCGTTGCTCGTGGGAGCTTTGCCGTTTGACGACGACAATCTTCGGCAGTTACTTGAAAAGGTAAACAATTCCGTTTCATTATTAATATCTCACGAATATTCGGTTATATAATTACAATACGATTCTGAGTGTCTCATATTGTAAATCATAAACATAAACGCTTTCACACTCACAGCCCCACACTAAGTTCAATGACTTGTGTCGTGGGTGCCAGAAACATTCACATCACACACACAATCACAACCAGAACCAGAAACACAAATTTTCCTTGGGGAGAAAACTTGTGTTCCCGCCGGAAATCGAACCCGATACCCCCCTGCTTAGAAGGCGAACGCTCACCCAACTTAGCCAACGGGCAGTTCAAGTAAATTACTAATACTTATATATTTATTTGCAAAGTGTTCCACGGTTCTTATTCTAATTAGTCAGAACTTAGACTTTGCCGCCTTGAACTAGCATAGTATGTAAATTATTATGTAATATATAAATATCTCGTGTAACGGTGTTAGTGGTCGCACTCCTCCAAAACGGCTCAACCGAATTTTGTATTTGGATGATGGAAGAAGTCCCACCCTGTTGCCCAAACGAGCAGTCTGTTTCAGTTTGGGCAAAATTGCTTTCATTTGCCCGGCAGATATCCGGTTGTTCTCGTCACATTTTTCTATGGATTCTTGTGAAATTATATAAGCAGTTTTGATAAATATATAGTTTTTTTTTGACAATTCAGGTTTGGAAATTTTTCAATATCGCAGACATATGGAGATATCCTACTAATATTATAAATCCGAAAGTTTTTGTGTAAGTGTGTAAGTATGTTTGTTCCCTCTTCACGCTTTAACGGCTGAACGGATTTGTATGAAATTTGGAATGTACATAGATTATACCTAGGATTAACACATAGGCTACTTTTCAACTTGATAATAGCGGGCGAAGCCGCGGGGCACGGCTAGTAATTTATAAAAGGTGTGAGGTCTATAGCTCACAGAACCACTTGTAAAATAATGTATAGTAAACGTAACATTGTTGTTTTCCAGGTAAAGCGGGGAGTGTTCCATGTACCACATTTCGTACCTCCTGACTGTCAGCAGTTGTTACGAGGCATGATAGAAGTAAACCCTGAAAAAAGAATGACGGTAAGCAAACTTTACTCGATACAAAGACTTCTTGTCTTGTTCAAACATTAGCCAATACTCTGATATATATATATTTTTGCCAAAGTCCATATAACTTTTGAACCGCTGAATATCGCAGAACATACGGTTAAAATCGATAGGTACTGAGGTCTCTCACCCTCAGCCTACCAATGATCCATCCCTCTAGTTACACCATATATATTATCCTACTAATATTATAAAATTTGTGTGTAAGTGTATGTATAAGTGTGTAAGTATGTCGTTCCCTCTTCACACTTTAACAAATAAACGGATTTGGATGAAATTTGGAATGTACATAGATTATACCTAGGATTAACACATAGGCTACTTATTAACTTTATAATAGCGGGCGAAGCCACGGGGAACGGTTAGATATATAAAGTTGATTGTAAAAAAAAATATAAAAAAAAAAATATATACATATATCATATTGTCTTGCTTAGTATGGCTAATGCAAATTCTATTTTATGATTTTTCAAATAAATTTTAATCTACATACATGTGTAAGGCTTTAATCTACGTTTATACATTATGGTTATTTTTTTTATATTTATTGAGTTTTTTTTTATTTATTGAGCACTGCGCTCGTTACCCTGAGATATTAGATGTTAAATCTCTTTAAGCATTGAAATTTCACTGCAATCATCTTAATTTCCAGTTATCAGAAATAACCCGACACCCGTGGGTCACAGCCGGAGGCCGAGGGGAGCTCGAGCAAGAGTTACCAATGATGGAGGTTGTACAGACCAGGGTTCTGCCGTCAGCTGAGGCCATTGACCCTGACGTTTTACAGGTACGTTCTGTAGTCTATGACGGGTAGATTGTAGAATAGTCGCTATGTTTGCCCATACTGGCAGAATTTCTGTTAGAAATACGTTAAGAAACTAGCATTTTGATTTACTGGCTTATTATTAATTATAAATCCGAAAGTTTTTGTGTATGTTTGTTTTCTCTTCATGCTGTAACGGGTAAACAGATCTGGATGAAATATGGAATGTACATAGCTTACAACTAGGATTAACACATAGGCTTCTTTTTAACTTGATAAATGCAGGTAAAGCCTTAGTTTAGAGACGGAAAGGCGGCTTTTGTGTGTTTGCAGTCCGTCCTCTTGTCCCACAGTTTTTGGTGTTCTTTTTCCGTATGACGGCGTAGTAGCTCTCTTACTTCCATTGTAGATGGCCGCCACGCCGTCAGTTACTGGCTTCCTTGCTCCTTCTTTAGCTAGATTATCTGCCTTAGTGTTCCCTGGACATGCACTATGGCTTTTGATCCATTTTACCTCTACATCAAACTGGTCTGAGAGTGTCTGTAGTGTCTTGTGACATATATATATATTTTGAGTCATAAATAATAGTTACTCCACTACTACTGCAATTTTCTTGCACCTTCTCGAATGACTGGCAGAAAATGCTGTATCAGCATTAAGTCCTCCGTGTACAGCTACATTGTGCAAAAGAATAAATAAATAAATTAATTATATATCTATCTGTTTTCAGGCAATATGCAGTTTGGGCTGTTTTAAACAAAGAGACAAACTTATACAGGAACTTTTAAGTGCACAGTAAGTATTAACATAATTACACAATACAGTTACAAATTAAATAAACGCTTTAACACTCACAGACCTACACTAGGTTCGTTGACTTGTGTTGTCGGTGCTGGAAACATTCACATCACACACACAATCAGAACCAGAAACACAAATTTAATTAGGGAAGAAAACTTGTGTTCCCGCCGGGAATCGAACCCGATGCCGATGCTTAGAGGCATATCCCAACCAACTAAGCGAAGTTACAAAGTCAGTATTTTTGTGCGCCGTAGGTACTGGGTTAAATTCCCGACAGGAGCACGATTTGTCTTCCCAAGGGAACTGAGTTCGCGCCGAACTGAGATCTCGCGCCTGCATTTTGCCCCATAGAGAAAAACTTTTAAGAAAAACTTAAACGAACCCAGGTCCCACGTCGCAGAGGGCAGATACCTGCCTACTGCGCCAACTGGGTCGTCCATTTGAGGCTACTATGTAATTTTTTGACAGCTTTTGACGCCCTTTCAGTACAGAATACGTATTAGGTTCTAAAGTTATCTATGTACTTTCAATACTTATTAAAAGCATATGTGTAGTATTTAATTTATTTATTAAGTTTACATAATGTATATATATATGTATTTACAGATATATATTATATATATAAAGTTCTACTACTTATGTATTATTTTTATTTGTATGTAAGTAATGTTTAAATTGTTTATAATGCATGTGTAGTGTAATTCATTAGAGAACACCACCGTCCGCAAAAAATGACTATTATTACTATCCTGTCCATCCAAAGGTTGCCTGTAAGAGATTGCTTTATGTGATAAGGCCGCCCATTGTACAACAATTATTGTTTTTAGTTTTTTTTTTATTATCATGTTGCTTAACTGTTCAATAAAGAAGTATTGGATTTTAGGTCCTTTAATTAAAATATGTTTAGATCAGAAACTAAATCGGAGCATATTTAATTCCAGCCACAACACAGAGAAAGTGATATACTTCCTTTTGCTGGAGAGAAAGAGACGGAGGCCGGCGAGGGACGACGAGCCGCGTCCCCCCGCGCCCCCCGCGCCCGCCGACCCCCCGCGGAAACGGCTCGACACCTGCCGGGTAACACGCACACACACACACACACACACACACACACACACACACACACACATATACTCAACACTTGTTACAATCTACTACGAGCTGACTTAGAGACGAACGAGAGAACTTAGGTTAATGAATCCTACTAATATTATAAATCCGAAAGTTTGTGTGTAAGTATGTTTGTTCCCTCTTCACGCCTTAACGGTTGAACGGATTTGGATGAAATTTGGAATGTACATAGATTATACCTACGATTAACACATAGGCTACTTTTTAACTTGATAATAGCGGGCAAAGCCGCGAGGCACGGCTAGTAAAATAATAAATAGGCATTACATACATTATTATTTTGGTGATAAATTTAGAAAGGAAAAATTATTGCTTGCTTAAAAAAATGTGTACTAAAAAAGGAAATTCTACCCCGAAAAGAACCCTTAGAAAGGTTAAATGGGGTGAAAACGTTTGTATGAAAGTTCTTTGTTTATGAACTTACTAGCCGTGCCCCGCGGCTTCGCCCGCTATTATCAAGTTTAAAAGTAGCCTATGTGTTAATCGTAAGTATAATCTATGTACATTCCAAATTACATCCAAATCCGTTCAGCCGTTAAAGCGTGAAGGAACAAACATACTTACACACTTACACACAAACTTTCGGATTTATAATATTAGTAGGATTCGTTAGACCATACTTTGTTTACACACAGAACAAGTGTCACTGGAAGTGCCGAGTTTTTAGTTTCAGTTTAGTGGTTACATAATTAATATGATGAATTATTTTATTTATTTTTTATAATGAAAACTATCGCGATTGTTATTCATTGTTATGGTACTAACCGGCTGTTAATCGCGTTATTCTAATGTCGAAATACTCCGACCAGTTGCTCACGTATACGACGCTCTTCATCTGGGAGTCAACAAAGCGGCCGATCCCGACGCCTGGCCGCGCGCAACTCACGCGCACTCGCCGGTGGCGGTGCTGCTATCGCGGGCGACGGCGTTCGGGGCCGGTCGACTGTGGTGGGTTGGACGGGTGTGGTGGTCCGATTTTCCTCCGATAAGTTATCATTGGTTTGGAGTATCGTTGGAGTAGGCATAATGCAAACCGCACTCAAAGTGTCCGTTTCGCGGTCTTGTAGTGCAGCAGTGTCGGCGAAAGGGGTGTCAATCGCTGTTTTCCATGCCGGCGAGATTGTCCATCCACGATCCCGGTTGAAGTTTGGATATCGACTAATTTCGATAGCCTCCCGCACTTTTCGAGGAACAAAATATTTGTCCCTCGCCAGTACGGTGACTTTATCGAACCTTAGGTAGTGCCTAGAGTCCGGGATGTGGGCGTGTTCTGCTACCGCTGACCGGCTGGTGTCCAAATTCTTGACACTCCTTATGTGTTCCGTAATACGTGTTGAAATGTTCCGCCGTGTCTCACCAATATAGCACTGTCCGCAGTCACAAGGGATCATATAGACACCTGGACCACTTAGAGGTTCCCTGTCTTTCGGTGTTCTGAGAAGCCGTCGGAGCTGTGATGGTGGGCGGAACATTGTCCTGATGTCATACTTCCGCTTCAGGTAGTGACTGATTTTATCAGTCACTCCCTTCACAAAAGGTAAATAAAGAGGAGAACGCTCCACTGTGTCCGCTCGCTTCCGTGTGCCTGTGTTGGCCCAACGGGAGCATTGACGCCAATTGTACCCATTCGCTTCTAGTACTCCTCTGACGTGATTCATCTCTTCTTCAACGTGTTGAGGGTCACATATACTTAAAGCTCTTTGTATAAGTGTCCTTGGAACGGAAGCTAGGTGTGCCGGGTGATGGTGGGAGTCCGCCTGCAGGTACCTATCCGTGTGCGTCAGTTTTCTGTACACGGTGTGTGCCAATGTTCCGTCTGGCTTCCTTATGACCCGAACATCCAAAAAAGGCAGGCTTCCTTCTTTTTCCTCTTCTACTGTGAAACGGATCCTACTGTGCATTGCGTTTAGATGAGAGGTGAAATCTTCCAGCGCTTCTCTTGCGATGACTGCAAACACGTCGTCCACATATCGCCACCAGTACCGTGGTTTCACCGGAGCGTTCGCTATAGCTCTGTCTTCAAACCACTCCATGAAGATGTTAGCTGCTATGCTTGCTATTGGTGAACCCATGGCCACTCCATCTTTCTGAAGAAAGAAATCGCCACGCCAAACAAAGTACCCGCTGTTCAGACAGTACTCCGTCCATTCCACGTATCTGGTAGGTATATCAGAGGCTCGTATCAGATCATCGATCACCCTCATTGTGTCTACTACTGGTACATTAGTGAATAACGAAGTTACATCAAAACTAACCATTATCTCTGTCGGCCGTATGCGTACATCCTCTATCAGTCGGATGAAATGTCTGGAATCACTGACAAAAACTGGTGGTTTGCCCGACGAGAGGCTGCAAGACGGAAGCTAGATGTTTCGCCATTTTATATGTCGGTGCATCAATTTGACTTACTATAGGCCGTAAAGGCCAGCCAGTTTTGTGGATTTTAGGTAGCCCATATATCTTTGGCGTCGTGGGGTTCAGGGGGCGTAGTTTATTTGCCAATTCCTCATTTTCAGATTCCTTTAAAAGCTTGATCACTTTTGTGGTTACCCTGGCGGTCGGATTGTAGTTGACTTTCTTGTATGTAGCCGTGTCACTGACCAAGGCATATACTTTCCTCTCGTATTCCGCTGTATCCACAATCACTGTAGCATTCCCCTTATCGGCTGGCAACACCAAAATATCTTGGTTATTGCGTAAGTCTTTTAAGGCTGCCATCTCCCTTCCACTTACGTTACTTTTAGGCGGCTTCTGTTTGCGTATCATTGATGAAATGTCCTGTCTTATGCATTCTGCATCACGGTACGGGACCTTGTTCCGTATTAGGTTATCTTCTATCCCAGAAATTATTTCCTCAATCGGAATTTTTCGCGGCGCAGGAGCATAATTAAGGCCGTGTGATAAAGCACATACAGCATCGTCACTTAGTTGGTGAGAAGATAAGTTGATAACGCTATTATGCTTATTTGAGTGTATCACAGCTCTATTCTCATTTTTATTTTGTGGGTAGGTGTCTAGCGTTCGTGTTTGATTAGATTTTAAATTTGCTAGTTTCTTCATATGCCTAAGTTCTGTGGCATCTCCAATAGATGTTGTTCTATTATAGGACATTCCATCAAACTCTTGCCATAACTCACTATGTATTTCTTTTGTTAACTGTAGGTGTAGAAAGTATAACATTTTGTTTACATACATGAGTTTTTGTCGGTACTCAGAGATAACTTTCCGAAGTAGCTTGATGTTTGCAAGACGAAAGAATTCACTGCAATCCTTAATGCATTTCACTGGTGTAATACGTGCAAATTTTGGTATTATTCCACTATCACGGCACTGGATTGAGTAATTTAAACCACACTCGAGTTTTTTGCGTTTTATTCTAAGTCGTGCGAACTCCTTTATTTTGTTTGCACATACCGCGCCGTATCGTATTTTATTTATGTTTTATTTATTATTCCAATTCCAGGTAAACGGTCAATCGGCACACTTCGGTCAAATCAGCGAAGGATCTCCTATCACCCCTCGGAGGTCGCAGTTTAGGTAAAAATTTATCACTCTAGTGCAGGGGTCGGCAACCTTTTGAGTCGAAAGAGTAAAAAATTAGAATTTACAAAGTTTCAAAGTTTTATAGAGCCACATTTTTTTTTCTTGCCAACTATATTCCTTAATGCCAACAATAATACCTACTGTACTATGAGTATCGTATAGAAAACGCTATGCACGCGTTATATTCATATTCATATTATATACCTACCTAATCATCCCATAATTTACTTGTTTCAACTGTATAAATGTATTTTTTTGCTACCTTTGGAGGCTTGTATCTCGATAAATAAAGTGGGTTCGATAAAAAAAAAGGTTGTTTCAAAAAAAGTTTTTCATAGATATTATCATCAAATGAATAAGTGACGTCTCTTTAAAACCAATATGGCGGACTTCTAAAAGCTTGTTTTGAAAAGTTTTTCATAGATATTATCATCAAATGAATAAGTGACGTCTCTTTAAATCCAATATGGCGGACTTCTAAAAGCTTGTTTTGAAAAGTTTTTCATAGATATTATCATCAAATGAATAAGTGACGTCTCTTTAAATCGAATATGGCGGACTTCTAAAAGCTTGTTTTGAAAAGTTTTTCATAGATATTATCATCAAATGAATATGTATGTATGATTTTTTTAGCAGGTCAGCGTCAGGTCGGCGGCATGATGGTCGCAGCAGTCCGCAGCTTTCCGCCAGTCCGCCCGGTAAGTCATTATTTGTTATTAGTTGGGCCCAGCCCGTGGCTTCCCGCGTTTGTGATGGTGGTCAATCAGGATAAAAAGTATTTTATTCAACATATACTAGTTATAGTTATCCTACTAATATTATAAATCCGAAAGTTTGTGTGTAAGTATGTTTCTTCCCTCTTCACGCTTTACGGCTGAACGGATTTGGATGAAATTTGGAATGTACATAGATTATACATAGGATTAACACATAGAATACTTTTTATCCTAATAATAGCGGGCGAAGCCGCGGGGCACGGCTAGTTAGGTTATAGTTTTTTTTTGGTTAATTTGAATTCAGTTTAATGTAATATATAATGTATTTAAGTTTTAAGTAAATACATTATATTTGTTATGTTAAAAAAAACATATATTAGTCGTTCGCCGCGAACTGTGATCTCGCGCCTACATATTTCTATCAGAAAAAACTTTTCAAGTTAGTTGTTAGTTGTGTGTAGTTAGTTTTTTTACCGACTTCACAAAAAAGGAGGAGGTACTCAAGTCGACTGTATTTTTTTTATTTTTTTACCTCGTTAACGTTTTTCCACGTGAACCGATATCGAAATTTTTTTTAGTTTGAAAGATGTTGCTTTCCAATTGGTCCCATTTAAATTTAATCAAGATCTGATCAGTAGTTCTTGAAATAACGTCAATAATGCGTATTCTGTGGACTACATTGACGATGTTCTCGTTTTTAACCGACATCAAAAGTTACCTCATAACTTCTTTCGTTGTGAGCTGATTTCAATGATTATATTTTTTATTTGAAATCTGGTGCTTTTCAAGTGGTCCCGTTTCACCCCGATCAAGATCTGATCCCTAGTTTTTGAGATATCGTCAATAATGCGTGTTAAGTACATCTAATCTGATCAAAGTTCCGAAGATAAAGCGGTGAAGTCGGTTTTTTTTTAAGCTTTGCTTGCGTTTAATTATGTTCAATGCAATATTGCTCTGAATTAATAAAGTGATAAGTAATGCTATATTTTAAAATAGATTGATTGTTTATTCAACTAGAAAAAATTAACAATATAGTAGTACATACAATCGGCGGCCTTATCGCTAAGCAGCTATCTCTTCCAGGCAACCTTAGGATGGAGAGGATAAAAAAGTTTAATAAGAAGTGATGTATTTATATGTATATCAATATATAGGTATATTGTTATTTATTTATTTTATTTATTTATTTTGTAGGAAGACTAACAACTATTGTAATACAATATGGCAATTTTAGTATATAACAAAGAGTTAATTAAAAGTCTCCACTCATAGATATTAAATAACTTAAAAAACATGTAGGATATAACAATTATATAAGTGTTTTTCCCTTTATAAGGTCAATGTTGTTCTAAAGGTTAATGATATAACTATAATCAGCAGGCCACACGCCACATCGAGTCGCCTCATTGGGAGGCACTCCAGCCACGCCGGGGTCTCCATTAGGTATGCATATATTTTTTTTTTAGAGATTTTGACCACTTTATCAGAACTCCCCGTTGGCGAAGTTGGATGCACACTGCACTTCCTTCTAAGCAGCGGGTATCTGGTTTGATTCCCGGTGGTAACACAAGTTTTCTCCCCAAGGGAAAATTGTGTTGCTAGTTCTGGTTGTGATTGTGTGTGTAATGTGAATTTTGCCGGCACCCGCAACACAAGTCGTCGAACTTAGAGTGGGGCTGTGAGAGTGAAGGCGGTTATTAAAAAAACCTGGTGAATCAACTGACTATGTAGTCTAGAACTGACTGTTGCATTAGTTGAGTGCGTGTTCGCCTTCTAACCAGAGGTATCAGGTTCTATTCCCAGCAGGAACACAAGTTTTCTCTCCAAGGAAAAATTGTTTCTGGTTTATATTGCGTTGTGTGATATGTGAATGTTTCCGGCACCATCAACACAAGTCATCGAACTTAATGTGGGTCTGTGAGTGTGAAAGCGTGTATGTTATATATTGGCTACATAACGATGGAAGATTGAAAATGGAGATATGGAGTTAATACATATACACATCACATATACAATAGTTCTGAGGTAACACACATAAAATAATTAAACGCAAGCAAAGCTTAAAAAACCGACTTCACCGCTTTATCTTCGGAACCTTGAGCAGATTTAATGTATTAAACACGCATTAATGACTATAACTCAAAAACTAGAGATCAGATCTTGATCAAATTTCAATAGGACCACATGAAAAGCACCAGCTTTCAAATAAAAAAATAATCATCAAAGTCGGCTCACAGCGAAAGAAGTTATGAGGTAACTTTTGAAGTCGGTTAAACGAGAACATCGTCAAAGTAGACGATATTTCAAGAACTACTGATCAGATCTTGATCAAATTTTAATGGGACCAATTAGAAAGAAATATCATTAAAACTAAAAAAAATCGAAATCGGCTCATGTGGAGAGAAGTTATGAGGTAACAAAAAAAAATACAGTCGACTTGAGTACCTCCTCCTTTTTTGGGAAGTCGGTAAAAATACAATTAATTGAGGACCTCCTCCTTTTTAACCGACTTCACATACCGATATAAATAAACTATGTATGTTTAATGTGTGCCCTATGTGGTCCAATTTAAATTTGATCAAGATCTGCTTCATTAATTCGTATTTAATTCATTGAATCTGATCAAGGGCCCCGAAGATAAAGCAGTGAAGTCGGTTTTTTTAATCCTTGCGTTTAAATTATTTTGAAATCGGTTATAAAATATATTTTATATTCTCTGATTTCAGCATCTCCTTCTATTCGGGAACATCATCATCAAAGAGCAAACTCAACAGGTCCTACAATTAGTCTTAACATAAGTAAGTACTTTTTTACTTAGAAGCCTCCCATATTGTACCTATTAGGAGACACCGACTCAGGCAAGGAGTTCCTAGGAGTAATGTTGTACCTATTAGGAAATACCGACTCAGACAAGGAGTTCCTAGGAGTAATATTGTAACTATTAGGAAACACCGAATCAGGCTAGGAGTTCTTAGGAGTAATATTGTACCTATTAGGAAACACCAACTCAGGCAAGTAGTTTCTAGGAGTAATGTTGTACCTATTAGGAAACATCGACTTAGGCGAGGAGTTCCTAGGAGTAATGTTGTACCTATTAGGAACACCGACTCAGGCAAGGAGTTCCTAGGAGTAATTTTGTACCTATTTAAAAACACCGACTCAGACTTTGCAAACTTTGCTTTTAAGTGTTTTATCAAAATCGGTTTATTCGTTACGGAGATACATGGAAACAAACATTCACATACACATGCACAAATTTTCGCATTGACACAAACCAATTTTTTGTCTTTTCTGAGGCTACAAATTCAAACACATTCTACCAAAAACAAAAAACTGAGCAAAGCTCGGTCATCCGGATATTAAATATTATATACTATCCGCTGGCTTAGAGCGTTCGCCTTTTAAGCATCGGGTTCGATTCCCGGCGGGAACACAAGTTTTCTCCCCAAGGAAAATTTGTGTTTCTAGTTCTGGTTGTGATTGCGTGTGTGATGTGAATGTTGCCGGCACCCACGACACAAGTCATCGAACTTAGTTTGGGGCTGTGAGTGAGAAAGCGTTTATGTAAATATTAATTAATTATTTCTCAGGTGGCGAGCCAGGTGAAGCAGTTATCATTATAAATGAGTCCCCTATGGTTGGATCTTCTGTCTCTGTCCGACCGCACAGTCCTTCTCAGTCACACAGAGGTAAATAGAGACGGGGATGGGGGTGATAACCACTTTATTTAAATCATTATCATCATCATCTCAGCCACAAGAAGTCCACTGCTAGATATAGGCTTCCCCCAAAGATTTCCAAAAAGAACGGTTGTTAGCGGCCTGCATCCATCGTCTTCCTGCGACCTTCACTATGTCGTCCGTCCACCTTGTGGGCGGTCTTCCGACACTGCGCTTGCCAGTCCGTGGCCTCCATTCGAGAACCTTTCGGCCCCATCGGCCATTCTGCGTACTATGTGCCCTGCCCATTGCCACTTCAACTTGCTACTCCGCTGGGCTATGTCGGTGACTTTCGTTCGTCTACGGATCTCCTCATTTCTTATTCGATCTCGTAGAGAAATTCCGAGCATAGCCCTTTCCATATTTAATTAATTAATATAATTTATCCATATTTAAATCACTTTTTGTATAATATAAGTCACTAGGGCCTCGCGGCTTTGCACGCGTTTATCAAGTTAAAAAGTAGCCTATATGTTAATCCTAGGTATAAGCTATGTACATTCCAAATTTCATCTAAATCCGTTCAGCCATCACAGCGTTAAGAGAAAGCGTTAACACATGGAAGCGTGGGGAGAGATACTTTGTTGGAGAGTGTAAGAGGATCGCATATAGGCATATACAAAGTACAATTTAACTTGATTCATGCAGGCAAAACCACGGGGCACAGTTATGACGACCCAGTTGGCGCAGTGGACAGGTGTCCGCCCTCTGCGCCGTGGGTCCTGGGTTAAAAAGGGCAATGGGGAATTAAATCATGTAATTCCTGCACACACTCTCCAAAATGCAACCGGTAGAATACCGATAAGCTTGCGACCTTACGTCGATGACCGAGACTCTGCATCGGATATTTGTGCTTCTGGTTCTGGGTGTAATGTGTGTGTGTGATGTGAATGTTTCCGGCACCCACGATAAAAGTCTTTGAACTTAGTGTGGGGCTGTGAGTGTGAAAGCGTTTGTTTTGCGTTTACAGTTATACATAAGCAAACACTTATTACAAGCTTTTATTTAGTTCAACTGTCCCGATGTCTATCTGTCGGTCTGTAGTCAAATCTTGCAAGCTAAATTAGACCCACGTCCCGATGTCCGATTGGACTCAAAGGAGATGTTTCAAAATTGAAGGAGCCTGGGCCAGCACCATGTACCGTATACATATATATAGCTTTACAATATAGTAACCGTTTTTGAATGTTTATTTTCTTTACTTTTGTTTCGTTTTAATGTACATTTTTAATATCTTGGTACATTGATAGCAACACAACACAGTTACAAATGGCGGATTGCGACAATATTGAACTGTCATTTTGACGTGTTATTGATCATTTATTGTAAACAACATATCAATTCTAAAATATTTGGGTTTTGTTATAATTATAATAGGACTATAGAATATGTTACTCGATTGAAACTCAGAACAGAGTGATATTCAGTATCTTCTTGTCGTGACTGCCCCAAAAATAGGGTTACATATTTAAAAATAATAATTTGAGGGTACAGCTGTAATCTTCTGCAGATTAATTTATTTGTATTTTTAAGAAAATGCAATATTTTTTCCTTATTTTTCTATGTATGGTACATAGTGCTGGCCCAAAATGAAACATCTCCTTTGGTGTACTTATATGTATCTTCGGTGACAATACAATGATATGGTATCATGGAGCTGGTCTGATGATGAATCCCGAAGGTGGTCATAGGAACTCTTTAATAAAACCACGCGACACCATCGAGTTTGGGCTCGTTTAATTCGTCTTGACAAGTTCTCTGGTTATATAACTTTTAAGTTATTTAAGAAACTTTTTTATGTATCACACTAATATTATAAATCCGAAAGTTTTTGTGTAAGTGGGTATGTTTGTTCCCATTTCACGCTTTAACGGCTGACTGGATTTGGTTGAAATTTGGAATGTACATAGCTTATAAGTACCTAAGTTTAACACATAGGCTACTTTTTAACTTGATAATAGCGGGAGAAGGCGCGGGGCACAGCTAGTTATTGACGACCCAGTTGGCGCAGTGGATAGGTGTCCGCCCTCTGCGCCGTGGGTCCTGGGTTCGATTCCTGGCAGGAGCACAAATTCCTTCCCAAGGGATATTTGTGTTTCTGGTTCTGGTGGTGATGTGTGTGTGTGATGTGAATGTTTCCGGCACCCACGATACAAGTCTTTGAACTTAGTGTGGGGCTGTGAGCGTGAATGCGTTTGTTTATTTATATATAAACAAATATATTTATAGATAAACTAAGTTTATATAGTAGTTAGGGAGTTAGGGTAGTTAGGGATATACCATTGAATCAACTAAGCGACGATGCGTTCGACGATGTAGTATTTTGTGCAACATTGCAGGTCGGGAGAGGTCGTCGCTCCCCGGGCCGCCCACGGCTCCGCCCGCACAACCTTCGCTCTTCCCCAACCTTGGAACCATCACAGGTATCACCTTTTTACCCGACAGAGCGACGCATACGAGGATAGTGTGTCTATCAGCCTGTGTGTATGTATTTTTGTTTGTTCCTTTGTGGCGTATTGAAGAACACAGAGGGCTGATTTAAAATAAAAAATTACGTCATTTGATTTATTTTATTCTTGCTAGTGTCAGTAAAGAAGTGACAATAATCAAAATTCAATATGGCGACAAGTAGCCACGCCATATATATATATTTTTAAACAAACGCATTCACACTCACAGCCCCACACTGAGTTCAACACACATTATACCCAGAACCAGAAGCACAAATATCCCTTGGGAAGGAATTTGTGAATATTATAAACGTGAAAGGTCTCAAATTAGTGACTTTGACGTCCACCCATATCTTTTTTTTTAAACGGTTTCTTATTCTACTTTTAAAGTTCTTTTTAACAACAGTCGACAAAGCCATAATAAAATAAAAAATTAGTTTCCCACTTGTGTAGAATGACCCCTTAATATTTTCATTTATATCATTTTAATTGTCATTTGGCTTTGGGCCATAGCTTTACATATTCTCTGAGAATTTGAAGTTATCCTACTAATATTATAAATCCGAAAGTTTGTGTGTATGTGTAAGTATGTTTGTTCCCTCTTCACGCTTTAACGGCTGAACGGATTTGGATGAAATTTGGAATGTACATAGATTATACCTAGGATTAACACATACTACTACTTTTTAATTAGATAATAGCGGGCGAAGCCGCGGGGCACGGCTAGTTTGCTTATATAGTTTCACACAATCAATATTGAATGCAGAGTACAAAAAAATAAAAAAAAAGCGGATTTTATTTAAAAAAAAGTCCTTACTATATATTTTTAAATTGTAGCATATAAAGAAATTTATTAAGGGGGTTATACTAGAATGTCTCCTAAAACGCGTGGCTTGTAACCAGAATGTCACCTAAAATGACGTACAAGCTATGTTATTGTAAAGTTTCATTAAAATCCGTTCAGTAGTTTTTGCGTGAAAGAGTAACAAACATCCATACATCCACACATGCAAACTTTCGCGTTTATAATATTAGTAAGGATGTAATATGCGCCTTTATGTGCAAAACTGTAAGGAGGATAATTCGCTGTGGTTAAAGAAGGTGCATTGACGTATATCTTCCCTTTAATAAAAAAAATAATTAACATAATATAAACGCTTTCACACTCACAGCCCCACATTAACAGCCGAAATTGCAGTTAATTAACGTTATAATAAAAAAATAATTTGTTTTTTTTCTGGGTTCTGCTGCGAATTTCAATCCAGACCTTCCAACAATGTGCATTGGTTGAAGTCATATGTTGACTGCACTAAGCAGTTCTTCAGCTCCGTATGTAGAACTGAAAGGGCAAGTTAGAGAGTTGAGTTAGACATATTTGCTCGAAGAGTTTCGCTTATACTACACCACTATTGTCCTTCTCCCACCGAATGGGGTCAGTACATGTGAATCCATGTTGTAGAAAGATATATCATGAGTTTATATATCCCCTCCTTGACGTCAATCAGGGCATGTTTTATTCATTCACCGGATTATAGATTGCTGATCGGCAAGGTCACCACGTGCAGGTGATGTAGGCTGGGGTGGTTAGGGTTAGTTATGCATAGTTAGGGTTAGGTATGCATTTGGAAAAAATGGGCCCCAAAAGGGCACTCATAAAAGTTAATGACTCTAATGCCAGATTCGTAAAATTAAATCCTAAACAAATGAAATTTAAGTGCAAACAGTTTCGGGCACTTTAAAGTGCGGCCAATTTGACGTTATTTTCGAGACGTCCACAACCCAATTATGGCTGCCGTAAAGTAAAGTTGACCAATCATTGACAACATCACTATCTTATTTAACTGCTTCTTAAAACAGTGACTTTGGTCGACTACTAAATTGTTATTTTCCAACATAGATTTGTTTTAAAACCGGTTTCGTACTATACTTATCAAGCCCTTTTCAACGATACCCCACAAAGGTAGATAAATATATATATATATATTGCTCCCCACTTACATGTATGGGAACCCCCTTAATATTTTCATTTATATAATTTCAAATGTCCTTTCTGGCTTTGGGCCGTAGTTTTACATATTCTATGAGAATATGAAGTCATTGGCTTATATAGTTACGACGCTAGATGCCTCTGACAGACGGTCGGACGGACGAAGTGCTGAACGACCCAAGCCAACTTAGAGATCTCGCTTCGCTCGATCAATTAAATAATTTAACATCTAAGTAAACATTTTTGATATTGGCCTCGATTCTGATGTACACTCACTAAATTAAATTGAAACTATCCCTGTCTCTTACAAATAGAGATACAAGACAGAGATAGCATACATTTTAGTGCTGTCACGCTAGTTTATCAATTAAAATATGAACAGCAGAAGCAGAAAGGCGCGTGTTTTTAGTCAACACCAATAAAATACTAAGCTTGCATAGACATCTAAGTTCTGACTAACTTGACAGCACAGCAGTATGCTATCTCTGTCTTGTGTTTCTATTTTGTAAAAGACAGGAATAGTTTAAATTTAATTTAGTGTGTGTACATCAGAATCGAGGCAATTGTCACCTTCAAAATCGTTAAGCTTCGTAGTAAGGATCATCTTCATTGTAAGGTCTATATTGGTGGTTGTCCAGTTACTTTTTATCTGCTGTAGAATTTTAGTATCCGGCATTCCTTTTATACAAACATCCAATAAATAACCAGCTGTATATAGGCAGATGACCTCTTTCTTATGTGAACCGGAGAAATTCCAGTCATGACTAGAATCTATATCGGAGATGTGCCCGTGCGGTCGACTTTGCCCGACCATTTTGTGTGATCCGGAGAAATTCGAGTCGTGACTAGATACGTCTGTATCGGAGATGTCCGTGTATGGTCGACTTTTTCCGTCCTTTTTGTGTGAACCGAAGAAATTTGAGTCGTGACTAGATACGTCTCTATCGGAGATGTACCAGTGTGGAAGATTTTTCCCGTCCATTTTGTGCGAACCGGAGAAATTCGAGTCGTGACTGGATACGTCTCTATCGGAGATGTACCAGTTTGGAATATTTTTCCCGTCCTCTTTGTGTGAACCGGAGAAATTCGAGTCGTGACTAGATACGTCTCTATCGGAGATGTACCCGTGTGGTAGATTTTTCACGTCCTTTTTGTGTGAACAGGAGAAATTCGAGTCGTGACTAGATACGTCTCTATCGGAGATGTACCAGTATGGTAGATTATTCCCGTCCTTTTTGTGTGAACCGGAGAAATTAGAGTCGTGACTAGATACGTCTGTATCGGAGATGTCCGTGTATGGTCGACTTTTCCCGTCCTCTTTGTGTGAACCGGAGAAATTCGAGTCGTGACTAGATACGTCTCTATCGGAGATGTACCAGTATGGTATATTTTTTCCAACCTTTTTTTGTGAACCGGAAAAATTCGAGTCGTGACTAAATACGTCTCTATCGGAGATGTACCAGTATGGTAGATTTTGCCCGCCCATTTTGTGTGAACCGGAGAAATTCGAGTCTTGACTAGATACGTCTGTTTCGGTGATGTCCGTGTATGGTCGACTTTTCCCGTCGTCTTTGTGTGAACCGGAGAAATTCGAGAAGTGACTAGATACGTCTCTATTGGAGATGTACCAGAATGGTACATTGTTCCCGCCCTTTTCGATAAATTTTGGATGAATTTCGTAGACTGTTAGAACGTTGTTTTTCTTGTGTTTGTGTGCGTTAAATACGCCTCCTTTCACATTTGTGTGCGATGTCCGGCGACTTTTCTTGCATTTCTTTTGAGCTTCATGAGCCCACTCCATGCAATAACGTAGAAATTCTGGTATATCTAAAATAACACTAATATTATAAAGGCGATACTTATTCACGCTCAAACGGCTGCACCAACTCTGATGAAATTTGGTATGGAGGTAGCTGGATTAACACATAGGCTAAACACAAGCTGTGTGTGTGATGGTCGTGTTTACGGCCCAACTACATCGATCTTAGTGTGGGGCTGTAAGTGTGAAAGCGTTTGTGTGTATGTTTTTTAACCCGGGCGACGCTGGGCCGGTCAGCTAGTATATCTAATATCTTTAAACGAGCAATTCTTGTATATATATGTGTAATCAGGATCTCGGAATCGGCTCCAACGATTTTCCAACGAAGTTCCAGGGCCGATAAATGCTCGGTGCCCAAATTGAATTTGAAAAACCGAGATTAAGAAACTATCAGCGCCATCTATTACGCCATGACCGATGTAAAAAAACTTTTTCTACTCGACACTAGATGGAGCTTTCTGAGGCTACAAATTCAAACACATTCTACCAAAAACAAAAAACTGAGCAAAGCTCGGTCATCCGGATATTAAATATTACATACTGTCCGCTGGCTTAGAACGTTCGCCTTTTAAGCATCGGGTTCGATTCCCAGCGAGAACACAAGTTTTCTCCCCAAGGAAAATTTGTAATTCTGGTTCTAATTGTGATTGTGTGTGATGTGAATGTTTCCGGCAGCCACGACACAAGTCATAGAACTTACTGTGGGGCTGTGAGTGTGAAAGCGTTTATGTTTATTTCCTTGTGGCATACCAAAAAAGTGGTCGATATGTTGACTTTCCTCCAATCGCCGTATAAGTCGCATGTCATTGTAAGGAGTCCACCAATGTACGGCATTCATCAGGTCATCAGCACGAACAGTTTCTTTAATGCATGTGTTTAAATTAACCCTTATTATTCTTTTGCATTCGTCGTAACTTTCTTTAGCATATAAAGGTATCGGTGTTACTGTAGTAGTATAGTGAACATTATATTTTTTTTCAAAAGCGTCTGTTGATCTCGTACTCCTGTATGTCTCGAGGCGGTTTAGAAGGCTTTTGATTCCGTTTTGCATGTAATTCCCTACTATATGATCGCTTGGATAACGGGGTAGTTTTATATCGCGTGGTTTGTAGGTTAATGGGTTACATAAACACGTGATTATAGTGACGGTCAATAAGTATATACACTTCATTTTTGTAGGATATCGGTAGTGCTTGAAGTATTTCTTGGTAAACAATCAACGTAGGGGCATCTACTGATGGTAACATAAGCAAAATCACGGATATAGTTATATAGATAGGATGCGTGGCTAAGCTCTCGATAGAATTTTTTCGTCCTTCAGTCTCGGTCGTCTACTCGGTCGTCTAAGGACAACAGTCGTTACAGCATGTAACGCATTGTTCTAAATTCTCTACATAACACGATCAAAACATATAACTCGTTGGTAATTTTTTCTGCGATAAATAAACCTGTTGAGGGTTTTACCGAATGTATGAACCGTTTTGTTTTATAGCTGGCATATAAAATAAATTGCTCTAGTTTTATTTGAGTGCGAGAATTCGATAAGAATGTCATTGTATTTATCTTTAAAAAGTTAGCAAATGTTGATAATATTTTACGGATATAACATTGTCTAATAATGTTATATAGGTTTTTTATCGGATACATTTCGGAGAGTGTGCTAAGGTACGATCTAGTTCCCCCATCCCCGTTCTATCATCGGACAAGCAGACAAACTGCTAAGCGACACCGCTATATGGTGGACATTCCACAAATGCGCACTAAGCGTTTTGCCTCCACATTCATTGTGCGAACCGCAAAGGAATGGAACTCCTTACCCGAGTCGGTGTTTCCTGATGAGTACAATATGGGAGTCTTCAAGTCACGAGTGAATAGGTATCTTCTAGGCAAGCTTGCTCCATCGTCGACCGCATCGTCGCTTACCATCAGGTGAGATAGTGGTCAAAAGTATGCCTATCTTGAATAATATATATATATATATATATATATATATACAACCTGTAACAAAAAAGTGTAGCAATACTTGGTGATGTGTATGTGTATCGTGTCGGGAATCGTCTGCCAGAGAATGAAAGTCGAAATCGGAGATAAATTTTTTTTCAAATATTTTTACAACCCTACGAGTACATCTGTGTATCGCGTGACCTTGACCTTTGTTATGCCCACCACTGTCGCACGTCTAGGTTCAAAGATTTTGTGGTGTAGAATGGTAGCTGATGTAATAGGGTTGCAAATGACTTATTTTTTTTTAAACTTTAGATAAAAAGATAACACTTTATTGAACACCAAATTACAATATAAACATAAGGAAGAGAACTCAAACTATGTGAACAAAGGGTGGTTTTATCGCTCAGAGCAATCTCTTCCAGACAACCCAACCCAAAGGAATAAAAAGAACTATTTAAATATGGACGGTGGTGCAAACAGATTTTTATTAAAAGTTCCGTTTACAAAACAGTAAATATTAGACAAATATATTAAATCTACATAAATAAACTATATAATTTAAATATCTATAACACATATAACATAATTATAACCTTACATGAACAAAAAAAACATGACTCAATATTCATGGTGCTGTCGCGAATTCAGAAGTCCTGTTAGACTCCAAACATGTAGCTAGATGCGTGGCTTGAGTATTACTACACCTTTCCGATACACATTGTATAACAGTATAAATAATTGTGCAAATTCTGTCAAATCCAATCCTGGTAATTTATTGATTACTATTTAAAAAATAATATATCAAATAAGGAAATGGAGAAAATGTCTATCTTAAATTATTAGTACGTTTGACCTCGCTATGAATATTGTTTACAATAGGCAGTTTACGTTTAGAAGTTATCCTACTACTTTGGTTTATCTGTCCCATTGATAGGTAGTAAAATAATATTTTTTTTTGGCTTTTGCTGCGAATTTTACTTCAGGCCTTCCAACAATGTGCATTAGTTGAAATCATATGTTGCCTGCACCATGTAGTTCTTCAGCTCCGTAGGTAAACCTAAGTACAAATTAGTGAATTGAGTTAGACGCATTTTGCTCGAAGATTTTAACTTGTACGTCACCACCATCTAATTAGTCCCTCTACCACCAAATGGGACCGGAACAACATGAATCCATTACTTGTGAATCCATGTCGTAAAAAGATTTTTGTTATATACAATGTGTAACAGAAAGGTGTAGTAATACTCAATTCACACATCTAGCTCAATGTATGGAACTATGTATGGTGCTGCCGCGAATGAATAAGTCTAACAGGAACTTATGCATTCGCGGCAGCACCATTAACATTGAATTATGATGAATTAAAGTTTCTAAAAAATTATGTCATTTGCAACCCTATTTCATCAGCTACCGTTCTACACCACATAGCCTTTGGACCTAGACGTATGACATTAGTGGTCATAACAAAGGTCAAGGTCACGCGCCACAGATGTAATCGTAGGGTTGGCAAAAAAATATTTTTTAATTTTTGTATGGAACAAATATCTCCGATTGCCGCACATGTAACTGGTGGGTTGTCAAAAGTATTTGAAAAATATAATTTTTAATTTTTGTACGCAAAAAATTATGTCCGATTTCGACTTTCGTTTTCTGGCAGACGATTCCTGGCACGATATACATACACACCACCAAGTATTACTACACCTTTTTGTTGCAGGTTGTATATACCACACTGCAACACCCGTTTTGATAATCGTCAAGTCTTGCTAGAGGAAATTTATAGATACTGTAGCGTCTACTATCTTGTAGAAGGAATCCAATTAAATGTTTAATGAATACACAAGTTAGGTAATCAGTATTTAAGAGACACGCCCGATCGCTCTGACGTCCGACTACAGAGTGGTGGGAAGCAGGGGTGGTTCGCTTGATACTATGTTCTTGCTGTGCTAAGTACGCCCTTTCGTAGAATAACTTAAGCGTGGTTATCGAGTGTGGCAACATCCGTGAATTTCGGAACAAAAGCGCCTTAATATCTAAGTAAACTTTTTAGATTTATTACCTTCAAATTTGTTAAGCTCTGTAGTAAGAAGCAGCTTCATTACAAGGTCTATATTACTCCTTGTCTATGTCACTCTTTAACTGCTCTAGACCTTTAGTATCCGGTATTTCATTTATACATCTATCCAATAAATGCCCAGCTATATATACGCAGAGTACTTTGACAGTCTCTTTCTTATCTAAATCGGAGAAATTCGGCGAGTCTTGACTAGATACGTCTATATCGGAGATGTTCGTGTATGGTCGACTTTTCTCGCCCTTGTCGATTAATTTGGGATAAATTTCGTAAACTGTTAAGACGTCGTTTTTCTCGTGTTTGTTTACTTTCCTTTTTGTGTGCGATGTGCGACGAGTCTCCTTGCATTTGTGTTGCGCTGCGCTTGCCCATTGCATACAATACTGTAGACACTTAGGGACTTCTAAAAAAAAACAAAATATTACTTACTAAAAACCATATCGTGAATTGGAACAACGTCGTATTCGTTTCAAACCGATACGACAACTAGAAATCAGTTAAACTCCTATCGTCTCACTATCTCACCTAATTCTTCTACCTAATTGATGATGTGGTCGTGGTGGTAAACTTGTTGGGCATAGAATGCCTGGCGAAGAAGTCTAGCACCAAGAACACAAAAATACCAAAATTCTCGAGATGGCTGTAATTTTGCGAATCTGGCAGTAGAGTCATTTACTTTCACGAGTGCCTCTTTGGGGCCTAGCTAGGTGAATATACGATTTATATTTTTTATTTTGAACATAATTTTTAGTGGTTATGGTGACAGATTTTTTAACTTTAGTGTTTCAAATTCAAATTCTTTATTGCATTCTGTAAGCAATTAATATGTCATACATAAATTAGAATCATTACAGACCCTGTATGGGCACAGCAAAAAGTAAAAGAGAGGATGTTATAATATTGAGTACATAATTTGTTTTCAAACTTCGACTGTATTTCAGTACGGTGTCACGATGTTACCGTTATCTTCACTGCTGGCTTAAGCCTGTCACTGGATTCGAAAACGCGACTACCCGATCGAAAGGCGGGTACTACAACACAACACGTTTGTCATCCTTGGGTACGCTTAGCAAAGTAGCAGCTTGAGGCGCTTGAAACGATATAATGCAGAGCCAAAAAACCTATCTAAGAGTTGATTGACGAGAAGGTTCGAAGCCTAGAATATCGCCTTAAGGTCACTAGTCTGTTGGTCTATCATAAGATTAATTTTGTAGAGCGCGCCACGTAATTACATAATCTACTTCCTCACCCCCTTTATACCACACAACAAGACAAACTACCAAAAAAGAATTTCTCGAATAGGTCCAGGGGTCTTCGAGTAATCCGGGAACATACAGAAAAAAAAAGATTCCGACATATTGAAAATCTCCTTTTTTGAAGTCGGTTAACAAAAGCCAATACCCAAACATGTTAGCAATTAGCAGAAACTACTAATACAATGAGACATAAGATTTGGATTAAGAATAGAAAAATCTAATTGGAGTAAGACTTTTGGCGTGCAAGAACGCCTTCACAATTCCTGCTAAAAGTCAAAAAACTGATTGCAGAAAAAAAAACTTTAATTGCTAGAATGGCATTTAAAATTACCAGGATATATGTCCATATAAGGGCGTGACTTCAAAGTATGCATCAGTTTGAAATCATTGCCGGGAATCCACCAATCTACGACATTCTGTAAGTCATCAGGACTAACAGTTTCTGTAATACAATTATTTAAATTAACCCTTACAATTCTTTTGCATTCTTCGTAACTTTCTAGTGCAAATAACGGCAATGGTGTGCTAGTTATGCCTGCATAAAGTGTCGTTAGCCAAGACTCGGGTGGACTCGCATATATATCGAGGCCGTTTAGAAGGTTTTTTAGTCCTTTTTGCATGTAATTCTCTACTATATGATCGCTTGGATAACGGGGTAGTTTTATGTCGCTTGGTTTGTAGGTTATTGTGTTACACAAACTCGCTGTTATAGTGACGGTCAGAGTGAATATACACTTCATTTTTGTAGGATATCGGTTGTGATTGGACAGATTTGTGTTACTGATTTTTTAAGGAACGTAAGCAAAACCACGTGGCTATGCTCGATAGGATTTTTTCGTCTCTCTGTCTCGATCGTTAGTCCTAGGACAATACACAACACGATCAAAACACATTTATATAACTCGTGGTAGTTTTTCTGCGATAAGGAAAACTGTTGCGGGCTTACAGAATGTATGAACCATTTTGTTTTATAGCTGGCATATAAAATAAATTGCGCTGGTTTTATTTGTGTGCTAGAATTCTATAATAAAATATTTGTATTTATCCTAGGAAAGTTGTCAATTCTGATAGATTTACCTTATATTTTTGGATATACCATTATCTAATAATGTTATATATAACAGCATAAATAATAGTACAAAGTCTTTCAAATCAAATCCTGGTACTTTATTGTTTTCGATTAAAATAATTGAAACGCAAGTAAAGCTTAAAAAAACCGACTTCATAGCTTATATTCCGGTTTTGGCTTGACCGATATTGATAAAATTTATATGGAACCACCTCTGAAGTATACTCTACCAAACAAAAAAAAAACATTAATATCGAATCATAATAAAAAAAATAAACACTCGAACTGAGAACCTCCTTTTTTTAAGGCGGTTGAAATAATCATGATTAGATGCAGAGACCCAGAGATATTAGCTACTTTATCTTGAAAAATGATTTTAAAATGTACCTATATAATTTAAGACCTTATTGTAACAAATAAAGAATTTCATAAATCCATACAATATAATATTTTATAATGGACATAATAAATGATGTTCTTTGGTTTCTGTTGCAAATTTTACTCCAGACCTTCCAACAATGTGCATTGGTTGAAATCATATTTTGCCTGCATCAGGCAGTTCTTTAGCTGGGAAACCTGAAAGAGCATTGTGAGTTGAATTAGACATATTATTATACTTTTTGCTCTAAATTTCGTTGTTTTATTACGACCGTCTAATTTTCCCTCACCGAATGGGGCCGGAACAACATGAATCCGTCACTTTTGAATCTATGTTGTAAAAAGTTCAAATAAGTTTCCGATATGTGAACATACTTCCGATAAGCCACAACACTGCATACATTTTGATAATCCTCAAGTCAGCTTGATTTTATTCGCTATAGACCCATTTCAATACTTAACATCTTTGGTTAAATGTTAAAATCATTAGTTAGTCCATATATTCAACATTTCTTAACTCTCGGCTGATTCAAGCCAACACAGATTTGTGCGTACGAGGTCGACGAAACCTTTTTTTAAATGGCTTTCCTGGCATCGTAATTGAAGTTGTTGATCGCACCAGCCAAGTTGACGTCATATATACTGATTTCAGCAAGGCCTTTGATAGAGTACACATCCAATCTTGCTAAGTTATCTCAGCATGGTTTTTTAGTGTTTTTAATAATTGATTTAAATTACGTAATATTGAGAAAACCTTAAAAAACTAAATAAACGCGCGTCCTCGCGTAGTTACTGTGGTTTTGCTCTGCTAAATGCGGCAACATGTGGCAACATCAGTGCTTTCTAGAACAATAGCGGCTTAACATCTAGGTAAACACTTGCGATTTTATTACCTTCAAATTCGTTAATCTCCTCAGTAAGAAGCATCTTCATTACAAGTTCTATATTGCTAGTTGTCCAGTGATTCTTTAACTGCTCTAGACATTCAGTATCCACTATTCCTTTTATACAAATGTCCAATAAATGCCCAGCTATAAATACGCAGAGTATTTTGGTAACTTCTTTCTCATCTATATTCGGCGAGTCTAGACTAGATGCGTCTACATGGGAGATGTCCCAGTATGGTCGACGTTTCCGGTCCCTGTCGATAAATTTGGGATGAATTTCATAGACGGTTAGAACGTTATTTTTCTTGTGTTTGTCTGCGTTGGACATTCCTACTTTTCCTTTGAGTCTTCTACGACTATGACTCATCTTGCATTTGTGTTGCGCTCCGATTGCCCACGTCATACATTTCTGTAGACATTTAGGGATAACTAAAAAAACACAATATTATGAACTAAAAACTGAGTCGTGAATTTTAATAACATGGTATTTGTAGGTGGTATCTCTAGTTGTAGGATTCTTTTGCAGTGTCCGCCTGGGGCAGTATTACACCATTGCCAGACATTCAACCGCCAAGCAGAAGTGTGTAAACATACTGTGTTTCGGATTGAAGGGCAGTGTTTCCAGGGAAATTAAAGGGCTAAAAGAGAAAAAACATCTAATATCTCAGGGTAACAAGCGCAGTTCTTTTAAATTCAATTTTGATCTGTATAAGTTTATAACTCTGGGTAGCACTGAACTGTAAGCTTCTGTAACTGCATGCTAATGTATTGCGTGTGGCAATACCATCAGGCGAGCAACTTCTAGTCACTTAATATACATAAAAAAAATAGAAGAGAAATCCTAGAAATCAGTTAAACTCACTAGCGACTTACTATCTCACTGCTACCTAAAGATGATGTGGTCGACGATGATAAACAATCTGGGCTTAAAATGCCTGGCTTTCAAGACTAGTACCAAAACATATTTTTTTTAACTTAATAGTTTCTAACTACGACTATATTTCAGTACGAGTATGACAAAATATGCAATGGTTTTCATTACGATGTTACTTTAACAGAAGCTAAGTTGTTTACCGATAAGTAAAATCTAGGAGTCCTTAAATCACGTAGGTATCTTCCAGGTAAGCGCGCCCCGTCCGCTTTGTCACTTATCATCATTTGAGAAAGTGGTCAAATGTTTGCCTTTTTTTAATATAATACACAGTCTGGGCCTATGTCAATCGACAGTGGAGCACAGCATGTGTCTGGACATACAAACGCACCATGTTCATACGTAACAAAGTATTGCATAGTGTCCTAAACGTGAAAACAGTGAAGGACCAAATGCAACTTTCAAAATCATACAAAAGTAAACTAAGCTAATACACAAACAAGCTAGCAAGCCAATTCAACCACCACCAAACCAGCTACCAAACTCTAATGCAGGGAGACCAATAAGTTTACTCTCCTCCGGCTTGCACGGCTTTACACGTCTAGGGAGTGGCCTTGGTGAGCAAGGTCACCCCTCCATGGGCACAGTGGCCCGGTCTGCATCCGGGCCTAACGCCAAGATAGTGGCTAGCGCGACCCTATCTGGCTCCACGTCGGCGAGAGACAGCTCACTGAGGGGTTTTTAGTGGGTTCGGGCTCCCACAACACACTCCTTCACCCCTGGGAAGGAAGGAAAGTGCCAGGCATTTTCCTCTCCACAAAAAAAGAAAATCTCAATGCAAGACTGCAGGCAAAGACACCCTCAAAATATCTGCTAGAAACGACTGCTACAACGAATTAATGCAGATAAAAAACAAGTCTTAGATAACAATATAGGCATTTCAAATTACCAGCATATACGTCCATATAAGGATAATCCTCCAACTCCTTCATAAGTTTCGAATCATTGTCGGGAGTCCACCAATCTTGGACATCCTGTAAGTCTTTAGGACTCGTGGTCTCTCTAATGCAACTATTTAAATTGATTCTTACAATTTTCATGCATTCTTCTTGACTTTCTTTAGCATATAAAGGTACTGGTGTGGTAGTATAGGTTAGTAAAGCTGACGTTGGCTCAGGGTCTGGTGGTTTTGTACTCGCATATATACTTAGGCTGTTTAGAAGGCTTTTTAGTCTCTTCGCCATGTAGTTCTCTACTATATGATCGCTTGGATAACGGGGTAGTTTTATGTCGCGTGGTGTGTAGGTTATTGTGTTACACAGGCACATTGTGGTTATAGTGACGGTCAGGGTGTATACACACTTCATGTTCGTAGGATAACGCTCGCGCTATGTCGATTTTTTTGGGATTTATTGTGATCAATCAACGTACGGGCAACGACTGCTTTTTATAAGGAATATAACCAAAACACAGCTAGTATGCGTGTCTAAGCTTTTTCGTCGCACAGTCTTGGCTGTTAGTCCTTGGACAACAGTCGTTACCACATTCAACGCGTTGTCTGAAATGCTACTCGACACAGTGATAACACATTTTTTATGATAATTTTGTTACTATTTTTGATGCGATAAAGAAATAGTTGCAGAAATTTACATCATTTCTCTACATAGTATAAAAAAGTCGCTTTCCGCGTCTGTCTGTCTGTCTGTATATCAGTGAACTCCTACCAAACTACGCAACGAATTTTGATGCGATTTTCACCATCAGTCTGATAATTTTGACGGAAGGTTTCTAATGAAACCTTATTAAGTTTTTATGTTAGTAGAAATAAACAATATTTTGCTACCAAGTCGCTAAAAATGAATTTACTTCGATAATTATTAAACCACAGGAGTTCTTTTAAAATCCTACAGAAATCTCCACGATGGTGTATCTCTATCAGTTACTGTTGACTCACAGTAACAATTTTTCCAAAACTTAAAAAATAATGCGTAACTTGGGACGCTATACAATCTTATTCAGTATTAATCCTTATCTAAATTAATATGATAGATTGTGTGCAAAAAAACGTTTTTTTTATTGAACGAGATAAGCGACATCTCTTGGTTGACTTAAGTGGTTCAGCACTGTGTCGTTCCGTCCGTCTGTCAGAGCTATCAAGAGAGTAATCTATCTAAATGAATAACTTAAAATTCTCAGAAATATGTCAAGCACGTAAGTGGGAGACAAAATATTTTTTTTCCTGTCCGTGTGAGAAAGTTGTTTATTCTTTCTTCCTTTTTTCAATAATACTTTGCAAGTAGAGTACGAAACTATTTTTTTTATCTATGTTAGAAAATAAAAATTGGTAGGCCACCAAAGTCACTGTCTTTAGGCCTATTTTGTCCCGGGGTCTATCTCAAAAAAAGGCAATAAAAAAGCTGAAACTTACGTATACAATCCGTTGAGTCTAATTTTACTACCAAATAGAAAAACCAAACAATTGTTATTAAGAAAAACTAGGTGTCCCGGTGACCTTCGTTCCGCCTAACAGTCAATGAATATGAAATGTTTAGGAAGCCATACCCGGCATGCGTTACAATGCCACGTGACTATATTATTACCTCCTTCATGTTTATGTTTGCCTAGTACTTTACCAAATCCGAGTAAGGTATGAGATTAAGTAGGGTAAGTGATTTTTATACACCTACATAAAAAAAGTGACGTTCCTAAAAGGTATCATATATCCTTTTCCTGGTTCTAAGCTCCCCACCAATTTTCAGCCAAATCGGTTCAGCCGTTCTGGAGTTAAAAATAGTGTAACTAACACGACTTTCTTTTATATATATAGATTATAAGAGAAATTAACCTCAAATTATCTCTATTAGTAAAAATGAAGGCGCGAGATCTCAGTTAGGGGCGAACGACTAGTTATTTTCGCCTATGTTTTCTCTTAAATTATACTTGTGTGAACCCGGGGCGTGTCGCTAGTAAAGTATATAAACTATTTGGTTTTATAGCTGTTATATAAAGTGATTGTATGGCTATTGTATGAAAGCCATTTTATTTCTTTGTTTTTTTTTTTCATAATTTTAACCGAATTCGGTAAAAGAGGCGGTTCTTAATTTTCCATGAAGTTTTATTTTCCACACTCGCAGCTCCACACTAACTTCGAAGACTTGATTCTATGTACAGGATAATGTCCTGATGAGTACAGTATGTGAGTCGCGAGTGAATAGGTATCGTCTGGGCAAGCTAGCTCCATCGTCGACCACATCGTCGGTTACCATCAGGTGAGATGGTGATCAGTTTTTTGACTATCATGAATAAAAATATATTTCAGGTGTGCCCCCGGGCTCGACTGCGGGCGGCGCGGCTGCCCCCTGGCGGGTTCGCCTTGCTACAATCAAGAACTCCTTCCTTGGCTCTCCTAGATTCCACAGGAGGAAAATGCAGGGTAAGGACGATAGCCTATCGGTATTGTGCCTTTAGTTTTGGATAGTAAAGGGAGAAAAAAAGAAAGGTTCCGAAAATTCCCAAAAATAATGTTTTTTACAACTAGTAGTAGGCATGAAAAAAATATTATAAAAAACAAGTATAGAGAATACTTGTTTTTCATAATATTTTTTTTACATGCCTACCTCTAGTTGTAAAAAATATTTTTTTTCGAAATTTTCGGAACGAATTGTGAATCTAACTAAACCATTCTTAAAAAAACCCCTGAACACACACAAAAAAAAATCATTATTGAAACGCAAGCAAAGCTTAAAAAACAGACTTCATCGCTTATATTTCGGTTTTGGCTTGACCGATTTCGATAAAATGTCTATGGTGGTCCCATATAAATTTTATTAAGTATACTCTACCAAACAAAAAAAAATCATCGAAATCGATTCATAATTAGCGGAGATATCGCGTAAAATACATACAAAAAAAGTGCATCATGCAGTCGCATTGAGAACCTCCTTTTTTGAAGTCGGTTGAAAATCGGCCATTTAGGAAGAGTTAAAAAACGTGGTTTGATAGATTGATACGTCAAATGATGCACTTATACTTTTTTTTATTTTAATTTAATTTATTGCATATACCATACTACATTATATACTCATTATATTATTTTATAATTACATTACATTTAAGAAAATCTTTTTTATCTTCTATCCGTGCCCTCAAAAAACTTTTTTAAATTTTCATAGCCCTGAATCTACCCCAAAATTAAATTAATTTGTTTTTCTCATTCTTCTTTGTTATTCTTATTCTTCTTTGTTGTTCTTACAAGAATTTTTTTTTCAGCGTCCTCAGAAGAAGTTCATCTAACGCCCGAGTCATCTCCGGAGTTGACAAAACGGTCTTGGTTCGGTTCTCTTCTGTTGTCAGCTGATAAAGAAGAGACCTTCACGGCATTAGTGAAGGGGAAACCTTTGGCTACAGTCAAGGCAGATCTTATACACGCCTTTCTTAGTGTAAGTAATAGTATATTGTTTTATAGCGTCGAGGGCCCCAAAGAGGCACTCGTGAAAGATAATTGGGAGGATAATCATATATACAGCAAATATCTAAGTTACCTTCAGGCAAGGCAGCGAGCTTATAGGTAACTTAAGTGCTCAAGCTCACTACCAGTGGGTAGTGTTCCCATCATGCTGGTGGCACAGCCTCTCTGAATTGCAATGCTAATACGTTGAGCTAAATAAGTGCCAGCATTTTGATCACGCGTCGCCTCAATCAGGCGCTCTGATAGATGTTTGTAAATAGAATGAGCTCCCGGTCCCCACGGACCCAGTGTCTCAACACCAAACGACTCAAATATGTAACCACTGCCGAGGTTGCCATATTGTCGCCGTTTGGATGTTGGATGCCATTCCCAATGTTCAATTCCGTCATAATTAGACAAAACTCACTTGATTGCAATATTGTAAACTTCTAATATTTTCATGAAGGGAGATTTTATTAACTGGCGACACCTAAAGTACAACTCTTTGTCTAAGCAACAACATTTTTGTCTGGGGCAACAACAACCTTTTTGTCTGAAGCAACAACATTTTTGTCTGAGGCAACAACAACCTTTTTGTCTGAGGCAACAACAACCTTTTTGTCTGAGGCAACAACAACGCCCCCTGTAAATGTCAGTCAAGTGCCACAAGATCCTTGTCGCATTGCCGGTTTTTTTTTATTTACTAACTGTGCCCCGCAGCTTCGCCCGCGTAAATTGAGTTAAATATGTTTGTTTGCAGATAGCGGAACTCTCCCACAGCGTGCTATCTCCGATGTCATTTCGAGTCGAGTACAAACGTGGATCCAACGCTCCCGCCATGTTTCAAAGACACGTCAGATTTCAGGTGAATATGAACCCTATTTTAGAAGTGCTAAGACTTAAATATTCGTGACCAGAAATACTTGTGGTCAAAAATTTGCTTTTATTTTTTTTTATTCAAGATAGGCACATTTTTTACCACCATCTCACCTGATAGTAAGCGATGGTCGACGATGGAGCAAGTTTGCCAAGAAGATACCTATTCACTCGCGACTTGAAGACTCCCGAATTTTGTACTCATCAGGAAACACCGAGTCAGGTAAGGAGTTCCATTCCTTTGCGGTTCGCACAATGAATGTGGAGGCAAAACGCTTAGTGCGTATTTGTGGAATATCCACCATATAGCGGTGTCACTTTGCAGTTTGTCTGCTTGTCCGATGATAGAACGGGGATGGGGGAACTAGATCGTGCAGTTCCTTAGCACACTCTCCGAAATGTATCCGATAAAAAACCGAGAGACTAGCTACCATGCGGCGATGACCCAAGCTCTGAAGCTTTGAATTAGTCAGCTGCTCGCTACCAATGAGTCTCTTGGCTCTAAGCTCAATGGTGTCAAGAGCCGCAAGCTGGTACTTAGCTGAACCGTCCCAAATATTCCAACAGTACTCCATACATGATCGGACTTGTGCTTGATACAAGTTGAGCAACTGTCCCGGTGTGAAGTACCGTCTCACCTTTGCAAGGATAACTACTGATATTTTTAAGCTATTGCATAGCTTCTATCGCGGGCCTTGAGCGTGGAGACCTAATCCAGAAATTCCGTAACGAAAAAACCTAACACCCCCCACTCTAGCGACTTCACAAAAAGTTTTCGGTCATGTTGAGATGCGAACTCCGTGCCGATGCATTCGATTCGGTATCCAATACCAATCGGCTACTGAGTCTTCTAATTATAACTTCGAAATAAGCGTATAGGTTTTGACGTTTACGTTATTAAAGTAAACGTCAAGACCTATATGCTTATTTCGAAGTTATAAATAGAAGAATCGGTAGCCGATTGGTATTGGATACTGAATCGTATGCTTCGGTACGGAGATCCCATCTCAACGTGACCGTAAACTTTTTGTGAAGAAAAATGAAACTGAAAAATAAAAAATGCTATGCAATAGCTTTACCGCGGCAGTCCCCGAGTGCCACACGTCTTTTTTTTTTCATTGCAGGTTGAAATATCTACAATAACGAAAGCGCCAGGCGAAAACGGCAAAGAGTATTTGTATGCTATAACATTTACTTTACTGTCGGGTAAGTCTTTTTTACAAGCTTTTATTTAACTTGCAATGTTACATACATTATCTTTGTTAAAGTGGAATCTTGCAACTCAATTTTGAAGCAGGTATCTTCAACCGATTGAGCTGAAATTTTGTATTCACGTTTAGTTTGGATGACAATGCATGTTTAACCGTGTGACGTCATTCTTAATCCAACATGGCAGAACACTCAAAATGGCGGACATGTTATTTTTAATGCACTCCTACAATATGGGTATCATAGAGCTTGCTGAGAATAACTCGAAAATAATAGTGACGTCACTCAAAAGCCAATATGGCGGACTTATAGAAGCTTGTTTTAAAAAAAGTTTTTCAATATCCTGCTTTTAACTAGATGATCCGTTGAACATCGTATCACGCCATCTTTTGAAAGAAATTTGAAGTGGAAATTCCCAAAAAAAAATCCAATATCGATTTATAGATTTTTTCGCTTTTTTACCTACTTCAAAAAAAGTACTCAATTCGACAGTATTTTTTTATTATTTTTTTGGTGTCATACACCTATAACATACCTCATAAATATTTTTGGATTGTATGATCGGACATTAGTGTGTGGTCGGACGCTTCAAAGCGTGTGTTTGGATTGTATGATCGGACACATAGTGTAATCGGAACACATGCATTGGCTCATCAGATCGTCAAATCAAACACACGCTTTGAAGCGTCAAAGCGTGTGTTTGATTGGATGATCTGATGAGCCAATGCATGTGTTTCGATAAACGATTTGTCGCTTGCATTTCGGTCAAACGATCTGAAGCGTGAGAGTGACCGGACGATCCAATGCGTGTGCTTGGATTGTATGAACTGACGCGTATATGTGATCAGACGATTCAATGCGCGTGTTTAGATTGCACGATCTAATTTTTGTGTTATCTTATGAGTCAATGCGTGTGTTTAAAATGCAGGATCTGACGCGCGTGTTTTATCTGATGAGTTAGGATTGTATAAACTGACGCGTGTGTGTGATCTGATGCGTGTGCTTGTAGTGTATGATCTGACGCGATCGTTTCGGTCGAGTACAGCGCGTCTCCGCCGCCCCCACCCTTAAGCTGAAACACAGAGCGCTAGCGACGTGTCGAGGAGGCGGTACCGCACTTGTAATTTACCAACTTCTACGAAAGAGGCCGCATAGATGAAATAAGCGTGGCGGACAATCGCTAACCTCAATACCGCCTCCACAACGCAGAGCGGTGGCTCTCTCCGTTTCCAGCTTTACCAACCGTACGTTGTGGAGGTTGTTCCCGTGTGTGACCGCCGTCCCGTTGCAGGCAACATCCGTCGGTTCCGGCGCGTGTGCGAGGTGGTGCAGGGCGCCGTGTGCCGCGCGCCCGGCGCCTCCCGCGCGCCCGCGCTGCACCCGCCCTCCCCGCGCGCGCACCGCCGGCACCTGCACCCCGGTACCTACACTAAGTACCCACACGTACACTACACACCCCACACGTACACTACACACCCCGCACGTACACTACACACCCCACACGTACACTACACACCCCACACGTACCCTACACACCCCACACGTACCCTACACACCCTGCTCATACACTACCCACCCCACACATAAACTACCCCCATTACATATCCACTACCCACCCCACACACATACACTACCCACCCCACTCATTCACTACCCACCCCACACATACACTACCACCATCATATATCCACTACCCAGCCCACACATACACTACCCACCCCACTCATTCACTACCACCCACCCCACTCATTCATCACCTACCCCACACATACACCACCCCCATCATATATCCACTACCCGCCCCACACATACACTACCCACCCCACACATACTAGTGTATGTGCAGTAGGGTTATTCCCCATCACATATCCACTACCCAACCCACACATCCACCTATCTATCCTACACATTTATCTCTCACACACCCAACCCACACATCTATCTCCTTACCCCCCTACATATCTATCTCCTTACCCTACCGCAAAAACACTGTCCTTCGCCCCATATTCTTCTTTGTCGTTCCCTTACTAATGAGAATCGTGACTATATATAATGTCTCCATTTGCTTCTGTCCTGCGCCAGGTCAATAGATTGTAGAGTTTCTACTGTTGCCTCCACAATACTTTTACACCATCGTTTTGGGATTTGGCTCCTGGAACGCTTCCCTTGAATCTGTCCAAAGAAGCTTAGTTGACGTTTTTGGCATAGAAAGTAGTTTTTATTACACGCTTTATATTATATATTACGCGCTTCACTTGTATGTTTGTAACCGACTCCTTTGATCGCGATTTTGACCGACTTTAAACGGTCAGATGTCATTCAAACTTTGTAGATTTATCAAGGACCGATGATAATACACTAATTTGATAACATTATTCCATTATTCAATTTGCAAAAAAGGTAGAAAATAAATAATACTTTAAATAACTAAAAAACAATCTTAATATAGAAAACCAAACTAAAAAATAGAAAATAAATTTAAATAAATTTGAATTAAGAATAGTGTAATTTTTTTTAATAAATATAGATTAATCATAGTGTAAATAAGAAACAATATTTTTAATTTAAAAAAATCGTATACTATATATATATATATACTATATACTATATATATATATATATACTCTTGTCGTCCCATATTCACCCTAACATATACAGCATATCACCCAACAAATACACCACAAATCTCAATTACATCTACACATTCACTTCCCCCTCCCCCACTACCCCCTATCACATGTTATAATGCCCCTGTATTATTCCAGGGGCGGGAGAAATCCCGGACAGTCCGGAGACTCCGCAGCAACAATCGGACCACGATAGCGACTCGTCCGTCTTCGACGCCATCAAGAGTCCAACCAGCCACACTAGCATAGACCAACTGGATCAGGTATATGCTGTTTTCAGTCTGACACACGCACAGACACGCACTTAGTACGAAGACTTGTGTGGCTGAAGCTGGAAACATTCAAATCCAGCACCAGTAACACGAGTGAATTCCCCCATGCCCATTTTACCATCTAACAACGAGACAAACTGGCAAACGTCATCCATTTATGGTTGACATGCCTCCGATTCGCTCGAAGCGTTTCGCTTCTACGTTTGTCATCTGTACTGCTATGGAGTGGAATTAATTGCCCGCGTCTGTTCCCCGAACGGTATAATCTGGGAGTCTTGAAGTCAAAAGTGAATAGGTATCTTCTAGGCAAGCATGCTATATATTCGGTCGCATAATCACTTTCCATCAGGTGAGGAAGTGGTCAAATACATATCGCTCAAGCATAGAAAAAAAACTATAACTTGAACTGGAATTTCAACTGCCCGTTGGCTTGGTTGGGTGAGCAGGAGTATCGGGTTCGATTCCCGGCGGGAACACAAGTTTTCTCCACTAGGAAAATTTCTGTTTCTGGTTCTGGTTGTGATTGTATGTGTGATGTGAATGTTACTCACACCCACGACACAAGTCATCGAACTTAGTGTGGGGCTGTGAGTGTGAAAGCGTTTATGTTTATAAAGTTGTATAACCACAGAACTTGTCAAGACGAATCAAACTCGATGGGTTTATCTTGTTTAGTACAGACGTTCCTATGGCCATCTTCCGTCTTCATCATCAGACTAGCTCCATGGTACCATATCATTGTATTGTCACCGAAGATACATAACTACTCCAAAAAGTTCAAGAAATTACAATACTTAAAGAGATTTAACATCTAATATCTCAGGGTGAGGAGCGCAGTGCTTTGCCTGAGTGCTCTGAGTGGCACTGAACTGTGAACAAGACGCGTACCATCAGGCGTGCGACTTGCTCGTCTCGTTGACGACCCAATTGGCGCAGTGGACAGGTCTCCGCCCTCTGCGCCGTGGGTCCTGGGTTCGATTCCCGGCAGGAGTACAAATTCTTTCCCAAGGGATATTTGTGTTTCTGGTTCTGGGTGTAATGTGTGTGTGATGTGAATGTTTCCGGCACCCACGATACAAGTCTTTGAACTTAATGTGTGTGTGAATGCGTTTGTTTGTGTGTTTGTCTCATAAAAAAAATCTTATGTATATTTTCAAACAACTTCAAAACGAGGTTCCCAATTCGACTGTATGTTTTTTTTTGTATGTACCTATGTTATGCGATATCTTCGCCAATTATGAATCGATTTTGATGATTTTTTTGTTTGGTTGATTATGCTTCAGAGGTCCCGTCCCATATACATTTTATCGAAATTGATTAAGCCAAAACCAAGATATAAGCGGTGAAGTCGGTTTTTTTAAGCTATACTTGTGTTTAATTATATTCCCTATAATATGAGTGTTATTTCTTTTTTATTTTTCTTACTATACATTCCTGTTTACAGAACGGCACTCACCCATTGGGCTCAAGCTCATCAGTTACCAGCGGCTCCAGCGGATACAAAGTAAATATTTATTTTTGTTGGGTAGCTTGTGCATGCGAACTTATACTACCTACCCTACAAATACACTACCTACCCTACACGTACACTACCCACCCTACACGTACACTACCCACCCTACACGTACATCACCATACAAATATTTATCAAAATTTTAATAAATTATATCCTTGACCATATTTTTTAGGCAACCCCATTGGTATGTGTTCAGCAACACATTTTATTCGCTAAAATATATTTTTAATTCTATAAACAGATGGTTAAAGGTCGATCTTACTTGGGATCTTAGACTACCACATTAACAGAGTTCCCCCAGAAAATAATACCGTAGGAGGGTTGGGGATAGACATATCCACAAAAGCGTTTGTCGCAATTATTTTAGATGTAGCATTTTTTTCAATATTAAAGCAGTACTGTGAAATTTTTGTTTACTTTTGATATGTGGCGAGCCTTCCAGTTAAAATTTGTGTCTATTTGAACACCTAAGTAAAGAAACAAGGTTCATTTTTGCTTCAAATATAAATAATTTGCATCAGAGTAAGACAATTGGAGGTCATTTGAGCACTTACCATCCCTCGGGTAATTATAACAATGTGTTGTAAATATAATCAGTCGTCCGATTGCAGCAGGGCGGGCGGCGGCGTGCAGCCGAGCCAGCGTCCGCGTCTCTAGACCACGAGATCATGAGCTGCACGCGGGACATACCAGGTAACGCAGAGGACATGCCAGGTAGCGCAGGGGACATATCAGGTAGCGCAGGGGACATGCCGCCCGAGCCGCGGCGTCCGCGTCTCTAGCCCAAGAGATCATGAGTTGCACGCGGGACGTACCAGGAAACGTAGGGGACATGCCGCCCGAGCCGGCGTCCGTGTCTCTAGACCACGAGATCATGAGCTGCACGTGGAACATACCGGGTAACGCAGGGGACGTGCCGCCCGAGCCTCTAGACCGTGGCAAAACTTTTTACAAAATATTTCTTAAATATACGTGTCGTAAAATAAAAACTCTTTGTGTGCTGCCTCATTTATACCACACAATGGTTTGATGTTTGAATTGAATTTGAATTCATTATTGTACATTGTCCTACCAGGAATCCACACAAAGCGCTCCTCGTCAGAATGCCGCGACGCGACGTCGTCGCCGCGTCGCGGCCTCGACTCTCGCGACATTTCTATAAAGGACGAGCTGAGGCGTAATAACTCTCTGCGGGACAACAGACGGGACTTGTTGTCACGCGACCGTGACGTCACGCCGGCCACGTCCATCGCGTGAGAGAGGTTCGTCTAACGCCTTTTGGGTGTTTTCTAGTGGGTGATTGATTACCACGGACTTTGACTTGGGTGGTATTCACCCAAATATCTCCAAATACAAACTCTGCTGGCAAAGCTTCTGTATATAACCAGACCGAGAAGATTAAGTGCGAGTGATGTCAACCCGAAATTGGGTGAAAATTGCCTCTTCATATCTGTTTGGGCAACTACAATACTGTATATAATCCGAATATGAAAATACCGGGAAGAAATTACTCTTGTTATTAAATCGGGTGATGATAACCCAAAATTGGGTGAAAGTTGCCTAATGAAATTTGTATAAGGGCAGCAACAATTACGAAATTGTACATAGTCCGAGGAAATGACATATATTTGAATGATGTTAACCCGAAAAGGAGCTAATTGTGTAGAAAATAATCCAATTGGACGAAAATTTATTCTTAATGAGTTTGGGTGATATCGACCCAATATTGGGTGATAGTTACCTCTAGACAATGTGTTAAATCTTCTGTACGGGATTAGAAAAAATCTTTCTTTTTGGGATTACATGTCCTAAATGGAGGATTTCACTTTTGGAGAGAACTTGGGGTCATGTTAGGTTATTTTACCTTAAATGGGGTGATAATCACCCATAAGACATGATATCAATTGGTTAAATTCATGACAAATAGCCTAACTTTATATAAAGCTTATATATGGGATAAACTGAATGGGTGTAATACATAAATTGACTGCTGTAAAAATGCTCTGTTGATGGCCTGATTTCTAAAAATTTGCACTAATTTTGGTAAAAAAATTCTTCATTCTACTATTTGACTTTAAGTCACTTAACTAATTTCGTAGTATATTCTCATTTATAAATTAAAATTCCTCGAAAAGCTTTCTCGTATAATTCAATTTGTATACATTTAGTTGGTTTTTTTCTAAAACAAAATTGGGTGAAAACGGCTTCAATTTGGGTGTGAAATACCTCAAGTATAGAAAATCCGTCATTTATAACCAAATTATCTAGCATATTTAGACTTATTTATTAACGTTTTCGCAATAAATAACATAATATGATTGATAAGTGTCAAATTATGCTGGACAATTTAGAAATATACTCAAATCGAAGCAAATAATTAATTCTTGGGGTGTTATGCACCTAAAGAGTATTTATAAGAAAGTATGTCCTATATGTAATAGGTATATGAAAGGTTAATGAAATAACCTAACACATATAGACAGTTGAAAATTGACAGTTTTTTAATTACTGGACATGCTTTTACTTCTCGGCTTTAAAAATTACAAATTATTACCCAATTCGACTCAATTTCACCAATCAACTAAATATATTTAATTACACATAAAAATCGGCTTTCAACGCATTTAAATAAAGTCTACTTCGGCATTTGCATCAAACTTAATAACACTCGATTTAGACCTACGCCCATTGTACCCTAATTTAGATCTGAAATTAATTTTAACTGATAAAATAATAAACGAAATAGAAAAAAGTGTCTATTATGATCCTAACACAAACTCTAAATTAAAAAGAACATTAATTATATCTTAATGCTCTAGTAAAATTCAAAGCTGGACTAGTCCGTTCTATGAATAACGGACCGCCAAAATGTATTTAAACAACGTAACTACATCTCCCAATCAATAACACCTGTCATTGATTACAAAATCACAATCCTACTGATTCGCGCAATCATTGACAACAGTGATCTCTCAATTATTAATAATTGTTATTGATTGTGTAAATCGGTGAAATGGTGATGCAATCTTCCTCTGGAGAGTAATTAGTTATTACTTTGGACAACTATACACAGGTTCCTGTGGCGGGTAAGCTTCGGCTAATCAACCATTATGATTTCGCAATCAATGACGACAATGATTTCGCAATCAATGACAACAATGATTTCGTTATCAATGACAACAATGATCTCTCAATCAATGATACTTGTCATTGATTATCTCTCATTATGAGTTAGTAATCAATGACAACAATTACAATTATATGTAACGGCCTCTGGGCAAATTTTTTAATAAATTTATTGATATTTATTTATCAATTAAAATTATATCAGATAAATAGTAAAAAAGGCTCCTAGAAAATTCCTAATAATAAGTATATACATATAGCTGTATTTAGTAAGCTTAATGTACGTGTTATAAAAATTAAAAAAATAAAGGAAACCGGCCATGTTATTTAAAAAAAAGTAAATAAAAAAACCCATTTATGTACTGAATTTATGCTTAATATTGTATAAGCTGGGATACGCTGTATTTTTGCAAATATATGATGTAATACTATATATATATATTATATATATATGATTGTATCTTTTTACGTACTGCCAGAACGCATAGATCTAGAATTTAGTGAAATAGTTTGCACTTGAATATACCTATTGTTGATTTGATACAAACTTCACTGTCATCAAAAAAGTTGAGAGACCCGACTGCGAAATATGTAAACGTATATTTTTGGAATGGTCTTTTCACTAGCTTTCTTTGATATTGTTAAGGAAAGAACCTCCCCCCCCCCTTTATTAATTTTCATTTGCGGGCGCCATTTTCAAAATATATATAGCCTGTGACACTACCGCAATTCTGACGAAAGCAACGACAGCTCGATGGTTGTATTCTGTATCGTCAAAAACCGTCCAGCCGTTTGGGCTGTATGGTGTGCCAAAGAAATAAGACATACATACGCTCGAAAAACATTTTTTTTTTTTTTTATTCAGTTAAGACAAGCGTTTGACAACTATCTCACCTGATGGTAAGCGATGATGTGGTCGACGATGGAGCAAACTTGCCTAGAAGATACCTATTCACTCGCGACTTGAAGACTCCCATATTGTATTCTTCAGGAAACACCGACTCAGGCAAAGTGTTCCACTCCTTTGCGGTTCGCATAATAAATGTAGAAGCAAAACGCTTTGTTTGCAATTGTGGAATATCTACCATATACCATTACCCTCTTTCTGTCGCAGTCGGGTAAAATCACCTTTATACGTATGTACAATAGGTACACTGAATTACTGATTCGGATTTGACAGGAATTAAAAAAATATCCTCGTAAGGCGTATAAAGAATAGATGAAATTCGTCCAGTGAGTGTGCGAATGGTCGAGTGGTTGTGGCTTCGGGCTTGAGTCCCCGAAGACATGTATTCGAGTCTCATACCGAGCAATTTTTTTAAATCTAATTTACTTTGTTATTGAAACGCAATTTAGTTCTAAGGGTAAGATATCAAAATTTCTTGTGGGGAGCAGTTCAGTCGCACACATAACTCGTTAAAATAATAAATTAATATCTTCGGTCGTAACTAGTTTCTGAACATGGAGAATGAGCTCTCATAAATGGTTTCATTCGGAGAAAAATAATCATTTCTCGTAACCGCTTTCGCAATGTAGATAATATGTACGTAACTAGTTTCGTGCCCTAAAATACATATACGATGTCCGTAACGAGTTACGTGCGTTAAATACAAATTCAAAAACCGGTTACTGTTAGTAGTTGAACAAAAGCGGTTTGTATCAAATCAAAATAAGTATTTCTGTAGTGATTTTAAAATGTTAACTCCTTTGACACTTGATTTTTGTACTACGGCGTATTTGTAAGGGCCAAGACCCGACTTTGACAGCTTTAAATAGACAATCGATTGGTAAAATGACGTATCGTGTAAAAAAAAAAACATTTGTCAACTGAAACTCCAATCTATTTATTTCAATCAATCAAATTTAATTAAAATTAATACGGGAATTTTGAACTATTTAATTAAAATTAATACGGGAATTAGCGTGACTTACGCGCTGTCGATGTCTAAATCGACAATTGTTACGGATTCATTCTGAAGAATTGTATCATTTGCCTACACTTATGCACGTTTACTAAGTATTAACGGTTAATAATCCACCATTATTACACATTAACACTCGAAGAATCACAAACTTTGGAAAATTATACAAAATTAACAACGCCATTTTTTCACTTTCGCGGCAAAACTCCAATAATTACTTCTATAACTTTTTTTTAGGCTATTTGGGAATATCTTATCTGTGCACATGATCACATAATATGAAAAAGAAAAGGATAGCTGTATGAAAAATGAAATTAAATAATTTTAATCTGGAAATAATAACGTCTGGTATAATCTGGGAGTCTTCAAGTCAACCTTCTAGGCAAACATGGTACATCTTCGGTCGCATCATCACTTTCCATCAGGTGAGATTGCGGTCAAATGCTTGCCTGTCGGGCATAAAAAAATCTACAAACAAAATAGTATAAGATACGTCATTTTACTAATTGATTCCAATATATATTCTTATTCCTAGGAATGGTAGACCCACATAATATAAAAACTATAATATTAACTACTCATTTAAAGTAAATGTATTTTTTGTTACTGTTATTGTGAATATATGTAAATACATTGTCCGTTTAATACATATAACCCATGTATGAAGTGTTCTGATATATATATTATATTGGGTGCATGAGATAAGTATTAATTGTATTATAATAATTACGTTGAGTGAATGGTATATACGCACATGTGTTTAAAATCCATTTAAGAGGGTTTATTCCTTTTGTTATCTCTCTCGCTCGCACGTTTCGATATTTTTTATAAATACAATTAGCTACGTGAGTTTTTGAATATGTTTTCAACCAACTATATGGACATATGAATGTTTTAATCCACCTTTCGTTTTTCATATTTTTAAGTTAAACGAAGAAAGCGGGAAATTCGCATTGAAATTTGGAAACTGTGTTATTTCTCATCTTATTGAAGGATATGATAGCGAAAAGAAGTTTGAAACATCCTTGTTTTAATGTTCATATAGTTAGTTGAAAACATTTTCAAAAACACACATAAATAATTGGTATTTATTAAACATATCGAATTGTGCGAACGAGAGAGAAGACATAAGGAATAAACACTCCCTAAACATATTTAGTTTAATTATATATGTTTTTTTTAATATATGTTCAAAAAAAAACCGAAGAATAAGGAGCCAAAAATAGATAGAATACTTTTTGAAAAAATTTTCGATGTGTTCACAAAATAACGATCTCTCAAAACAAAGAAGTTTGATAAATTTTGCTTGAATAAAAAATGTAATGAAGAAACTAATGTTTTACAGTTTATTTAATTATTGAATTTTCGGAATAAAAAAATCATTTTATTAATATTTATGCAATGTGTTGGTAAATATAGCCGTTTAAAGTAAAGTAAGTCGTAAATTATTATTAGCTAGCAATACAGCGTCCATTTTGTTTGTAAAATATCAAATTTATAATATTATGTATAAATTTTCTTGCTTCTATCTAGGCTGCGTTCAATGTCTACGCTCTCGTTGCAACTCTTCGCTCTAGCCCGTTCGGAGGCTCGGTTAATCACAACCAAACAACCGCCTTGATAGATGGTTGTAGAACACTCTGACGCCTGCAATGTCAAGTTTCTAGGAGAATTCCCTTTTTTTTTATGGTTATAAAACACTCTGACGCCTGTCAATGTCAAGTTTCTATGAATATTCCCTTTATTTTGTTGGCACCGCCTTGATAGATGGTTGTAAAACACTCTGACGCCTGTCAATGTCAAGATTGTAGGAGAATTCCCTTTATTTTGTTGGATCCGCCTTGATAGATGGTTGTAAAACACTCTGACGCCGGTCAATGTCAAGTTTCTATGAGTATTCCTTTTTTTTTGTTGGATCCGCCTTGACAGATGGTTGTAAAACACTCTGAACCCTATCAGTGTCAAGTTTCTATGAGTATTCCCTTTATTTTGTTGGATCCGCCTTGATAGATGGTTGTAAAACACTCTGAATCCTGTCAATGTTAAGTTTCTAGGAAAATTCGCTTTTTTTTTGTTGGATCCGCCTTGACAGATGGTAGTAAAACACTCTGAAGCCTGTCAATGTCAAGTTTCTATGAGTATTCCCTTTATTTTGTTGGATCCGCATTGATAGATGGTTCTAAAACACTCTGAATACTGTCAATGTCAAGTTTCTAGGAAAATTCGCTTTTTTTTGTTGGATCCGCCTTGACAGATGGTTGTAAAACATTCTGAAGCCTATCAGTGTCAAGTTTCTATGAGAATTCCCTTTTTTTTGTTGGATCCGCCATTCCTTTATACAGGGAAGCGGCAGGGAGGGATTCGAGCAAGGCTTTTTACCCACGCTTAAACTCTCAAGGGCTTCTACCCCCGGGTAACTTGGTGTAGGTCCCGCGTTCTGCCTCTGGCGTAGGTGGGCTTTATAGCTGCAGTGACACTGCTGTGGTTCCGAAGATAAAACGGTGAAGTCGGTTTTTTAAGCTTTGCTTGCGTTTAATGATTAAATACAAGTGTATTGTTTGACGTCCTAATCAAGACTGCTATTTTCATGCACTTAGTTAAAAAACAGATTCTTTTAAATACTATGTTGACGACCCAGTTGCGCCGTGGGTCCTGGGTTCGATTCCCGGCAGCAGCACAAAATCCTTTCCATGGGACATTTGTGCTTCTGGTTGTGGGTGTAATTGAGTGTGTGATGTAAGTGTTTCCGGCACCCACAATGCAAGTTTTTGAAGTTATCGAGGGGCTGTGAGTGTGCATGCGTTGGTTTTTGAAACTCCTGTTCTGATAATAATATAGATTTCGGCTATATTTATCAGCACATTGTCATAATATTATTATTAGATAGATAAATAATTTGTATAATAATCATCATGTCAAGTGCTTTTTTTGTATTATAATGGTTATTCGAGGCATAAATGCATGGCATCAGTTACTGACAACAGTGCCTACAAAAGTCAGTAGTTAGGAAATCGTAACTAGTTTCTGAACCTGTAGAATAAGCTCTCATAAGTGATTTCGAACATAGAAAAAATAATCATCTCTCGAAACCGATTTCTTCAAAAAGAAAAAATATACTTTTGTACGTAACTGGTTTCGTACTATAAAATAGATATTCTATATCCGTAACGGGTTTCGTACAATAAATACATACATAAGAAACTGGTTACGAACAAAGCTAACGCGGACTGATGTCATTTATTGATCCATAAGAGCCTTTAGATTAATACGTTAGTATTTTTACGATAATTTGTTTAAAGCTAGTCAATATTTGTATAGTTTTGTATTGTATAGTTTTGTTTCAAGTTGAACGCTAGCCATTTGTTATGTTATGTTTTTTAAGACGAACAATGATGTTATTAAAAATGGAAGATACGGTACTCTCTTACATCGAGTAAACAAAAACCGGACAATGGACATACAATACGAAGACATTGACTTCGAATTTGTGTTTTGTTTTTTATTAATTTTATAAAAAGAAACAGTACAGCAATGTTGTTGCTTATTTATAAAAAACCTGAACGCTAGCGCAATTGTGACTGATGTGTATTTTTTTTCAACAGACTCTGCTTTTTTTCTTTCTATATTGGCTTCCCAATCTTGTGCATTTAGCCAGTGTCAAGTATTAATATATTTCAAGTGTATTTTATATTAAAAGTCCTAGTCACAAGTCAAAGTTATGTAAAAGAGTCAAGGTCCAGTCGTAGTCAAGTCATGGTAGAAACTTTACTAGAACTTCTATTGGAGTTTTGGAGCGAAGGTGAAAATCACGTCTTTCAACTTTTTATGATTTGCCTACACATATGCACGTTCACTAAGTATTAACAGTTAATAATCCACCAATATTACACATTAACACTCGAAGTATCACAGGTTTTGGAAAATTATACAAAATCAACAACGCCATTTTTTCACTTTCGCGGCAAAACCCAACGGACTACTTGCTGCTGGCGCTATGTGATTTGCAGCGTCGCAGGATGGTGTAGCAAATTGTGTGATTTGCACCTAATTTATGCGATCAACGTTCTAGAAACTAGTGACATATCCTCACTTTATAACACCATTGGCTTCGAATTACCTATTCAACAAATTGGAAAAAAAAGAAAATCTAGTTTGAGTGCACTGTATTGCTTTGCAGAATTTTATATATTTAAAAGCACTGCTGTTGTGGCACTATCAGACAAAAGACCTGCTTGTCTCTTTGGTTCGATTTGTAAGCAATAATTTTGATACCAATTTCTTGAAAATTATATGTAATACATATTATAATATACATATTTGAATTAAACAATTAATTCGTTAAAAAAATTACTAATTAGAAATGTTTAATCTACCTGAGTTACCACATATCATTAAATTTTAATGACAGCCGAACAAAACACTGTAACTCAAAAAAAAATTCAAAAACTTTTATAAATTTCAAACAGAAAAAAATACAATCAATTCGACTTACAGTGTTTTTTAATCTGTTATTGATATATTACCATTAAAATATAATTTCAAATCATTTAATATGCCGTATATTTACCAAATTATAATTAATTATAGCCTCAAAAATCTGTAACAATTATTATTTGTATTATTAAAAACATAGACATAAACGCTTTCACACTCACAGCCCTCACTAAATTCGATGACTTAAGTCGTGGGTGACGGAAACATTTACATCACACAATACATCCAGAATCAGAAGCACAAATATCCCTTGGCAAGGAATTTGTGCTCCTAGCGGGAATCGAGCCCAGGACCCACGGCGCAGAGGGCGGAGACCCGTCCACTGCGCCAACTGGGTCGTCAACAACATTTACATATATTTGTAGAATCCCTGCCTCTTGACATAGTAACGTTGTAGCAGGGGGCAGTTTCTTCCCCATTTTATTATTATTTTTAACTAGCCGTGCCACGCGGCTTCGCCCGCTACTATCAAGTTAAAAAGTAGCCGATGTGTTAATCCTAGGTATAATATATGTCCATTCAAAATTTCATCCAAATCCGTTCAGCCGTTAAAGCGTGAAGAGGGAACAAACATACTTACACACAAACTTTTCGATTTATAATGTTAGTAGGATAATAATAATAACAATTGTTACAGTATTTTATTGTATTATTTATTTTAATAAGTCGGGAGATTGTATGAAAGTGCACTGTATATTTGGTATATCTAGTAATTTATTTGTTATTGTAACTATTGCGTACATAATTAATTTGTAAGAATGCCTGATCGTCATAAATATCATAATATATTTTATCAATAATAGTAATTTTTGTACTCCCATATTTTTTTAAGGAAAATACATAACTTTCCACTTCGTTTCTTTTAAATTCATATGAAAATATATGAATGTGAATGATATTGAAACTCGTTAATACATGTGTTCGTGTCATCTGTAATATACTTATATATACTTGTGTATTTCTTTTCGGTCTGCGGGCGAATGATAACTTATCATTGATATGACATGAGAAGGTTAAATAAGGGTTTTAAAAAAATCATCCAATAAGCTTTATTAATCCTATGAGATAAATAAAGCTCTGCTTTTGGTTGATGCTCTAAATTTCGCTCTGATTTGATCTTTAAAACGAACTACTTTTTTTGTAATTAATTTACAGGAAGGAGCAGCATCGTTAATCTCAGGTTATGTATATATATTATATATCAAGCATATAAAAAAAATATAATTACTTATCGATCTAACTGCTTGACATTATCATCTTACTATTGATTGTGTCGAAATATAATACACCGACCAGTTTCGAGCGTATAAGATGCTCTTCAAAATCATCATCTAATATATAATAAAAAAATAATTAAGCCGATTAAAAAACACACAAAAACACAAACAATAATAGCAATCGCAAAATTATTTATAATAAAAAAAATATATAACTTGTTATATTTTACTAAAAAAAAACAGGATGTGTCGTAAAGACACGCGATAGAAGTGAAACTTTTGTATTACAGGGAAACATTTTAATTATTCATCATAATTAACCTCCACCACTTTTCGTCACACAAAAAGGTTGCGGTTCAGAATTTCAAAGGCCTACCATAAAAAGTTTCACTTCAAAATTCACGTTACAATATCATCTATTGAACAGTCGTCAACATTTCCATATTAATTATTTTATTAGAAAACTTTTTTATCCCATCCTATTAGTATGTATGAGTTCTCAAAAGTCAGTTTATGTTACATTGCCAGGATACAACTTTATTCACTTTTGTATTCGATGAAACCGATATTTGTTACAAAGTACCGATATTTGTTACCAAGTACCGATATTTGTAACCGGTATTTGTTACAAAGTACCGATATTTGTTACCAAGTACCAATATTTGTAACCGATATTTATTATCAAGTACCAATATTTGTAACCGGTATTTGTTACAAAGTACCGATATTTGTTACAAAGTACCGATGCTGCTCCTTACATGATGTACGTTTTAACAGTGTGTAAGGCCCTGGAGTAATATTAGTAGTTTGTTCGCGAGACCAATGTTTTGAATGCTGTAAAGAACTCGTTCTAAGTACCTACGCTATGCTATTCAACTGTACTGTAACCGCTTTAAGGACTTGGTTAAAATTGAAAAAATAAAATACTTAAAAAAAATAAGTTTGTTTGATTTTATGATAGTTTATTTTGTTTTAAATGTTTTCAAATGATTGTAACATTACTTTTATATGCTAGGTAGACAAGCATTTGGCCACTATCTCACCTGATGGAAAGCGAAGATGCGGCAGAAGATGTAGCATGCTTGCCTAAAAGATACCTATTCACTCTAGACTGGACTCCACCAGATTATACCGTTCAGGAAACAAAGAGGCGGGCAATGAGTTCCATTTGCCATACCGATGATAAACGTAGAAGGGAATCGCTTCGAGCGAACTGGAGGTATATCAACCATACTTAATTAAAGTTTTGAAACTACGTTTTTTTATTTTATATAAAAAAAAAATTAACTACTATTTCACCTCATTGCAAACGACGATGCGGTCGAGGGTTGCGTCTCAAAAGTGCGTAATAAATTTTGCTCAGTATCGCTCACTACGTATAAAGCGACTTGGGAAATAACAATACTTTGTATAATTAACTAAACCAAAATTACGATTAACTTATATATGAACTGAAATAATATGGTTTTGCACTCCACCTGCCTTAAGAGGCCGGGGACTTTGTGAAACGAGTCGATTGCAAAACTCCGTCGTTATATAGGCTGTCTCTATGTTTAACTGGCAAACTGTGCCCATGCTTGATGCGATAGCACCGACCGAACAAAATTTGTTAGAAATTATGTGATATAGGTGCCGTAATACCAAAAAATATGAATGAAAATATAATGTTTAGCCATTGTTTTTTTGCATTAATAGTACCTTGAAATGATAATCTATGTTCCCGTTGTAATGACAAAATAAATGTGTTAGTTTTTAATACAAAACTAATAAGTTAAAGATGCGACATTTACGTCGTAATAATGTGTGAAAATGAATTGGTTTATATTTTGTTTTAGGTAATTATTTTGGAATAAAAACTATCCAAGAACCTAGATTAAATTATGTTTTTAATCTGAATAACAGCACAGTATGGTGGTAATATGCTTGAATTATAAATAATTTCGGTATTACGATTGTACGGGCAATCCACTCACGAGGGCACCAGAATCAGCGTAGTCGGGGATCACCTTGAAAGACCGAGGCTTCCTCGTGTTGATTATACTTGTATCTAAGTCACTTATGACCCACTATAAGACGATTGGTCCTCTGTATCCAAATGCTGAATTTTAGCCACGAGCAAGTTGCAGCACAACGTGCGCTCAGCTCGGATGATTTGACAGAACTGTCGTTCAACGGTAGCAGGTAATAAATATTTATGGATTTTAGCAACTACCTTCAATTTGGATTTGCAAAGATCGAACAGATCCTACTATCCTACTAATATTATAAATCCGAAAGTTTGTGTGTAATTGTGTAAGCATGTAAGTATATTTGTTCCCTCTTCACGCTTTAACGGCTGAACGGAATTGGATGAAATTTGGAATGTAAATAGCTTATACCTAGGATTAACACATAGGCTACTTTTTAACTTGATAATAGCGGGCGAAGCCGCGGGCACGGCTAGTATATTATATACTAGCTGTGCCCTGCAATTCGCTCGCGTCTATCAAGTTAAATAGTAGCCTATGTGTTAATTCAAATCAAATCATTTTTTATAAATTTTACATTCTAGTGACATATTAAACTGTAGATACAAAATGATTGTCAACAGTAGCATATTATGAGCCTCAGATGTCTTAACTAGGGTTAAAAACCTGTAATATAGGCATCTGCATTTCCCTATACACATTGTAAAGGTCAATTCAAAGTAAATTTCTGCCTTAATAGCGTGAAGGGAAAACAAACATACACATTTACACACTTGCGTATGATCTATTCAATGTTTGCTAGGTTACTGTATTCTTACATACCATGATTGTCAATGAAATAAAAGGGTATAATTTAGACGGCCACCAACAATTCTAAACGGTTACCAAAATGGATAAAAGGTCACCAAATTACGTTTCCTAAAATAAAATTTCCTGTGGCAGAACCAAATCGGATAACAGAAGATTAAGGTTATTTAAAAAAAAAATATTACAAAAATATTTATAATACGAAAAAAAATATTTATTTCATAATATTTTAGGAAACGTAATTTGGTGACCATTCCAACGTAATTTGGTGACCATTTATCCATTTTGATAACCGTTTAGAATTTTTTTGGTAGTAAAATAGGTACTTTTTTGGGCGGTGTTTTTTAAACAAGTCGAAATAAAACAATATACAGTTTTTTCAAATATATTTCAGTAATCAAAATATAATAATAGGCTTACACATTAGTAGTTACAATCGTATCTCATAGCGTGACCAAAAATGTTCCAAATAAAAAAAGCTGCAATATCATAACCGCTTTTACAAACCGAGTTCGCCAAAAACCGCTTTTTAGTTATCACAAAAAACGCCGAAATGAAATAAAATATTTACAAGCCGATTACGTTTCCATAGAGTATAATATTTTTTACATAAAATGTTAGTGCACTATATTCACATTGTGAAACTTTTTCTTACAATTACAGATAATAAATAATAATAAAAAACCGTCAATCTGGCTTACATGCTAAGGTGAAATTACATTTTAACATTCGTGCACTTAACACCTCAAAAACAGTTAAAAAAAGAATTTAATAAACGGCGAAACTTTTAAATATACATTTAATATATTTATCGCTATTTATTATCATCGGTAATTTCATTAAAAATAATTACTTTCGTCCTGTATTTTTTTATTAAAAATGCGTCCACACTTACAAAATATGTATGTTTTTTATATAAATTATCCAGCTAGATTATTTACAATAGTCTTTTGGGCTACATTTTTTTTTTAAATAATTATTAGGCAAGCACTGTTCAATTCATTGACTTAATAAACTAAAACCGAAATAGTTATCACAAAAAGTTGATGACGAAATTAAAGTGTCAGGAACTTGATTCTAGTGAATATTTACATATTAATGTGGGTATGACCACGACATTACAACTTATGTGTAACCAACATATGTTCTATACATCTTTATTCTGTTAAAAACATGAAGGAGTTATATTAATTTTGTTTTTATAGCATTAGCCATTGTATGCACAACTAAATAAGTAATTTTAGAAAAGAAACAACGTGTAGATACTCGTTGGCCGTAGTAGTTTCCTGTTTCCGGTAGATGGCGTCACATATCTCTATAAGACGTTAAAAATAAGTAAAGGATAATTTCGTCTCTTCAGGCAAGACTTGGGTAGCTCAGCGGTAAAAGCAATAGGGCATGACACCCTATAGCCGCAGGTTCAACCCCGTCTCAAGAGATAATTTAAACTTTCTAAATTCACTACTTTATGAAGGAGTTAATATTTTTGTATCGGAGTTTTACGTAAGGTTCATTTTACTAGAAAAACAGTCAATGCTTGTGATAGGCGGATGCGAGATCTACATAATATGTACACATAGCAGATATTGGTTTGACAACGACGATATATAGATGTGATATAATAGTAACGGTACGACCAATCACAACTACAGAACTGTTGCTCCAAAAGGCATGTTTTCATGATGATGAATAATGATGTACTATTATATTTTTTTTTTATTAGTGTACACGACCGTCTATTCATTCTTCTGTTACTGTCCATCCAACGATTGTCTGGAAGAGATCGCTTTAAGCGATAAGACCGCCCATTGTACTACCACGATGATTGTAATATTTTATTTGTCATTGTTTATATTTTTTTGGTATACAATAAAATGTTATGTATCGTATTGTATGAAAACGTCTCTTTCCAACCTCTTATTCTACTTTTGACTGCACGCCTATGAAGTTCGATAATTATTGATTTAGACAAACAGTGCAGCAATACATGGACGCTATTTCTGTTTACAATAGTGAAGCGAGATGTTCATTCGATGCGATATTTATCGATATCGATAAAAAAAGGCTGGAAAGAGTTATTTACATATACAGACACAATAACATGTGTTTACTTATAAAGTGTACCGTATTTTTGTAAACATTGCAATAAATTATTGAGTATATAATTGAGTCAACAATAATCCGTGGTGGTGTTTTTTTTTTGGTTACGACATCGCCTCTGCGCAAAGTTATAAGTGGTGGTGTAAAATTAGTCTTAATATTACGATATTAAAACATTTTTTCTGAAACTTACTAAATATGTATAGAACACAAGTTGATCACACCAGAAAATTCTGGAAAAATGCCGTGGTGCTGCCCACATCTTGTACTAATTTCCCTTAAAAGTAATTACATATCACAAATAAAATCCCAAACTATTACCATATGAGCAAATACTTTTTAACTACACTTGGTCAAGATATTATTAATTGTCAATAAGTTATTAATTCTCAAGCGTTAATTAAAGAAATTAATTTGGTCAATTAATTAATCAATTCATTCAGAAAATTTTAATCATCTGGCAATTTTCAACTTGTCAAATGGTAAAAAACAAAATCCGGCGCTTTACATCCAATATTTTGTTGAATAAACATTTTTACACTAGGACCATAAAGAAATAATAACACTATTAAAAAAAACTAAGAAATAAATATAAAAAATCTAAATTAAAGACCAAAAAATAAAAAGCGGATTTAATAAGAAAACCATTTTGGTCTAAATCTCGTAAATTAAAAGATATATTATTGGAAGTAAGGCCCCAGTAAAACAAAAAATAAAAATAAAAAAAGATAAAACCAACTGCCACTCGTTAAATTTGGGTGAAAACCTCACAAAAATCTTAAAAATAGTTTGGACGTTTCCCTTAAACAAATAAGAAAAAGAAAAAGAACTGCTGAGCATATTTTGTCTACATTTATGTCTATCTAACTTATTTTATACTTAAATTTAATCTGTATATTTAGCATACAGTACAAATGTATACTTCAAAAGCGTTTTTTTCTATAAATATTGTTTTAATATAAATATAAATACACAACTAATCTTCACCATTTAAACGTCATTGCTTTTTTTTATCTGGCAAAGACTAATTTGTATACAGCCTAATTTAAAAATAATAAAAATACAATTAAATTACATAAGTAACGTTATTATAAAGAATCGAATATTTTACTCCATTTCCTTATATTCTTTATACCATCTTTTATTTACAAAATGATCACTTTTCTTCGTTTCTTTTGACATTGTTTAGTTGTTACCTAACCTATACTACTTATGGCGTAAGACAAATCATTTCGTGACGATAAAAAACATAAGCTTGAAATCTATCTGTCTCTATGTTTGAGGCTGTGATTTTGCGAATCTGACTGTAGTCATTAACTTTCATGAGTGCCACTTTGGGGCCCATGTGAATAAACGATTTTGATTATATCGCGAGTTTCTTGCCAGGTTCTTCTCGAGATGGCTGTAATTTTGTGAATCTGGGTGTAGTCATTAACTTTCATGAGTGCCACTTTGGGGCCCATGTGAATAAACGATATTGATTTTATCGCGAGATTCTTGCCATGCTCTTCTCGAGATGACTGTAATTTTGCATCTGGCTGTAGTCATTAACTTTCATGAGTGCCTCTTTGGGGCTCATGTGATAACCCATAATCGATTTTCATTTGATTTGACTGTTATTCATGAAAATCCTACAAATCCGCTAAACAATAGTGTTTAAAAACATGTTAAATACTTACATAGCTAGAAATTGCTGCCAAATAATTATAAAATCATTAAAAAAACACCGAGTTTAAAACATTAAATCTTATACAAAATGCATGCTGCACAGAATCATTTTCATTTTTATCATTTTAATTTAAAAAAGGTTATAAAACAAACTTTCAAGTTTTTAGTTATCTTGTATAAACATGATAATTCTTGTAAAATAAATAGCTACCTGAACAATACTAAAAACCTTTTCTTAGAACAAAATAAAGATTTTAAGACTAGAAGTCAACACTGGGCACTGATCAGTCACTTGTCTTTTTACCGACTTCACAACAAAGGAAGTACTCAATTCGACTGTATTTTTTTTATGTGTGTTACCTCATAATTTGTGCCCATGTGCAGATTTTGAAATTTGTTTGAAAGTTGTTGCTTTCCAATTGGTCCCATTTAAATTTGATCAAGATCTGATCAGTAGTTCTTGAAATATCGTCAATAATGCGTGTTTAGTACATCTAATCTGATGTAAGTTCCGAAGTTAAAGCGGTGAAGTCGGTTTTTTTTAAGCTTTGCTTGCGTTTAATTATTTAAATCAGACGTTTCAGAGTATTTTGACAACAATAGTGTAGCAGGTGATATCCATGGAACTAGTAAATACAAGTTATACGTAATGAATACTAGTTATTAGTAGTAAATACCAGTTATATCCAGTAATAAGTAGTAAAGATTAGTTATTCCCAGTTTTTTTTATATAATCAATATATCATAAATAAATTGTTTTTTTTTGTTTATATAGCATTAGCCATGCTAGGCAGAGCTATGGTGGTAAATTTGGAAAGGAAATATTATCGCTCGGAGAAGAGATTGAACCCGCGACCATAGGGTTGCCATACCCTATTGCTCTAACAGCTGAGCTTACTCAAGGCCTGCCTGAAACGACGCTTCTAAAAACTGTTTCGGTCGATGACGTTTCCGTAAGGTGTTAATAAAACGAAAGGATAATTTCGTCGCTTCAGACAGGGCTTGAGCTCAGCGGCTAAAGCAATAGGGCACTCTACGGCTGCGGGTTTGATCCCCGTGTCGAGCGATAATTTTGAAATGCACCATAGTACCACTACATTCAATAATTGAAACGCAAGCAAAGCTTCAAAACCCGACTTCACCGCTTGTATTTTGGCTTGATCGGTTTCGATAAAATTTATATGGGACCACCTCTGATGTATAATCTTCCAAAGAATTATCAAAATCGGACTACTCTGTAAAAGTTATGCGTGGTCATACATAAAAAAAATATACGCGTCGACATGAGAACCTCCTCCGTTTTTTCGTCAGTTAAAAACAAAATTACCAAGGCTATATATATGACTGTAATTAAAGATACTCCATTAATTATCATAACAATAGGTACCTTATTAAATTATTTGGATATAATTAAGAGCCTCTAACTAAACGCAAAATCCTTATTTAAAAAACCCTACTGTAACAACTTGGTCGCCAAAACTTCCCAATACAATCAACACTGGTAAAAATACATTAAAGGAGATGTTTCATTTTGGGCCAGCACTATGTACCATACATAGAAAAATAGGGAAAAAATATTGCATTTAATTAAAAATACAAATAAATTAATCTGCAGAAGATTACAGCTGTACACTCAAATTATTATTTTGTGAGTTTTTAAATATGTAGGGTTTACATATTTAAAATTTAAAATCATTTTTGTGGCAGTCATGACAAGAAGATACTGAATGTCACTCTGTTCTGAGTTTCAATCGAGTAAAATATTCTATAGTACTATTATAATTATAATGAAACACAAATATTTTAGAATTCGTATGTTGTTTACAATAAATGATCATTGACAACGAATGACAAGTCAAAATGACAGTTCAATATTGTCGCAATCGCCATTTGTAACTGTGTTGTGTTGCCATCGATGTACCAGGATATTTTAAATGTACATTAAAACGAAATAAAAGTAAATAAAATAAACATTAAAAAACGGTTACTATATTGTATAGCTATATGTATGTATATGGTACATGGTGCTGGCCCAGGCTCCTTCTATTTTGAAACATCTCCTTTTCATTTAAATACTAGCAACACTCATCATCACAAAACAATTTGTGCACATGTTGCAGCCCACCGGTGTTGACAATTTAAAAAAAACACAGTTCCTCGAACACCGAAAAGCTGACTCTTTACCATTCCTGATGGTAGATTTACCAAGAATTCCATGAGGGAAGTTACTTAATATATGTAGAAAATAAAAATTATTGTATAGATATTAGTTAAATAATATATACGTAATTTTGGTCATCCCTTTAAATAATAATTAAAACGCAAGCAAAGGTTAAAAAAAACCGACTTCCCGCTTATTTTTTGGTTTTGGCTCGATTTCAATTTATATGGGACCACCTCTGAAGTATAATCTACCAAACAAAAAAAACATCAAAATCGATTCATAATTGGCGGAATTATCGCGTAACATACATACAAAAACAACATACAGTCGAATTGAGAACCTCTTTATTAAGGTTGAAAAATGGTTTTGCATGACATAGATTTCTTGGTTGTTTTTATACAATTTTCTCCCAAATTTCACTTTTATTACAATAAAAGCAAAACACAAATAATTTCAAGAATACGCTATCTTGGCCCGGGATGAGGTTGGAATGTTTAATTACAAATCATCAATATTTCAAACTATACAAGGATGTTTTGGAACCTGGCTTGCAAAGAGAATCCATAAATCTAAATATATATAACTCAAAGGTGACTGACTGACTGACATAGTGATCTATCAACGCACAGCCCAAACCACTGGACGGATCGGGCTGAAATTTGGCATGCAGGTAGATGTTATGACGTAGGCATCCGCTAAGAAAGGATTTTGATAAATTCTACCCCCAAGGGGATAAAATAGGAGATGAAAGTTTGTATGAAAATTTGTCAATTTTAAAATAATACTTCTTAACGCGAGCGAAGCCGCGGGCAAAAGTTAGTTCTACATAAATACAAAATAAAATAATATAAAATATATAATACAAAATACGTGAATACAAAATTTCAGCTCAATCGGTTGAAGATATCTGCTTCAAAATTGAGTTGCAAGATTCCACCCGAACAAACATACATACAGTGCAAGTTAAATAAAAGCATGTAATAAACATTACAAACCTGCTTATTCACGTTTACTTAAACACCTTTACTGTGCAGTTGAAATGTAACAGAAAGCAACGATTTTTGTTTACTCACTGCCCCACACTAAGTTCAAAGACTTGTTGCCACCTAAAGATAAACGAAAAGTCTAAACCAGACATTTTTAAAAGAGTTTTGCCGCGAAAGTGTAAAAATTGCGTTTATGATTTTGTATAATTTTCCAAAACCTGTGATTCTTCGAGTGTTAATGTGTAATAATGGTGGACTATTAAACGTTTACATTTAGTAAACGTGCATAAGTGTAGGCAAATCATGCAAAGTTGAAAAACGTGATTTTCGCCTTCGTTCCAAAAATCCAATAGAAATTCTAGTAAAGCTTCTACCACTTCACTAGGTCATGACTTGACTATGAATCTTTTACTTGACTTTGACTTGTGACTAGGACTTTAATTTGAAATTCACTTAAAATATGTTATTACTTGACACTGGCTCAATGCACAAAATTGCGAAGCCAAGACTAAAAAAAAGACATATAAAATACAACATTGTATGCCCATTTAAAACAATCCAACCTATATCCCGGGTAAATAATTTAATTCGCTTATCATCTGACGCATAGCAACACTGTTAGCAGTGACGTCATCAAAATGGCGGTAGGCGCGAAACTCGGCGACAAGCTGTTGTATTGGCTGCTTTGCTCGCAAGTACCTTCAAAGAACAAGCAAAAATTTTAAATCTCAGAAATGCACTTATAATAAGCGTCGCTAATGGCTGTCAGTCATATCTCATAGTTGACAGTCATGGTGTAAGTCATATCTCACCATTGATAGTCATGGTGTAAGTCATAACTCACCGTTGATAGTCATGGTGTAAGTCATATCTCACCATTGATAGTCATGGTGTAAGTCATATCTCACCGTTGATAGTCATGGTGTAAGTCATATCTCACCGTTGATAGTCATGGTGTAAGCCATATCTAACCGCAGATAGTCAAATTCTAGGCCATATGTTACCGTAGTTAAGTTACAACTCAAATTTTACTTTTGTTAGTCAAGTCGTTAGCCTATCTTACCACCGATTGTCAAGTTGTAAGTCGTATTTTACCGTTCTTAGTCAAGTCGTAAGCCACATGTTACCGTTGTTAATTTAGTTGTAAGTTAATTTTTACTTGTGTTAGTCAAGTCGTAAGCCATATCTGCCCGCTGTTAGTCAGGCTGTAAGTCAGATATTACCGTTGTAATCCAAGTTGTAAGGCAGATATTACTTTTGTTAGTCAATATCCAAGTCAAATCTTACAGTTAAGGTGTAAGCAAAAATTTTCCGCTGTTCGTCAAGCTGTAACTTAAATTTACTTGTGTTAGTCAAGTCGTAAGCCATATCTTCCCGCTGTTAGTCAAGCTGTAAGCCAAATATTACTGATGTTAGTCAAATCTTACCGTTGTTAGTCAAGGTGTAAATCAAATCTTACAGTTGTTAGTCAAGTGTAAAGCCACATACTACCGTTGCTAGTCAAGTTGTAAGTCAAATCTTGACGTTGTAATCCAAGTTGTAAGTTAGATATTACCTTTATTAGTCAAGGTTTATTAAGTCAAATTACCCATGTTTTTAAGTATTATTGTGTGTAGTTATCAAAACAAATAAATATATATATATATATATCTTTCTTTAAAATCATACCGTTGTTAGTCAAGTTTTAAGCGAAATGTTACTGTTGTAAGCCAAGTTGTAAGTCAATTATTACCGTTGTAATCCAAGTTGTAAGTCAAATATTACAGTTGTAAGTCAAGTTGTAAGTCAAATCTTACCGTTGTTAGTCATCGTGTAAGCCATAACATCTGCCGCGGTCCCGGGCTGGATGGTCCGGTCGCACGTCTTAGACACGCCGCTCAGTGATAGATATTGTGTCGGAAAGCCGTTTGAATCTAAAAAATATTAACAAAGATTAGAAGGTACCCCGACTTCTTCAGTTGGCCGTCTGCACCGTGGGTCCTGGGGTCGAAATGGGTCACAACGCGATACTCACGCACACATACACCAAAGGTCTGACAATCAGGGCGAATACACCTAGCAACTATTTAGTTGTCTGTGACAGATTGCATCGCAATGCACGCACACACGGACATTTGCATGCTTCACCCATTATTGGACGAGTTTACGTCCGTATATTTTTCAAGTCCGTGAAAGGAAGTAATAATATATATATAACTAGCCGTGCCCCGCGGCTTCGCCCGCTATTATCAAGTTAAAAAGTAGCCTATGTGTTAATCCTAGGTATAATCTATGTATATTCCAAATTTCATCCAAATCCGTTCAGCCGTTAAAGCGTGAAGAGGGAACAAACATACTTACACACTTACACACAAACTTTCGGATTTATAATATTAAGTAGGATTTATACATAAAAATGTAATAAAAAAAATATATAATGATACACTCAAAGTCCTCAACTAAGTTCGATGACTTTTGACCACCATCTCACTTGATGGTAGGCGATGATGTGGTCGACGATGGAGCAAGCTTGCCTAGAAGATACCTATTCACTCGTGACTTGAAGACTCCCATATTGTACTCATCAGGAAACACCGACTCAGGCAAGGAGTTCCATTCCTTTGCAGTTTTATGGAATGTCCACCATATAGCGGTGTCGCTTAGCAGTTTGTCTGCTTGTCCGATGGTAGAACGGGGATGGGGGAACTAGATCGTGCAGTTCCTTAGCACACTCTCCGAAATGTATCCGATAAAAAACCGAGAGACTAGCTACCATGCGGCGATGAGATGGTATATACTGACCGTTCCGGACGCTAGTGGAGTAGACGATGCACATGGCGTGCGGGTGCGACGAGGCTCGTGACACCGCTCGCGCTACCAGGTACCCGCGCCCGCCGCTCGACCAGCTGCCGTGGCAAGTGTACACTGCGGACAAACACACAAACACTCATAACGATGCATGGAGGCAAACTGCACAAGCGCTTTCTGGCGACTACATAATATAGATATACCTAGGTTAATATAACAAACAAACAAACGCATTCACACTCACAGCCCCACACTAAGTTCAAAGACTTGTATCGTGGGTGCCGGAAACATTCACATCACACACACACACACACACATTACACCCAGAACCAGAAGCGCAAATATCCCTTGGGAAGGAATTTGTGCTCCTGCCGGGAATCGAACCCAGTACCCACGGCACAGAGGGCGGACACCTGTCCACTGCGCCAACTGGGTCGTCATATAATTATGTATTAGTTATTAGGAATGATAAAAAAAAATGAATGAAAAAATGCGCCGCCGAGTTTCTTGCCAGGTTCTTCTCGAGATGGCTGTAATTTTGCGAGTCTAGCAGTAGAATCATTAAATTTCATGAGTGCCTCCTTGGAGCCCATGTCAATAAAGGATTTTGATTTTGACTTAACAAGCTATGCTTATATTCCAACTACTAAAAATATGACGCGTTCAGTACAAAAAAGAAACAGAATATACATAAAAAACTCAAAACATCCTAATGCAAATAATTAAACGCAAGCAAAGCTTAAAAAAAACCGACTTCACCGCTTTATCTTCGGAACCTTGATCAGATTTAATATATTAAACATGCATTGTTGACAATAACTCAAAAACTATCTACTGAACCGATTATGAAAATTATTTTTCCAAAAGAAAGCCACGTTATTTGTAAATGTCATAGACTATGTTTTTTTACCCGGGCAACACCGGGCAGGTTAGCTAGTTTAAAATAATTGAAATGAGAGCTTTCTGATGATTTAAAAAAAAGGTTGGTAAGTAAAAGGTATAGAACAGTTACCAGTGCTAGAGCAAGCGCTTTTTAGCTCGAAGCTGTCTTGTCCAGCGCCGCAGCCGATGCTGGCGCTCTGCACCTCGTTAGACAAACACTCCGCTGGCAGCTGCCCCTCCTCCGGCTCTTCTGGAATGTCAATCAATCAATGTCAATCAGTATCGATCAGTATCAATTAGCATCGATCAGTATCAATTAGTGTCAATCGGTATCAATCGTTATCAATCGGCATCAACCGGTATCAATCGGTGTTAACTGCTGTCAATCAGTATCAATCAGTATCGATCAGTATCAATCAGTGTCAATAGTTATTAATCGGCAGCAACCGGTATCAATCGTTATCAACCGGTATCAATCGGTGTAAATCAGAATCGATCAGTATCAATCAGTATCGATCATTGTCGACCAGTAACAATGTCAATCAGTATCGATCATTGTCGATCACTAACAATGTCAATCAGTATCAATTAGTATTAATCGGTATCGATCAGTATCAATAATCATATCAACAATAAAGTCTTTAAACGCTTTCACAGTCACAAATTCAACTTAGAAACAATAAATAAAAGCAGAAATACTTGTATGAGAAAATACGTTGGTTATTTTCATGTATTGCCTACATGGATATCATACATTTTGAATGTTTTGCGCATGTATCTATCCCAAAACTACTTCTATGAGAATTGAAAAAAATGTGCCACCGAATTGCTTGCTAGGTTTTTATCGAGACGGCTGTTATTTTGGAAATATGTAAAAGTTTATGACTAAAAAATCATTAAATTTCACGAGTGCCTCTTTGGGGCCCATGTAAATAAACGAACATTTGGAATACAATACAATAGGGAACATGAGATTTAAATTTAGATTTTTTTTATAAATATTTATAGCTATATAATTACACCCATACAATAAGTTTCTTAATTAAATCCCTACTAATATTATAAATGCAAAAGTAACTCTGTCTGTCTGTCTGTTACGCTTTCACGCCTAAACCACTGAACCGATTTTGATGAAATTTGGTACAGATATAGACTAGAGCTTGGGAAAGGACATAGGGTAATTTATATCCCGGAATTCCCGCGGGTCCAGGACTTACGCGGGTAAAACCGCGGGAAGCAGCTAGTGCTTTATAATTAGGATTTTAATTAGTATTATAATTCGTTTTATAATTAGTTACGTACCAATTTCTTTTTGACCCAAACTGCTAAGAAGGTATTAAACTAAGAATTTATCCAATAACACTCATCTTACTGTTCCTATTAAAGGAAATACACTTTATTCTTGTGTTCTTTGTAGGAATTTCAATGAATATAAAAAACGGAATGGGAAATTCAAAATAGTATTACACGCTATTGGCTAGACTGATTTGTGATGAAATTTGGTAGAGAGACAGCTTAAATCACGGATTACAAAATAGCATACATTTTATCGTGATTAATTTACAAAAACGCGGGTAAAGCCACAAAGCACAGCCTACCTGTGATTTCCTGCTGCCGCCGGCGACGCACGTTCCCAACCGAGCTGACGACCGAGTAGCGACCGAAGATTGGACATCGCATCGGGCTCAAAGTTGTCGCTAAAAATAAATACGTACATATAAATAAACACAGAAATATAAAACATAGACAAAATATTAACACAGCCCTATACTAAGTTCAAAGACTTGTATGGGTGCCGGAAACGTGCAAATAGCACCCAAAAGCACACTTACAATCAGAAACACGCATTTTCTCCAGGGAGAAAATATGTCCGTACCAGGAATCGAAACTTTCTCGCTTCTAAGGTAGGTATCGGGTTCGAGGTATCGGTTCGATTCCCGGCGGAAACACAAATATTCTCTCCAAGGAATATAAATTAATATTTAAATAATATTGGGCATGTTATTATTATTTATTAGTGTACTTTATTAGCACTGGGTATATGATAAAAAATAAGAAGTGCAATACAAAATACACTTTTATCAAATTGAGCAGTCGGTTTTTTTTAACAGTTATATATACCTACACAAATTTCAGATATGTATATACATGGCAATGTAAAGATTTTGAAATTAATAAAAAACGGCTTACAAGTATCAAATGGATATGAGGCAACGAATGCTCTCACGCACCTACTTCTTTATTAACCGAATTTCCCCAGAAAATTAGACCGTACCTTAAAACCGCCTCTACATAACCATTGTATGTTGTAATTACCGCAGATTGAATCACAACTTTACCGAGCATGTAGAGTGCATAGGAAAATTGACTCAGCTTGGTAACCCTTGCAATAAATAAAATAAACTCACTGATGAGCGTGATATAGGGGTGGTCCCGTCCCGCGCAGGCTTCCTGCGGTGACTCGGTGAGTTTCTCGCCCTCCAGTAACTCCAACACGTTGCCTTCCCGCCGGTGGAACTTTAGGCACACGTGACCCGACTCGCTGGAATGGACGAAATTTATTTAACACGGTTCCACTCCCTCCTCTATCGTTTGTTATGCTAATTGTATTGCTACAACAATATTTTTTCAAATATACACCGTCATTGGTAAGTAGTGTATAAATCCTGCAAGGGGTGTTTTAGGATCGACGATTGGGAAGAATTTTTTTTTCCAGCTGTACAGTCATAAAATTTTATGAGTGCCTCCGTCGTGACTTTATAAATTTGATGTGAATTATACTAATTAATAAAAGAAGTGAAATTATTATTATAGTTTGGTGACAGAAATGGTTGATGCGTGGACCGGAAGGGCTCTCAACGAATCACGAGGGGCTTTCTAGTTAATGGCAGCATCTTTAAGCGCGTGATTGGACGAGGACTCTCGGCCAATCGCAGGCAGCTGTTTGTCCAATCATAGCAGACTTCGGCTTGACATTTCTGACGTGAGGTGCGTTGAGAAAAAGCGACAGTCTCGTTTAAACGGAGTGATTACATTATCTTTGGTCTCGTTGTGGCAGCCAAAGGAATAAGACGTTCTGATCAGGAGTGTAGTCAGTTATAATCAAGTATATGTAGCCTGTATCTGTATGTAGCCTAAAAAGTATTATTTACATCACCTCTTTGGGGCCTGCGTGAATAAACGATTTTGAATGAAATATGATGAAATAAAATCATAAAATTGAGGAGAAAAATACGCTGCCAGTTAATTTTACTCCGCCAATCATCGGATTATATACTTAAAAGCGAAACGCTTTGAGCGTATATAAGGTATATCTTACCATCCTCTAGTGACGTGTGCCACAAGTTTGATGTGCTTTTTGTCCTTATGCTCGAGTATGGAGTGACACACGAGCCGTTTCTCTTCGTAAGAATCGTCCTCTTTCATGACCTGAAATGTTACAAGAAATTATAAATATGAAATAAATTGCCCAAGTGTAAGGAATAAACCAGCCAAGTGTACGGACAAATCGAAGTGTAAAGAATAATCAAGTCACGTGTGAGGAATACATCGGTCAAGTGTGGGTATTAAACCACGAAACTATGAGGTATAAACCTACCAAATGTGAGGAGTAAACTTGTCATATGTGAGGAATAAACCTGTCAAGTGTGAGGAATAAACCTATCAAGTGTAAGTATTAAACCTATCAAGTGTGAGGAATAAACTTATCAAGTGTGAGGAATAAGCTTATCAAGTGTGAGAAATAAACCTGTCAAAATCTCAACTCTAACGAGCTACAGCTAAGATATAAATTACCTTGAGAGTAGCATTCTTGGTAGTGAAGTGGTACTGATGCGCATGGTCGAGGCTGAACCATTTGTGATGATCCACGATCCAGCTCGGGAAGTGGCAGCGGTTGTGTTCGTCGTCACCTGAACATATAAATACAAATGATAACACTCATAGATGATAACTCAAAACCCGCTTTAAAAAGGTATCAGAATTGAGTTGGGTAAAAAAAAAATGGTCATTAAAATATAAAAAATGGTGATGGTGGTCCTGAGTCCGTGTTCCCTGGTATTTACAAAATGAGAGCCTTTAAGTCGCGAATGAATATGAATCTAGGTAAACGTGCTCCATCGTCGACCGCATCGTCATATGCCATCGGGTGGGATAGCGGTGAAACGTTTGCCTATATTAAATAAAAAAAAGTAACGTTAAGAAAATTTTTGAATACCTACATCCTCCGCTTTTCCAACTAAGTGTGGTTGACTGGTAGAAAATGCTTTTAACGTTAAGTCCACCAAATACTTATTTTCTACCGACTTCAAAAAAAAGGAGGAGGTACTCAATTCGACTGTATTATTTTTGTGTTTTTTTATATAATCATAACTTCTTCCCACGTGAACCGATATTGATTTTTTCGTTTGAAAGCTGTTGCTTCCCAATTGGTCCCATTTAAATTTGATCAAGATTTGATCAGTAGTTTTTGAGTTATAGTCAATATTGCGCGTTAAATACATTTAATCTGATCAAGGTTCCGAAGATAAAGCGGTGAAGGCGGTTTTTTAAGCTTTTCTTGCGTTTAATTATTTAAGGTACTATAGAATAAATAAATAAGTTTCGTTTATAGACAACCTAAGTGTAACAAAAATGTTTGCTACGTACTATTAGTAAGTTTCATAGTACGGCTTCCATCTGTGGGAGAGAGGACTCCGTTGCAGGTGGCGTCGCCGGACATCGCTATATTGTACGTCATTACTTTGTCGGTGTGCTGCCCTTTGTAGATAAAGCATCTGAAAATTAAGTAGTTGAAGATTTTTTTATAATCAGCCTAAATATTAGCAAAAATTAAACACGCATAAACGATTTCACAATCTCAGCCCCACAATAAGTTCGATGACTTGTGTCGTGGGTGCCAGAATAACATTCACATCACTTACACAATCACAACCAGAACCAGGAACACAAATTTTCCTTGAAGATAAAACTTGTGTTCCCGCCGGGAATCGAACCCGACTACCCTGCTTAGAAGGCGAACGTCACGCCAAGCAAGCCAACGAGCAGTAAGCAGATCAAATTGCAAAGTCTATGTCACCGACGTAAGGTCGCAGGCCTATCGGTATTCTATCACTTACATTTTGGCGAATGTGCGCAGGAATTACATGAGTCAATTCCCCCATGCCCGTTTTACCATCTCACAACAACACAATCCGTCAAACGTCATCCATATATGGTTGACATACCTCCGGTTCGCTCGAAGCGTTTTGCTTTTACGTTTGTCATCCGTACTGCTATAGAGTGGAATTAATTGCCCGCGTCTGTTCCCCGAACGGTATAATCTGGGAGTCTTCAAGTCAAGAGTGAATAGGTATCTTCTAGGCAAGCATGCTACATCTTCGGCTGCATCACTTTCCATTAGGTGAGATAGTAGTCAAATGCTTTCCTTACGTGCATAAAAATAAACTTACTATATACTATTTCTTAGTCTACACACACAGTTTCTGCAATAAAATGATTTCTATTATTATTTCTAAAGCCTGTAAAAACATACTCTGTAAAAGACTCCCTACCTATACGTGTCTTCATCCCTTCCGGTCCTGGCGACTTGCGAAACTTGTCCCACTAGATACCGAGTGGAGCCCTCTTTCCATGTGGCCAAGCAGACCAGCTCTTCAACTGCAACGACACAACAATGTCAATGTCAAAGTCAAAACATACACTTTTGACTTTGGTTATTTCATAATTGTATGTCTATTTTTTTATTGTCACTTTTCAAAATGTTGTATCAACACGGACGTCCAACTTTATAGCGTAATTATTCTCAATCCAAAGGTTGTCTGGAGGAGAAATAATCAAGGACTCTTCAAGTCTACAGTGAATAGATAACTTCTAGGAAGCATGCTTCATCTTCGGCCATATCATCGCTTTCCATCAGGTGACACTCACCTGATGGTAAGCATGCATATAAAAAAAACATTGATATCAAAGAATTGTATTATTTGTTTTATAAGTAGGTATTTACAATTAGGAGCGTTTATTTGTCTTATCTCTCGCTTATTTCGATATCCTTACTAATCCTTATCCTTACTTATATATGAAAAAATGAAAATGAAAAATGATTTATTTCTGTAACCAAGTTTTGCTTAATTTAAGGTAGGTTGGGACCTTCTAATAAGTATAAAAATACCTGTGTCAGAAGACCCTGTTCTTCCATATCCATACCATAAAATATATTTAGGTTTCAGATAATAGGCATTTATAATATTTTATATATATATAATATTATAAATGCGAAAGTAACTCTGTCTGTCTGTCTGTTACGCTTTCACGCCAAAACTACTGAACCGATTTGAATGAAATTTGGTACACAGATAGTCCAGAGCTTGGGAAAGAACATAGGCTTCTTTTTATCCCGGAATTCCCGCGGGTCCGGAACTTGCGCGGGTGAAACCGCGGGGCGCAGCTAGTTTTTAATAAATACAATTATCTACATGTGTTTCTAAAATGTTTTCAACTAACTATATGAATATTAATACGATGTTTCAAACTTCTTTTCGTTTTCATATCCTACAATAAGAAGAGAAAAAATACATCCCGAATTTCGATGGAATTTTCACTCATTCTTCGTCTAACTTAAAGATATGAAAAACGAAAGGTAGATCAAAATATTCATTGTATTAATGTCCATATAGTTGAAACATTTTCAAAAACACACGTAGAAATATCAAATTGTGCGAGCGAGAGAGAATCCCATAGGAATAAACGCTCTCAAGGTGTTCAATAAACAATTTATTTATATCTATCTCACCATTGCTCTCCGTGGCTTGAATATCCGGACACGACATGTACCTCAACAGGAGACGAGAGTCATCCGTGCACGACTCAGCACGGGATGGAGGATTATTACACTCGCCCGTGCCTCTGTAAATATACCACATAATTCATGTGATTACAATAATATACACCCTGCTAATATTATAAATTCGAAATTTAAGCTATTGCATAGCTTCTATCGCGGGCCTTGAGCGTGGAGACCGAATCCAGAAATTCCGTAACGAAAATAACCTAACACCCCCCACTCCGACCGGCACAGCAGTGATACTTTTTAGTTTTGCCATCTATCGATGAATAGCAGAACTTTTTGTGACTTTTTTTACGCTTGTCTCTTTAGTTCAGGAACTCGCCTCTAGGTGGCAGGAAAAAAAATACTGCATAAATAAAATAAATAAATAATTATAATTGCATAAGTTGATAAAAAATGCTATGCAATAGCTTTGCCGCGGCAGTCCCCGAGTGCCACACGTCTTTTTTTGTGTGTAAGTGTGTGTGTAAGTGTGTAAGTATGTTTGTTCCCTCTTCACGCTTTAACGGCTGCACGGGTTTGGATGAAATTGGGAATGTACATAGCTTATATCTAGGACTAACACATAGGCTACTTTTTAACTTGATAATAGCGGGCGAAGCCGCGGGACACGGCTGTTACCTAATAAACATACAAGGTTTTCACACACACACAGCCCCACACTAAGTTGGATGACTTGTGACGTGGGTGCCGGAAACATTCTCATCATACCACAATCACAACCAGAGACACAAATTATGTTTGGGGAGAAAACTTGTGTTCTCGCAGGGCATCGAACCCGATACCCCTGCTTAGAATGCAAACACCCACCTAATCCAAAGGGCAGTTCTACTGGCTATACATTTTGTTTAATTTGTGTTTCTGGTTCTGTGTGTTTGATTACTACATGACAGAACTACTTAGTCATTGGAGAGACTAACAGACCAGCGACTAGCTCGGCCAATAACAGCCCAAAGCCTGTAGCGTGCTAGTGATATTTACACTTATATATCACAACTATACAACTTCCAAGTTGGGAAAGTTGGACAGTTGTTCTAAAATCAAGATCACCCGGCTCGGTCAGAAGTCCTTCCCTTCCCTCGAATTGATAGAGGCGCTTCCGCAGTGGAACATCCAACTTATGCACTACTTAGTCCTTACCCTCGCTTCCTCTCCATAGTCTGAACACCATCATGAGCACATCATTCGCTCACGAGGACACACTTCCACAAGGGTACTTACTCCTAACTGCAACAGTCTCTTTCATTTCCCGGGTTGTATGTTCTTAACAAGTGACGCCATCTTTTATTAAATTGCGGCAAACTCACCAGTTGTACGTAGAAGCGAATAGCGGCGGGTGTGTACTGTGTAGTGTGTTAGTATACTATGAACTAAGCCATGCACTAAACCATAACTTTCTTTAGACTAGTAATAAAATTTTCCTCATTCGAGACGGTAGTTTAATTATCTCCTCGTCCCACCTCAGATGGAAGGGGCACACCTACTTACTCCTAACCACAATAGTCTCTTGCTTTTCAAAAGTTATATGTCCCTAACAAGTAACGCCATCTGTTATTAAGTTTCAGTAAACTCACCGGTTGTACGTGAAAGTGAACGGCGGCGGGTGGAAGGGGCAAGCCTGCGGTATCGGCCGCGGCTCCTTTCTAAACATTGAGAAAAGAGGTGCGTCTCCCGTGATTCCATCGCATATCGACGATAGGGTCTCTTTTTGTGCGCAGAATGCTAGAACGTGAAAAAAGTTTTATTTAGAAATGTGTCATAGTATACTGAAGCTGTGCTCCAGTAGTTAGGCTTCAACTAATTCAAAAGTACCATTTTAAAGACATATTTAACGATACCTTAACCGTCGAGATCCATCCAACCGTTTGGAAGATACGAATTAATAAAGAAATTTACAAATATACATACAAAACATTCTTCACTTTCCCTTGGCAGTCGAGTAAACGACACCAAACAAACACGATTTTTATATTATTAATAGATAGTATATGAGATAGTTAACGCTTCGAAACTACATTTGAACCTAATAAATCCCCAACCAAAGCATAGATACATTTTAAATTCAATATATTATTTACCAACCCCCAAGAATACGGATACCCTTTTAACGTCCTTGTCATTAAAAGTATTTTAGCGCTTTGTTTGAGAGTTTTTTAAAAGTATTTTAACACGTTGTTTGGGAGTTCTTCCTTCAAGTTGACAACTTTAACTGCGCATAATAAATGAATATCACCCTAAAGGGACTTTTTTGTTCGGAGATTTGGGAATCCTACAGCCTTCATTATAACACGTAATGAACACGTAATGAAAAGAAATGTGAGTTTATAGTGAAGGTGACCATGGTAGCTTGAAAACTTACAACGTAATGTGAAGCTGTAATGGAATTACGGATTTTTTAAAGATAGGTCAAAAGTATCCGCAACCAACGAGCATGTATGAAAAGACTCATGAATGTAGAAGTGAAAGATGTGTGTTAGGATGATAGCAGGTGGAGAGATTTGGTCTCTGCCTGCCTCAATGGTAAAGAGGCGTGACTTTATGTAATATGTATGTATATGGTAGTATTTTTAAGTTTATTTTTTTCTTTTAATTAGTAAATACATTTTATTATTAAAGTTTTCGTTAGTTTGACACATTAAACTTTATAAATGATACGGCTTGACTCCCAATTTAGGGTCGACTCTTGCGATCTGTCAGTGGTAAGCGCCGCCGTGACCTTCCGTTTTGAACTCGCCTGATGATGGGCATCGGACATCCCCGAAACCTAGGTCGCAAGAGTCGACCCTAAATTGGGAGTCAAGCCGTATCATTTATAAAGTATAGTAAATACATTTTAAATACTTAGTTTTAAATGTTGATTTAAACTAAACCTGTCTGAATTGTTTTTATGTGTATATTGTGGAACATATATCTAGTGTTTGTTTAAATTACAATCGACTGAATCAGAATGGTGGTACAGGAGTGGTCAAATATCACCAAAACATTTTTTTTTAATAAGACGAAAAATCGAGCATACATACGCCGCCATAATTATAACCCTCTTTTTTGCTTTCACCCGGGAAATGTAAGGGATTTGGGTTCGGTCCAACCAACCGACGCAACGATGCTACAGAGAGCTTTCAAACAAAATAAGCGTAATAACAACCCACTTTTTGAGGTTTACAACACTATAAATATTAAAAAACAAACAAACGCTTTCACACTCACAGCCCCCTCACTAACATCAATGACTTGTATCGTGGGTGCCGGAAACATTCACATATCACACACACATTACACCCAGAAGCACAAATATCTCTTGGAAAGTAACTTGTGCTCCTGCCAGGAATCGAACCCAGGACCCACGGCGCAGAGGGCGGACACCTGTCCACTGCGCCAACTGGGTCGTCCGTTATTTATTATTCTACTTCACTTAATTGGTCGAGCGAAGCGAGATCTCCAAGTTTACTTGGATCGTTCAGAACTTTGTCCGTCCGTCCGTCTGTCAAAGGCATATAGCGTCTAAACCATATAAGCGAATGACTTCAAATTATCATACAATATGTATAATTACGGCCCAAAGCATTGGTGTTTCGTGATACCGCGTACTCCGAGAAAATCCTTGAAACGAGAGGTGGTAGAGCATTTTGTGAGTTGCTCGCCTGGCTTGCTACCAAAGTAGCTTACCACCATCAAGTTGAAAGTCTGCCGCCAAGCCAAATACGGTGTTCCGGCAGTTATCCTTAAGAGCCTGCGTATTCCAGGTCTAGTGTGTTTACCAGCTTCGATCACATCGTCACTTACCATCAGGTGAGATAGTGGTCAAACACAAGCCTGTCACAAATAAAAAAAAAAAAACGAAATTAGACCCCTGACCTAGCCTTAATTATATACCAAAGTTTCTCTTAGCATTGGCTAAGACTCCGCTAACGCCTAACATAGGACCCGAGAATTAAATTCAATAATACTTACTTTCTTTATACTGTAAAACGTATTTGTGCTTTTCATGAATCACCAAACATTTATAGCATTCTTCGTTCCTGAAAGCAGAAAAAAAAACAAAACTAAGCCTTTTATTCTTAAAAAAAATAATGCGTATTAATTTATCAAATTATTAAATAGCACACAAGAACGTCGTTTACGTCGCGCAGCCTCTAGAAGCGCCATATTTTGTTGGAAAAATATTTTCAACAAAAGATGGCGCTTATAGCAATTCTAACTTGTCATCAATGAGAACCTTTTGGTTTTCGTATGTTAGGTATTGCAGATTGTAAAACAGCGCTATGCGTACATGTAAATGTTCCCATAGCACATGCTGAATCTGTCTTTATTGCACTGTAAATTAATTTGTAATAGTTGTTGAATAGTTAATTGTATGTTCTTCGGACAAATATTGATGGTGTCAATAAAGCGATTTTTTAAATATTAATGTTATTGATCGAGCAAAGCGAGATTTCTAAGTTGAATTGGGTAGTTCTGCACTTTGTCCGTCCGTCTGTCAGAGGCATCCAGCGTCTAAACCCTATAAGCGAATAATTTCAAATTCTCATAAAATATGTAACACTATGGCTAGAAATGACATTTATAATTATATAAATAATAAAATATTTACTAAGGGAGATCCTATAGAAGTACGGGGAAAATATTTTTTATTTTTATATCTACCCATGTGGGGTATCGTTGACAATTAGCGTACGAAACCGGTTTAAAAAATATATGTTGGAAAATAACATTGGTTTAGACTGAACGCTGAAAATTGCGAATAATATCTGTTATATCCTGTACTTGACAACAAATACAGAAATCAAACAATTATTAAACAGAAAAATTTAAGAATCATTTTTACTTTCCATCAGGTGAGATAGTGGTCAAATGCTTGCCTATCTATCATTAAAAAAAAGTAAAAGAGTATAGCTCCAATTATCAGCAAGTAGTACCCTAGTAAAGTGGTGGAAACTGTGAAGATTTACAGCGTTACTGAAAATTATAATAACTTTAAATGATTTTAAAAAAATAAAACTAATTTCTCCATAGCATGTGCACTGCCACTTAAAATCTACACGATACACCGAGGTTAACTGGAAGATATTGCTTCATAGCATTAAGTTCGCCTGTGTACCTACAAGGTGTTTGTGTTTGTGCAATAAAAAAAATTCAATTAATCAATTATTCGCAACACGTTTACCGGCTTATTAACGGTAAACCACTTTTACTATACATGCAGCAAAAATTTGGTTACATTTATTGGTAATGTGACCTTCGTTCCGAGACTGAACAATAGATGGCGCTATATACAATACGAACCTGTCATATAAGAGAAACTTGTCGTTCCCGTCGGTTTCAGCGCACTCCCCCTTGTACTGCATGTGGGTATCATTAATTCTGATGAGCCCATTGACCCCGGATTGAAACCACGCGCCCGTCCAGCTCTCGGGGAAGTTGCAGCCGCCCCCTGGAAAATAAAGAAAGAAGGGTGATGAGGAGATAACGTAGATGACAGTAAAATCCCTGCCCCACCCCCATGGACCAAAACCTGAGTACGCCCATGTTGAAAAGCCGTTAATTGACAGTTTGCTATATACACTAGCCGTGTCCCGTGGCTTCGCCCATGTTTATAAAGTTAAAAAGTAGCCTATGTGTTAATCCTACGTATATGATATGTACATTCCAAATTTCATTCAAATCCGTTCAGCCGTTAAAGCGTGAAGAGGGAACAAACATACTTACACACTTACAAACAAACTTTCGGATTTATAATATTAGTAGGATTTATATTGCCCTTTGTTAGTTGATCAATTTGAGTATCCAAACTTAATATTGTACACCCGAAATTAATACTTATGTATTTCTATTATCTAATGTACACATTTTAAATAACAAAATATTATTCTAATCTATTCCATTCCACGGAATTCGATTCTATTCTAATTATTTGATGTCTGCACTACCCTTTGCGGTTCAAACTAGCGTTTTATTTTGCGCGTATACGGTCGTTTCGACATACGCGCGCTAAATTTCGCGCTTCAAAAAACCGGACTCGTGTACACGGGCTTGTTTCAGCGTGTTCGCTCGATCGGGGACGGGGGAAGTGAGTGCGTAGGGAGGCCTCTCTCGCGGCTCATGCTTAAATACGAGCTTCTAAGCGCATCAATGCTCGTAGCTTCCGATTACTCTATCGACACCATAGACCCACGCTACTTGATACATCCTTCAGCACCCGGACGATCCCATTGCGGTCGCCATCACTTTGGCAGCGAAACGGTCCGGTACACAGACCAAACAGTACTCCCGGCGAGGATGTAGGTTTTCTCGTCATGTCTCTCCAAATTCAAATCAAAATCGAACTAATCAAACTTTTCGTATCCATAGAGCCCACTATCAACGGTACTCTCACGTAACGGGATGTTTCCCTCCCGTTCCCCCTGTCCTGGCAACGGTCCAAGCCGAGGCACCTCCTAGGTGGCCCTTGTGCAAGTTTACTACACCCTCTCTTTTGCGGCGGAGCGCCTTTCGCGCTCGCCCTCCCGCCCGGTGACGCTGCAGAGGCTACACACAGCAGCATGCAGTAGGTCCGAAAAAAAAAACATCAATGCTCGTACGAATTGCGCGTGTGCCATAAGGCGTGTTTATGTGCGAAACGAGCTTATACGCGCAGAAAAAACGCTAATCTGAAACCGCTTTTAATAGTCAGGAAGTATCACAGGAAACACTTATTAAAACTCTGTGGATGTCTGAATTTCTGAACAAACGCCGGATGGAGAATTATTCAGGGCTTAATAGCTCTTGTTCCTTTGAGACCTAACTAGGTTCCGTAGATATTAAAAGCTTTTGCGTTTTGCAGCCATGTTTAGTCGCCTGTTGGTTCGTCGTTAGGGTTAGAGAAGATAAGATCATTTATTTAGAAAAAATATAAAAAAGTAAAATATCGACTTACAACAAAGTAAGTCGACATTTTCACGTAATTCAAGCCGTTTTTTTTTTTTTACTTTAAATCAGTATCTCAAACTTGTTCACTTTTGGTAAAATTAAACAAAGCCCAAAGTAATCAGGTAATTCTCCGACTTACTTACCAATTTATATGGGATCTTTTAAAAATAAGGTACGGCTAGTATTTGTATATATATATATATACAAATACTAGCCGTGCCCCGCGGCTTCGCCCGCTATTATCAAGTCAAAAAGCAGCCTATGTGTTAATCTTAGGTATAAACTATGTACATTCAAAATTTTATCCAAATCCTTTCAGCCGTTAAAGCGTGAAGAGCACAAAACAAATAGGTACATATTTGTGGTGAAGAGGGACCAAACATACTTACACACTTACACAAACTTTCGGATTTATAATATTAGTAGAATTAATAGGATATTTGAGTTAAATTGGGTTCTTCGTATTTTACAAGCTTTTATTTAGTTTCACTTATCCCGTTGTCTGTCGGTCTGTAATCAAATCTTGTAAGCTAAATTAGACCCACTTCCTCATGTTTAATTGGACTCAAATTTGCTGTACTTTTATGAGCTATTCTGATGATGAAGACGGAAGATGGCCATAGGAACTTCTGAAATAAACAAGATAAACCCATCGAGTTTGGGCTCGTTTGATTCGTCTTGACAAGTTCTCTGGTTATATACATTTATAGTCCTTTATTACATCTTTTTTTACAACTGGTAAAAACTTGATGAAAAAAAAAACTTTTTAATGTAATGTAATAACTTTAAAAAAATTGCTTAGCAATTCCGGCATAGACTAGACGATTGTAGTGCACCACAGAAGAACTACAGAACCCTAAAACACACGACATATAGGACTGCACACCTGGCCTCAGCTAAAACAAAGGGTTCCCGACAATGGTGACGAATGGTTAATTTATTGTGTAGGGAATAAGGAACGAGCGGCGAGCGATTCAGCACATACAACACAGCTCTATTTATATTCTTATAAATGGTCGAAATAATATGATATTTGATTTTGCATTATTAAAATTATTAAAAAATTGGTAGCATCGTATTATTTTTAGACTGGATAACCAGCAATTATAACTATTTATATTTTCTAATGTTTCGTGGGTTCTCCAAAAAAATACAGGCATCCGACGTGTGTATCTATATTTTAGGTTCGTACCTATTTTCGGTTCGTGCCTCTAACATAATTCAAATTTAAATAAACATAAACGGTTTCACAATCACAGCCCCACACTAAGCTCGATGACTTGTGTCGTGTGTGCCGGAAACTTTCAATTCACACACACAATCAGACCTAGCGGACCCGAAGCTTAGACTGCTTAGAAGGCTAACGCCACTAAACTAAGTTAACGAGCAGTTTAATTAAAATGCAAAAGCAGCAATTTAAATGCAAAATTGAAATGATCCATTTGATAGAATATAGGAAACATTTAAGAGATTTTGAACTAGCGCTGGCTTCATACGGGAGTAATTTAGACAAAAAAAAAAATTGTTACTGCGAGTTAACCGTAATAGATAGATACCATCGCAGAGTTTTCTTTAGGTTTTTAGAAGAACTACAATTCTTTAGTAATTTTTTTTTATGTATCTCTTAAGGTTTAGCCTACGTTAGCCATCTAAATGTGCAATGTATTTTTGGCGAGTTGGTTACACAACATTGTTTTTAACTATTTACATATAAACATAATTAGGTTTTATTATACTTAAATAAACCTTCAGTGAAAAAATATCTATCTGATGATAAAAATAGCATCAAAATCCGTTGCGTGGTTTAGAAGGAGTTAGCGGATAAACAGACAGACAGACGCGAAGGCAACTTTGTTTTTAAACTATGTGATGATCCTGTAAATAATGTTATATTAATTATATTTTATGTATTATATAATGTTGTATTCATACGTATTATGTATATTAGTATTGTTTTTTTTAGATATATATTATATTTTAGTATTTTTTTATTTAATTTGGTCTTATAAAAATTATTTTAATAGTCATATTTATACAACTTTATTATTTTTGATGCATGCCTACAGCCTTCGCTTTTCAACCATGAGTGGTTGACTGGTAGAAAATGCTTTAGCGTTAAGTCCATCCTTTATGCCTTTTTTGGGCAATAAAGAGTTAAATAAATAAATATGTAGATATATTTAAACATACACAAAACAATCTAACACGATATAGGTAAAATTTTGATTGACAACGATATAGGTAAAATTTTTGTGTCATGCATCTGAGATTCAGGATAATTTAAACGTAAGCAAAGTTTAAAAACCGACTTCACCGCTTATATTTTGGTTTCGGCTTGATCGATTTCGATAAAATTTATATGGAACCACCTATAAAGTATAATCTACCGAACAAAAAAAGAATTTTGGGAATCGGTTCACAAATTGCGGAGAAATCATACGGATACATAAGAACATAGTTCCTTCCTTCTTTTGAGAAGTCAGTAAAAATATTAGCTCAATACAATCGCTGCCGCTTATCATCTCGCACCAATCAAAACGGCTATTGAATACTTTAAACCCGTAGATTATTTTCAAATATAAAAGAACAATGCGTAATTGAACCTAGCTCTGAAAGCTAGGTTTCTATGCCTTTGTACTAGCTCCTTTTGTATGTAGGTTAATTGAATTCATGTGGTGTTCCTATTTGTCTATAATTACGTTAGGGGCAGATGTGAAATTATAGTTTTTATAATTATAATTGAAATAAAGGGTTATTCTATCTGAACTGCCCATTGGCTGAGTTGGGTGAGCGTTTGCCTTCTAAGCAGGGGTATCGGGTTCGATTCCCGGCGGGAACACAAGTTTTCTCCCCAAGGAAAATTTGTGTTTCTGGTTCTGGTAGTGATTGTGTCTGTGATGTGAATGTTTCCGGCACCCATGACACAAGTCATTGAACTTAGTGTAGGGCTGTGAGTGTGAAAGCGTTTATGTTTATGTTTATTTGTAAAATACCAGAATGCTCTCGGACCCCCGATTCTTGTTCTAACCCTTAGGTCATTAAGTTCTACGATTTGATGCTGAAAAAATTAATTACTAATTAATTACAATTATGCACGTTAAAGATCATTATCTTAAAATGATTACCAAAGCCTTATGATGTTGACAAACTTCTCTGAGCACAGTTATTAGTATATATATATATATATATATTACATTTATGTAATATATTTTTTAGATATGAGTGTATAATCTTAAGTATTTTATATTTATGTTACCATTAGCCGTGCCCCGCGGCTTCGCCCGTTATTATTAAGTAAAAAAGTAGCCTATGTGTTAATCCTAGATATAATATATGTACATTCATCCAAATCCGTTCAGCCGTTCAAGCGTGAAGAGGGAACAAACATACTTACACACTTACGCACACACTTACACAAACTTTTGGATTTATAATATTAGTAGGATTACAATTTGATATAAGTTTCTATTATATATTGTTATTATCTTACATATATTTTCTATATGCCTGAATTATGCACGCCTCATTTCATTTTCCACCGCGGGATGACTGGTAGAGAATGCTTAAAGTCCTCCTTTGTACACTTTTAAATAAATTATAATCAATTTCATTCCAGAAATTATAACATAAGATTACAAATATACAAAATTAAGAATAAAAATCATACATTATAAACATTACAAATTAATAAAAATGTTATGTTGAAAAAAAAAATAAGATGATGAAGAATCTACAATTTACCGTTGTTTAAACTATACTGTATAATTGTACATAGGTATATATAACAATGTATTTTAATTGTTATTTATCATTATTTACAATAAGTAGGTACATTATATTTTACCTATTTTTTTCAAAAATTGCACCTTTCTTAATTTTGTTATGTTAAAACACCGACGTCCAACTTTCTTGCGTAATTCCTCAAAAGGTAGTCTGGAAGAGATCGCTTTTAGCGATAAGACCGCCTATTGATACACTTATTTCGTAAGTCATTATTTTCTATTCTGTTTTGTCACAAATATGGTGTTCAATAAAGAGTTTATCTATCTATCTATCTATCTGTCGCACAAAGAACGGAATCGCGCCTAGTAATTAATGGACGCCAACGCAAGTAGACTTAACAGAGACGACAAATAATATCTTCAAAATACATTTGAATAATTATAAACTAGAATTACAATAGACGTACCACGAAAGACGTTGATATCAATGATAGATATCATGTCTTAATAAGTGGTTTCAGGTATTTTACAAATGACCCTGTATAATATATATATATACTAGCTGCGCCCCGCAGTTTCACCCGCGTAAGTCCCGGGCCCGCGGGAATTCCGGGATATAAAGAAGCCTATGTTGTTTCCCAAACTCTGGACTATCTGTATACCAAATTTCATTCAAATCGGTTCAGTAGTTTTGGCGTGAAAGCGTAACAGACAGGCAGACAGAGTTACTTTCGCATTTATAATATTAGTAAGGAAAGGATATATATATATATATAAAATTTAATGCATTTTACGAAATAAATATAGAAAATACTAGCCGTGCCCCGCGGCTTCGCTCGCTATTATCAAGTTAAAAAGTACCTATGTGTTAATCCTAGGTATAAGCTATGTACATTCCAAATTTCATCCAAATCCGTTCTGCCGTTAAAGCGTGAAGAGGAAACAAACATACTCACTTACACACAAACTTTCGGATTTATAATATTAGTAGACTAGTAGAATTTTATGCATTTTACGAAACAAATATAGAAAATATTCCCCGCGGCTTCGCCCGCTATTATCAAGTTAAAAAGTAGCCTATGTGTTAATCCTAGGTATAAGCCATGTACATTCCAAATTTCATCCAAATCCGTTCATCCGTTAAAGCGTGAAGAGGGAACAAACATAACATACTTACTTTCAGATTTATAAAATTAGTGATATACAGGCTATAGAAAGAAAGAACTTCCTTGGTAAGTAAAATTGTGCATCGTTTGTTCTCCGTGTTAAATATTCAAAAGAACCCAGTTTCTTTTGAAATACTTTTTGCGGGAAGTCATTATATTTCATGAATAAATTCTTCGCCCTTTTAAAAACTATTACTGAAAAATGCTGAAACTGATAGTGCGGTGAAATAGTTTTTTCATGTAGACCATTTATGCTGCGGGATAACAAATCATACGGTACAGGGATGTAACTAGGAGAAGGGGGAACGGAAATGGTTTTTTTTTTAACGCTTTCACACTCACAGCCCCACACTAAGTTCAAATACTTGTATCGTGGGTGCCGGAAACGTTCACATCACACACACATTACACCCAGAACCAGAAGCACAAATATCCCTTGGGAAGGAATTAGGGCTCCTGCCGGGAATCGAACCCGGGACCCACGGCGCAGAGGGCGGACATCTGTCCACTACGTCAACTGGGTCGTCATCATTATGGCTAATAAACAATCACAATTAAAAATAAATCGGTTTTCGGTACAAGCACATTTTTTTCTCGTAATAGGATGTATTCTGGTTATAAATATGATAATGTGTGCGTGATTGTGTGTATTTTTCTGGCATCCGCGAACTTAGAAGGAGGCAACAAAGTGGAGGCCTTTTTTTTTTTTTTTATTTGTTACAGGCTATTGTTTGACCACTATCTCACCTGATGGTAAGTGACGATGTGATCGAAGCTGGTAAACACACTAGACCTGGAATACGCAGGCTCTCAAGGATAACTGCCGGAACACCGTATTTGGCTTGGCGGCAGACTTTCAACTTGATGGTGGTAAGCTACTTTGGTAGCAAGCCAGGCGAGCAACTCACAAAATGCTCTACCACCTCTCAAAATGCTCTACCAACAAATGACAACAAATGACGCCAGTGTTCTTTGCACTGCGCCGCCAAGTGCCAGTCAGACCTTTAGGTCGAGCAGATCTTTCATCTTTTTCTTTGTTGTTTGTTTTCTCCTATCAGAGACAGATCATCGGCATCTAATGTGTAGACATTTCTAATAACGTTTTCAGCGCAAGGTTTAAGTGTTTTTAGTGCAATTTAAGGTATTAGTTACCTGGATGACCGAGCTTAGCTCGATTTTTTAAGTTTAAAACTATGTTTTTTAAAAATGAAACCTAGCTAGATCGATTAATCGCCCACGAAACCCCCTGCATACTAAATTTCATGAAAATCGTTGGAGCTGTTTCCGAGATTCAAATTATATATATACAGATATACCAGAATTGCTCGTTTAAAGGTATTAGATAGCTACTACTATTTCGTGATCAAGAGTGCTCCATCTTCTGTTACATAGTTACTTACCATCAGGTGAGAGTGGTAAAACACAGGCATGTACAGTAAAAAGAAATTGCAAATGCCTCTGCCTAAGTGAACTTTGTATATTATTTTCTCAGACTTGTATTAACCCTTAGCTGGTATAGATAATTTAAATGGCACAGTTGGTATCGAGGGTCCATATGGACCCCATTAGAAAAAAATGCGGATAACTGGTATTTTATATACGAATTGTATTTAAAGTATGTATATTTTAAAATAATAGTCTTTTCTAAATATATTAATCAACTTTTTATTTACATTTATCATGATCATACATATTAAATCACATAACTTTACAGTCTAAGGTTTTAAGTAACAATTTGTAGGTGGCATTTTATAAACCAAATAAAATATGAAAATATAAAAAAACTAAAACGATAACTCTTTTCTAGACTTAGTCATATCTTAAACTCAAATAAAACAGGAACATATTCTGAGATCAATGAAATATAAAAAAAAATGACTAGCATAACCTAACCTAAAAAATATTAGTCGTCGTCATTACCTTCACTTCCAGTTAAAACCAAGCGCTGTACGTCCGGCACCCGCCGCAGCACGCGAAGTAATGAGATTACGTGGATGCGCGTACGCGTAGGTCGAAAAATAAAACTTTTGTAGCATAAAATGTTTGAGGTGGGGACCAATTGGACCCCACGATACCAGTTAAGGGTTAAGTGTAGGAAATGTAGTTGGGATATTTAGAACAGTAATTAGGATAGTTATTAATAGGCTTCTTTTTTGTTATTTTATGTCTACATGATTCCACTAAACCTTTGGAAGATAAACTAATTCCTACGACACAGGTTGGCCTAGTGTGGGGTTCAGGGGTTCTTAATTAACACAATAATATGCACTAATGTTTCTTTATTCTATTTCTTTTTTAAAGTGTTAACATATCTTGTAACCAAATAAAGATTTTTATTATTTATTATATTTTATTATTATGTATACCCCCTTACCTGCATCCTCGAATACATCCCTGCAATTTTGTCCACATACGATAACAGAAAATGTCCATAAAGTCGATCTACATAAACCGTCATACATATACAGAGCAGTAAGGTATCTGAAACGAGGTGATGTGTACGGCATAACATCTATCACATGAATATTATAATGGCGAAAGGTGTGTTTGTAACTTCTTCACGCTCAAACGGCTAGACTAATTTTGATGAAATTTTGTATGGAGGTAGCTGGATTAACACATATGCTTTTTATCTCGGAATTTCCGCAGATACGGGGCTTTAAAATTGTAACAATAACATTATTTTCTCATTTGAATGCGACGAATGAATAATGATAAAAATACATGGGAAATTCAAAATAGCGACACACTATTGGCCAGACCGATTCGCGATGTCAGTGGTCGCGCTTTTGATGTCTATATCCTGTCAAATTTCTTTCGCGGCAGCTATTGGGTAGTGGACGTCACCAGAAAAAAATCAAAATGTCCGCGTTAAAAATTGCTCGTATTTTCAAAGATGTCTTTTGATATGAAATTGGTGCTGATATGAAATGTATTTATAAATAACATTTTATTTTATACAATATATTAACGTAAACAATCAATTAAAAGCATTAAAACAATTATGGTTATTCCCTATTGATGTTTGAAAAAGTTTGAGATTAAAAAGTGCTGATGTTATTGGTCTATAATTATGTATAAGTTTAATGATCAAAACTGGCACAATTCAGAGAGGCAATGCCGCCAGCATGATGGGAACGCTACCCACTGGTAGTGGGCTTGAGCACTTGAGTTACCTATAAGCTCGATGTCTTGTAGGTAACTTAGTACTTTGCTGTACATAGTTTTAGTTTAGTTTTAGGAAATATAGACAATTGGCCAGTAGTATTAGGACAGAAAAAAAAAACAAATGCACTTGCCTTACTAGAAAAGTAATGTGAGTTTATCTATATTTCAAGTTACGAAACCAACAAGCGTATTATAATATAATTATACTAGCCGTGCCCCGCGGCTTCGCCCGCTATTATCAAGCTAAAAAGTAGTCTATGTGTTATTCCTAGGTATAATCTATGTATGTTCCAAATTTCATCCAAATCCGTTCAGCCGTTAAGGCGTGAAGAGGGAACAAACATACTTACACACTTACACACCTACACACAAACTTTCGGATTTATAATATTAGTAGGATTAATGTATAATTGATCGAAGGAAGCGCGTAGCTCGAGGAATGCTCCTCTACCAGGTCACATTCCTCAACCGATTGTCGTGAAATTCTGTAAGCGTGTTCGATAATAATTGCCGTTGCATTAGAAATAAATTATCATTTTTTATTGTATTTATGGTTCGCTATTTTGGCTATAATGGCTTACACATAAAAGATAGAAGCTGTCGCGGGCTTTTTTGTAAGACTATTTAAGATTAACATTTCCAATTTTCCATTATTATACATTACATACGTGTAACGGTTTTTGCAGCGCACTCCAGAATATATATACTTACTTGACACTTATCGTTATATTTTGGACAATTCACACAATCCTACTAATATTATAAATCCGAAAGTTTGTGTTTAAGTAGGTTTGTTCCCTCTTCACGCCTTAACGGTCGAAGGGACTTGAATAAAATTTGGAATGTACATAGATTATACCTAGGATTAACACAAAGGCTACTTTTTAACTTGATAATATCGGGCGAAGCCGCGTGGCACGGCTTTATAAATTATAGCCTATGTGTTATTCTGATGTATAAGCTATATTATTGTAAAGTTTCATTAAAATCCATTCAGTAGTTTTTGCGTGAAATAGTAACAAACATCCATACATACAAACTGCCTCGTTTATATTATTGGTAACGATTTGTATTCCTAATAAATGAGTGAATTGTATTCTTTTTGAGAAATAAAGATATTTATCCATAAACAGCGGCATTGAAAGCATCCATACTATATCTTTCAGTCTATTGTTACGCACTACGCCATCGCCGGTACGTCACGGGTACGCCATTACTCTCGGACAATACGTTTTATAGTACGTCATAATTTTATAACTGCCGGCCTCAATAATAACGGTTTGTTTATGATTTTGACCTGATAAATCGTGGATCACGGCCTGGTGATGGAATTCAGGGTGGAAACGGAGACAAGCTATTGGAGTTTATTCGTTAAGTAGCCGTGCCCCGCGGCTTAGCACGCTATTATCAAGTTAAAAATAGCCTATGTGTTAATACTAGGTATAATCTATGTACATTCCAAATTTCATCCAAATCTGTTCAGCCGTTAAAGCGTGAAGAGGGAACAAACATACACACAAACGTTCGGATTTATAATGTACTAGCCCTGCCCCGCGGCTTCGCCCGCTATTATCAAGTTAAAAAGTAGCCTATGTGTTAATCCTAGGTATAATCTATGTACATTCCAAATTTCATCCAAATCCGTTCAGCCGTTAAAGCGTGAAGGGAACAAACATACTTACACACTTGCACACAAACTTTCGGATTTATAATATTAGTAGAATGTAATCCTACTTTGGCTGTAATATTAGAATATTTTTATTACCTATGTATATTTTGTAAACGCTGTTGGATTATTAAAAAAATATATATACATAAAAAAAGTTAAGGTGTAAATTTATACTTATTGATTTTATTTTAAGACTTAATATATTAGAAATAATATAAGCGCAAATAATTAAAATATTCAATTAGACGTATTCGCAATGCCACGGCACTCTGTTTATGTCACGCCCTCCCTATTCTCCTTCGCATCCTCAATTAATAACACCTTTAATAATAAAATTCATTAAAGCTTCACAAGATGGCGTCAAAATTATTAATATTCAGGTGTATAAAGTCGTAATTAAATAATCAAATTGTAAATCGTTAATTTATTTCTAACGCTGCAGTGAAGCAGTGAAAACAATTATTGTCGTGACAGATGGACAATTTGAATATTAATTAATTACTATTGTTCTGAAATCGTTTAGGGGTTGTAACGGGTTTGTTTGTAAATCTTTAATTTGGAAAGCACTTGGTCATATTTTTACCCGACTGCCAAGGAAGGGTTATGTTTTTCGCGCGTATCCTGTATTTATGAATATGTGGGATTGGAACGTTGACAGATGCATGAAAAGGAACTAAAGAAGTGCGAGTGAAAGGGAAGAGGAAAGAGCAAGCAAGCGAGAGAGGAAATACAAGATGGCCGATGGAGATGGAGAGATAGAAAGCAATGGTGTGTGTGCGATATAATAATAAGATTTCAGATAAAGAACATAATAATATGTACGTTGAAGGTATCGTTATTTTCGTCTTAAAACCCCAAGTGTTCTTAGATAGGTGTTTGAAAACAATACAAAATGGCGGATTTTTGGCGCGAAATAGTTACACGTTAATAAAAACAAATTACCGAACCCATCGGGTAGGGTATCAAAATGAAGGAAATTAAAAGAGGATTACATAAAATTATATTAAAAAGTAGGTTCACATTTAGCAGTCGGATTTTTTTAATCTTTAGTACATTGACTTGTTATGAACTCTCATTCTGGTCCACATCCTTCCTACTAATATTATAAATGCGAAAATTTGTGTGTGTGTGTGTGAATGTTTGTTACCACGTATCTCCGTAACCAATAATTCGATTTTGATGAAATTTTAAAAGTAGACAGTTTAAGTTCCGGTATAACACATAGGCTACTTTTTAACGCGAACGAAGCCGCGGAGCATGGCTAGTCTATACTAATATTATAAAGACGTAAAGTTTGTCATGTTGTAGGTGGTTATCTCTGGATCTACTGAACCGATTTTGAAAATTCTTTTACCAATAGAAAGCCACGTTATTTGCGAGTGTCATAGGCTATGTTTTTTATCCGGGCGACGTCGGGCAGGTCAGCTTGTTGTATTTTAATAATTGAAACGCAAGCAAACCTTCATCGCTTATATTTCTGTTTTGGCTGAACCGATTTCGATAAAAAATTATATGGCACCTCTGAAGTATACTCTACCAAACAAAAAAAGAAAAATCAAAATCGATTCACAATTGGCGGAGATATAACGTAACATACATACTTAAAAAAAAACATACAGTCGAATTGACAACCTCCTTTTTTGAAGTCGATTGAAAAGGGATCTATAGACCTTATATGCGAGGTCTCTTGTTTGTCAATAGACTTCATAGACTTCGTCTGAATCATCGAGATGGGAAACAAACCTACGATCTGAATATTTAATTATCTAATCCGTAGAGAGAAGCAATTCCTCCACGACGTAATCCAGTGACGTCACTAACTACAGTAGCACGGAGGCTACAATCAGTCTATTAAAAACTTAGACACAACGCACGGAGTGGGAATCAAGGCTTAAAAGCACTCCATTAGTGATCAGACCATTCAATAATTTATGTTGTATACGGCTTGAAACACGTAGAAAATGTCGACTTACTTTATAGTCGACTAGTTTCGGACAAATTTGTAGTACTTCATCAGGATGAGTATCGCGCCGAGGCCCAAGCCGCTTGTCATATCGCGCGTTTAACTCATCCTGATGAAGGACAACACATTTGTCCGAAATTAGTCGACTACAAAGTAAGTCGACATATTCTACGTGTTTCAAGTCGTATCCTACTAATATTATAAATCCGAAAGTTTGTTTGTAAGTGTGTAAGTATGTTTGGTCCCTCTTCACGCTTTAATGGCTGAACGGATTTGGATGAAATTTGGTATGTACATAGATTATACCTAGGATTAACACATAGGCTACTTTTTAACTTGATAATAGCGGGCGAAGCCGCGGGGCACTGCTATACAACATAAATTATGTGTAATACTCACGATAGTTTTAATTTTCATATCAGACTATTCAATGAGCCAGAAAACGAATGTTTTTAGAGCAAAAATAATGCGAAGCGTCTCCGATTCAGCTTGGGCAAAAATGCTTTCGTATTGTTCGTTTGAAAGATTCTTAAGTATTTCACTTAAGGACTAGCTGCGCCCGCGGTTTCACCCGCGGTTTTCAATTCCGAGATAACAAGTAGCCTATGTGTTAAATCAGCGTGTCGACCTTCACACCAAATGTCATCAAAATTGGTCCAGCCTTTTAAGCCTGAAGAAGTAACAAACATACAAACACACTCACAAACTTTAGCCATTATAATATTAGTGTGATTTATACGATTTCACTCTACGCCGAGGCTCTGGACGGTCTACGCGCGTACTCGACTGATGAAGGGGCACCGACTGTTCCGAAACTAGTCTCATAACAATGCGCGTAAACAACCGTGAGTGAAGTCGTGTAAATCTTTTATATGCTTTCGTATGTCCGGATGTCCGGTTGTTCTCCTTTGCATATCGCATTTTTATATGACATTTTTTGTAGATTCAGTTTTCGAAATTGTCAAAACGGCGGAGACTGAGATTATGGTGGATTATTAACCGTTGATACTAAGTGAACGTGCATAAGTGTAGGCAAATCATACAAAGTTGAAAAACGTGATTTTCGCCTTCGCTCCAAAACTCCAATAGAAGTTCTAGTAAAGTTTCCACCACTTTACTAGGGCATGACTTTACTATGACTGGACCTTGACTCTTTTACTTGACTTTGACTGTGACTTGTGACTAGGACTTATAATATGAAATACACTTGAAATATTATATTATCACTTGATACTGGCTAAATGCACAAGATTGCGAAGCCATAACTACTGTATAAAAATATAAATCAGCCATTTCGAAAAATATGTGTGATATGAATGTTTCCGGCACCCACGATACAAGTCTTTGAACTTAGTGTGGGGCTGTGAGTGTGAATGCGTTTTGTTTGTATAGTAGATCATTCATTTACAATAAAGTTTTTTTTTGTAAGTCAGACAAGTTTACATGTTGATACTATTTATTATGAAATATGTTCAATTTGTCATATAGGACTACGTGTCAGTATCCCCATTACCCGGCTTCACTCATATATGTTATCTATTGTAATCATATATGTCATATATATGTTGTCTATTGTATGTATATATGTATTTTTGTTAGTATAAAAATATGTATTACTAATATATACGTATATTAGAATATATTATATCGTAGCGTATATTATTGAAATAATTTTGATTTACCTTTCATTTTGTTAATAATGTTTTGAACTACCCGCAAGGTTTAACTGAATACCAGCGTCGAGTTCTAATTCGACATAATTGCTGAGTTAAACCTTTTTGGCATAATCATCTTTCTTTTTTTTTTTACTATATAAAAATAAGTCGGGTTTTCCTTCCTGACGCTATAACTCCAGAACGCACGAACCGATTTCCACGGTTTTGCATTCGTTGGAAAGGTCTCGGGCTCCGTGAGGTTTATAGTGGCGAAACGGAGTTCGCCGGGTTTGCTAGTTGTTTATATTTTTGTTTTTAATATTAAGTAATTTTTTTCAAATAAATGTATTGTTTCTTTCTTTATATACCTGTATTATCAACTGACTTAAAAAAGGAGGAGGTTCTCAGCTCAACCGTATGTTTTTTTTGTATGTATTGTGTTACATCATAACTCCTTTCTGGTTGAACCAATTTTGATGTTTTTTTTGTCTGGAAGCTGGTACTTCCCATATGGCTCCATTTAAATTTAATCAAGATCGGAATAATAGTTTTTGAATTATCCTCAAGAATGCGTATTTAATTTCTTTAATCTGATCAACGATTCCGAAAATAAAACGGTGAAGTCGGTTTTTTAAAGCTTTGCTTGCGTTTAATATTTCTTAGAGCGATCGATAGACTCAGCTTGTTGAAGAGGCTTGTCGTTTTAAACACTAAAATCTCGTAAAATGAAGGCAGAATTCTCGTAATGTTAATTACGAACATTTCATTAATAGAACATAATCGCATAACGTACTCATCAAAGCTTCGACTAATCGCATTGCCAGTGTTCCTAGTGGATCGGGCTATGTACGATGGAGGCAAGAAAATATTCGAGCTTATATAAAACGACTAAATATTCTACAAATATATGGACCTCAGAACAATAGCCCAGTAAAACGACGAATTTTTAGAAAAAAAAAATGGCCAGTTTTCAAGGGGGTCATTTTAAGAGACTATATTTTCGAATCCACGTGTACTAACAAAAACTTCATGTGAACAGATTAAATTTAGGAGATAATAATACAGTAGTTTCCAGTCACAGGTATTTTGTAAGAAAACATGTTGCATGGATGACCGCATCGTCACTTTCCATCAGATGAGATAAAGGTTGAATGTTTGCCTATTCTGGGTATAAATAGGAGTCACAAGCATTACAATTAATAGTTAAACGCAAGATCTTGATCAAATGTATATGGGACCAATTGGAAAGCAACATCTTTCAAACTAAAGAAAAAAATTTCGATATCGGTTCACGTGGAAAGAAGTTATGAGGTAATACACGTAAAAAAAAAATTTAAAAATACAGTCGACTTGAGTACCTCCTCCTTTTTTGGGACGTCGGTAAAAATAAGAAAAATGCTACGAGTAAATAATAAGTCAAATTTATTCGTAGGACATAAGCATGTTTACCACCCTCGACCTCATCATCGCCAACAGGTGAGTGCAAGTCAAACTAGAGTGTGACTTGGACTACAGGAGATCCTGTCTGAGCAAAATCAAATTTAAATAAAGTGTCTAGTACATACGATACGTGACCAAGCATAAAATGGAATACAGAAAATTTCCATCGCATATTTACAGAACAGATTTGAATGCCAAATAAATAATAAATCATTACACATAATCCTTTCATTTAAAAATACAACGCCCATCGGAAGCACGTACAAATTGTACCGCCATTCTATAATTCACAAAAAAAAAACGGGTAAACAAACCGAATAAAACAAGTAAATCCAATTCCGCCGAAAACAGCCTTGTAATGATCGCACAAAATAAAATAATCACAAATCCAGGTGTTGCATTATTCATCCTCGCATAAAGCCGTCCGCTCTAAGCGCAGGAAATATTATTGAGTTTCATTTTCTGAATGCCTAATGAACTTCGCTCATTTGGTACTCCCGTCTCTGTCTATCTGGCATACGTTAGATAGGGATGGGTATATGTTTCTCGGTCGCTGCGTTTGACCTCGCTAGGGATGGCAAATGCAGTTAGCAGATGATTTAGTTTTCTGAATGTTGTTTGTTTTAATAAACGTAATAGAGACGGTAACAATGGTACTTTATAATAGTGTTATATATATGTATATAGAAAGTACATTTGATAAAACTCTTTGACTGAATAATTGTCAAAAACTAATATAAGTATATGCATACATTATTAAATAAATATATTTTTAAAAGTAGATCCTAGTAAATTACTAGATCTCTCACCGAACTGAGATCTCGCGCCTACAATTTAGGTTTACTCCCAACGGCCCCCACTAAAACGGTGGTGCCCGTTTTAGTTTCGGGGGCGTTTCAGACGTTTACCTAGAAAATAATATCTTTTGAGGTTAATTGCTATAAATATTATTATTTATTATTGTTTATTGCTTTTATTGTTTATTGTTTTATAACTTTGATTTATAATAATTATTATTTGATTTCTGTATCTTTGGTTCAAGTAAAGGATAAAAAAGATATAATACACAAATATAAGCTTTAAATGTGAAAACGTTTTTGAGATAGACCCCGTGCCCCGGGCCAAAATACGCCTAAAAACAATGACTTTGGTGGTGTACCAAATTGTTTTTTTTTCAACATAGATTTATAAATAACCGTTTTGTACTCTACTTGCAAATATCTATTCAACGACAGTCTACAAGGGATCTAGATAAAAATAAAAAATATTTTGCTCATCATATACCCAATTACCGATACACGTAAATGGGGGGTAAATTATTTTCATTAATACCATTTCAATTGCCATTTCTGACTTTCGGCTTTACTTTTACATATTTTCTGAGAATTTAAAGTGATTCGCTTGTATGGTTTAGACGCTATATCCCTCTGACACACGGACTGACAACGGACGGGCGGACCAAGTGCTGAACCACCCAAATAAAATTAGAGATCTCGCTTCGCTCGATCAATAAATACATCTTTTATCGTGCAATTAAAGAAAAGTTCTCGTCGAGAGGAATTTCGCCACAATCTCGCCGACGTCGATTCTCGCAAAAACTGCCAACCCTATTTAGAAAGGAGCACGTTATGCGCGAACGAGTACAAATCTAGGCAGGCACATTAATTTACCATAGACTTTGATTATGAATATGACAAAGACTTAAGGATTTAAACGCAAGCAAAGCTTAAATAATTAAACGCAAGCAAATCTTAATAAAACCGACTTCACCGCTTTATCTTCGGAACCTTTAACAGATTAGATGTACTAAACACGCATTCTTGAAGATATTTGAAGAACTACTGATCAGATCTTGATCAAATTTAAATGGGACCATTGGAAAGCAAAATCATTAAAACAAAAAAAAAACGGTTTACGTGGAACGAAGTTATGACACATAAAAAAAATACAGTCGACTTGAGTACCTCCTCCTTTTTTGTGAAGTCGGTAGAAAAACCGAATTCACCGCTTTATTTTCGGAACCTTTGATTAGATTAAATGGATTAAATACGCCATATTAAGGATAACTCAAACTCTAATGGTCACATATTGATCAAATTTAAATTGGAAGCACCAGCTTTCAAATAAAAAAATAACCATCAAAATCGGTTCATCTAGAAAAAATACATGAAGCAGCGAACAAAAAAAAGCAATTTGAGAACCTGGGACCAGCTTTCAAATAAAAAAAGAATCAGGAAAAAAATATATGTCAAACAAAAAAAATACAGTAGAATTGAGAACCCCCCGTCCTTTTTTGAAGTAAAGTAGCGCTACATACAATTGAGACTGAAACATCGAAAAAAGAATGAAGATATAAGAAAAACTACTAAAGTAATTGACGCTCTACAGCACTGCAAAGGACTAAAATGGAAATGGGCGGGCCACATTGCACGTATGAATGACGAGAAATGGACAAAGAAGGTCACAATGTGGTACGGTTCAGCTGGTAAGAGAAGTAGAGGCAGACCAGCTGAACGATGGCTCGACGAAATTTTAAAAATTGCTGGAGAGGATTGGATGGAGAAGGCTAGCGAGAGAAATATGTGGAGTAAAAAGGAGGAGGCCCATTCTCGTTGAGAGGTCCTTAAAAAGCGAGTTCTATTATATATATATATATATAAATTATATTTTATCTTGTAAACTTTTTAAGGAAATAAAATGGCTTTATTATTATTATTATTATTATAGCGCTACATTCGAGCGCGACATGGGACTGCTCACGGGGGGTTTTTAGTGGGTTCGAGCCCCACATACCCCTTTCCTTCACCCCTTAAAGGAAAGGAAATGCCAGGCATTTTCCCACACACAAAAAAAAAAAGTTATCAAATGATATGAAATGTTTTTTTGAAGAGAAAGTTACCCGTAGTCGTATCGATTCGGTAAGATATCATGGGACCGGTGGTAAGTGATGATGTGGCCGAGGTTGGTAAACACTTTTAGGCCTAGAAATAATGGCTCTCAAGCTTATACAAATCTTAAAATAGATATGCGTTATGCTGGTACATAATATCATAGGCGATAGTAAGCTAGTCGAGTCCAAATTGCTAAGTCTCGCTCACCGACGTAAGGTCGCAAGTCTATCGGTGTTCTATCGTTTACATTTTGGATCGTTTATATTTTGAATTTTGAACGCCTACTCATCAGAGTTGTTTATTTGAAGAAGGGTCCGCTAATTGTTTATTTATAGAACTTTTAATACGAAGAACATTTTGTAAGCCGGGGATTATGCCTAATTAATCAAAAAGCACGTTGTTTTGACGATTAATTCCCGGTATTTATCAAAAAACACTCGCTATCAAGATTATTATTGTATAAGGCGCTTATGCTTCCTTCCTATACGTATAACAACTAAAGGAGTGTGCCCACTGGCAAGGCTTTTTGTTTATTTTTTGCTATTAAGAATATTTTGCTTGATGGCAAGCTTTACGTCTATTTATAACACCTACCGTAATATTCGGTAGATCTAGATAAATATACACTTTTACACTGACATCCCTTTTATTGTGGGGGGAAAATGCCTGGCATTTCCTTTCCTTCCCAATGATGAAGGAAAGGGGTATGTGGGGCTCGAACCCACTAAAAATCCCCCGTGAGCAGTCCCTCGCCGAGGTGGGGCAAGATAGGGTCGCGCTAGCAGTCACTATCTTGCCCCGGCGCGGCGGTAGGCCCGGATGCAAACTCCTCCGGGCCACGGCGCCCATGGAGCTTGCTCACCAAGGCCACCCCCCAGACGTGTGGGGCCGTGCAAGCCGATGTAGAGGTGCCCTGACTCTCCACCGGTGACCCCACTACAGAGGAGAGAGGAGGCGGGCGAGCTGCCTCCTACTCCCCCTCGTTCGTATGCGCCGGAGCGGGTCATATCGCGATCGACCTCTCTGGCCCGCTCCGCGGCCTCCTTCTGCTTCATCACCGCTTCGCAGAAGGAGACCGCCACCTGCCACGATCTCTCGCTGCCGAGCATGGTAAACTGACACCCTACACTAAGTTCCATAAGTGATTTGTATGACTCTTGTTGTAACGCTAGCCTATCATATATAATATGAAGAGACAGATACAGTTATACAATAATTCAGTTTACTACACTCATGTTTAACACTCAGTGTTGGATCCTGGATAGACGTTTGGGCCAGAAACGACGGGTTTTGTTGCCGCTGCCCCACTCTCCCCGGTAGTGTTCGTGCTTTTGGGAGGGGCTTAAGGCCCTAAGACCCCCTGGATCCGCTACTATTAACAATAACTATTACGCTCTAGCTTACAGTGACCATATTAATACAGTTTTTCCTCATTATTTTGTTTATTCATACCTGTGTGTGTATTGTATACACCGTGACTTCACCAAACGGCTCCAGCAGAAGACCAGCTCTAGTGTACAGCCAGCATTATGCTGAAATGAAGCCGGTTTGTGACGTAAACTGTTTTTGTTACTTCCTCTTGAGTGTTTGTTATGTTTTGTCACAAATAAGTAATTTCTATTTCTATTTCTACATATTATGACGAAACCATAAGTACCTTGACGACGTAACAAAACGGTTCCATTTTTTGCAATTCCAAAACGAACCCTTAATAATAATTAAGATCAAAGGTCCCGGCCGCAACACGTGACATTTACCCGAAACCCTTAAAAACAAAATATTCATAATTATGTACCCTCGCCCCAACCGAGTTGTTTGCGTCACCTTGCAGTGAAGGCGTCGTATTGACGCAGGTCGTTTGTTTTTCCCATTTCTCGATTGTTTTCGTCGAGAGCGGTACAGATTAGCGTTTTTTCTGCGGGTGTAAGCTCGTTTTGTACCGACTACACAAAAAAGGAGGAGGTACTTAAGTCAATTCATTTTTCAAATATCAAGTAATTTTTTTTAATGTGTCCTCATAACATCGTTCCACGTAAACCGATTTTGGAATTTTTTTTTTTGTTTGGAAGATGTTGCTTTCCAATTGGTCCCATTTAAATATGATCAAGATCTGACTAGTAGTTTTTGAGTTATCCTCAATGATGCGTATTCTGTGAACTACATTGACGAGGTTCTCGTTTTTAACCGACTTCAAAAGCTACCTCATAACTTGTTTTCTTGATTTTAATGATTTTATTTGAAAGCTGGTGCTAACCATGAGGTCCCATTTAAATTTGGCCAAGATCTGATCTAGCTTTTGGGTTATTCTCAAAAATGCGTGTTTATTACGTTAAATCTGAACCTACCGAAGATAAAGCGGTGTAGTTGGCTTTTTTAAGCGTTGCTTGCGTTTAATTAATCGGAGCACATGTAGGCGCGTATTGGCGCGTCTTTTGCTACACGCGCAACTCGAACGAGCGTTGATGCGCTTGTAAGTTCGTGTAAGCGCAAGCCAAGAAAGAGAGCCTTTCAACGCGCCCACTTTCCCCGTCCCCGTCCGAGCGAACACGCGACAATAGATCCGTGTACGCGAGACCGGTTTTAAAGCGCGCGTGTGCTCGCATGCATGCCGAAACGACCGTAATTACTACGCTAGTCTGAAATCGGCTTTATTGAATATTTGGAAATACAGGTAAATTTTAACATTAGCGTTTTGTATAATTCCATGACTACGGCGAAGTAGATAGGAGGGTAATTATTGTAGCATTGTAGTATATAATATTATGCATTGTAGTATATAATATTATACATTGTAGTACATAATATTATATACTAACGGCTTTGTCAGCTGAAGACCTCGCGTATTTTTCGAAATGACTGAAATATGTTTTTTTTTTAAGTTTTCAATCTCTATAGCTCCGCCATTTTAATTTTTTTTCAGAAACTGAATAGATTCTCCATATAGTAAGTACCTACTTATTTACAAAATTTTACGAGATTCGATTGAGAAATGCGACTCGTAACGGAGAACTATTTATAAATCTATCTATCTATCTATCCGATGGTCATACGAAAGCAATTTTTGTCCAATAAACGCCTTTATTGGATGACTTGTGTCGTGGATGCCGGAAACATTCACATCACACACACAATCACACCAAGAACCAGAAACACAAATTCTTCCTTGGAGAGAAAACTTGTGTGGAATCGAACCCGATACCCGCTCCTTATAAGACGGACCAAAGTAGACGGGCGAAACTAACGAGTAGTAAAATACGTGTCATTTATTAAAAAAACCGACCCATTCACATTTAAATTAATATACTCGTAAACAAGACGCGTATTAACAAGATGCAACCATGCTACATCTTCGGCCGCATCATCACTTACCATCAGGTGAGATTGTGGTCAAATGCTTGCCTAACAGGCATAAAAAAAATCTTTGTCCGTCATTCCGTCTGTCAGAGGCATTAAACGTCTGACAAAGAAGCGAATAACTTCAAAATACTCCAAATTCTCAGAGAATATGTAAAGCTGTAGGCCAAAGCAAAAAATGGCAAATAAAATTATATAAAAAACTATACTAATGGAGCTTTTCTACACATGTAGGGTATCTTTTCTACACATGTAGGGTATCTTTTCTACACATGTAGGGTATCTTTGAAAAGAACTTTGCAAGTAAAGTACGAAACCGTTTTTTACCGACTTCCCAAAAAAGGAGGAGGTACTCAAGTCGACTGTATTTTTTTTTTTATGTGTGTTTACCTCATATCTTCTCTCCACGTGAGCCGATTTCGAAATTTTTTTTTTTAGTTTGGAAGATGTAGCTTTCTAATTGGTCCCATTAAAATTTATATAAATATCGTCAATAATGCCTATTTTGTTCGCGTACTTTGACGATGTTCTCGTTTAACCGACTTCAAAGATTACCTTATAACTTCTATCGTTGTGAGCCGATTTTGATGATTCTGAAGCTGGTGCTTTTCTTGTGGTCCCGTTGAAATTTGATCAAGATCTGATCTCTTGTTTTTGAGTTATAGTCAATAATGCGTGTTTAATACATTAAATCTGCTCAAGGTTCCGAGGATAAAGCGGTAAAGTCGGTTTTTTTAAGTTTTGCTTGCGTTTAATTATTTATCAACGTTGGAAGGACATTTTAGTAAGCATTAGGACATTAAAGTCACTTATTTTATATATCGTCCCGGGTCTACCTCAAAAACAGCTTCATATTTAAAGCTAAAACTTATATAATAATCGATGAATCCTCTAATTAAACATAAAATACAAAAATCAAACAATTATTATCAAGAAAAAAGTTATAAGCAATTAACCTCAAAAGATTTTCTCTATAAGACTAACTGTAGGCGCGAGATCTCAGTTCGGGGCAAGTTCATTTGACATCGATGTCAAAGCGCCCTCTGTGGTCCCACAATTTTCTCTCCGCCAAACTTTGAACTCCACTCTTCCACTCTAAAACCTTATAAAACAGGGTTCAAAATCGTCGAGCTTGTCAATCAAAACCAATTGTTTCAAGTAGCAATCATGTGCTTAAGATTTCGAAGCTTCGCACGGGGTTGGGATCGAATTATACAATTGTGACTGTCAAATAGAATTGTCGTGAACTGTACTGTGGAAACCGTAGTTGATGATACTTGTGCCATAATATGCCACAGTACAGGAAGGAACAGTAAGTCAACTAGCATATAATATAGACACTCAATTCCACTTTACATTTGAACAGCGCCCGGCTTAGTTGGGTGAGTGTTTGCCTTCTAAGCAGGGGTGTTGGGTTCGATTCTCGAGATGGCTGTAATTTTGCGAATCTGGCAGTAGAATCATTAACTTTCATGAGTGCCTCTTTGGAGCCCATGTGAATAAATGATTTTTTTTTTGATTCCACTCCCGGGAACACAAGTTTTCTCCCCAAGGAACATTTGTGATTCTGGTTTTGTTTTTAATGTGTGTAATGTGAATGTTACCGACATCCACGACACAGGTCATCGAACTTAGTTTGGGGCTGTGAGTGTGAAAGCGTTTGTGTTTTTTGTTTATGAAATGAGGTGTATTTTTATCCGACGCGACGCGGGTGTGAGTATGTGTTTATCAGACTATGTTTGTTCATTTGTGACGCTCAAGAGATCAAACGCATGAGCTGATTTTGATTTTGATAAAAGCATAAAAAAGATACATGCATGTTCTCAATTAAAAATAAAAAAAATATTTTTAAAAGTTGTAGTTTTGAAATATGAATATTTAAATTATAATAAAAATAAGGTAACCTCTTTTACTAATAAATCTTTAATTATTATTTTTTTGTATTAACTCTCTTTTTTTAATTTAACATAAAATTCCCGAATTAAAACATAAGGTAAAGAATACATTTTACAAAAGGAAAAACTATCGCTTGAGGCGGGATCCCTCAAGCGATAGTTTTTCCTTTCTAAAATGTATTTCTATAGTTCTGCCTAGCATGGCTAATGCTATATAAATAAAATCAAATAAGGTAAAGAAGCTTGAGTTTGCGAAAATACAAAATAATAAGATTTATTTAGTCCTGATTATCATAATTATTGGCGTTACGTAACTTCCTGATTCGCCTGGGGCACACACCACATATTGCCAGACATTCAGCCGCCAGCAGTAATGTGCAAACATTACTGTATGCACGATTGTACTGCAATGTTCCCAGTGAACATGCGAACAGCGCTGTGTTTTGCCGAGCAGAATTTTGATTTCAGTTCAAAACTCTGTAATGAGCAAGCGTGTCGTTTCAATCAAGCGAGCGACTTGCTCGTGTCTTCTCTCAATTATAAAAAAACTTGGCAGTCTTTGGGGACTGCCGATAGAAGTGAAAACTAAGTAAGTTGTGTGTATCGTCGAGCTATTAGAAAGCGTTCGGTGACGATGACGCGAGTTCCATGTTTTTTGTTCGCCCAAAAAGTGCTCAAAGGGCCAAAGAAGATTTCACTACAAAAAAAATAATTATACTAGCTGTACCCTAATGATGCATTGCACGTTTAGAAAATATGTTTACCTCTTTCACATTTATGGTCGCCTAGTAGTTTAATATCGCTGTAAAAACTTTTTAGATATTGTTCCTAAAAAATACTAAAATCGCGATTTACAAATGGGGGGTGGGGAGTAGAAGGGTTTAAAATACTTTACGACCTATGTAAGAAAATAAAAGTATACAAAAAAAAAAAAATCGGTCGAGCCGTTTTGGAGGAGTTCTATCAAAAACACAGTGGCACGATATATTTATACAGTGGCGCTGCTACCGCAGCTGAATCTTCGAAACGGCGAAAATACTCAAGCCTCGACAGAGGTTACATATTTGTGCATTTCGGAGTAGAAACTCTTGGTCCATGGGGACCAGGTGCACTTGAGATTTATAAAGATTTGGCTGGGAGACTGAAAGAGTCGACACGTGACCAAAATGCCGGTTTGTATTTTGCACAGCAATTAAGTCTCGCTGTGCAACGAGGTAACGCAGCCAGCATTTTGGGCACACTGCCGACCAATGACTTTTTGTATTAGGTTAGTAGTTTAGTTAAATCTGTATTTTCTTTATTTATAAACCATTGATGACTAGTAAATAAATAACACTAAATACTTTATACATTAGATTAAGTAATAATCTGTACATTGTATAAAAATACATATTCAATAGATGAAACACAAAAGTGTAGTAAAATGAAAGTTGACCTACTGCGTTGACGTACTGTACAGTATTGTAATTACTCTTAATTGGCCATAGTACTCGATAGCGTTTCATCGGAACAATCGCTTTGACGAACTGTTGAATTAATACGTAACAGGAATTACATACCAAATTGTAACTAGTTGACGATGATACGTTTACTTGACTACTTTACTTGACGCTGCGCCCCGCGGCTACTCTCGCGTTCACAATGTTGATGAACTACACTGCCCCTCGAAATATGTAATGACTTCTAATCTACGAAACCGATTAAAAAAAAAACTGTAATAGAATAACTTGATAGGTTTTATTTTGCCGCGAAAGTGAAAAAGTAGCGTTGTTGATTTTGTATTTTTTTTTACAAAACCTGTGATTCTTCGAGTGCTCATGTGCAATAATGGTGGTTTATTAACCGTTAATAGTTTGTGAACGTGCATAAGTGTAGGCAAATCATACAAAATACAGATCTGTGGATTTTATAACACAAATAAATAAATAAATAAAAAAAACACTTGAATGAACAATTGAAAAACGTGATTTTCGCCTTAGCTCCAAAACTCCAATAGAAGTTCTAGTTAAGTTTCTACCACTTTACTTGGGCATGACTTGACTATGTTGACTGGACTTTGACTGTGATTTGTGACTAAGACTTTTTTTACGAAATATGCTTGAAACATTTTATAACTTGACACTGGCTAAATGCATAAAAATAGGAAAGACAAAATTAAAAAAAAACTTCGTAGGACACCAATGTTACTGTTTTTAATAATAATAATTTCTTCCATACGTGTGATTGTAACCTAACTCTTCCTAAACGGCTGGACAGATTTGGATGAAATATTGTGTGTATATTTCAATGGATTCCTGGATGGTTTGAAAACACAATTGGACTCTATAGTAAGACAATATAAGTGAATATACAATAATAATGATAACTCATACGCACTCGCAAGTTGAAAAATGTAATAAACTAATGTAAAAAAATGTAATAAATTTTGAAAAGCCCTATCTTATTACAATTCAGGAGGGGCGCAGTGAATAAAACAATCCCACAAATACCTATAAAATTAGTACCTCCAGTAATTGTTTTAGAGGCGACCCGGTGTGTACACCTGCTTTAAATAGCGCGCGAAAACGGTTTTGATACATTCTATTGGAATATAGAAAAAAATATATATTGCAAGAAACTTTTTTTTAAATAGACAATAGACTCAATGGCGATGTGGTCGAAGATGGAGCATGTTTTTTTTTTCAGGATAGTATTACAAACATTTGACTACTATCTCACTCGATGGTACTACACTCGACGATTAAGCATGTCTGCCAAGATACTATCTGAATAAAAAAAAGCATGTGTATACATACACACACACACACACGCAAATACACATATAGAAAAACGCACTCATAAAACGTTTTTTTCTAAACAATAGGGATTGTATGATTAGATTAGACACACAATGTTCATATTAAAACATATGTAATCCTATTTTGGCTATACTATTAGAATGTTTTTATTACCTATGTATAAATTAATACGAGTAAATATACATACCTAATAACGAGTTTGTACCAAATGTTTAACGATTCATCCAATTTTGCACATTATTCTATATTCAAACAATGCATTACATAAATGCATACCCACAGCCCCTCACTAAGTGCCGGAAACATTCAAATCACACACACAAACACAACCAGACCCAGAAACACAAATTTTTCCTTGGCAAGAAAACTTGTGATCCAAGTAATTGAACCCCTGCTTAGAAGGCGAACGCTCACTCAACTATGCCGCGGGCAGTTCAAATAACAAGTTCTGATAGTACCAAGACTGAATAGTCCTGGTAAGGTCCAAGGCGGTGCCCAGGTGTGTTATAAAGACGTTTTTCTTCTGCTCGAGACGGGACCTGCAGCGATGCCTTTGTCGTAGGGATGTGACATAGCAGTAGATATCGATAGTTTATGTCAGCATTATTTTATCCGTGGACGCTAGTGCTAAGCTGCCATATCCGCTCGCGTTAGCGCTAAACCACAGCTGTATTCTAATTTATCCGTATATCTTAATACTTTGATATTCTAGTTACATAATACTTTCGGAAGACTTAGAGATGATTTTCATACAAACATAAACGCGTTCACGCTCACAGCCCCACACTAAGTCCATGACTTATGTCCTGGGTGCCGGCAACATTCACATCACATATACACAATCACAACCAGAATCAGTTACACAAATGTTCCTTGAGGAGAATACTTGTGTTCCCGCCGGGAATCGAACCCGATACCTCTGCTCAGAAGGCGAACATGCTTTCAACTAAGCCAATGGGCAGTTCAATATATGGTTCAAGATGGTATGAGACACTGGGTCTGTGGGGACTGGGAGCTCAGTCTATTTTCAAAAATGTATCAGAGTGCCTGGTTGAGGCGACGCGTGATCAAAATGCTGGTACTTATTTGGCTCAAAGTATTAGCATTGCAATTCAAAGAGGCAATGCCGCCAGCATGATGGGAACGCTACCCACTGGTAGAGGGCTTGAGCACTTGAGTTACCTATAAGCTCGATGTCTTGCAGATAACTTAGTTCTTTGCTGTATTCTATAGTTTTAAGAAATGTTCTTCTCGAGATGGTTGTTATTTTGTGAATCTGGCAATAGAATCATTAACTTTCATGAGATGGCTGTAATTTTGCGAATCTGGCAATAGAATCATTAACTTTCATGAGTGCCTCTTTGGGCCCATGTGAATAAACGATTTTGATTTTGATATAGTCAATTGGCCCGTAGATAGTGCTTGATCATAGATGGTATAATATCGATAAATTTGTCGATACCATACCCAACCCTCAAGCTAAGGCATCTATCAAAGTATGACAAATATTGTTTTTGCTGTGAACCGGAGGCTGGATTTATCCACCATGCAAGAGATATTTTAAATATATTCCGATGGAATTCCGAGGACACTGCATATTTTTGCGTAAATATTTGTACGAGAACACTGGAAGTACACGATTTCAATATCACATTTTAGAGCGAAAGCTTTACGAATGGTAAAATACTATTACTAGTTTTACAATCGACTTCAAAAAAGGACGTTCTCAATTCGACTGTACGTTTTTTTGCTATTACTAGTTTTTCAACCGACTTCAAAAAAGGACGTTCTCAATTCGACTGTACGTTTTTTTGAAGTGAAAACTTCTTTAGCGGCAGCACTTTTTTGGGATGGGTAAAAATGTTAATCCAAGAGTCAAATTGTAAAAGTCCTTGATCACAATCCAAAAGTAAGTATAAATGGTGAAGATATACAGGTTGACTTAGATGTAAGGAATCTAGGACTAGCTATCGACAGTGAAATGAGATTCATTAAACATATAAATGAAAAAATTAAAAACGCATTTAGGAAATATCTGTCAGAGGATGTAAGAACTCTACTATGTGACCTTATTGTGCTCTCTCCTTTTAACTACTGCTGTGCGGTGTATGGCCCTAGGTTGTGGGTAAAAACAGAACAGTCCATCCAAAGAGTTCAGAATGCCTGCGCTCGATTCTGTTTCAATATTCCTAGGAGAGAGCACATCACTCCATATTTAGTTAAAAAGGGAATCCTTAATATGAAAAATAGAAGGGAGCTTCATCTAGCCTGTACAACGCAAAAGATAATTTGGAATAAGAAACCAGAATATCTTTTCGATAAACTTACTTGGTGTAAGGATCTACATAAAGTGAACACACTGTCAAAGCTCCAAAACTGCCGGAAATCGGTTAACGTGGAACGAAGATATGAGGTAACATACTTAAATAAAAAAACAGTTGCGTTGAGTACCTCCTTCAGCCAAATCAGCCGAGTTATTCTTGATATTTACCGATACTGACGCGCGGGAATTAATTTATATATACATACTAGCGATCCGCCCCGGCTTCGCCCGCGTGTGATAAATGAAGAACCGCTCGACCGATTTTGTGCGAACAAAGCCTAAACATTTGGTTTGGATAAGTGAGCCCATTCTTGAGTTATAAAATAACAACGAAAAGTGGCATTGATTTTTATATATATAGATAGATGTATATTAGCGACCCCCGCCCCGGCTTCGCACGGGTGTAATTTCTTACATCATGTGACAGTGTAATATAGTGAGTGCTATTAACAAAGAACACAAGAACAAAGTGTCTTCCCGATAATAGAGACAGTATTTTTACATCTAATTTTAATGTAATCAATTATTATTAATGTATTTAACTGTAGAATTTGCATGAACAATATTGAAAGAGACTGAATCCCACGACACAGGACTCATCCTAGTGTGGGATTCAGGGCTCACCAGACATTATAAGTAGTTGTAATGTTCTTATGTTATAATTTTTTAGTGTCAATGAATAAATTATTATTATTAAGTATTATTATTAGTAAGAAAAGGGTTATTGGACACATTCTTAATATATTACTCTACTTAGCAGTTTAGGTCAAAATTAAATTACCTATTAGTCTTAAGGCTAAATCGTAATTCCAATGGTGTACCAAACTTAATTGGTACATCAAAATAAGAAAAAAAAAATTCACGGATCGGAATTGTGAATCTAAGGAATATGTTATATACAGCTTAAATCACGTAAGAAATTTAAACTTGCTATGTAGCAAGTCAAAATTTCATGTCATCACAAAAAAAAAATCATCAATATCAGTCCAGTCATTTAGGAAGAGTTGAGTCACATACACACGTACAGAAATAAAATATTATTATTTATGCCCGATAGGCAAGCATTTGACCAGAATCTCACATTTCGATGATATATTATACACTTCCGGTCCAGGGGCGATCACCTTTCTAAACTTATGGTAAGCAACGCTTTGAGTGTTCCGGACTCTTGTTCGTAAATATGGTAATGCACTCCAGACTGAACACGCTACGAGAGAATTCTAAGGAAAACTGATTTTTGATATCGCTAAAAGCCGTAAAGGAAACGTTAGCAAAAATGGTGTAGAAGGAATAAGAAAACACTGAAAAAGCAACAGAGAATGTATAATTAATTTATTTATTAGTAAAAATATTTGTAAATATAAATTAAGAAGCGACGCACACAATCTTAATACTAGAACAAGCATAAAATTACAGTGCGCGCGTTTAGAAATCTTTTATGGCAAATGGGGTTAGATTTTACAATAGCATTCCTAAAATCGTAACTGAATTACCACTGGGAAAGTTCAAATCTGTAATAAAACGGGCATTCATTAAGAAAGCTTACTATAAGACCACAGACTATATTAATGACAAGGATGCATGGAGGCAAACTGCACAGGCTCTTTCTAGCGACTACCATAATAACATCTAGGTTAAGAAAATTATGTATTAGAAATTACGAATGTTTTTAAAAAAAATGAATGAAAAAAAATGCTGAAGATGGCTGTAATTTTGCGAATCTGGTAATAGATTCATTAACTTTCATGAGTGGCTCTTTGGGCCCATGTGAATAAACGATTTTGATTCGATTTGATTTGATTATTTAATATTTTTTTATTTTTTTTTATATTACTTATGTTGTTTGCCTAATACTGGCTGTGATTGTGTGTTATCAGCACCGTGTTGGAACAATGTAAATATTTTAAGATCTCTTTACACCTACACAGTTATACAATAAATTAAATCCTTATTCCCAAGATACAAGTCTTCGAACTGTCCGGCATAGTTGGGCGGGTGTCCGCATATCGGGTACAATTTCGCGGGAACACAACTTTTCTCCCCAAGGAAAATTTGTGTTTCTGGTTCCGTTTGTAATTGTGTGTGTGATGTCAATGTTTCCGGCACCCACGACACAAGTCATCAAACTTAGTGTGGAGCATCCATTTATGGTTGACATACCTCCAGTTCGCTCGAAGCGCTTTGCTTCTACGTTCATTATCCGTACAGCGAAGGAGTGGAACTCATTGCCTGCGTCTTTGTTTCCTGAACAGTATAATCTGGGTGTCTTCAAGTCTTGAGTGAATAGGTACCTTCTAGGCAAGCATGTTCCATCTTTGGCCGCATCGTCACTCTCCATCAGGTGAGATAGCGGTCAAATGCTTGCCTATCCAGTATGAAAAAAAAAAAATTGACCAAGCGAGCGCGAAGCATCTCCGTTTCTGCTTGGGCAAAATTGCTTTCGTACGTCCGGATGTCCGGTTGTTCTCCTCTAGAGGTCGCATTTCTCAACCGATTCTCGTGAAATTTTGTGAGCAGGTTCTATAATTATACATCATTTATTAGACGATTCAGTTTTTGGAAATTTTCCAAAATGGCGTCGCCATTTATTTCCCACATTACAGCAATTTCAAAAAATACCCGATCGCTTCAACTCACAAATCCTCTAGTTTATTAATAATTTATTTAATCAAACATTTCAAAAAGTTATTAATTATTTCCCAGAACAATAAACTGCGAACAATTCCCGATACTTCCGTCGAAATACGCCTCAGTCTCACCTCGAGGCTGGCAATAAGAGTAAATTGTAAGGGATACCTTTAAGGCCGCCGAATAAAGTTACCAACTTAAATTAAGCCGTTGTTTTAGGTAATGGGCTAGGGACGATTCGGTTTCACCTGGATGTTTATTAAAGTGCCTATATTTTGTTTCAAGTATTTCTGACAATTTATTATTCCATTTGACAGCCTTCTTGAGTTCTCCCTTCTAAAATGAAGCTCTCAAATCGAGCAAATCCATATCGGCTTAATTTACCTGACTGCCAAGGAAGGGTTATGTTTTTCATGCGATACTTGCATGTAAATCCTACTAATCCTACTAATATTATAAATCCGAAAGTTTGTGTGTTAGTGTGTAAGTGTGTAAGTATGTTTGTTCTCTCTTCACGCTTTAACGGCTGAACGGATTTGAATGAAATTTGGAATGCACATAGATTATACCTAGGATTAACACATAGGCTACTTTTTAACATGATAATAGCGGGCGAAGCCGCGGGGCATGGCTAGTATATATATATATATATTATGTTTGTAAATTTACTTGTTACCTCGTATCTTCCAACCGGCTGAATGTAATTCGACAGTTAAGGTATCATCATATTCGTCGGAAAAACCCAAGGGTCCTTAGCATTTATGCATTTAAAAATAAAAACAAAATGGCGCGAGATCCTTCTTACTGATGTTATAAATCCAAAAGTTTGTGTGTAAGTATGTTTGATCCCTCTTCATGCTTTAACGGCCGAACGGATTTGGATGAAATTTGGAATGTACATAACTTATACCTATAAGATTAACATATAGGCTACTTTTTAACTTGATAATAGCGGGCGAAGCCGCGGGGCACGGCTAGTAAATAATGTGAATGAACTACACAAGATATAATATTATTACAATAACACCCTTCATATAGAGAGCAAAAGTCGTTTTTTTGTTTAATTTTTTTCAATTCTTAGGACGAAAGTATTATGTAAGTGATGTGAATGAAGTGATGTGAACGATCATTTTTATGTATATTTTCAATACAAAAAAATATTTGATAAAACGTGATAATATCCAGCATAGAAAAGAATATACTCTACCCGAGATATCCAGCGATACTGCCTCTTAGCAATCAACGATAACTCCAATACTTACACCACTATCGTGTAACTGTCAACGCCAAACTCACAAACGTCAGTTTTCGCGCCATCGGAACTGTCATCGCGAGTGACGCGCGCAATTAGTCGGGACGTCACCGGATGTCCGTCCGCTGCCTCGATTTGGTAGTTTTTATTGATTCTGATTGAGTTTAAGTGCTTATTGATAAATTATAGATGAATTGATTTTAGCGCTTCTGAATTAAAAGGTAAAATCATTTGCCGCCTTTACTTTTAACCGATTTATAAAAAGGACCGGATATCCGTCCGTAACGTCTCACCCGGTTTGGTAGATTTTTATTGAGTTTAAGTACTTATTGATAAGTGATTGATTTAGGCGCTTTAGAAATTTAGAGGTGAAACCGTTTGTCGCCTACATTTTTAACTGATTTCCAAAATGTAGGCTCTCGGTTCGACTTATCATCTTTCCTTATAATATAATGGATTCTTTACTTACTGATTCGACTGAAAATTGCCATTGTAAGAATCTTGTGTCAATAAAATTATTATTATATTATATAATTATTATATTATTATATTTACAAGCTTTTTTTTAGCCTCACTCATCCCGGTGTTTGTCTGTATTCTTTCCGGTTTTTAATCTAGCTAAAATTTGGCATTTTTTTTTGCATATGCTTATTGCTTAATCGATTTCGATAAAATTTATAGACCTCCACCAGATTTATGGACCTCCTTTGAAGTATAATCTACCAAACAAAAAAATTACATCAATATCGATGCATAATTGGCGGAGATATCGCGTAACATACATACAAAAAACCGAAAGAAAAGAACTGTGTTCGAATAGCGAAATTTTAAAAGTTATTATTATTAAAAAGTTACCGGTTTCGAGGTAACTGCCCAAAACCGGTTATTGTTTTTTTCCGTATTCCGAGTCCCTGGCTATCTATTAGCATGTAACTATAAAAATACAGTATTGGATCCATATTTACAATAACAATAAAGCTATTTACTATCCCTTTGAACGAAAGCAATCTATCGATAACGTCATCCATTATCACACAATTAATTAATTACTCCGCCACGAGCTGAAAACTGTTCTATTCCAATGTGGTAAAGAGCAATTTCACATGGGCGGTAGTTTTCATGTCACTGTCGTTATTAATAGCTGGTATTTTCGCTGATTATCTAGGCAATTGACGGCATTTCCATACGTGCCGCGAACACATTTTAAATTTTAATATTATTAAGAGCAGCCAATGCGCCATACTTTCCATACAAACACTCGAACGTCGACGCAATTTATTTGAAGTTTTAATATTTTTAGTGTATACAGTACTCTCTCGCTAATTCGCCGCTCGATTATCCGACAAGTACTATAATCCGCCGTTTTTTGGACTCGAGATTATGCCCTGAATAGCGTAGATATTTGTATTAAATGGGCCCAAGAAAATGGAAAGTCATGCGATATGGTTGCAAATTTACGTAAAATGCGCGATGAAGTTATCAAGAAGATATACTTTGGTAAAAAACAACCAAAATTATACAATTTTTTTTCGAAATATGAGTAATTACTTCAATAAAAGAATTATGTTTGTTGATTTCTTAAATACAATATAAAAATAAATCATACATTTTGTTTTTTTATTCAATTTGTTGTTCCTGTACATTATAATCCGCCGTTTTCAGTAATCCGCCGATGGTTAGGATTTTATGGTGGCGGATTAGCGAGAGAGTACTGTATTTGGTTCTAGACGAAAGTAGATTGACGAATCGGATTTGCAGAGTCTCGGTCACCGACGTAAGGTCGCGAGCCTATCGGTATTCTATCGTATACATTTTGGAGAGTGTGCGCAGGAATAATACGAGTTAATTCCAACTTGTCCATTTTACCATCTAACAACAATACAAACTGTCAAACGTCATCCATATATGGTTGACATATCTCCAGTTCGCTCGAAGCGTTTCGCTTCTACGTTTATCATCCGTACAGCGAAGGAATGCTGCACGTAGCTGAACATATTATAATTGCCAAATATTTCTTGCGTGTATTTTTTTTTGTTTTGTGCACCATAATTGAGATTGTTTTAAATATTTAGCAATACTTGATTTCTATCTTTCTATCATCTAATGAATCAATTTTGACTAATAAAATATATCAAAACCTCTCAACCTCAAGCCCACTACCAGTGGGTAGCCATATAACCGTTTTTAGTCATTAACAGAAAAAAAACAATAGCTACAAAAAACATGTCACATATAATAAAAGGAATCCGTCATTTAGATTAATGACCAATGTTATACAGTTTTAATAACGTGTTTTGGTAATTTAATACGCATTTGGACATGTCCGTTGTCTTCAAAGAGAAGGTCAATTAAACATTTTACCTATAGTTATTTTAGGAAGTTGGGCTCCGTACATTAAAAAAATATTTCCGGTTACATTAGTACCTATATTATAATTTAATTGTACTAGTCATATTTTTTTTCTTTTAATATTGGCTTCGCAATCTTGTGCATTCAGCCAGTGTCAAGTTATAAATTGACACTGGCTGAATGCACAAGATTGCGAAGCCATAACAAAGAAGAAGAAGAAGAAGACTTGCAGCATATGCAAGTACAAGTGCTATACTTAGTGTAAGGCTCGCAAGAGCAGCATTCATACCTACTAATATTGTTTCAGTTATAGTTACGCACAAAGTATGGTTATAAATTAATTATTAAATATATGTACATGAGTTTAGTAATGTTTATTGTAATCTTTTAAGAGAAATAAAGATTTTGTATTTGTATTTATTTATGCGTCTAAATTAAAATTAAGATTTAATAAGTTGCGTCTAAATATTTTAAAAAAACATGGTTGTCTGTAAAGTCGATTTACAGACTATAATTTTACGTGATAACGTCATAAGACGAACGCTTAGGCCGATCGTGTCTCTCTATCGCTTGTTCCGCGCTCTCGCTTGCACGCTCAGGCTCAGGCGGAACGTGACAGTTTTTCGTGCGTGCAGCCGGTGTTCATCGATTTATAAGACGTTATCACGTCAAAAATAATAGTAGATGCGTCAATTTTTCCTGATTTCGATGAAGTATATAACTCAATTTTGTCAAAAATACAGATACCTCTTTTTTCCTTATGACGGCAGTACTATCAGCTATAACTTGACGTGTATTAGAAAATTTTTAGCTCAACTGTATTTCTTTCACAAATTGTAGGTTAAATATGTATGAAGAGGCCACAGATTTTAAGTCCTACACTCTTCAGGATCCGAACATAAGGAGATATACCTCACTCAGGAATGTTAGCCCCCAGGGGTTGTCTACCGTCATACAGGGAAAGAAAAAAGATACATTTCCACATAAGTGTAGTGCTTCGTATGATTTATTTATAAAATTATATGTACGTTAGTGTTTAAGTATTTGTAAGATACGGATCATAGAATTACTTTTTATCAAATCTAATACTTTTTAACGAGCAATTCTTGTATATATATGTGTAATCAGGATCTCGGAAACGGCTCCAACGATTTTCATGAAATTTTACATGCAGGGTTTCGGGGGCGATAAATTGATCTAGCAAGGTTTCAATTTTAGAAAACGTAGTTTTATCCGTGTTTTTAGCCGAGCAACGCTCGGTCATCCGGTTTATATATATACATATATATGTGTGTGTGTGTGTGATCAGGATCTCGGAAACGGCTCCAATGATTTACATGAAATTTTGTATGCAGGGGGTTTCGGGGGCGATAAAGCGATCTAGCTAGGTTTCAATTTTAGAAAACGTCGTTTTATCCGTGTTTTCTACCGAGCAAAGCTCGGTCATCTGGGTAATTTTGTTTATATGAGAACACCGGGTCATTTCGCGTTTAATAAACATGACAAAAGTTCGCGAAGATTAAAAAAAAAAACTTTTTATATTTTTAAGTTTCTGAAATAATGAGTCATAAACAAAAACGTTTTCACAATCAAAGCCCCACTAAGTTCGATGACCTGTCTCGAGGGTGCTGGAAACATTCCCTTGGGGAGAAAACTTGTATTACCGCCGGGAATCGAACCAGATACGGAACGCGAAGGCGGACGCACACCTATCTAAGCCAACGTCAGTTTAAATTATAATATTATATAATTCTGTCTTTTCGACCGCGCGTAGCGTCTACGTTTCAGCTTGGGCAAAATTGCTTTCGTACGTCCGGATTTCCGGTTGTTCTCCTCTACAGGTCGCATTTCTCAATCGATTCTCGTGAAATTTTGTGAGTAGGTTCGATAATTACACAGAATGATTTGTCAATTCAGTTTTTGTTTTTTTTTTGAATGGCGGAGATATGGGCCTTGAAACCGTCAAAAGACACATTTCAGCCATTGCGATAATTAAACGCAAGCAAAGCTTAAAAAAACCGACTTCACCGCTTACATTTTTGTTTTGGCTTGATCGATTTCGATAAAATGTATTTATTTATTTAATTCTTTATTGCACAAAAAGTACAAAAGGTGGACTTAATGCTAGGGGCATTCTCTACCAGTCAACCACACATGGTAGACGAGAAGAGGGGTGTAGGCGTGCATCAAAATGGTAAAGAGAGGGCGAGAGACGAAATAAAGTTAGATGATTAGTTAAAATAATAAATAAACATTAATGATTATATACATACATGTATATGGGACCACCTCTGAAGAATAGTCTACCAAATAAAAAAAAACATCAAAATCGATTCATAGACGGAGATATCGCGTAACGTACGTACAAAAAAAACAACATACAGTCATTTGCCTATATTTCCTAAAACTAAACTAAAACTATGTACAGCAAAGTACTAAGTTACCTACAAGACATCGAGCTTATAGGTAACTCAAGTGCTCAAGCCCACTACCAGTGGGTAGCGTTCCCATCATGCTGTCGGCATTGCCTCTCTGAATTGCAATGCTAATACGTTGAGCCAAATAAGTGCCAGCATTTTGATCACGCATCGCTTCAACCAGGCGCTCTTGTAGAATTTTGAAAATAGAATGAATGACATACAGTCGAATTGAGAACCTTCTTGTTCAAGTCTCACAGCTCACAGCGCCACTACTTTTTAAATTGCGACTTTTAACTTTAAAATAATGCTAGCAATTAAGCTAAAACACTTGAAAATATAAAACGGAACCCCATAACCTCGTGACACCCGTCAAATCACCCCTCTACAATCGATTCGTATTACATAAAGTGGCACGCACAAATAGCCTTTTAATACCCCCTGCCCCTATAAAGTATTGATTGTTCACATTATTAGATAACCGTAATTGCAGCCACAGTAGCGGCAGTGGCACCCTTATTAGCTTAGTTATAAGTATTGCCTTATATAATTTATTTAGTTTAAGAATGTATATATATTTTTTTTTTTTATTTGTGACAGGCTAGTGTTTGACCACTATCTCACCTGAAAGTGACGATGTGATCGAAGCTGGTAAACACACTAGACCTGGAATACGCAGGCTCTCAAGGATAACTGCCGGAACACCGTATTTGGCTTGGCGGCAGACTTTCAACTTGATGGTGGTAAGCTACTTTGGTAGCAAGCCAGGCGAGCAACTCACAAAATGCTCTACCACCTCTCAAATGTCACCTGATTAGCACCACCCGGGGACCACGTGTAGGGAGTCAGACTTAAGGGGTATCCTCCTACGGACGTGGGTGACTCAGCCCCTGTATCTATATAAATATATATACCTTACTATATATTTTTATATTTTGACGTCTAATAAATCGATGAACACCGGCTGCACGCACGAATAATTAAACGCAAGAAAAGCTTAAAAAAACCGACTTCACCGCTTTATCTTCGGAACCTTGGTCAGATTTAATGTATTAAACACGCTCTATTGACTATAACTCAAAAACTAGAGATCAAATTTGAATGGGACCACATGAAAAGCACCAGCTTTCAAATAAAAAAATAATCATAAAATCGGCTCACAACGAAAGAAGTTATGAGGTAACTTTTGAAGTCGGTCAAAGGAGAACATCGTTAAAGTAGTCCACAAAATAGGCATTATTGACGATATTTTAAGAACTACTGATCAGATCTTGATCAAATTTAAATGGGACCAATTAGAAAGTAACATCTTACAAACTAAAAAAAAATATTCGAAATCGGCTCACGTGGATATAAAATACAGAGAAAATAATTAAACGCAAGCAATCAATAGAATACGCATTATTGACGATATTTCAAGAACTACTGATCAGATCTTTGTCAAATTTATATGGGACCAAATTTGAAAGCAACATATTTTAAACTAAAATAAAATGTTCGAAATCGGCTCATGTGGAGAGAAGTTATGAGTAACACACAAAAAAAAAATACATTCGATTTGAGTAGCTCCTCCTTTTTTGGGAAGTCGGTAAAAAGTGTCACGTTCCGCCTGAGTCTGAGCGTGCAAGAGAGAGCGCAGAACAAGCGATAGAGAGGCACGATCGGTCTAAGCGTTCGACTTATGACGTTATCACGTAAAACTATCGTCCGTAAACCGACTTTACAGACAACCAATTTTTTCTCAACTTGTATTTACACCCCCGTTTCACCGAATTATTTAAAATCTTCTCTATCTAAAGGTTGTCTGGAAGATTGCTTTTTGCGATAGGACCGCCGATTGTACACATTAATTTAAGTTTTTTTTTAATTATTTTAAGTGATTATATAAGGTGTGACAATAAAGCGTTATCTATTTGTGTGTAAGTGTGTAGGTATGTTTGTTCCCCTCTTCACGCTTTAACGGCTGAACGGATTTGAATTTGGAATGTACATAGATCATACCTAGGATTAACACATTGGCTACTTTTTAACTTGATAATAGCGGGCGAAGCCGCGGGACACGGCTAGTAGTCAATATGCCCTTGTACCTTAAACTTGCAAAAACTAAGTTCCTTGTGAAAAGTTGCCAAAACAGTTTTGCTGCGGACTAATAAATCTAATACGTGCTAGGCCCGTGAAATATAGGAAATATAAACAGTTTATAAGATCGTTAGGACAAAATACTGCCTCTGCCGGTCTAATATTTCGGTTGTGACAGCTAGGGACCAACTAAACGGTTATTATACCGAATACTGAATGGCTTGTGTTTAAACACCGACCTAATAATTAAACGCAAGCAAAGCTTTAAAAAACCGACTTCACCGCTTTATCATCGGAACCTTGATCAGATTTAATGTATAAACACGCATTATTGACTATAACTCGAAAACTAGAGATCAGACCTTGATCAAATTTCAATGGGACTACATAAAAAGAACCAGCTTTCAAATAAAAATAAAAGAATCATCAAAATCGGCTCACAACGAAAGAAGTTATGAGGTAACTTTTGAAGTCGGGTAAACGAGAACATCGTCAAAGTACGCATTATTCGTCACAAAATAGGCATTATTGACGATATTTCAAGAACTACTGATCAGTTGTTGACATACCTCCAGTTCCCTCGAAGCGTTTCGCTTCTACGTTTATCATCCGTACAGCGAAGGAGTGGAACTCATTGCCCTCGTCTTTGTTCCCCGAACCGTATAATCTGGGAGTCTTCAAGTCAAGAGTGAATAGGTACCTGGGCAAGCATGCTACATCTTCGGCCGCATCGTCGCTTTCCATCAGGTGAGATTGTGGTCAAACGCTTGCCTGTCGTACAATAAAAAAAAACCGGTTTCAATTGTTGAAGTACCGGGAAATGGCCACTCTTCGTTAAATCACACTAATATTACAAATCCGAAAGTTTGTGTGTAAATGTGTAAGTATGTTTGTTTTCTCTTCATGCTGTAACGGCTGAACGGATTAGGATGTAATTTGGAATGTACATAGCTTATACTTAGGATTTAACTTGATAAACGCGGGCGAAGCAGCAGGGCACGGCTAGTTGTGGATATATCAATATATCACAAGAATTTTGTGCTATTTGTTGACAAATTTGTGTTTTATTTTTCTCGATTCCCGGCGGGAACACAAGTTTTCTCCCCAAGGAAATAATGTGTTTCTGTTTTTGGTTGTGATTGTGTGTGAGATGTGAATATTTCCTGCACCCACGACACAAGGAATGAAGTCACGGAACTTAGTGTGGGGCTGTGAGTGTGAAAGCGTTATGTTATGTTATATATATCAAGCATAAAAAAAAGACGTGTGGCACTCGGGGACTGCCGCTGTAAAGCTATTGCATAGCATTTTTTATCAACTTATGCAATTATAATTATTTATTTATTTTATTTATGCAGTATTTTTTTCCTGCCACCTAGAGGCGAGTTGCTGAACTAAAGAGACAAGCGTGATATTTCAAAAAAGTCATTAAATGTTCTGCTATTCATCAATAGATGGCAAAACTAAAAAGTATCACCGCTGTGCCGGTCGGAGTGGGGGGTGTTAGGTTATTTTCGTTACGGAATTTCTGGATTCGGTCTCCACGCTCGAGGCCCGCGATAGAAGCTATGCAATAGCTTAAAAAATCCAATGTCTGTTTTTCTTAACCGAGACGAGACATGCATTTCGCTCGATGGTAAGCGTCATGTCGTAAAATACAAAAAAAAAATAACCTTCATAAGTTAGAAGTCATACCGCAATATTTAAGTAATTCAGTCCCTTAACATTTGCCATTATTTTCAAGTATCAAAAAGTTTTACACCGTATTCGACCGTTTTACGAACTATTTTCGTTTGTCGGTCGTTGCGTAACTAAAGGAAGACGTTTGAATGTTTCGTCAATACTATGTTTTATTTGTAAGTAATGACATTGCCAGGATTATGTAACTCGCGACTGTCACAAAAAAAAGTTTACTGCGTCAACCGGGCGGATTCAGAAAAATATAAACATATTACAAATAGATCTTGATCAAATTTAAATGGGACCAATTGGAAAGCAACATCTTTCAAACTAAAAATTTCGAAATCACTTCACGTGGAAAGAAGACATGAGGTAACACATAAAAAAAAATACAATCGACTTGAGTACCTCATCCGTTTTTATGAAGTCGGTAAAAAGTGTTTTTTTTTTATTCATGATAGGCAAACTTTTGACCACTATCTCACCTGATGGTAAGCGACGATGTGGTCGGCGATGGAGCAAGCTTGTCTAGAAGATACCTATTCACTCGTGACTTGAAGACTCCCATATTGTTCTCATCAGGAAACACCGACTCGGGTAAGGAGTTCCATTCCGTTGCGGTTCGCACAATGAATGTGGAGGCAAAACGCTTAGTGCGCATTTGTGGAATATCCACCATATAGCGGTGTCGCTTAGCAGTTTCTCTGCTTGAGGTGTCCGTTCTGTTCATGTATCGTATTATTAGTCTATGACAATATGCCTCCCCGTCCCTTCTGCAGCGTTCAATGTCAGTCCAAAACGTATAGATGTCTGTTAATAATGTATTAGCTACAAATGTCGATACGTGACTACTTGATCTTTGTCCTTCGGGTGTTTTGAGAACGAATACAGGTCGGGAATTTTACATGCATAAATCATATATCATTTATTCACTTTATAACATAGTACGTTATAACAGGTAAGTCAATTACAATTAAAATGTTATTTTCGACCATAATTAAGAAATTAAAATCTAATATACAGGGTGTTTGGTAGAGGGTTAGCCAAACGCGGTGGACGTGTAGTTGGACCTATTTGGAAAATACAATTTCGCGTAAAAGCCGCTAGGTGCTATTGTTTTCTTTTATCGTTTTTATGTCTTCTTAAACTTCTTTTTTTTTACTTCTAGTTACTCTTACAAAGTGCCCTATTATAATTACATACTAACCAAATTATGGATAATCAGTAATTTAACTTTAACTTAAACTGCTACATTGCTCAACTAAGAATGTGTCCATTAACACTTTTCTTATTGTCTCTATTTAAGGGTAAGACACTTTGTTCATGTGTTCTTTTGCAGCAATCTCACTGTATATTACACTGATAAATATACTAACATTACACAAGTTCAAATAGTCTAGTTATTTTAAGTCTTCTCACTAAGTCTGTAATTTTCGTGCATGTTTCTGGTCAAATGTTTGTATTGTAATGGCCTCTGATGTATTTTTGGTCTACTTAAGGCTCTTTTAGATCCCTACAATGCCTAAATTATTCGCTCTAAGTAAATTCTAGGAAAATGAAAAATAAAAAACAAGTGGGAGACTTCCTACTCAATTAAAAAAAAACGAAATGCCACACAGGAATTTCAAAAAAATAACAAAATCAACAATAAAAAAACCAAAAACACCTAGCGGCTTTTACGCGAACTTGTTTTTTCCAAATAGGTCCACCAGGCCACGTTAGGCTATCCCTCTACCAAACACCCTGTATAAAGTCTCTTGTCACGGTGTTTGTGGTCTAACTCCTCCGAAACGGCTCGACCACAAACAGCTCGACTATTATTTAATTTGGTTGCCACTGATCTGATGATCAGTTGAGACCAATAATATATAATTTATTTTAATTGCAACTGATCTTGAGATCAGATAGGAACAACAGTTATGATCGGTTAATGTGAAAAACTGATACTATGATCCCCTCCTTTTTTGTATGCGGCATTACATCCGTATTTTTATTTAAAAAACAAACAAAAACAAACGCATTCACACTCACAATCCCACATTAAGTTCAAAGACTTGTGCCGTGGGTGCCGGAAACATTCACATTACACCCAGAACCAGAAGCACAAATATCCCTTGGGAAGGAATTTGCGCTCCTGACGGGAATCGAACCCAGGACCCAGTTGGCACAGTGAACACCTGTCCACTGGTGGACAGGTGTTCACTGTGCCAACGGTGTGTAACCAAACAACCATGTGTCCGGTGGTTTACGTCCGTGATTAAGTGCATCTTGCCCCAATCATGGTCTTTAAGTTCATTTCAATTACTTTTATCTGTAGTGCAACCTAAATTTTGCAAATAAACAATGTATCTTATCTTATCTTATCTTCTGATGATAGCTGCATCTGGTACGAGTAGCCTTATCTACTCTGTTCGTCTTTTTTCCACCAACTTACCTGTAAAAAAGAAAATATATATTGTTAGCAATTCTAACAACAACCAATTAGTCCATCAGTAAAGTCATCAAACAATATTGGACATGTTTTTTTTACCGACTTCCCAAAAAAGGAGGAGGTACTCAAGTCGACTGTATTTTTTTTTATGTTTACCTCACTACTTCTCTCCACGTGAGCCGATTTCGAAATTTTTTTTTAGTTTTAAAGATGTTGCTTTCTAATTGGTCCCATTTAAATTTGATCAAGATCTGATCAGCAGTTCTTGAAATATCGTCAATAATGTCTATTCTGTCACGAATAATGCGTACTTTGACGATGTTCTTGTTTACCCGACTTCAAAAGTTACCTCATAACTTCTTTCGTTGTGAGCCGATTTTGATGATTATTTTTTTATTTGAAAGCTGGTGCTTTTTATGTGATCCCATTAAAATTTGATCAATGTTTGATCTCTAGTTTTTGAGTTATAGTTAATAATGCGTGTTTATACATTAAATTTGATCAAGGTTCCGATGATAAAGCGGTGAAGTCGGTTTTTTTAAGCTTTGCTTGCGTTTAATTATCTAATTAACAAATCAATAGAAATTGAAGACAAAGAGCGTCAAAATTCGGGAGTGAGGGTCGTGACGTCACGCCTCAGATAAAGTGTACTGAAGCGTGACGTCACGCGGAATTTCAACGCGCTACCTCTTCGTCATTTTTTGTTTAATTTACAAAAGTAAAAATACGCGTTTCATATATTTCGATAATGTAAATGACATAAAACAAATTTTCTGGCATCTAGCCTGTTATAGATAAATAAATAGATAACGCTTTATTGTCACGCCTTACATAAATCAATTCAATATTTTTTTTAAATAATTAAATTATAGTGTACAATCAGCGGTCTTATCGCTTATTATACTGCCGTCAAAAGGAAAAAAGACGTAACTGACATTTATGACAAAACTAGCCGTGCCCCGCGGCTTCGCCCGCTATTATCAAGTTAAAAAGTAGCCTATGTGTTAATCCTAGGTATAATCTATGTACATTCCGAATTTCATCCAAATCCGTTCAGCCATTAAAGCGTGAAGAGGGAACAAACATACTTACACACAAACTTTCGGATTTATAATATTAGTAAGATTATGAAATGTCTTTACTATTTACTATATGTTATGACATGTAGCAGATGCATCTAAATTAAAAGTAAGATTTAGTAGGTTACGACTGAATATTTTAAAATAAAAAAATAATAGTAATGCGTCTATTTTTCCTGATCTCGATGATGTAAAAAACTAAATTTGACAAAAATGCAGATACGTCTTTTTTCCTTATGACGGTATTAGAGTCAAGATATTGCGAAATATCATAATTTTTAGACATAAACAAAACAAGCAAACCCATCTGCGGCAACCTGTCCCGACCTCGCGTGTCATAGCGAAGTTAACCAACCACGAACCACCACATTATATATTTATTGAAGACGCAAAAATGATCAAACGTAAACACGGCATGTCTTGGGCGTGCGTAGGGTTGCCATTATCGCTAAAAGATTTCGCAGTGAGCCGTTTTTTAACCGACTTCAAAAGAAGGAGGAGGATCTAGTGTGTTTACCAGCTTCGATCACATCGTCACTTACCATCAGGTGAGATAGTGGTCAAACACTAGCCTGTCACAAATAAATAAAAAAAAAAAAACTCAATTTTCGACTGTTTTTTTATGTTCGACAGGCAAGAATTTGACCACTATTCACATGATGGAAAGAGATGATGCGGCCGAAGATGTAGCATGCTTGCCTAGGAGATACATATTCACTCTTGAATTAAAGACTACCAGATTATACAATTCAGGGAAAGATCGCAATGCAATGTTTTTGTGTGTGTTACTTCAGAACTTTTTTCTAGGTGGACCGATTTTGATGATTCTTTTTTTACTTGAAAGCTGTTGCTCCCCGTGTGGTCACATTTACATTTACAATTATATGTATTTAATCTGATCAAGAGTTCCGAAGATAAAGCAGTGAAGTTGATTTTTTAAGCTTTGCTTACGTTAAAATTATTAGGGTACCGCACTCAAATGACGCGGGACCCCTCTTATAAGCCTACGCCCGTGTCCGCCCTTTGTCATTCTGTCATCATAACTTTCAACGGGTTTCTATCTTTTGAATTGTAATAGTTAGCGGCATGGCTGTTAATTATGTGCTTCTAAACTTAATTTAATTTTAATCTGCCCTACCTCTACCTTCTGCGCCGTGGGTCCTGGGTTCGATTTCCGGCAGGAGCACAAATTCCTTCCCAAGGGATATTTGTGCTTCTGGTTCTGGATTTAATGCGAGTGTGATGTGAATGTTTCCGGCACCCACGATACAAGTCTTTGAACTTAGTGTGGGGCTGTGAGTGTGAATGCGTTTGTTTTGTTTTTGTTTTGTTTAATTTTCTGATCGACAAGTGTCACTTTTATTATGAAAACTATCGCAGTTGCTATGTATTGTGGTGCTAACAATTTCGACCAGTTTCGAGCATATACGACGCTCTTTTGTTTTTCTCCTTGTTTTTTTCTGAAACCTGTCGGAGTATTATTCGACAAATAGCCGTTTAATACCACAATGAAACATGTTAGCCCCCAGTTCAGTTGAAGATGCTGAAAAATTAAGGCAAGAGGGTTTCTTATAAATAGATAAATCATTCAATTACAACAGTTATTACTTCTAAATATTTTTATTTATTTTCTAAATATTCTTATTCTATTTCTAAATATTCTCATGCACTGTTTCTGGAGAAAAAAAATATTATTAACTTCCTCGTGAACCTATCTATATCTTAAAAAAAAAAAATGCAATTCCACACAGGCCGCCGTAGGTTAAGAGCCGTTTTCCTTAAGACTAACAACAAATAAAAATAGTTAAACGCAAGCAAAGACCGACTTCACCGCTTTATCTTCGGAACTTTGATCAGATTAGATGTACTTAACACGCATTATTGACGATATTTCAAAAACTACTAATCAGATCTTGATAAAATTTAAATGGGACAAATGGAAAAGCACGAGCAATCAAACAAAAAAAACATTTTAAATCGGTTCATGTGGAAAGCAGTACACACGTAAAAAAAATCAGTCGAATTGAGTACCTACCTCTTCCTTTTTTTTGAAGTCGATAAAAAAACCGGACATGCGCGGAACCCTCGGTGCCAAAGACTGAATCGCACGTAGCCGATGTTTTTAGTCCCACTGACAAATATTTTTTTTTTGGCTTTCGATTTAGCCAATGTTAAGTAGTAAAAAGCTCTTTTCGAATACATTTTGACGCGTATTTGTTAATTAACACTAATTATTAATTTATGTAGTAATAATTAAAACATAGTAGTTTTGATCTCAGTTTTCACACTATATGTTTCGGGCTATATTAAATACTAGCCGTGCCCCGCGGCTTCGCCCGCTATTATCAAGTTAAAAAGTAGCCTATGTGTTAATCCTAGGTATAAGCTATGTACATTCCAAATGTCATCAAAATCAGTTCAGCCGTTAAAGCGTGAAGAGGGAACAAACATACTTACACACTTACACACAAACTTTCGGATTTATAATATTATTTATATATATATAATATATATTATATTAGTAGAATATTAGTAGAATAAGTATAATATATTATACGAGTATCTATTGTGCAACAAATAAGATGTAATTCCTCTGTCCGTGTATATGTGACTGAACTCCTCCTAAAGGGCTGGATCGATTTTGATGAAATTTTGTGTATGTGTTCAGGTGGATTCAAGAATGATTTATATTCACAATTCGATTCAATGAATAAAATTATAATTTACGCGGACGAAGCCACGGAGAACAACTAGTAACAAATAATTTAAAAAAGCTTTTATGACCAAAACAAGGTAAATCAGAAAATGTTTTTTACTTTTTTGTTTTCCTCCTGTATAAAAATATAAAGAAAAATTGAATTATAAAGCACTTGAAAAACAAGTATATTAAGGGTAGTTGAGAGATATATATGTAACTAGCCGTGTCCCACGGCTTCGCCCGCTATTATCAAGTTAAAAAGTAGCCTATGTGTTAATCCTAGGTATAATCTATGTACATTCCAAATTTTATCAAAATCCTATCAGCCGTTAAAACGTGAAGAGGGAGCTAACATACTTACACACTTACATACAAACTTTCGGATTTATAATATTAGTAGGATAGACGCTAGATACCTCTGACAGACGTCATTAAAAATTCATTTAAATTATTTTTTTTTATATTATTATTATAATTTATTATTGGTATTTAAAATTATATAATTGAAAAAAAATATAGTAAGGGAGCTCCCATGCATGTAAGTGTGGAGCAAAATATTTTTTATTTTTTATCTACCCTTTTGGGGTAACGTTGAAAAGGGCTTGACAAGTAGAGTACGAAACCGTTATAAAAAATCTACGTTGAAATATAACGATTTGGTACGTCAAGAAAGTCGCTGTTTTTAGACCTATTTTGTCCCGGGGTCTATATCAAAAAGGCTTCACACTGAACGCTGAAACTTACGTATAGTATCCGTTATATCCTGTACTTGAACAACAAATGCAGAAATCAAACAATTATTACAAAGGAAAAAAAAATTATAAGCAAAATATAGGCGCGAGATCTCAGTTCGCGCGAACTAATCTACAAAAACTGGTCTCAATTAATGCTCCACCTTTTTTTTTTAAAAGTGGCAAGCTGTAAGTGGTAACCCTGGCACGTACGTTGACCTTGCTCATATCTGTCAACATCTTGTTTGTACCGCAGCGAAGGTTTCTTTAATAAAACTAAAGTTACAAAATGGAACCTCTCTTTATGATACTCCTATATGATGATGTACCTACCGGTACACGGTGAAAGTAGAATTTGATGACAAGACAGACAATATGCATTCTGGTTCTGTAAGATTCTATTTACTATGTATACAGTGTTATTTGTAATTATACCATAATTAAACGTAAGCAATGCTTAAAAAACGGTTACGGTTTTTTTTAAGCTTTGCTTGCGTTTAATTATTCGAAGTCGCTTAATCCCTGGCTCAACCAGAACCTGAAACACAAATTTTCCTAGGGAAAAAATTTTAGTCCCGCCGGGAATCAAACCCGACACTCCTGCTTAGAAGGCAAACGAATCTATACCATATCCATAGATATCAATATAATAACAGATCTATCATGTCCTGCTTATTATAAACGTTTCCACATTCAAAGCCAAAAACGATAAGTTCGAGGACTTATTTTGGAACATTTACATCACAAACACAAATTACTGGTTTTTTGCTACTGTTGTCATTAAGAAGTGTGAGAAAATGTAAGCATAATTATATATATATATATATTATTTTATTACCAACATGCAAGTTTAACAAAATATTCAAAATCATGCATCTGTAAACCTCGTAAAGATTTGTCTAGATGCAAGGTCCTCTACAATAACATATAAGCTTAGCAATAACAATTCAGTAACAATATACACGTGTATATATATGACTTGTACAAAACTTGGGTCTTTGCTGTATAGATGTATATAATTTAAATTTAGTTTTAGGAAATATAGGCAATTGGCCTGTACTTAGAGATATCTGTATATTATTATATACATTTTGGCTTTTTTTTTTATAAATACATACGTTGTAAATAGGCTAGTCTAGTTCGTTTTTAAAGCAGTTCTGTACGGCTGGAACTACTATCTAACTCACTGCCTTATGTATATATTATTTATATAATCATTTAAACAGATAGCTATCGCGTTATTATACGATGTCTCAGCGTGTAGGAAACCGCAATATTGTACCATCTACGCAAATCCGTCAGTACCAGTCTGCGATGCAATAAAGTTTGAATGTGGGTCACACCAGGTCACATATTGGACCCACGTAGCGATTCGTATAGTTTTTTTTTAATATTGTGCACGGTTTGTGAAAACGCAACGGTTATTGAAATTCATGTAACATTTACGACTGAATAAATTAAAAAAAAAGGGGAGTCATAAAGAGACACGATAGAAGTGAAACTTTACTGGAAAACATTTTAATTATCCATCACAGTGTTTATCCCCACCACTTTTCGCCACACAAAAAGGTTGTTTATCAGAAATTCAAAGCCCTCCCATAAAAAGTTTCACAACAAAAAAAGGGGAATATTTAACTATTTGGCAAGTTCTCTCCCTAAGGGAAATTGTGCTTCTTGTTCGTGATTGCTTGTGTGATGTGAACATTTCCAGCACCCACAAGCTTCCTAACGTTGTGTAGCGGCTATGATTATAAAATCGTTACAAAAATTGCAAACTGTTTTAAATTAAAAGAACCTAATTTGATAGTACATCTGGAGAGCGAATACAAAATTATTGCATGTAATATAACAACAGCCCGATGGCTAAGTTGGGTGAGCGTTTGCCTTCTAAGCAGGGGTATTGGGTTCGATTCCCGGCGGGAAGTCAAGATTCCTCTCCATAGATATTTTGTGTTTCTTGTTCCGTTTGTAATTGTGTGTGTGATGTGAATGTTTCCGGCACCCACGACACAAGTTATCGAATTCAGTGTGTGAGCCTGCGTATTCCAGGTCTAGTGTGTTTACCAGCTTCGATCACATCGTCACTTACCATCAGGTGAGATAGTGGTCAAACACTAGCCTGTCACAAATAAAAAAAAAAAAAAAAATCACATCACACACAATTTCAACCAGAACCAAAAACACATTTCACATAGAGAAAACTTGTGTTTCAGTCGGGAATCAAACCCGGTATCCCTTCTTAGAAGGCTCACCTATCTAAGCCAACGGTTTAAAGCTAATACATAGTTTAGGTAATATCTCGAGACTCAATTGCACTAAAAACTATTTAATTTAAAGATTTTAGCGCGATAAGGTCCCGTGTTCGAATCGCGAAAGTTTTAAAGTTACAAGCTCTAATACAACTTAAACAATTTGCTCTAATTGCACCCTGACACCGTCAGCTGGTACCAACAAAGACTTCGAATAAAACACAAACCAAAACAATGATCGACAATAAAACTCCGAACTGCGAATCACTTTATAAAAATGGTGCGTCTGTCCGTCCGTCCGTAAGAGCCAATCACTTAACGACCCGTGGTGACGATCTGAACTCTTCGACCGTGAGTTAGCGCGACCGGGCGGCGTTGATATTTCTCGTCGGTGTTTTTCGGACGGTTTGAAAATTGTGTTAGCAGTATGTTTAAGTGTTGATATTGACATAAAAATATAACAAGAATAGATTGCGGGACGCTCTCAAAAATCAAATCATAATCGTTTATTCACATGGGCCTCAAAGAGGCACTCATGTAAGTTAATGATTCTATTGCCAGATTCTCAAAATTACAGCCATCTCGAAAAGAACCTGGCAAGAAACTCGGCGGCGCAATTTTTACATTCATTTTTTAAAAAAACATTCTTAATCTCTAATACATAATTTTATTAACCTAGGTGTTATTATGGTAGTCGCTAGAAAGCGCTTGTGCAGTTTGCCTCCATGCATCCATGTCATTAATATAGTCGATCGTTTTATAGTAAGCTTTCTTAATTAGCTCTTTGGGGCTTCTGTGAACAAACGATCTTAAATTTGAATTTGAAACACAAATGTTGCTTGAATTAAAAAAATTTATGACACATGAGATATATGAAATATAAAAAAAATACTGTAAAATTTCACAAATCACAAAGCAGGGTGGTTTCTATCTGGTGATATTGATCTTGATCACTGCATTGTTTTACACTAGTTTAGTATATTTAATTTTCTGACAAAGCCCCTATACAGCTGCTGCGATATATTGTTCAGATTATTATGTTATTATTGCCCTTTTCTTGACAACGCTTCTATACAGCCGCTTCTTCAAATAATCTTAAATTTTATGTTTAATGTGTAGAGATTTTAAGACATGACCAAGTGTTCCATAATTGTTCGTACGGTAAAAAATAAATGTATAAACTGTTTTTAAACGGCTCAATAGCTGTCAATTCCATTCAAGTATCAAGAGTACTCGTTCCCCTCACGTTGAGTATTGACAAATCGCTTAAATCGAGGAGTGCTACGTTCGCGCGATTTCGGTCACATCCGGGCGCTTGTTTGTATCAAACTAGCGTAATGTTTGGAGCTGACTGCGAGTACATTTAGTAAATATGGTGGCTGGTAATAATAACTCAGAAGTTTAACGCACACATTTTGGAGAGTGCGCGCAGGAATTTCACGAGTTAATTCTAACATGCCCGTTTTACCATCTAACAACAAGCCTAACTGTCAAATGTCATCTATATATGGTTGACATACCTCCAGTTCGCTCCGAGCGTTTTGCTTCGTGCTTGAAGGAGTGGAACTCATTGCCCTCGTCTTTGTTTTTAAAAACTTTGGCAAATTTTCTCCCAACAAATAATCCTGCGGCGGAGCTTTGGCTAATCTTCTCTCAGCACACCTTCTCATTGGAGAAGATTAGCCTGTGTATTGACACAGAACCATCTGGCGGAGGTTTGGCTAATCTTCCAACCTTCGGCAATTCTTTTAGTAAAAAATAATTTACATGACTTCAGCAAACCTACTTCCGCACCGCTCCACTACCGAACTCCCCCCTCCCGAACCGCTACACTACTGATTGTACCTACTCAGTTACGCGGTATCATTGTAATAAAATGAGAAACACAATTTTTAGTTTCTCAGAGAATAGCCAAGGACACTGGTCCACCCAATTATTGATAACCCCAAGCCTAATTTTGCGTATCAAAATTAAGTTGGGCTACTGTAAGTAACCCAAGCCCCAAAAAATTATTTTAATCAAAATTGGAAACTACTTACTACTTAGTAAACGAAGGCTAAGTAAGGTTTATTTTACACCTTCACACACACCACACAGCCCCTCACAAATTCCGAAGACTTGCAGGTAATCTGGTAACATTCAATCATTTTCAGGTGTACGTCTTGATGTAATGTACCGTGGTGCGACGTGATAGACGAGCCATGTTTTCATTTTTTCATATCGAAATCGTGTTTATAAAAATCACAACATTCGCCGAGTTGTTATTTTTCCCATCCCGCTCCAAAGTGCGTGAAAAGGGCTGTTTACCCACTTACACATTTTCCTCAAAGCCGAAACATCAACGATATTTTAACGAAAACAAAAATCCGTCAAGCAAATGTCCGTATTCCCGGGGACTGGCTCGCCGCTACAGGGCCTCGCCATTTGCGATCTCAAGGGAAGACCCAGCCGAAGATCTACTAAAACATACGGATACCACGCATGGAACATCGGATTGAAATAAAAAATCAGATACCACCACTCCAATAGCCTATTTAAGCCAGTAAAACGAAAGGCTTATAATAATCGCCTTATTTATAACAGGGAACAGCGGGTCAATATAGAAAAAGTCAGCGCATCAGGATCGTTAATCAGAATGGGGGTACCTATAGGGGTAATTAATAAATATGTGAAGAAGTAAAGAGTCAAATCGATTAAGGAAAACCCCAAACACAAAACCCAATCACACTCTCAGTCCCAAATTAAGTTAAAAGACTTGTTTCATGGGTGCCGGATACATTTACATCACACGCAGTAAGACCTAGGTCTATAAGCACAAATGTCCCTTGGGGAAGATATTTGGCAAGGATTTAGAAGTCAATTCAAAAATCGAATCCAGGCTCCACGGTGTAGAAAGAAATGACTTGCCTACTGTTTCAATTGGCTCGTCACGAGAAACGACAAAATAATCGTCAGATTTAAATCCTACTCCTAGATAGAGAAGAGAAATTTGTTTATCTGGTTCTGGTTGTTTTTTTTACTTTTTTTTTAAATTGATACGCAAGCATTTGTCCACTATCTCAACTGGTGGATAGTGATGATGCGGCCGAAGTTGTGACATGCTTGCCTAGAAGATACCTATTCACTCTAGAATTGAAGACTCGCAGATTATACAGTGCGGGGAACAAGGATGCGGGCAGCGAGTTCCTTCGCTGTACGGATAACAAACGTTGAAGCGAAACGCATCGACCGGATATGAGGCATGTCAACCATATATGGATGACGTTGGTTCGTTCGTCTCTGGTTCTGGGATTGTGTGTATGATGTGAATGTTTCCGGCACCCGCGACACAAGTACTAACACAAGAGTAAGTGTCAGTTAGTTTTGGCCCAATTTTGTCCAGACGATACTCCCGTTCAAGTACATATCTTCAATAAAAGTGTTTAAAAGAATTGCATGATCTTATTCCCGCATCACCGTTTTACTACCGAACATCTAGACAAACGGCAATGCGGCATCCGCTAATGGTAAAAATACCGACCATCCGCACGAAGCGATTCGCTTCCACTTTCATTATGAGAACTGCCAAGTGGAACGCCTTGCCGTCTACTGTGTTTCCCTAAAAGTATAATATGGGGTTGTTCAGAGTGAATAGGTATTTACCGAGCAAGCGTGCTCCATCTTCGACCGCATCGTCGCTTTCCATCAGGTGAGATTGTGGTCAAACGAAAAAAAAAAAAACAAGAAAAAAGAAAGATTTTTCCGAGACCATAAATATTCCATAAGCGTGGTGGCAAACCGCAATTATTTATTTATTGGTTGCCGCCGATTATAGAGATGTCTGTTGCCTACGTGATTATATCACACCCTGTATTTAAGCCCTGACCCAAAAGGGGGTGTCATTATTTGAATTATTATTTGAAGTAGTTGGTTACGCGTCTTCTAAGCAACGGGTTCGTTTCCCGGTGGGAACACATTTTCTAAGCGAAATTTGTGTATCTGGTTCGGGGTGTGATTGGGACGCGATTTTTTTTTTCAGAAAGTTATTGGTATGGAAAAAAAGCAGGGTCTTCTGACACAGGTATATATTTTGGTTTTGGCTTGATCAATTTCGATAAAATTTATATGGGACCACTTTTTAAGTATAATCTACCAACAAAAAAGAATTCTGAGAATCGGTACACAAATGGGGGAGAAATCGGTGAACACACAAAAAAAAATACATACAGTCGAACATAGTGCCTCCTCCTTTTTTGAAGTTGGTAAAAAAAACAGGGTGTGTCGTAAAGACACACGATAGAAGTGATACTTTTGTATTACAGGGAAACGTTTTAATTATTCGTCACAGTGTTTACCTCGACTTTTCGTCACACAAAAAGGTTGCGGATCGGAATTTCAAAGTCCTCTCATAAGAAAAAAGATCGTTTTCAGAATGATCTTTTTCTTACTGAAAATCAGCCCCGTACAAATCGTTTGTTCGTGCAGTCTTAGCGTTGAACATATTCCAATTGCCAAATATCTCTTATGTACATATCTTATATATTTTGTTTTGTGTACCATAAGATTGTTTTAAATATTTAGCAATAATTAAACGCAAGCAAAGCTTAAAAAAAACCGACTTCACCGCTTTATATTCAACCTTGATTAGATTAGATGTACTAAACACGCATTATTGACGATATTTCAAGAACTACTGATCAGACCTTGATCAAATTTAAATGAGACCAATTGGAAAGCAAATCCATTCAAACAAAAATTTAGAAATCGGTTCAAGTGGAACGAAGATATAAAAAACAAAACAAAATACAGTCGACTTGAGTACCTCCTCCTTTTTTGTGAAGTCGGTAGATAAATGATTTTTCTACACATTTTTTTTATATACTACTCTAAAATGTAGTGAGCTAACGCAAGAGATAACTTCGTTCTCCTACAAGTACAGTCCGTACCTTTGCCATGTAGCCCAGATCTCTCCAGAGACGGCAAATGGAAATATCCTGTAACCGCACACTAAACTGTGATGGACTGTACTCGCAAATATGTCTAGAGGTTTATGATGTAGCCACAGTTAGCTGGAGCTATAACTGGGTACGCCGAGCTATGTAAACAAAGAATAACTTAATAAGTTTATAGTAAAAAACATTTAAAAACAAGCTTTAGATAGGAAAAATCATCGCTTGAGGCGGGGTTGGAACACGCAGCCATCGGGCATGACACTATTGCTCTAACCGCTGAGCTACTCAAGCCCTGCCTGAAACGACGAAATTATCCTTTCCTTATTATGAACGTCTTACGGGGACGTGTGACGTCATCTACCGAAACAGTTTTTAGAAACTACGTCGCTTCATGTCGTTATCATCGTCGAGGTTACTTGCTTATAACTTTCTATATATTTTTTATTTGATTTCTGTATTTTTTGTTCAAGTACAGGATATAACGGATATTATACGTAAGTCTCACCGAACATTGTGAAGTCGTTTTTGAGATAGACCCCGGGACGAAATAGGTCTAAAAACACTACTTGCCGGCAGAAGTGAAAACTTGAACATTAACGTTGTAAACAGCAGGAGCAGGCATACATTTTCGCCGCGCGGTAGAAAGAGAGGGGGATATTACTTCCTCTCCTCCCTCCGCCTTACGAATTTTCGATCAGGTCACGTGTCCTGACGCGAGTTTAACATTTTTTACCCATCCCAAAAAGTGCACAACGCCGCTAAAGAAGTTTTCACTTCAAAAATATTTTGCTCTCGACTTACATGTATAGGAGTCCCCTTAATATTTTTTAATTTATATAATTTTCAATGTCATTACTGGCTTTGGGCCGTAGTTTTACATATTCTATGAGAATTTGAAGTCATTCGCTTATATGGTTTAGACGCTAGATGCCTCTAACAGACGAACGGACGGACGGACAAAGTGCTGAACCCAAGTCAACTTAGTGATCCCGCTTCGCGTCTTCGTTCATTTATAGAACAGCAAAGGAATGGAACGTTTTGCCGTCGTCTGTGTTTCCCGAAAGGTACAATTTGGGTGTGTTCAAAAGTAAAATGAATAGGTATTTTCTAAGCAAGCGTGCTCCACCTTAGACTACATCGCCACTTTCCATCAGGTGTGATTGTGGTCAAACGTTTACTTAGTCAGTAATTTAAAAAAAATCAATAAGATTTTAAAGTTCGCTTTTAGCTATTGTACTCTTACTTGAGGATAGTGAACTAATACTGTATTTCCATACAGGTTAACAAGCCAGGCCAGCACGAGAAAACGCTCAACCAACACAGAAACGCTATCCAATCCTGCATGGAAAGAAATACTTTCATCTACCTTGTATGCCCATTTATTTGCGGCCGCCTGTACAGTACCTAACTTAATTAATCTGTGTGGATGTATGTCCATTCCCTGCGCTCAATTACCTCCCCTATCGCCCACGAACCATGCCGCAATAACACGCAGGCCGGTTCCTTACGGCCGTTGCAATTATTCGCAGGATACTTTGTTTTGGTAGGGTAATGTTGTATCACACGCGAGAGCCACGGAGTGCACTACGAGGGCTACTAGGTAAGCCCGTTTAGTCGAGTTGTGAGACCCTAAAGCGAAACAAGAATAACAACAAAACAAAGAACGCTTTCTCTTAGCCCCATTTAATTCAAATACTTGTATTGTGGGTGCCGGAAACATTTATATCGCACAGACAATCATACCCAGAACCAGAAGCACAAATGACCCTTGGAAAGGAAAATTGTCCCGGGAATCGAACACTTCTGATTATCTAGCATATGCCGTAGGACATAAGGGCGCGTTTGTAGCGGGGTAAAAATCTGACGATTAAGCAAGGTGTGTGCTATACTTTTTTTTTTATTTTGAGGTTGCTCGTAATATTATAAACTTTTTTTTTTTTACTTTTATAGATATCACGATATTGTGTTCCCTATTTTTACCGAAAAAGGAGGAGGTACTATGTTCGACTGTATGTATTTTTTTATGTATGTTCACCGATTTCTCCCCCATTTATGAACCGATTCTCAAAATTCTGTTTTTGTTTGGTAGATTATACTTCAGAGGTTGCCCCATATACATTTTATCGAAATCGGTCAAGCCAAAACCAAAATATAATATAAGTTCAAGCCGGTTTTTTAAGCGTTGCTTGCGTTTAATTATTTACATATTAAGAACAATATAATCCACAATAACTGATCGAGCGAAGCGAGACGAGTTAAGTTGACTTGGGTGGTTCAGCACTTTGTCCGTCCGTCCGTCTGTTAGAGGCATCTAGCGTCTAAACCATATAAGCGAATAACTTCAAATTCTCAGTGAATACGTAAAGCTATGGCCCAAAGCCAGAAATGGCAATTAAATGAAAATAATAAGGGGGCACCCATACATGTAAGTCGGGAGCAAAATTTTTTTTTATCTATCCTTGTAGGGGTATCGTTGAAAAAATGTATGTTGAAAAAAATAACAATTTGGGAGGCCTCCAAAGTCACTGTCATAGGCCTATTTTGTCCTGTCTCAAAAGAGAAAATAAATAATTATTTAAAAAAAAAGTTATTAGCAATTAACATCAAAAGATTTTCTCTATGAGGCAAAATGTAGTCGCGATATCTCAGTTCGGGGCGAATGACTAGTAATAACACAAAAATAACCCTGCATAATGGCTCCGTGAGTTATTCCACGCATGACCGGTGCTGCCAGAACTCAAAACTCCCCGGCAAGTGGGAAAATCGGGTGTACATGGAAAACCTCTTAAATAATCGCCTACCTGACGTTTCCGGGTGTTCGGGTAATATAATCATTTCGTGAAATATCTTGGAAATGAAGGAAATCTGTTCAGGAACTAACACAAAATTATTTAAACGCAAGCAAAGCTTAAAAATCCGACTTCACCGCTTTATCTTCGGAACCCTTAATCAGAGTAAATTAATTAAATATACATTATTGAGGATAACTCATAAACTACTGGTCAGATCTCGATCAAATTTAAATAGGACCACATAGGAAGCACTAACATTCAAATAAAAAAAGAATGATTCTTTTTTTATTTGAATGCTAGTGCTTCCTATGTGGTCCTATTTAAAATCTGTTCACCTAGAAAAAAATCGAAGGTAACACACATGAAAATTGAACGCAATCAAAGCTTAAAAAAACCGACTTCACCGCTTTATCTTCGGAACTTTGATTAGATTAGATGTATTAAACACGCATGCATCATTGGCGATATTTTAAGAACTACTTGATCAAATTTAAATGGGACCAATTGAAAAGCAAAAAAATAATAATTTCATAATCGGTTCACGTGGAACGTAATTATGAGGAAATTACACATAAAAAAAATACAGTCAACTTGAGTACCTCCTCCTTTTTCTACCGACTTCACAAAAAAGTAGGAGGTACTCAAGTCGACAGTATTTTTTTTATTTGTGTTACCTCAGGACTTCGTTCCACGTGAACCGTATTTGAATTTTTTTTTAAAGATGTTGCTTTCCAATTGTTCCTATTTAAATTTGATCAAGAACTGATCAGTAGTTCTTGAAATATCTTCAATAATGCGTGTTTAATACATCTAATCTGATCAAAGTTCCGAAGATAAAGCGGTGAAGTTATTGTTTTTTAAGCTTTGCTTGCGATAAATTATTGTGGTGTCGGTAGGAAATAAAAAAAACTTTTTACGCTGGTAAATTTTTCAGCAAAAGCTTAAAGACTTGTCTATGCTCTGTTTCGAACTAAGTTTGAAACAATAGACAAGTTATTATAACATAAGAGGATTTTCCTGTACCGTGCCAAAGTTAAAAGGTAGGTGGACGCGAGGGACCAAGGGACGGCAATACAAACCAGTAACACATACATACATACATAATTATGCAACTTATACGAAACCGAGGTGATTCCCGTTAAGTATTTCTGGAGGTAAAATTTACCAGTTATAAGTACACCCAATTTGAGTCCAACCGGACATAGGGAAATGGGTCTAATTTATAATTTACAATATTACTTACTACAATATTAATTATACCGAAATTTCATTTTAATAATTAAACGCAAACAAAGCTTATAAAAACCGACTTCACCGCTTTATCTTCGGAACCTTGATCAGATTTAATGTATTAAACACGCATTATTGACTATACGGCTCACGTAGAGAAAAGTTATGAGGTAACAAACATAAAAAAAGAAAAAATAATACAGTCGACAGGAGTACGTCCTCCTTTTTTGGAAAGTCGGTTAAAAAGCTAGAGGTCGATTTTTAAGCCGACTTATTTGATGTGGTCGAGGATGATAAGCAATATATGTCTAGTTTGGGCAACAGAAAAGTATTACTTTTTTCATGTTCAATGATATGGTACCACGGAGCTGGTCTGATGATAGAGACGGAAGATGGCCATAGGAACTTCTAAATTTAAAAAGATAAGCTTATAAAAGTTTAGGCTCGTTTGATTCGTCTTGATAAGTTCTCTGGTTAACTGGTAAAAGCTTGATTTAAAAAAAAAAAAATTAACTAAAAAAGACGCTTTCTTTTTTGACTGTATACGCTTTAATGACCCTTTTAGTATTTATATATGTTGTTGATTTTACCATTAATATAATTAAAAATAAAAAAAATATTTTCAAATAAACAGTATTTTATTAAAAAAAAATTATAATACTACATGTTCACTTTCTAAATTAACTACTACCGTTAATACTTTAGAAAAAAATTTAAAAAACTCAAGTGACAGATGAGGTAGCCAACATTCTCCGCGTGTACTCGATCAATACCATCTTCACTCCTTTCAAGAAGATAGCCCAAATGTTACATAACTCAAGTAGTTTCCGAGGTGCCGATCTCTAAGCGTGGCTCCCTTGGTTTTTTCCCAGAAAAGAACCCTTAGGCTTCCGCGCTAATGTCTCGACGAAGATGTGACGCGAATAGCAATGCCAGCTCCGCTAACATATTTACGATATGCTGCACAAGGCATAGGTGATAGCGGTTTATTGTATAAAGATGTGCTCAATGTATCTCCTTGCCATAGTCTTTGATTGAGAGTTCATATGAAATTCACATATTATTGTTTTTTTGAGAAAGAGTAATGCACAATGTCGTTGCCACCGAAATAATAGGCTAGCTGTAAATATGATGGAAGAGTTGTAGTATATATATATATATATATATATATATATAATGTAGGCTTTTTACAAAACAAATCAAATCAAATCAATCAAATCAGTTTATTGACAACTTATAACATATAACTTACAGATACCTTATATTACATTCTATATTCATTTCATTATATTTTTATTACAATTATATCTATATATTATATTAATTTAAATTCATTATTATTTCAAGGTCTTATAATTATTTATGTACATATTGTGGTAAGGTGAGACTTTTGACGCCCGAACTAGTAATAAAACTGTGTTTCGGGTGCCGTAGCCCTCCGTTTATTAGGTGACATTAAGAGATACATTTTGTATAGATTGTTTAAATTATGACATGACATTTTATATAATATATTAACATGGAATTATGTTTCGTTATATATACAATTTAGTTAATATTATGTTTGTGATAGTGTGGTAGTTTGTGAGTGTGTATGTGTGTGTGTATGTATGAATGTGAGTATTAGTAAGCTATGGAGATTGCGTGGAAAAAGAGTTACTTTATGATTTTTAATAGATTTTCAACGTCATATTTTGTATGCGTATTTTTTTATGCTTGATAGGCAAGCATTTTATGAAAAATAATGATGCAGCCGAAGATATAGCATGCTTGCCTAGAAGATACCTATTCACTCTTGACTTGAATATTCGTAAATTATGCCGTTCGGGGAACAAAGACGAGGGGAATGAGTTCCACTTCTTCGCAGTACGGATGATAAACGTAGAAGCGAAATGCTTCGAGGGAACTGGAGGTATGTCAACTATATATGGAAGATGTTTGACAGTTTGTCTTGTTAGAAACTTAGAACTTCGCAAAGTTTAACTCGAAAAAAAAAACCGGAATTAATTTTTTTTTTCTAAGCCTTAGCAGAACATATTGTTGCATCTATGGTATGGTCGGCACAACAGTAATTTTTAGACGCCCGTAGACGGTGTCGATCACTAAAAAAACTGTGTAACCGACCGTTGCGCGTCGGTTAGGTTACAGCACAACTTGTTTATTTAGAAAACAAAAATGTCATTTAAAATAAGGCATGTTAATTAACACTAAAAAAAGACATTCCTCTGAAAGCAAATGGCATGTACCGCACCTCCAAACGTAATAAGGGACGAGATGAAGACGGAAGGGTAACGCGTTCGCGAGACACCGCTGTATTCTATGAAACACCAGACACTCGGAGCCATACACTCTAGACTATACACTTGAGAATATACGTTACATTCGAAGACTTAAAGCGCTTAGAGTTTTTTTTATACTAGATAGGGTAGCATTTGACCGCTATCTCACCAGATGGAAAGTGACACTACGGCCAAAGATGGAGCATGCTTGCCTAGAAGGTACCTATTCACTCTAGACTTGAAGACACCCAGATTATACTGGTCAGGGAACAAAGACGCAGGCAATGAGTTCCATTCCTTCGCTGTACGGATGATGAACGTAGAAGCATAACGCTTCGAGCGAACTGGAGCTATGTCAACCATAAATGGATGACGTTTGACAGTTTGTCTTGTTGTTTGATGGTAAAAAGGGCATGGAGGAACTATATCATGTAATTCCTGAGCATTATCTCCAAAATGTAAGCAATAGAATACCGATAAGCTTAACACCTTACGTCGGTGACCGAGACTTTGCAAACTGGACTCGATTAGCTTACTGGAATTCTTATCTTACTTCGCGAATGAGTCTTTTGGCTCGCCGATCAATAGATTCAAGAGCCTCTACTGGTACTTGGCGGATCCATCCCAGAGGTGACCGCAGTACTCCATACACAATCGGGCTTGAGCTTGATAAAGGTTAATAAAGCTGCCCCGGAGTGCAGTACTGCCTGACTTAAGCGAGGATGCCCAGTTTCTTAGCGGCCAGTTGTGCTCTATCTTCTATGTATGTGCCAAAATTAAGGTTCGACGAAAAGGTAAAATCGTATTAATAAGGAATAAAGATACAGTAGTGCATTTTTATATAGTTTTAGAATATGGCAATTGGCTTGTTGCCTACTATCCAAGAATACTCAAAATTGTTAGAATTTTACTGGATACCAATGTCGTCTGCAAACATAAGTGCAGGGGCTGATCTAATTCCAGTCCATTCACCGCGACTGAAGGCACTGATTGGGTTAAGGACATGTAATTCAGTGTAAGGACCCTAACCGCCTTTAGAGGACGTACTATGTAGTAGATACTCGTGGAGAGCGATTCGCTCTAAAACAAGCTATCTTATATATAATCTAGACAGTTTTAGAACAAAACATGATATGAATAGATTTAACATCTAATATCACAGGGTGATGACGTAGTTCATTACGTCGCAGGATTTTTTTTCTCATTGCCCTCGTCTTTGTTCCCCGAACGGTACAATCTGGGAGTCTTTAAGTCAAGAATGAATAGGTACCTTCTAGGCAGGCATGCTACATCTTCGGCCGCATCATCACTTTCCATCAGCTGAGTTTGTAGTCAAATGCTTGCCTATCAGGCATAAAGAAAAGAAAGGATTTAGTACTGTTTAAAATTCTAGGTTGGACTGAACCTATAATTCATTTATTTCAAGTAACTGACTTATCAGTCACAATTATTAATTAATTAATTAGTCACATTATAATAGCATTACGTTAAAATAATATTCAAAACAAAATTACAATTACATATTAAATACTAGAATGAAATCAATACAATTACAATAATATCAATACATAATTAAAATTAAGTCGGGATATTGTTTCATCTATCTGCCTTTACGTTGCCTCTATGTGCGCAACATACAGTCTGCAGCAATCAAAATCAAAATCAAAATCGTTTATTCACATGTGCCCCAAAGAGGCACTCATGAAAGTTAATAAATCTATTGCCAGATTCGCAAAATTACAGCCATCTCGAGAAGAACCTGGCAAGAAACTCGGCGGCGCATTTTTTTTTCATTCATTTTTTTTTTAAAACATCCTTAATTTCTAATCCATAATTTTCAATGAAACCTAATCATCATCAATCAATCTAATGGGCAAGCGTGACGCTTACCATCACGCTAGCGATTTGCTCGTCAAATCCGCAGCCATAGGGGAGCATGCCTGAACGGTACAATCTGGGATTTTTCAAATGAATAGATAACTTATGATGAAACCTATGATGAAAAAAAACGAGCCCAAACTTTTTTTTGTATCCTAGATAGGCAAGCATTTGACCGCTATCTCACCTGATGGAAAGTGATGATGCGGCCAAAGATGGAACATGCTTGCCTAGAAGGTCTATTCACTACCTATTCACTCTAGACTTGAAGACACCCAGATTATACCGTTCAGGGAACAAAGACGCAGGCAATGAGTTCCACTCCTTCGCTGTACGGATGATGAACGTAGAAGCAAAATGCTTCGAGCGAACTGGAGGTATGTCAACCATAAATGGATGACGTTTGACAGTTTGACTTGATAGGGTTGCGTCGATTTATAAGAGTTCTCGTGACCACCTTCCAGCTCTATCATCAGATCAACGCTGTCGTTATAATAATATTTGCATTGTCAACCAATTTGCGTATGCAAGCAAAATGTCAGCTCAATCGGAAACCGGAAAGTGGGTCAAATTTAAATTGCAAGATTTGATTACATACAGACACCGGACATTGTAAAAAATACTCGATTGACTGCAGCATATCACGTTTGAATAGGGATGATGCCTGGGTAAAAAAAATCGAACTAGTCCGTCAGTTAGATTATGAAAAAAATTGCACATATTTTTATTTATTTTTTTATTAATCAGGACACTATCCAATAAACAAATTTGGTTTCCTTATGAAAAAAGTTAACTCACCAAATTGTGTGTTTTTTTTTAAACAAACGCATTCACAGCCCCACACTAAGTTCAAAGACTTGTATCGTGGGTGCCGGAAGCATTCACATCACACACACATTACAGCCAGAACCAGAAGCACAAATATCCCTTGGGAGGAATTTGTGCTCCTGCCGGGAATCGAAAACAGGACCCACGGCGCAGAGGGCGGACACCTGTCCACTGCGCCAACTGGGTCGTCGTTACACACAATTACGTGAAACATTGGAAGATGTCTACCACTTGTTGATGGAGTGTGACCGAACCAAAATCAAAGAGAGTAATTTGTGTAAAAGTATAACATACATAGAAGTAACATTGGAAGTTATACTCATATTTTAGCAAACCCATCAGCTGATGTGGCACTTTCTCTGTACAATATAATTTTGATCAGATGAAGACAAAGATATGATGGGTATGATGGGGCTAGCATACCAAAATAGGTAAAAATCCCAAAAAAAGTTGAATAAAAAAATACGTGTGGCACTCGGGGACTGCCGCGGTAAAGCTATTGCATAGCATTTTTGATCAACTTATGCAATTATAATTATTTATTTTATTTATGCAGTATTTTTTTTCCTGCCACCTAGAGGCGAGTTGCTGAACTAAAGAGACAAGCGTGATATTTCAAAAAAGTCATTAAAAGTTCTGCTATTCATCGATAGATGGCAAAACTAAAAAGTATCACCGCTGTGCCGGTCGGAGTGGGGGGTGTTAGGTTATTTTAGTTACGGAATTTCTGGATTCGGTCTCCACGCTCAAGGCCCGCGATAGAAGCTGTGCAATAGCTTAAAAAAATATATACCTCACCTGATGGTAAGCGACGATTCGGTCGACGATGGAGCAAGCTTGCCTAGAAGATACCTATTCACTCGCGAATTAATGACTCCCATATTTTATTTATTTAAAAAATCAATAGAAATTTACCAAAAGAGCGTCAAAGTTCAGGAGTGGGGGGCTCGTGACGTCACGCCTCAGTAAAAAGTGTACTGAGGCGTGACGTCACGCGGAATTTTAACGCACTATATTTTCGTATTTTTTTGTTTAATTGACTCTCTGAGATCTCTCTCTTTCTCTTCCTGACTAAATATCCCACATAGTGGTGTGGTCAGCCTTCCTACTTTCCATTTCGCTCTGACTTCTTAGGTAGGTGTACTTCTGTAGGTCTATTCTGGTCGACAAACTGCGATTGTTCGAATTGATGCGACGTCGATACAGTCGGTCGGTTAAAAGTTCAGTCGTTTCAATGGTTGATAAGAAAAGAAACTCGTTCGGTTTCGTCGTTGTAAATATAATCGATGCCCGGAATAGACCCCCAGTTTCGGATAGCTCACATTCCCTCACGTCCTTCTGCACTACTCCTTTCTATCTTGTCTGTCTTTAATTTGACAAATGATGGACTAAATTTAATTCAGGCAAAGCCTATTGCCGTTATGACTTCTCCTTTATAAATACATCTGATAATATATTTTTCAAACTTCGAAATTTTCCACAAAAAATACAGTAAGTAAAGGTATCACCACCTCCCTGTTAATGTTTACCAGGACGGTATCACATATTCAGCTGAAATTCTACCCAAATACAAACAAATAAAAAACTATCGATCATGTTTGTACACACGGGCGTGCCGATCGCTCCCCGAGCGGCGGTTTACGCAAGTATGTACGGCCCTTAATGACTTCGCTGTTTCATGCGGAAAAAACCCACACTTGTGGACACACCCTTGTGTCTGCTTGTGTGCGTGTTTATGATCTCTTATCCTATACTAGTTGTTATCCGCGGCTTCGCCCGTGTAATTTTAAAAAATATTATTTAACGGATCGAAATATGATTTAAGCCACTCTATATATATATATATATATATATATATGTATATATAAAAGAAAGTCGTGTTAGTTACACTATTTATAACTCAAGAACGGCTGAACCGATTTTGCTGAAAATTGGTGGAGAGGTAGCTTAGAAGCAGGAGACGGACATAGGATACTTTTTAGGAACGTGGTTTTTTTTTTACATTTCGACATGCTTTCCATTTTCTCATACGTCACTCGGATTCGGTAAAGTACTAGGCAAACATAAACATGAAGGAGGTAATAATATAGTCACGTGGCATTGTAACGCATGCCGGGTATGGCTTCCTAAACATGCACATTCATTGACTGTTAGGCGGAACGAAGGTCGCCGAGACAGCTGACATAATATAAATTTATCACAATTTTTAGAAGGAGTTCAGTCACATAGACACGTACAGAATAATTATTTTAGGAATCAATCCAGGCGTTACAGAGAACTCAACAACCTCGTTTCAAATTTACTCACACATATATATTTCACGAACACAAACATTGATTTAAGTACATAAAATTAAAAAAAAAACGCGTACGCCATAAAAAAAAATTCTGGCGACCATACAATGATTTATTACGTAACGCGGTCCCAGACGACAAATTCAAAAACGCTATTGGCAATTGGGACCGCCGCGAAATCGTCTCCAATCTTCTCAGTGTGAAGTATGATGGAAAAGGAAGATCATTTGTATGTAACAATCGAGTTAAAACGGCTGAACAGATGTTGATAAAATTCGCCAGAAAGATAGCTTTACAGGAAAGAGGCATTTTATGCCTAGAGTGTTTACCGCCCTCGCTGCATCATCTCGTGGTCAAAAGCTAGCCTATCAGAGATAAAAAATATATGAATAAAAAAAACGCTTTTACACCCACAGCCTCACACTAAGTACGGTAACTTGTGCCGTAAGTGAAACATTCACATCACACAAACACAAACTTTCGCATTTATAATATTAGTAGGATATACATGTTGCTTTTTCAACCGACTTTAAAAACGGACGTTCTCAATTCGATTGTTTGTATTACTTTTTTTTGTATGTATTTTACGCGAAATCTCCGCCAATTATGAATCGATTTCGCTGATTTTATTTTGTTTGGTAGATTATACTTCAGAAGTAGTCCCATAAAAACTAGCCAAAACCAAAATATAAGCGTTGAAGTCAGTTTTTTAAAAGCTTTGCTTGCGTTTAATTATAATTATGTTGTGAATGTTTTGTAACGCGAGGGAAGCTGCGGCTCACAGGTAGTTCACTAATATATGAATTGTTTAAATTTAGGATGTATACATACTATAATAGCAACCTAACCGAATGACAAACGCTTGACGAGTACATTCATCGGCGGTGCCAACATAACGACGTTAGCGCAGGGCTTTCATCTAAGGACGTGTGTCGACTGTCGACTACTGACAGCCTTTATTTAGTTTTAACTATCTATATATACTAGTCGTTCGCCCCGAAATGAGATCTCGCGCCTATATTTTGCCAAATAGAGAAAAACTTTTGACTTAATATATTGTTGGGTACGGTAGCGAGGTTGCAGTGTGAATTAAAGATGTTAGTTATTTATAATAACTATCACTGTTTATTGTTCATGTAAAATGTTCTTATGTTAAATGTAAATGAATTGTTAATGTTAGGTTGAATGCACCCGTGTGCCGCGGTAGCCAAAAGTGCACTAAATAGTAGATATTTAATTATTTAGGTAATGCGACATGGTGCAAAGTGCTGTGTAAGGTGTTCGGGTTATATCCCGAACATATATATAACTTTTTTTTATAATAATTGTTTGATTTCTATATTTGTTGTTCAAGGACAGGATATAATGGATAATATACGTAAGTTTCAGCTTTATATGTGAAGCCGTTTTTGAGATAGACCCCGGGACAAAATAGGTCTAATAACAGTGACTTTGGTGGCCTACCAAATTGTTATTTTCCAACATAGATTTTTTCTAAATCCGGTTTCTTGCTTAACTTAAAAACATCTTTTCAACGACACCCCACAAGAGTTTTCTACAAAAATAAAATATAGATTGCTCCCCACTTACATATGTGAGTGCCCCCGTAATATTTTCATTTATATCATTTTATTTGTCATTTCTAGCTTTGGGTCATAATTTTACATATTCTCTGAGAATTTGAAGTTATTTACTTGTAAGGCTTAGACGTTTAGATGCCTCTAACAGACGGAAGGACGGAGAAAGTGCCGTATCTCCAAAGTCAACTTAGAGATCTCGCTTCGCTCGATCAATAACGGCAAGATAAGTATTTTATTGATAATTATGAATATTAATCATTTATAATTATCAATCAAGAACTGATTAATTATCTAATACCTTTAAAAGAGCAATTCTTCATATATATATTTATCATGAAAATCGTTAGAACCGTTTCCGAGATTCAGATTGTATATATATATAATATAATATATACAATCTGAATTTCGGAAACGGCTCCAACGATTTTCATGAAATTTAATATTTAGGAGGTTTCGGAGCTATAAATCGATCTAGCTTTATTAAACGTATTAGCAATTCAGAGAGTCAATGCCGCCAGCATAATGGAAACGCTACCCACTGCTAGTGGGCTCAAGCACTTGAGTTTTTTTTTTTTTTTTTTATTTGTGACAGACTAGTGTTTGACCACTATCTCACCTGATGGTAAGTGACGATGTGATCGAAGCTGGTAAACACACTAGATCTGGAATACGCAGGCACTCAAGGATAACTGCCGGAATACCGTATTTGGCTTTAAGCTCGATGTCTTTTTAACAATTATTTAAATATCAACTAAGGCTATCTACGGACATAATATCTTCATCGCATGCCATAATCAAATTGTTGAATATAAACAATACAATTGATTACGACACACCCTTAACTCGCCCTGCCGACATACGAATAGCGAATATTAATAAGTCCTAATCAGAGTTCGGTGTGTACGTGCCTTTACAACGAAAACTGATTTTGAATGTGCCGAATTGTTTCTTGGAGGTGAGGTAGAACAAGGCGTGGTTGCCGAGAGAGTGAAAATATGGCGTTGACATATTTAAAGCAAAGCTTAAAAAAACAACATCACCGCTTTCTTCGGACCTTGATCAAATTCAATGTACTAAACACGCATTATTGACGATAACTCAAAAACTGCTGTACAGATCTTAACCAAATTTAAATGGGACCAAAGGGAAAGCATCAGCTTTCTTACAAAAAAATCTTCAAAATTGGTTCACGTGGAAGGAAGATATGAGGTAACACACATAAAAAAAAGAAAAAGAAAATACCTCCTGCTTTTCTCACTTACGAAAATTAATTTTATCAGCCGTGCCCCGCGAAAAGTAGCATTTGTGTTAATAATAAGTATAAAGTATGTACATACAAAATTTTATCCAAATCCGTTAAGCTGTTAAAGCCTGATGAAAAACAAACATAAACACAAACTTCGGGTTTCTAATATTAGTGTGATAATGATGGATTATTAACTGACAATCATTATTGGATGTGTATGGATGTAGGCAAATAATAACTAGAAAAAAAGCAAAAACTTGAGAGGTGTCAAGGGACACCCGGATGGAACGAAGTTCAATTTCCGTCTAGCCCCATTTCGCAACGCGCGATAAGGAACTTTCGTTCCAAAATTAAAAGGAACATGCAAAAACCAACATCACGCGGTGTTCCCAGGCGGTCACCCATCCAAGTACTGACCGCGCCCGACGTTGCTTAACTTCGGTGATCGGACGAGAACGTGGTATGGCTTACAACTATAGCAAAAAGTGTCGTTACAACTTTTGGTCTTAATTTTTCCGTCTAGCCCCCTTTCGCAACGCGCGATAAGAAACTTTCGTTCCAAAAAAGCAATAAATAATTTTCTAAATCGGTTTATAAATGACGGAGTTCTGAGGTAACAAACATAAATAATTTAACACAAGCAAATCTTTAAAAGTCGTGTCCGTTAAAAAAGCATACACATCGAATAGTGAACAAGGAGGTTAAAAAGGAGGTCCAGTTTTTTATTATTATTTACCAGCCGTGCCCCGCGGCTTTGCCTGCGATAATTAAGTAAAAAAGTGGCCCATGTGTTATTCTGGAACCTAAACTATAAATATTTTAAATTTCATCGAAATCAGTTTATTCATTACGGAGATAGGTGGTAACAAACATTCACACACACACAAACTTTCACATTTATAATATTAGTAGGATTTTCTTGTACGATATTTAATCTAGATATTGTACGAACATTAAAAAACAATGTCACTGACCTTTTTTTAAAAAAAGCGAATAGTTTATGAGTTATCAGAATTTTTGACCATTTTCGTAATATTTAGATACGAGCTGATACAGACGTTATTACAATGACGATTAGTGCCCGTCCACTGGAGCGGAGAGTCAATACTAACCAAATAATTATAATTTAAGCTCCACTCTGCTCCGCTTCAGAGCACATGAAATCAAAATCAAAATCGTTTATTCACTAGGCCCCCAAAGAGGCACTCATGAAAGTTAATGACTCTACTGCCATATTCGCAAAATTGCAGCCATCTCGAGAAGAACCTGGCTAGAAACTAGGCAGCGCATTTTTTTTTCATATATATATATTTTTTATTCATCCTATATTCGCTAGAAAGCGCCTGTTTAGTTTGCCTACATGCAACCTTGTCATTAACGTAGTCAATCGTTTTATAAGCTTTCTTAATTAATGCCCGTTTTATTACAGATTTAAACTTTCCCAGTGGTCATTTAGTTCCAATTTTATGAATTTTATTGTAAAATGATTGCCATAAAAGATTTGTTCGTTTTGCTTAATCTAAATGCACGCACTGAAATTTTATGCTTATATCTAGTATTAAGGTTGTGTGCGACGCTTCTTAATTTATATTTATCAATGTTTTTGCAATAGCATGGATTTGCAAACTGAATTAAAAAATCATATATTTTAACGAGGAGGGTGAGGTGGAGCCTAGCGGGGCTCGTCGCCACTCGCCAGTGCGCTAGCTCCGCACATCCAGTCGCAGTATCTAACCCCGCTCCGCATACTCCCTCGCTCCACTCCGCTTCCTCGCTCCGCGTCAATGTACAAACAGAGTTCGCAACGCAGCTCCGCTTAGTCGCCTCGCTCCAGTGAAGGGGCAGCCTTAACCCTGGCTAGCTGCGGCCGCGGTTAACCACAAAAACCACAGGCAGGTAGGGGTTAAACGATCGTGGCTTTGTTCAACTATTCATTGAATTTATTTTGTATACCATTTCTCTTACTCGTGTCCAACTTGTCTTCTGATTTTATCGCTGTACCGAAATACAGCGGTAGTTTGTATTTGTTTTAATTTTGGCTTCGCAATCTTGTGCATTTAGCCAGTGTCTAGTAATTAATATTTTTAGAGTATAATTAATATTTTTAAATTAATATTGTCTTATTCACAAGTCATAGTCGAGTAAATTAAGTAAAGCCCCAGTAAACTGTTAGTGGTATTTTGGAGCGAAAGCGAAAATCACGTTTTGCAACTTGTATGATTTGCCTACAACAATGCACGTTTACGAACTATTAATAGTTAATATTCCACCATTATTACAAAGTTTTATCAAATAATATATTATCGACGCCTACATTTTTTCACATTCATGTCAATACTCCAGTCATAGTTCACCAACTGTGTTTTAGTCTGGGCTCCAAGTCTCTTAGCTATAGATCCGCGATATCGCAACATTTATTTTCAGTTGCATGAAAATCGATAGTTTTTATTTGTTTGTTCGATATTTTGGTTCAGGCCGATGGCTTGCTATCAGTAGATATTTTTTTCAAATTTCCAATTCTGTTAATTATTATTTGCGATACGTTAATATTTACTTTATCTGTTTTCTGCTCTATATTATTTTGCCATATAACTGATAGCAGAATGCCTAATTTGTTACTGTAGTCAGTATACAAATCAGAAGCATTGCAGTACTGTCGTTACACTTGTCAATAGCTTAGAGACTCGGGGCCCTGGTCGTATAATACTCGTAGGTAAGTACTACTTACTTGTAGAGCAGTCATTCGCACACACGACGTAAACTTACCTGAAAATAAAGATTAAATAATTTAGTTATATTTATTAATAAGTACAAATAATATGGAATTAGGATATAAATATAATAATAATAATAATATTTATTTCCATATTTATACAGTTCTATTACATGGATTTCTAACTTCCACACTAGGCGGACCTGTGTTGTGGAAGGTAGCCTCTTTCGTTATACATGTTTACAGTTGGAAACAAATAGGACATTATTGCAAGAACAATATTTACAGCTTACAACTTTTAAATAATTAAAAAATAAATGAAGTAGTATCAATTTGTGGAGCTGTGGTAGTAATAATAATTAATAATAATATGGGAAAGACGGTAATGCATGTATGCGTGTTTGAATTCTATGATGTATGTATGTGTGTGAAGTGTGTGTGTGTGTAATGTGTATGTGTGTAATATGTATGTGTGTGTGTGTAAGAAAGCCTCATTTAATTTGTGGATCAATTACGTCATTTATAGTAAAGTCTTCTTTACTTAAAACGACGCAAAGTGGCAACATGGGACTTCTTTGAGCTAACAATATCATATAGGTTGGGTTCTTTTTTATCTTTATTGCTCAAGTTTTTTTTTTAATAATCCACCTTTATAACTAATGTTTTATCACAAATATAACGAATTTCCTAAAACTAAATAAATCTATACAGCAAACACCTAAATCGGTATCTAACACTAGCCTTCAAGTCAAGAGTGAATAGATATTTTCTAGGCAGGTGTGCTACATCTTCGGCCGCATCACCGCTTTCCATCAGGTGAGGTAATGGTCAAACGTTTGCCTAAACTGAATAAAAAAAACGAACCATGTCTTAGGTAAACCATTTGGTTATACAAGCACTCTTATCTGCTGTCATCCGTCTGTCCACGTTCCCTTTGAATCATGTCAGGCTATCCCAATTTCCCGCGCTGTGATTTGCTAATGCAAGCCGGAAATGGCGCCGCTCGTGACGTCATCGCCCATCCTGTTTCAGTTCTGCTACAGTACTATGATATTATTATTGGATATCGCTTTAGTGCACATAAACTCTCATGGAGTTTAATATAGGTTAAGTATTATTTTTTGGGCTTTCGCCTTCAAAGCAGGTGATCGGTTCGATTCCCGACGGGAACACAATTTTTCACCCACAAGGAAGATTTGTGTTTCAGGTTCTGGGTGTGATTTGTGTGTGCATTGTGAATGTTTCCGACTTTCACGACACAAGTTATTAATCTGATATATATATATATATATATATACATTATTGTATATACTAATGAGTGACGAAACGAGCAAGTTGCTCTCCTGATGGTAAGCTTCATGCTTGCTCATTACAGTGTCACTCAGAGATTATTTAACTTATTGTAAGGCTGTGAGTTTTAATTTAAAGCGTTTATATTTAAAAGAAATAAATGAAATGGACGGATCATATAGACACACTAGACTCTACAAGATACCTCGGCACCACTCCAGGCGGGCTTCACCCTCTTCAAAATCAATCTCTCCAATAAGATCGAAAATAACTAGTTTCAAATGAAGTCATAATATTTTTGCCTACGGAGGGCCAGATATTCGCACAGTATGGGAACTACGTTTATGTAAAATAATTTGATCGCTAACAAACCTTAAAAATACCAACTTCTCCGCTTTATCTTCGAAACCCTTGATCTAATTAAATTAATTAAATATTAATTATTGAGGATAACTCAAAAACTACTAGTCAGATCTTGATCAAATTCAAATGGGACCACATGGAAAGCACCAGCTTTCAAATAAATAAGTTACTTGTTAAAAACTTTTAAAAGACAAGCTTTTAGAATTCCGCCATATTGGATTTAAAGTGACGTCACTTTTCGAGTTCTTCTCAGCAAGCCCTTTGATTTGATACCCATGTTGTAGGAGTGCATTAAAAATTAGTTGACCGCCATTTTAGGTGTTGCGCCATTTTGGATTTAGAATGACACAGCTAACATTGTCATGCATTGTATAAAATAATACTTTGTATTTTTTTTATCCACTTCATAAGATGAGATAAACAAAGGTAATACATAAAGTTTCACAATAGGCGTTCTTATAACTAATCTCTACCAGGCATACCCCACGAATAAAAAAAAATAGCTTTCCAATTGTATCCTCCTAAATATTTTAATTTATATAATTGTTATTGCCATTTTTAATTTTAGGCCTTACATACTCCCTAAAAATTTGAATTTAATCACTTGTATGTTTCACACTCTAAATGCCTCTGACAGACGGACTGACGGAAGGCAAAACCTAAAAATATAAAGTACTAAACCACCTAAGTCAATTCAAGACTTCCCTTTGCTCGACCTCCTTTCGATCAATAATTTAGTTGCTCTACTGCATGTAAACTGTATAGTGCATTATCGGAATTAAAATATGGCGCCCAACAGCGAAGTTATTTTTAAATCCGCACTCGCAGTAAGTATGCCGGATTTGACCCGCATCGCAAACGTAATGAGAGTTGGCGGAGGATTCGATATTTCTTCCTTTTTAATCGAAAATCCTTTTTAATTTGCACGAGAAATGAAGGAAATCTGTATTTCCAAGCACAGAAGTAGATAAGCAAGTTTTTTTGTAGCAATTTGTTTTTGTTTACAGATTTTAAGAGCAAATTCACTAAAAATTATGAGAAAACATAAACGCTTTCACACTCACAGCCCCAGATTAAGTTTGATAACTTGTGTTGTGGATGCCGGGAACATACACATTACACACACAATCACAACCAGAACCAGGAACACAAATCTTCCTTAGGGAGAAAACTTGTGTTCCCGCCGGGAATCGAACCCGATACCCCTTAGAAGGCAACCGTGCGCTATGCAAACGGGCAGAACAAACTTCATGTGGGGCTGTGAGTATGGAAGCTTTTTGGTTTATCTCGAGGTGAATTGTTTTTCTTGTTTGGAAGGCGAACGAACTTTCAACCAACTAAGGCAAATGTTTCAAAATTCAGATATTTTGCAATTATATCCTGGTCATCTTATCAATATGTAACAATGATGAAAAAATGGCGTTGCTGATTTTGTATATTATTCCAAAATCTGTAATTCTTCGAGTGTTAATGTTTTTTTTTTTTTTTTTTAACTGTGATAGGCAAACATTTGACCACTATCTCACCTGATGTTAAGTGACGATGCGGTCGACGATGGAGCACGCTTGCCTAGAAAATACCTATTCACTCTCGACTTGAAGACTCCAAGATTGTACTTATCTGGGAACACAGACTCTGGCAAGGAGTTCCACTCCTTTGCAGTGCGCATCATGAAAGTGGAAGCAAAACGCTTCGTGCACATTTAAGGAATATCAACCATGTATCGGTGTCGCAATGCAGTCTGTCTGGTGGTTCTATGATGGAATGGGGATGGAGGAACTAGATCGTGTAATTCCATAGCACACTCTCCGAAATGTATCCGATAAAATACCGAGAGTACTGTGTAATAATGGTGGATTATTAACCGTTAATAATTTGTAAACGTGCATAAGTGTAGGCAAGTGATACCAAGTTGAAAAACGTGATTTTTGCCTTCGCTACAAAACTCCAATAGGAGTTCTAGTAAAGTATCTACCATTTCACTAGGGCATGACTTGACTATGATCGGACCTTGACTCTTTCACTTGACTGTGATTAGGACTTTTAATATGAAATACACTTGAAATATTTTATTACTTGACACTGGCTAAATACACAAGATTGCGAAGCCAAATAATATATAAATTTTCAGACATGTTTCTATCCTGTAGTTAACGAGTGTAACGATTGAATAAGTTTCATACGATACGTATTCTCCTCGAAAATTATGGCGTTTTGAGTTTCAATTAGATTTTTCGGTAATAAATACTACGTGTAAGAATACATAAGTTACTAGCCGTGCCCTGCGGCTTCGCTCGCGTTGATTTAAGTTAAAAAGTAGGCATCATCAGGCGAGTTCACGACGGAAGGTCAAGGCGCTTACTTCAGACGTGAACACGCTCGGCGCGACTTTGTTCCCCGAATGGTAATCTGGGAGTCTTCAAGTCGAGAGTAAATAAGGTAACTTAGGCAAGCATGCTACATCTTCACTTTCCATCCGGTGAGATAGTGGTCAAATGCTTGCCTATCGAGCATAAAAAAAAACAATTTATTTATAAATTTTTCATACCAGATCACATATGCAAACACCTTACCCCGACTTCCCAAACGGACTGGCTACATAATCGGATGACTGCAAATCCGGCCAATCGAGAAATACGCTTCTAATTCGATTGTACGATTATTCGATTGAAAAATAATCGGTTTGTTTGAGATGAGAGGTTATGATTGGATAGATTTTAATTGGGCGTACAATTTTGGCTTCCGCACCCCAGGGGTCCAAAAGGTGTTTAAAATATCGTGTCCTTCGGCTCGTGCCGATTTAGCCCGGGGTATCTTACGACTCTCGAATTCCTTGAGAGTAATTATGACAGCCATTTGATTAAATAAATACATAGTAAAATTCTTTTTTCTTTACTTCCACGTTCTGTTTGAATAATTAAACGCAAACAAAGGTTAAAAGGACTTCTCCGATTTATCTTCGGAACCTTGATCAGATTTAATGTATTAAACACGCATTATTGACAATATCTCAAAAACTAGTGATCAGATCTTCATCAAATTGAAATGGGACCACATGGAAAGCACCAGCTTTCAAATAAAAATATAATCATCAAAATAGGCTCACAACAAATAAAGATACGAGGTAACCTTTGAAGTCGGTTAAAAACGAAAACATCATCAATGTAGTCCTCAGAATAAGCATATTGAGGATAACTCAAAAACTACTGGTCAGATCTTGATCAAATTTAAATTGGACCTTTCAAATAAAAAAATTATGGTAACATACAAAAAAAAAAAATACAGTCGAATTGCGATTTAAAAAAAGGAGGTTCTCAATTTGTCTGTGTATTTGTATGTATGTTACGTGATATCTCCGCCAATTGTGCATCGATTTTGATGATTATTTTTTGTTTGGTAGATTATAGTTCAGAGGTGGTTCCATATAAATTTTCAAAATCGGATCGACCAAAACCAAAATATAAGCGGTGAAGTCGGTTTTTTAAGCTCTGCTTGCGTTTAATTACATATTCTTATGTAACTATACTTGTGCTAACTGCGCCCCGCAGTTTTACCCGCGTAAGACCTGGACCCACGGCAGTTCAAGGATATAAAGTAGGCTACTTTTTATCCCGGAATCGCCTGGGTCCGAAATGTGTTTATCCAAAGGTATCAGCCAAATTTCATTAAAACTGATCCAGCCATTTGAGCGTGAAGAAGTAACAAAAAAACACACTCACAAACTGTTGCTTTTATAACATTAGATAGATAGATAGATAAACACTTTATTGAACACCTTAACAAATACATGACAAGGAATAATGATCTAGAAAAAACAAAAAAAGTGTAACAACAGGCGGTCTTATCGCTAAGAGCGATCTCTTCCAGACAACCTTTAGTGTGACTAAAGTTGTATTGGACGTAATAAAGCACTCATTCGCCCTTCGTCTCCTCGTCCAAGCTTTTCCTCTACAGGGCCCAGTCTGTAGTTACTTGTCAAAAATTACTAAAAGTTTGCATCCCCGTTGCACGCATAGTCTCTTATCATACACACGAAGTACCCGTTGGCTAAGTTGGGTGAGCACTCGCCTTCTAAGCAGGGGGTTAGATTCCCGGCGGGGACACATGTTTTCTCCCCAAGCATAATTTGTGTTTCTGGTTGTGATTGTGTGTGTGTGATGTGAAAGTTTCCAGCACCCACGACACAAGTCATTGAATTGCCTTAGTATGGGGACATGAGTGTAAAAGCGTTTATGTTCATGTTTTGAATATCGAACCAAAAACAAGTAATCAAACCCTTTAAAACCAATTTCGTGTTCAATAAACAAATAAATCGAAGTACACGCTAGCAATGAGCTGATCAGCCGGTAACAAGGTGAGCAGCGAGCGACCTACTTCTGCATTAGCAATCAGCAATTCGCGCCCGTTGCAGGAAGTAGGGGAAATGTGGAATATAGTGATAAAGCTGCGCTTCCACTACATCAGTATAGGAGCGTCGCATCGCGTCGGCATCGCTTGCTACACATTCATATTGTTATTAATAAGCTTTTTATGAACGACGTCTTATTACTTTGCGTTATTCCTATCCATCCAAAGGTTGTCTGGAAGAGATCGCTTTCAGCGATAAGACCGCCTATTGTTACACTTTTCTAAAAATGTACTGTTAAAATTTTACTATTTGTGTTATTTATTATTTAAAGTGTTCAATAAAGAGTATATCTATCTATCTATCTATCTATCTATCTATCATATTGGTCTTATAGCGCGGACGCCAACAGCTTCTAGGGTCGATTCATATTACTTTGTATAAAATAAGTACGCAATCTACGGGCCTGTATTTCCTAAAACTAAACTAAAACTATATACAGCAAAGACCTAAGTTACCTATAAGACTCAAGGTGACCGAGACTGCAATTTGGACTCGACTAGCTTACCATCGCCAATGAGTATTTTTGCTCGCCGGTCGATGGACTCAAGAGCTTCAAGCTGGTACTTAGCGGAACCATCCCACAGGTGGCCGCAGTACTCCATACACGAACGGAGCTTACACAAGCATCAGCAATCCAGCAAGCGCCAGTTGCATGAAAACGGAAGCGTTTCGCATCGCTTTGCGCATCGCATCAGCTTAACCGGCACTCAAATACATCGTAAATCTAGTATATTAACTCCATGACGGCAAGGCTGGTTTACTTTGCATATTTTCATAGTTTAATGAGTTACGGAATCTTCCTATGGGGATCTGCTGCCGATGTTGAAACTATTTTTATTCAACAAAAGAGAGCAGTTCGTGCAATATATGATATGGGGCCGCGCGAATCTCTCAGGGAATTCTTTAAAGAAACAGGCATACTTACCGTGCCTACGCTTTACATCTTTGAAAATATTATGCATGTTCGCAAACATATTGGTAAATATAAATTAAGAAGCGACGCACACAATCTTCATACTAGATATAAGCATAAAATTACAGTTAGATTTTACAATAGAATTCCTAAAATCGAAACTGTACTACCACTGGGAAAGTTCAAATCTGTAATGAAATGGGCATTTTTGATTTATTGATTTTTCATGCTATACTCGTTTCAGATGACGTCATCGACAAACCTTCAAAATCGCATTTCTATAGAAATGGATAAAATCCAATTCTCACGCTGCACTCGCTTCGATGCCGACCAAGTGGTCGCGCATCTTTACATTTCCCACGGCTTATTGCCGCCTAGTCATGTCAGTATACTGCAGGACCATTTTATAAGTTACATGGACTTTTTATTAGCACTAAATAGCATGGAAAAGCAAATGTTTTCGGTATTTTCTTCTTTGCAGCTGAGTAGCGTCCTGGTTCAGGTAATTGATAAATATTTTTATGTTGTGAGTCATTTGTGTTGATGTGAGTCCGTGTTATCTCAAAAAATCCGGTCCCAACGGAAGATCGGCGCTGATCTTTTGATCAGCATTTAAGCTGAGTTGGAACTGATATGTGGCAATGTCACTTTACAATTTTATTCATTTATAAACCTTTATTTTCTTTTAACGCGACCCTATCTTGCCCCACCTCAGCGAGGGACTGCTCACGAAGGGGTCTGAGTCTTTGAGCCGGGTTTGAGCCCCACATACCCTTTCCTTCACCCCTAGAAGGAAGGTAAGCGCAAGCCATTTTCCCATCCAAAAAAAAAAATGCTTGCACGGCCCCATACGTCTGGGGGGTGGCCTTGATGAGCAAGATCACCCCTCCATGGGCGCATTGACCTGGAGGAGTTTTCATGCGGGCCTACCGCCGAGGCCGGGGATAGTGACTGCTAGCGCGACCCTATCTTGCTCCACCTCGGTGAGGGACTGCTCATGGGGATGTTTTTAGTGGGTTCGAGCCCCACATACCCCTTTTCTAAACCCCTGGGAAGGAAGGGAACTAGGTATTTTCTCCACCCACAAAAATAAAGGCTTATACATTACATTACTTACCATTGAGAGGGAAGAGAGTGGTTTAGACAACTATGTATCTATGCTACGTTGATGGCCTAATTAGCTAAATCAGGTGTTTACACATAACGTTCGCGTCCCACACGCCGCCCGTTCAAACTAAACGCGTGCAGTGTGTAGTAGCTATTACTAGAATAATTTAAAAGCAAGCAAAGCTTAAAATAACTGACTTCACCGCTTTATCTTCGGAACCCTTGATCAAATTAAACGAATTAAATAATGCTTATTGAGGATAACTCAATAGCTACTGGTCAGCTCTTGATCAAATTTAAATGGGACTACAAGGGAATCGCCAGCTTTCAAATAAAAAAAATAATCGAAATCGGTTAACCCAGAAAGAAGTTATGAAGTAACACACAAAAAAAATTAAGGCGAATCGAGAACCACCTCCATTTTCAGAAGCCGGTTAAAAATACTACGAAAAAAAAAATACCATGAAGAAAGAAGAGTTCTAAAAGCTGTAAGTATTAATATTGGTAAGTGCATTTGCTTCGTAGCTACGTTGCCGAACACGCACAGGCAACGAACAGCAAAAGAAGCAGAAGGTAACCTCAGTACTCGCAGCTCTAGCAAGATCACCCACACATAGACAAGTACATACTAATAGACTTGAAATATATTATTGCTTGATACTGGCTAAATAAACAAGATTTCGAAGCCAAAATTATAAGAAAAAAACTTGAGAGGTGTCAAGGGACACCCGGATGGAACGAAGTTCAATTTCCGTCTAGCCCCCTTTCGCAACGCGCGATAAGGAACTTTCGTTCCAAAATTAAAAGAAACATGCAAAAACCAAAATCACGCGGTGTTCCCAGGCGGTCACCCATCCAAGTACTGACCGCGCCCGACGTTGCTTAACTTCGGTGATCGGACGAGAACGTGGTATGGCTTACAACTATAGCAAAAAGTGTCGTTACAACTTTTGGTCTTAATATTTTCCGTGTAGCCCCCTTTCGCAACGCGCGATAAGGAACTTTCGTTCCAAAAAAACCTTTTAATTTCAAACATCATTTGATTATCATTTTAACAAAGTGTAGGCGAGAGAGAGATCAATTCGGCGTGAAACACTAGTACTTTCAGATGTATTATAACATATACATATATATGCTTGAAACAAGACAATATAACATATGAAGATAGAAGACATAAGAATTCCACAGAAACACCGTTTCCTGTAAACACTGCCATTTCCAGCAGTAATTCATCTTCCCTAAGAGCTCGTCTAAATTCAGTACTACACAAAACTAGTTATTTATTTGGTTACATTTAGCACCGTACAGCGTATAGTCAGTAGAGGAGGTTTGCCTGGAAAATGTTGCAGTAAAAAAAAATTAAGGGGCAGATATACGTCAATATGTCACCTGTTTCAACCACAGACAATTTTCCTCCTTACGCATTTGCACATAAAGGTGTTTATTGCGTAAATTATGTCGTGGCGGTTCTCAACGTCACGCGTGGCAATCTTTGATTTTTCATAGTTCTATACAAATATCTTGAAAACGCGTTCAAATTTCCTCAAAAAAACAATAAGATTAAGTAATCATTCGTCTAGCAATTATACGTAAGATAAAATAACATTTACAGTGGATTGATATAAAATGGCGGAACGAAATGGTTACAAAAATACTATTGGATGTTATTTGCATGAGATTTAATATTATGTTTCTTTATATTTATGAACGTTATGAATATTCTAAGAAGAACATCAGTTATCATATTATTATCATACAGATTCCGAGAAATATTTTTTTTATCAAATTTTGCCGAGTAAAACCAGCGTTTTAGGAGAAATTCTGGTATCACCCCCTTTAACACAAGACATTCTACGTTTATCATCCAAACTCCGAAGGAGTGCAACTCACTGCCCGCGTCTTTGTTCCCCGAACGTATAATCAGGGAGTCTTTAAGACAAGAGTGAATAGGTATTTTCAAGCATGCTACATCTTCGGTCGCATCATCGCTTTCCCTCAGGTGAGATAGTGGTCAAATTCTAGCCTATCGAGCATCAAAAAAGTACAGCTTCGATAATATTTTCGATACGTTGATGAACATGATTTTTCACATCAATGTTTTGTCACAGAGGTGCCGTAAGGGTTATTTTTGCTTGCGGAAGTAAAAACAAGGGTTATATTTTGTAGAAACATGAACCTACGTTTTTACGGTATTTCTGTTAACATAAAGTTGTTTTCAAACTCACAGCCCCACACACAATCCAGAACAAGAAACACGAATTCCCCTTGGGGAGAAAACTTGTGTTCCCGTCGAGATTCCAACGCGACGCCCCTTAGAAGGCGAAACTAGGCAGTTCTTTAAAATGTAATTATTATGAGTTTTCAGGTGTAGTGCGCCACTGCCCATACTGCATACCGCCTGTATATCCCACTCGTTTTGGATGCATTTGGCAAGCCCGGGCCAACAAAATACTGAGAAGCGGTCTCTGTTGTCGTTTACCAAAATGAGTTCGAGGAATGTATGTACACTGCTGAATATTGAAAACAGGGCGTTCAATATTTTCCCGGTATCATCAGTATAAAAAAACAGTGCAAAGGGTATCATTTTATTTTAAATCGGATAATTAAAACGCAAGCAAAGCTTAAAACCGACTTCAACGATCAGATTAGATGTACTAAACAGGCATTATTGACGATAGTTCAAGAACTACTGATCAGATCTTGATCAAATTTAAATGGGACCAATTAGAAAGCAACATCTTTCAAACTAAAAAAAAATCTAATCGGTTTACGTGGAACGAAGTTATAAGTTAAAATACATAAAAAAAAATACAGTCGACTTCAGTACCTCCTCCTTTTTTGTGAAGTCTGTAGAAAACCTACTTCACCGCTTATATTTTGGTTTTAGCTTGATCGATTTCTACAGATACTAATACTACAGTTTTAGCCAATAAAGAATTATCTTATCTTATCTTATCTTATTTTATAAAATTTATATGGGACCACCTCGGAAGTATAATCTACCGAACAAAAAAATAATTTTGAGAATCGGTCCACAAATGGGGTACAAATCGGTGAACATACATAAAAAAAATAACGGGTTGCACTCCGGGAGTGCCGGCAGAAGTGAAAACTTGAACATTTTTCGCCGCGCGATAGCAAGAGAGGGGAATATTACTTCCTCTTAAGTCTTAAGAATTTTCCGTCTTGATAATTTTCGATCAGGTCACGTGCCCTGACGCGAGATTAACATTTTTTACACATCTCAAAAAGTTCACAACGCCGCTAAAGAAGTTTTAACTTCAAAAAAAGTACATATCGTCGAACATAATACCTCCTCCTTTTTTGAAGTCGGTAAAAAAAATTTGACATGACTTAAAGATCCCCTGTCTAATGTCAAGTCTTAAACTGTCTTAACTTGATTAGTTTAGCTTAGTTAGTCACTGGAGCGTATGTTGATCGGCAGGCGCGCCACGTGCAAGTGAGATCGGCTTGGGCAATTAGTTGTTCCACCGCTCTTTAAAATCAAAATCGTTAATTCACATGGGCTCCAAAAAGGCACTCATGAAAGTTAATGACTCTACTGCCAGATTCGCAAAATTACAGCCTATACAATCTGTAACAAAAAGGTGTAGTAATACTTGGTGGTGTGTATGTGTACCGTTCCAGGAATCGTCTGCCAGAGAACGAAAGTCAAAATCAGAGATAATTTTTTACATACAAAATTTATAATTACATTTTTAAAATATGTTTGACAACCCTACGGTTATATCTGTGGCGCATGACCTTGACCTTTGTTATGGCCACCACTGTCAGACATCTAGGACCAAACACTATGTGGTGTAGAACGGTAGCTGATGAAATAGGGTTGCAAATGATATATTTTTTTGGAACTTTTTTTTTTGTATTGGTAGGACTCTTTTGCAGAGTCCACCTGGGGCAGTACCACACCTTTGCCAGTTATTCTACCGCCAAGCAGTAGTGTGCAAGCATTACTGTGTTTCGGTTTGAAGGGCAATGTTACCAGAGAAATTACTGGGCATGAAGAGATTTGACATCTTATATCTCAGGGGGACGAGCGCAGTGCAGTGCGGCGCACGATTTTGTTCGCAAGTTCACAATTCTGGCACTGCTACTGTTATGGGCAGGCGTGATGTTTACCACCAGGCGAACGTCCCGCTAGTCTCGTCACTCAAATGCATAAAAAAAAAAAAAACTTTCATTCATCATAACTCAATATTGATGCTGCCGCGAATTCAGAAGTTCCTGTTAGACTCCATACATGTAGCTAGATGCTTCGCTTGAATATTACCTTTTTGTTACACATTGTATAACTGTAGGTATTAATAGAGTACACAAACAATATTCTTATTATCAACCTATTTGTAATACAAAGGCAGAAACAATTTAATTTGTGCCAAAGGATACAGATTGAACTGCCATCGCCTATCTTACCCGCGGGCGGTTTCGCAAATCAATGCTAATACATTAGCTTTGTTTATTGTTTAGCCTGTTTTAACCGACTTGAACAAGCGTATTGTTTACTGACCGTGCCCCGCGGCTTTGCCCGCGTTTATTAAGTCAAAAAGCCTATGTGTTAATCTTAGGTTTAAACTACGTACATTACAAATTTCATCCAAATCTGTTCAGCCTGAAGAGAAAACAAACATACTTATACACACACTTACACACAAACTTTCGGATTTTTTATGCTCGATATGCATTTGACTACAATCTCACTTGATAGAAAGCGATGATGTAGCCGAAGATGTAGCATGCTTGCCTGGAATATACCTATTGACTCTTGACTTGGAGACTCCCAGATTATACCGTTATTTCTTAATAATTAATTCATAATTTTAATTTCCTCTTGCCCTTTTTACCACCGAACAACAAGACAAACTGTCATACGTCATGGTTAACATAACTCTAGTTTGCTCGAAGCGATTTGCTTCTACGTTTATCATCCGTACGGCGAGGGAGTGGATCTCATTTCCTGCGTCTTTGTTTCCCGAACGGTACAATCTGGGCGTCTTTAAGTCTAGAGTGAATAGGTATCTTCTAAGTATGTTACATCTTCGGCCGCATCTTCACTATCCATCAGGTGGGATAGTGGTCAAATTCTACCCAATCTATCATAAAAAAAAAGCTAAAATAAGCGGGCAAAACAGGAGCACCAACTAACTACATAAATGTTTGTACGGAAGCCTCGTAGGTATCGTTGTAAAGACCATTGCAAGCAAAGAAATGTTAGAAAATAACCATTTGGTAGGACACCAAAGTCACTGTTTTAGTACTATTTTGTCCCGGGTACTATCTTAAATACAGCTACATATTTAAAGCTGAAACTTGCTTATTGCATCCGTTCTATCCTGTACTGAACAACAAATACAGAAATCAAACAATTATTATTAGAAATGTTTTAAAAAAAGTTTTTTTTTTTTTTTTTTATATGTGACAGGCTAGTGTTTGACCACAATCTCACCTGATGGTAAGTGACGATGTGATCGAAGCTGGTAAACACACTAGACCTGGAATACGCAGGCTCTCAAGGATAACTGCCGGAACACCGTATTTGGCTTGGCGGCAGACTTTCAACTTGATGGTGGTAAGCTACTTTGGTAGCAAGCCAGGCGAGCAACTCACAAAATGCTCTACCACCTCTCAAATGTCACCTGATTAGCACCACCCGGGGACCACGTGTAGGGAGTTAGAAGCAATAAACCTGAAAAGATACAATCCTATCCTACTAATATTATAAATGTGAAAGTTTATGTATGTGTGTGTGTGAATGTTTGTACCCACGTATCTCCGTAACGAATTAACCGATTTTGACGAAATTTTGAATATAGATAGTTTAGGTTCGGGAATAACACATAAGGTACTTTTTAACTTAATTATCGCAGGCGAAGCTGCGGGGAACGGCTAGTACAATATACATTAAAAAGGTACAAACTTATACCTACCTACGAAATCAATATTCTAAGGCAGTACAAGATTTTATCTACTAGCCAAAATGTAAGCGCGAGGTTTCATTTCGGGTCGAACTACTAGTAATATAGTGACTAAATTATAGCTCGAAAATATGGAAACCTCGGCAGTGGTTATTATGAGAGACACATATGACATAGCCGTTTGGTGTTGAGGACTGGGAGCTTTCTATTTTCAAAAATCTATCAGAGCGCCTGGTTGAGTCGATGCGTGATTAAATGCTGGCATAGCATTTTGAGCACTTGAGTTACATATAGGCTCGATGTCTTGTAGGTAACTTAGGTCTTTGCTGTATATAGTATTAGTTTAGTTTTACGAAATATAGGCCCGTAGTTTGAAAATGGTTTCTTTTTTTACCGACTTCCCAAAAAAGGAGGAGGTACTTAAGTCGACTGTATTTTTTTATGTGTTTTACATCATATTTTCTCTCCACGTGAGCAGATTTCTAAAAAAAATTTTTTAGTTTGTTAGATATAGCTTTCTAATTGGTCCCATTTAAAGAACAATGGCGAACTCCCATACATCATTTTAGTTGAAGTAAAATAGCATCGTATATAGATAAAAAAATATCTTACGTAAGGCCGGTTGCCTTCTGAGCTTCATTTTAAAAGAATTGTCGTTTTAGAAGGCCTAGTTATAGAGATATTAAACAAAACATATTTGTAGGTTATGGCTCGGCACACTTTGCCGATCTCTTTTTGAATACGCCAACAGTTCTGACAGTCGTGAATTCGTGATAAAAGGCACACGGCACAAGGCAAAGAGCCACCACTACGTTTTAGCCCAAGTTTTAGCTTTTTAACAAACGTCGCAGTTTTGCCGCGAAAGTGAAAAAATGGCTCCAAAACTACAATAGAAGTTCTAGTAAAGTTTTTATCACTTTACTAGGGTATGACTTGGCTATGATTGGACCTTGAATGTTTTACTTGACTTTGGCTGTGACTTGTGACTAGGACTTTTAATATGAAATAAACTTGAAATATATTATTACTTGACACTGGCTAAATGCACAAGATCGTGGAGCTAATATTAATAGAAAAAAGAAAAAAAAAACAAACGTCAAAAGTGAAAACGTCCTTCATACGACAGTTTGGTTTTGCCATGATATTTGCTTTTTCCCTTTAAAAGTCGATGACTGCAATCGCAACCGCAGCTGTTTTTAGAAAACCTGTGAATGACAGACGGATTCTAGGCAGCTGATGGTTCATACATAATAAGCCTGAAAGTTACTTATCAGTTACCATAGTATTTTTTGTTTTATGCATACGGCTTAGGAATATAGAGATGAGAATGCACTAGGGTAAGGCAATGGACATGGTAACATCTTAATATAACCACAGCATAGACAAAAACAGAAAATTTAAAAATGGTTGAAAGTTATCGTTTTGTTATTTTAATGTTTATTTTTTTACCTGGCTTCGTCTGCCTTTTCTGTTGTATTAGTTAATCTTTGTAATTTATTTGAATGAATTTCGTTAATTTCTCATTAAAATACGATCAAACATAGGCCAACTAAAATTTCGCCATTGTTCTTTGATCAAGATCTAATCAGTAGTTTTTGAAATATCGTCAATAATGCCTATTTTGTGTACGCCTACTTTGACGATGTTCTCGTTTAACCGACTTCAAAGGTTATCTCATACCTTCTTTCGTTGTGAGCCGATTTTGATGATTCTTTTTTTATTTGAAAGCTGGTGCTTTTCTTGAAATTTGATCAAGATCTGATTTCTTGTTTTTGAGTTATAGTCAATAATGCGTGTTTAATACATTAAATCTGATCTAGGTTCCGAATATAAAGCGGTGAAGTCGGTTTTTTTAAGCTTTGCTTGCGTTTAATTATTTATAATGACATACCAATTTCATTTGGTACACCATTGGAATTACGATCTAGCCTTAAGATTGATAAGTAATTTAATTTTGACCTAAACTGTTAAAGTAGAGTAGTATACTAAGAATGTGTCCAATAACACTTTTCTTACCGTCTCTATTAAAGGGAAGGCTCTTAGTTCTTGTGTTCATTGTTAAAAGCACTCACTATATTACACTGTCACATTACTACACTAACTCAAAAGGTTAATTTCTCTTGAGTCTTTTAACTAAGTCTTAGTTATAGAGGAGCTGGATAGCCTCAACGTTCACATGGTGATGAAGTTTGAATAAGAATAAAAAAAATATTATAACTTACTTTTCTTCCAAAAAAGCGTCGGTCAAAATACAAATAAAATTATTACCTACACGCATCTTTTATCAAAGAATAGAAAAAAAAACACCCCATATTTTTGCAATAATAAAAGTATAATTGAAAACCGCTTGAGTGGTTTTGAATAAATCTATTTATTAACTGACAATGAAATTCGTTAGGGGGAGCGAAATAATAAAAACATAAAAAAACGCAGAAGTGGACAGACAATATAGATGATTATATATTGTATAGTAAATTTAGGCCGCGTGCAGTGTGTCAAAGATAATTTTGTTGTGAAATATTAATTTTAATTAATTTTATACGCCACTTGTCTATGATGTTGTTATTTTGGCTTTTGTTAAGATAGACCCCAGGACAATTTGTGTTCTAAAAACAGTGATTTTGGAGTCCATCCAAACTTTTATTTCCAACATAACTTTTTTTTAAACGGTTATTGTACTTTACTTGCAAACCTTTTTTTCAACGACACCGCATACGGGCAGATAAAATAAAAAAAAAGTTTTGTACCCACTTACGTGTGACGCGCAGCCCTATGCAGCGGGCAGTTCAATACTGCTATGTGTGTATAATGTTGTTTTCATCACCACCTGCTCCACAAGCAATCCAAACGTAAAGCAAGTCATAGTATCGCAAGGGATATAAAGTTACATAAAGATTCAAAGTTATATAAATTTGAATTTGGAACGTTAAAATTCGAATGAAAATTCTTAGAATTCAAGCATTACATGCTACGAGCATTGCGAAGAGAATTTATTCGTAAATCAAACTGGCCACTATACGTTCACTGCTCAGGGTCCTATATACCGTCATAGATAAGTAATGCACAATCCTGCAGGGGGTGGTTTAGAATCGACAACAGGGCAGAACATAATAAAAAAAAATATATGTTAGCTCAATTATTTTTTCCATAGTAGTAAGTAAATTGTGGCGCAGACAGTTTAGCAGTAACTGTCAAGTAAACTGGAATAACTTAAACAGCTGCAAAATGAAAAAAAAATGATCTTTAGTTTTTTTTTATTCGGCCCAGTTGTCGATTCTAAACCATCCCGTGAATGATTGTGCACTAGTTACCAATGACGGTATATATTGTTATATATACGCCGCCGGTGACAAAGACACTGCTTTATTCCCTCGGTGAATACTCTACTATTGTTTATTCTGTGGGTGGTTGTTCTCTCCAGAGAGAGAATAGGTAAAGAAGATGATGATCTCTTTTTTTGTAGTCGGTAACAGACAGTAAACTAGTCCGGAAATGTAATCGAGTGTAATAGATATCACCAGGGTTGCGTTAGGTATCTACATCTTCGGTTATTTCTTATCCAAGCTTAAAAGCTCCGAACGATATTGTTTATAATAGCATAGTATACGTATTTAATGTATGAAAGTCAAAATCATTCAACAATTTTCATCTTCAACTTTCTGTTTGATACGAAGCGTGAAGCGGACAGCTTTTTCCTGGAATTCTCTTATAAACTTAACATTGACAGACATCAGAATGTTTTACGACGATCTCTCAAGGCGGTTGCTTGGTTGTGATTACCCGAGCACTGAACGCGCGAGAGCGTTTCAGCTCGCACTAACAGAACGATCTGACCGAGCCTCCAAACGGGCTAGAGCAGGGTTCGGCAACCGTTTGAGTCAAAAGAGTCAAAAATTGCAATTAACAAAATTTCAAAGTTCTATAGAGCCATAATTTTTTTTCTTGCCGACAATAATCCTTAATGCCAACAATAATATCTACTGTACTATGAGTATCGTATAAAAACGCTATGCACGCGTTATATCTACCTAATCATCCCATAATTTATATGTTTCAACTGTGCAAGTGTACTTTTTTGCTACCTTTGGAGGCTTGTTAATGATTCGATAGGAATGATGTTTAATCCTCGTTAAACGATTCAAGCTTTCTTAATTAATGCCCGCTTACTACTGATTTGAACTTTCGCAGTGGTAATTCAGTTACAATTTTAGGAATTCTATTGTAAAATCTAACCCCATTTGCAATAAAGTATTTATTCGTTTTGCTTAATCTAAATGCGCGCTAAGATTGTGTGCATCGCTTTATCCTACTCATATTATAAATTCGAAAGTTTGTGTGTAAGTGTGTAAGTTTGTTCTCTCTTCACTCTTTGACAGCTGACCGGATTTGGATAAAATTTGGAATGTACATAGGATACCAAGGATTAACACATAGGCTACTTTTTAACTTGATGATAGCGGGCGTGCCGCGGGGCACAGCTATTAATTTATAATTATTAATATTTTTGCGCACAACCTATCCTACTAATAAAGTTTGTGTGTGAATGTTTGTTACCACGTAACGAATAAACCGATTTTGATAAAATTTAGAATGTATAGTTTAGGTTCCTACACATAGGATACTTTTTAACTTTATTGACGCGGGCGAAGCCGCGGGGCACTGCTTTTGCGTTTTTAATGATGTAAGCAATGGTAAATATGTCTGTTTCTTTATAGAACTCCCTGAGATATTCGCGCGGACCCATATCATAGTACAATTTATTTAGTAACTACTCTATTTATTTCAACTCACTGTCCTAATCCATATAATTATTACGACCACCTTGGACACTCACATCCATATGCCGCTGACTGTACCTGCACCATTTCCCCGTTGGGTTTACCCCTAATGTCGTCTGCTCGATGAATACTTTAATATGTTTAAGTGTTTGCCTGATCTGCACCGAATTGGACACGAATTTATGACCGGGGGTGAAAGGAATTGATGGTTTGTGTTGTTGGAGCGGACATTGGAGCAAAAGAAAAACAAAGTTTAAAACTGCTAACAGTCTAATATCTATATATATTATATATAAAAGAAAGTCGTGTTAGTTACACTATTCATAACTCAAGAACGGCTGAACCGATTTGGCTGAAAATCGGCGGGGAGGTAGCCTGGAGACGGACATAGGATACTTTTTAGGAACGTGACTTTTTTTTTATATGTGTATAAAAAAATATTTTCTCGTACGACACTTGGATTTGGTAAAGTTCTAGGCAAACATAAACATGAAGGAGGTAATAATATAGTCACGTGGCATTGTAACGCTATGGCTTCCTAAACATGCACTTCATTCATTGATTGTTAGGCGGAACGAAGGTCGCCGGGACAGCTAGTGTACTATACAAACAAAACCAACAAATAGATAGCAGCCGATATTACTGAAACAGTAACAAACGCATTCACACTCACAGACTTAGTGGAAAGACTTGTATCGTGGGCGCCGGAAGCATTTACATATCACGAAACACATATTCACACCCATAACCAGAAGCACAAATGTCCCTTCGGGAAGGGAAATGGTGCTCCGGTCGGGAATCGAACCCAGGACCCACGTCGCAGAGGGCAATGACCTGCCCACTGTGCCAACTGTGTCGTCAACGTTTACTGAAACAGTAAGCTTGCAGTGTTATACGTACTGAGTGGTAGACTGGTAGAAAATGCTTTTAGCGTTAAGTCCACCATTTGTACCTTTTTTGTGCAATAAAGAGTTAAATGAATAAATAAATATATACTGCTAAGGGATGAAATTCAATGCCTGAGTATGTGTTTCCCGATAGGTACAATCAAGGAGTCTTTAAATTTCGAGTAAATAGGTTTCTTCTAGGCAAGCATGCTCCATATTCTACCGCATCGTCACTTTCCATCAGGTGGCCAAATATACCTATTCACTCTTGACTTGAAGAGTCCCAGATTATACCGTTCAGGGAACAAAGACGCGGGCAATGAATTCCACTCCCTCGCAGTACGGATGATAAATGTAGAAGCAAAACGCTTCGAGCGAACCGGAGGTCTGTCAACCATAAATGTAAATTAACCATAAATATAAATGACTTGAAATAATGAATGACGCCAAGCCAAATACGGTGTTCCGGCAGTTATCCTTGAGAGCCTGCGTATTCCAGGTCTAGTGTGTTTACCAGCTTCGATCACATCGTCACTTACCATCAGGTGAGATAGTGGTCAAACACTAGCCTGTCACAAATAAAAAAAACAGACTTATAAATTAACATTTTACCAATAAAATGATTATTGTGTTTGGCGGTAGGACTAACCAGTCCTGTTCCAGAGTCCAGAGTTCCAGAGGTTGTGATTGTGTGTGTGATGTGAATGTTACCGGCGCCCGCGATACAAGTCATCGAACTTAGTATGGGGTATTGAGTGTGTCTTTGTCCCCCGAACGGTTCAATCTGTGTTTCATCATCAAGTCTACAATGAAGGTACTTTCTAGACAAGCTTGTTACATCTTCGGTCGCATCTTCAGTTATTTCGTTCTTCAGTAATTTTTTTTTATGCCTGATAGTCAAGCATTTGACTACAATCTCACCTGATGGAAAGTAATGATGCGGCCGAAGATGTAGCATGCTTGCCTAGAAGGTACCTATTCACTCTTGACTTGAAGATTCCCATATTGTACCGTTCGGGGAACAAAGACGAAGGCAATGAGTTCCACTCCTTCGCAGTACGGATGATAAACGTAGAAGCGAAACGCTTCGAGCGAACTGGTGGTATGTCAACCATATACGGATGACGTTTGACAGTTTGTCTTGTTGTTGAATGGTCTTGTTGGAGATAGTGGTCAAATGCTTGCTTATCATAAAAAAGTAGGTTTTGATACGTATAAACGAAATAACGCGACACAGTTACTTGTTACATTTTACAACTGGCAATAAAACTTTTCCATGTCTAGACAGGCGCGCAATAAAACTGTTTTTAAAAATGCAAGAATTTCCACCCAAAATTGAGGGGAGGTACAAATTACTTTTTGTTTGGACATAGACGTGTTCGTATCTAAAACTAGCTGTGACGCGCGGCGTTGCCCCTTTCCGAACTGCCCGTTGCACGTTGGCTTAATTCGGTGCGTGTTCGCCTTTTAAGAACGGAATATTTGAATTCGATTCCCGGCGGGAACATAAGTTTTCTACCCAAGGATAATTTGTGTTTTTTTTTATGATAGATAGGGAAGCATTTGACCACTATCTCACCTGATGGTAAGTGAAGATGCGGGCAAAGATGTAACATGCTTGCCTAGAAGATACCTATTCACTCTAAACTTGAAGACACCCAGATTGTACCGTTCGGGTAACAAAGACGCAGGCAATGAGTTTCAGGCAGGAAATTCTATTTATTTAATATGTTTGTTTCAAGTCAGTGTACAAGGAATGGGCTTATGCCAAATAGCATTCTCTACCAGCTATTCTGGTCGTGAAATAAAATCGGAGGGTGTTCGGCAAATACAAAAAAAAAAATGAGCTAAATTACACAAAAACAAACAATTGTCGACCCAGTTGGCGCAGTGGACAGGTGTCTGCCCCCTGCGCCGTGGGCCCTGGGTTCGATTCCCGGCAGGAGCACAAATTCCTTCCCAAGGGATATTTGTGCTTCTGGTTCTGGGTGAAATGTGTGTGTGATGTTAATGTTTCCGGCACCCCCGATACAAGGATTTGAACTTAGTGGGGGGCTGTGAGTGTGAATGAGTTAAAAAAAAATGTGTACCGAAAATTATGTTTAAGCATGATAAGTGTTTCGTACTTTAGACTCAACAACCCATCTTTTTTAGTGACAGGTCAAACATTACCAGCAATTGTAAAGTCGCCTAAGTCAGCAGCAGTAAGCGGAATCCCCTAGGATTCCTAGGATTAGATCTCGTAGATTAAGAACCAACAATTATTGACTCGTTGAAATATTAGTTTCTAACACGAGGGAAAAGAAAAATGTATTACTTACTATATGACGCGTATATGAACCAACGTAGCATAATTTAAACGTAAGCAAAGCTTAAAAAACCCGACTTCACCGCTTATGCTTTGGTTTTGGTTCGATCGATTTCGATAAAATTTATATGGGACCACCTCCAAGTATAAAAGACCAAACAAAAAAAGAATTTTGAGAAGCGGTCCACATAAGGGAGAAAGTGGCAAACATACAAAAAAAATACATACAGTTGAACAAAGTACCTCCACTTTTTTTGAAGTCGGTAAAAATGATTGTAAGTACTACTATGAAAGAAAGAAAGGAATAATTTTATTGACACAACACAAGTGTACACAACAAAAAACAAATAACACTTAAATTTAAGTTTTTTAAATAAAGCTTATCTATCTATCTATAAAAAATAACTATTCCATTGAATAATAAAAACTATCTACGGGCCTATTGCTTATATGTCCTAAAACTAAACTAAAATTATAATATAAATACATCTACACAGTAAAGACCCAAGTTACCTACAAGTCATCGAGCTTATAGATAACTCAAGTGCTCAGCCCACCACCAGCATTCCCATCATGCTGGCGGCATTGCCTCTCTGAATTGCATTGCTAATACGGTCAGTCCCCACGGCCCCAGTGTCTCATCACCAAACGGCTCAAATATGTAACCACTGCCAAGGTTTCCACATTTTCGCCATTTGCGCCGTTCTGCCGAAATCTCTGTTATAGATTAGAAGGTGTGTTCATATTGCTGCCGTGTACAGTAATGTCGGAATAGGTCTGGACTCAGCATGATGCTGCGAAATACTCCCCAGCACTGATTTTCAGTCCTAACCCTCGGGCGAAGCACTCCGTGCAAAAAAAATATAATGATGTATACATACTAATACAATTAAGTGAAATATATGACAACTAACTGACCTGCCCGGCGTGGCCTGGGTAAAAAAAACATAGCTATGCCACTCACAAATAACGTGGCTTTCTATTTATAAACGAATTTTGAAAATTGGTTCAGTAGATCCAGAGATTACCCCCTACAACCTAACAAACTCACAAACTTTACCTCTTTATAATATCAAGTATAGATAATAAATCAAATAGAGGACGCAGTTTTTTCACCCAGGCGACGACGGGCGTTTCAGCTAGTCCTCAATCATGCTCAATAGTGCGTCAAAAGTGCGTATTTAATTCATTTTTTTTAATTAATGTTACCTTGGAACTTTTTTCTAGGTGAACCGATTTTAATAATTGTTTTTTTATTTGAATGCTGGTGCTTCCCATGGGGTCTCATTTTTTTATCAATATTTGTAGTTTTTTGAGTTATCCTCAATAATGCGTATTTCATTCATTTAATCTGATCAAGGATTCCGAAGATAAAGCGGTGAAGTCGGTTTATTTAAGCTTAGCTTGCATTTAAATTCTAAATTTTTTTAAGGTTTTGTTTGTACATTTCCTGATGTAGAGGTACAAAGTCTGATTCCTTGTACCAGAACAATCGGATTAAGTCCATTACTTCTTTTATTTATCATCAACTGATTATAACCTCGGGCATGGGACGCAGTGTATGAAGAACACAGTGAATTAACTCTTATATTTCTAGACAGCGGTTTTTTCAGGTGTCAGGGGTGACAATATCTGAAAAAACAGCTCCATCAATTTCCACTTAAATATCTAAGCTAAGATAAGATCATAGATAAGAGCACTTTCGACCAAATTTACTTTCAAACATAATTAAACGCAAGCAAAACTAAAAAAAACCCGACTTCACCGCTTTATCTTCGGAACCTTGATCAGGTTAGATGTAATAAACACGCATTATTGACGATGTTTCAAGAACTACTGATCAGATCTTGATCAAAATCTTCCACAACATCTTTCAAACAAAAAAACTATTTCAAAATCGTTTTACATGGAAAGAAGTTATGAGAAAACACACATAAAAAAAAAAAACATTTCACTTGGTCACCTTTTTCGTGAAGTCGGTAAAAAATAATTAGAAGGCGAACGCCACCCTACTTAGCCAACGGGAAGTTCAAGTTGTCTAAACAGAAAAAAAAAAAAAAAATTAAACTTTATTTATTATGCTTTACTATTATCCCCGGCCTTGCCTGCGTTAATCAGGATAAAAATGGCCTTTGGCCTTTTCCTGAGTCTAGACTATCTAAATCACCTAATGAGGTGAGATGGTAGTCAAACTTTAACCTATCCTAACCCTATCGCAGAGATCGCTATCAGTGATAAGGCCGCCTGTTGTGATACTTTACGTATAAGCTTGTTTGTTACCTTTGTTTTATCTCATCTTATAACGTGGATCAATAAAGTATTATTTATCTATCTATCTAAATACAAAATGTGTTGAAAACAAGAACCCTGTCTCTATAACGGCTGTACGGATTTTAATGAAATTTGGTATGTAAATAGTCTAGACTCAGTAAAATGACATAGGATACTTTTTATCCTGATTAACGCGGGCAAAGCCGGGGAAACAGCTAAAGCAGTAAAGATTAAAATAAAAAGTAAATACAAGTAATACAATATATAGATTGCTACGCATACTGCTACGCACGTAGCTGGGGCTACAACTTCTACAAATGACGCTACGACGCCTACGACCAAACATCTAACACACTGATCATAATGTTATCACTAACACAAAAGTTTGTGTGTTTGTGTAAGTATATTTAAAACGAAATATATTTCTTGCTGAACGATTTTTAATTACACTCGGTACGTAGATAGTTAAGATCTTGGAATCTTACATGGGAAGCTATAAACGTAAGCAAAGCTTAAAAAATCCGACTTCACCGCTTTTATTTTGGTTTTGGCTCGATCGATTTCGATAAAATATATATGGAACCACCTCTGAAGTATAATATATCAAACAAAAAAAGAATTTTGAGAATCCTCCTCAAATGGGGGAGAAATCGGTGAACATAAATAAAAAAACAATATAGTCACACAGTCGAACATAGTATTTCCTACTTTTTTGAAGTCGGTAAAAAAGAAAGGGATGATAAATAAAATAAAACAATACTGCTAGTATGTATAAATAACACAAAAGCCTGATCGTCAAAGAGGAGTAGGTTCTTAATTCGACTGAATAATTATTTATCTTTTTTTTGGGGTTCCCGTATAGTTTATTACCGTATAAATTCTGTAAGTACACGTAAGCTACCTTTAATGTTTTTTTTGGTGTAGTGTTTATGCCTTAAAAATTTAAAAGGTCTGTAAAAGACTTCGCTCGACATGTCTGGCAACATCGCGCGACACGTTTCACTTCGCCTGACATCGTGATCGTGATCGCCTGTCCGTAGACATATCGCCACATATTATTATGTCAGGCGAAGTTTCGCGAAGTCACACGACTTCGAATGACGTCGCTACCAACGTAAATCACGCGACTTCACCAGATAATAACATAACATAAACGCTTTTACACTCACAGCCCCTCACTAAGTTCGATGACTTGTGTCGTGGGTGCCGAAAAAAATTACATCAGACACAATCACAACCAGAAACACAAACTTTCCTTGGGGAGAAAACTTGCGTTCCCGTTAGGAATCGAACCCGATACCCTTGCTGAGAAGGCGAACACGCATCCGACTAAGCCAAGAGGCAGTAAAGAGATGAGATGTATAGATATTTATATAAAATAAATAGTATATTTATTTATTTATTTATTACTATCCAACTTACTTCTATCATTACAGGCTTAGCCTAATGCGATAGTGTAGTTAATGCCTAACCTTATTGTAACACAAAATTCTTAAAGCTACCTTTGTGAATTCATTCAGAGAGCAACAAAATAAGTCTGTTTCTCCTGCAATAACGTTTAGAGTACGGAGTGCGCGTACCCACGGCGCTTCTCGCATATATTATTATGTATCCTAGGTTCACATCCGGAAGGATGTATTACTTCATATAATTAATGTTTTTTATTTAAGATTTAGTTATTGTATCCAATTTTGTGGTCTTTAAACAATAAATAAATAAAATAAAAAATGTTGACCGAAATCGCTCGACACGTCACCGACACGTATCGCGGGACATTTGTCCCCTAGTGTATCCCTCCCTGGCTTTAAAGACGAAACAAGCTACCTACCTTTGTCACAATATTATGTAGCTTACAATTAAAACTTACTACGTCCGAAACTCATTTCGCAGAGAGCTCAACAACTGTCTTCGATGGCGGGATTGTATCCCAATCCGGTCAGTAATCCCGGAAACCGGGATCCCGGGATTTGCGGGATCCCGCCCGGAATAACGGAGTATGTTAGATGTTAAATCGGTGGGAGGTGAAAACTATGGTAAAACTACTAGATTTTGTCTAAGTAATGGTTGGACGCAGACTTGGTTAAGGTTCCGACATACATTAATATATTTATTCGCGAGTGAATAGGTATCTTCTAGGCAAGCTTGCTACATCGTCAGGTGAGGTGGTGGTCGAAAGTTTGCCTATATTGAATAAAAAAAAAAAGACTACATAGTATTCATTATATTTTTAACCGACTTTAAAAAAGGAGTAGGTTCTCAATTCGTCGTAACCTTTTTAGGGTTCCGTACCCAAAGGGTAAAACGGGACCCTATTACCAAGACTTCGCTGTCCGTCTGTCACCAGGCTGTATCTCATGAACCGTGTTAGCTAGACAGTTGAAATTTTCACAGATGATGTATTTCTGTTGCTGCTATAATAACTCTCTTCAAGCAGTAACGGCTGAATTGTGCGCGTGTAATGGTATTTCAACAGAATCTCAGTGCTTCAGTTGGTTTTAAGACAGCTGTCAAACCATGTGGAAGCCTTCAGGTCGCCTGAAACACCCTGACACCAGGACTGCACTAAGTCTACAAGAATAAGTTAAAAAAAATAGTTTTCATGACTTTGACGGGATATATCTCTCAAATGGTACGCTTGACAAAAATATGATATATCAAACCCTACCCTTATTTTAAAACTTGATGGGGTGGAGTGAAAAAAAAAACTTTACTTCTTGCCCCCTAGAGGGCGCCATATTCAATTTAATGTGACGTCACATAGCCTATAACCAGCGGTCAGGCAAGAAGTTTCCAAAGACACCTTATCATTGTCAAGTTGTGAGTAGGTTAGAAATTATGAGGGAACAAATTAACATACATACATACATTGCATACACACACACCGGTCAAAAACATGGCCCTCCCTTTTGCTTCGCGGTAGTCGGGTAAAAAGTAAGAAATAAACACGTTAAAATGAAAGCATTTAAATAAAAGCATAAAGGAAAGCATTTCTAAAAGCATTTTAAAAATACACAATATCAACTAAATTTCAAACTGGCAACAATAAAAGCATTCCATTTCTAAATATGACATGTCGCAGGAAAACTCGTAAAGTGGGCGCGCGGAGAAATGCCCGACTACATAAATAATAATGTATTCCAGTTTCCTATATTTTTTATTTTATTTTATGGCCTCTGCCGCGCGGTGCAATACTTCTAAGTGACCGGGCGGTATGGTTCGCAGAAAAAATAGGTAACATCTTATAGCGGTGCTCTATATTTTTATTCAAAATAGGCAAACAAAAAAAATCGTACGATAACTCAGGTGAGATACTGGTCAAACTATCTCACCTGAGTTATCGTACGATTTTTTTTTAATTAATCGGGTGTTAAATTATAGAATTCGTAACCGAACTGCAAGTGACATCATTCCAACCGAATCGAACACTTGTACCGAATGTACTGAACAGCTCAAATATCAGCTAAAGAGAATACAAAGTTTTTTTTTAAATTTATTTTTTGTTGAAAGATCACAAAACTGGATACAATGACTAAATCTTAAATAAAACCTTAATTATATAAATTGCATCATGTATCCTTCTAGATGTGAACCTAGCTTACATATTCATATTTACTACTAGTCCTACTAATATTATAAATCCGAAAGTTTGTGTGTAAGTATGTTTGTTCCCTCTTCACGCTTTAACGGCTGAACGGATTTGGATCAAGTTTGGAATGTACATAGATTATACTTAGGATTAACACATAGGCTACTTTTTAACTTGATAATAGTGGGCGAAGCCGCGGGGCACGGCTAGTCCTACTAATATTATAAATCCGAAAGTTTGTGTGTAAGTATGTTTGTTCCCTCTTCACGCTTTAACGGCTGAATGTGAGTGTGAAAGTTTTGTATTTAATACTCGCATTAATATAAACTCGGCGTCGCGGTAGACCAAGGAGGAGATGGCGGGATGACCTTGACTCTTACCTTGAACATAGGTCATCTTCAGCACAAGATCGCGATAAGTGGCGAGAGGGTAGGGAGGCCTTTGCCCTGCAGTGAGACACTGAAGGCTAATAATAATAATAATAACTCTAAGTTTTTACTCGCATTAGTCACAGTTATTGTCAACCCAATATCATCCATCCCCCAGTCCATAGTTAATAATATATAAATATTGTAAAGGCGTGTGCAAGCATAAAACGGCATCAACTTCTAACGAAGAGATGTCTGTCGTATGTTTGGACACGCCTGATATGTTATTATTAAAATGTAATTATACCAAAGGGCCTCTTAGCGTTGGCTACCGCTCCGCTAATGCCTTACAAAGGTCCGGGCACAGACCCGTGAGATTAAATAAATACTTGGATAATAATTAACATAAACACATTCACACTCGCAGCCAACACAGCTCACATCAACTATATTTTAAAAGTGAATGTGTTTGTATTTAATACTCGCATTAATAAAAACGTTCAAACGAGTTTCGAAACATCGAGAGACAAATATTTTTTAAACAACACAGTTGATATCGGTTTAATCAGTTAACTAGTAACTCCCGCCTCAGGCGCTAGCATTCGCTGAATTCATTTGCATACATTCTTAATGCATTCATTAACTATGAATATATCTATCGTTGCGAATTATTGATCCTTTAAGGATACCCTTTTGTAGCTGTTAGGTAAGTGGAATACGTTTCGAGCTTTGTACGGATGTTAATTTGTATGCCATTGCCACTTGTAATTTTATGGAGTCAGGTACGTGGATGGTCACAAAGACCCATGCGAAATGTAGACACGGTTTCTAGTGTCCCGCTTACAGTCTACGATCAAAATTAAATAAATGGAAAGGGTTTACCGTTACACTTGCTCTTTACTTAAACTAATATAATAAAACTAGCCGTGCCCCGCGGCTTCGCCCGCTATTATGAAGTTAAAAAGTAGCCTATGTGTTAATCCTAGGTATAATCTATGTACATTCCAAATTTCATTCAAATCCGTTCAGCCGTTAAAGCGTGAAGAGGGAACAAACATACTTACACACTTACAAACAAACTTTCGGATTTATAATATTAGTAGGATGAATAAAAAATACAACGGGCAACACAGATCTGTGATATGAGTGAATACTAACACTTCTGTAATTCGTTATGTAGTATATGTGTATGTATGTATTATATGTGTACGATAATATTAATATGTACTTATATTAGATCATTATTGAGGTATATATTATTTTATTATTTGTTAATTAATTATCATTACTTATAATAAAGTATATTATCATTTATAATTTTTAGATTCATGCACTCTTTAAAATGTTGTTTTCTTAAACACCGACGACCAACTCTATTGCGTAATCCTCTCCATCCAAAGGTTGACTTGAAGAGATTTTTCGCTTTTAGCGATAAGACCGCCTATTGTTACACTTTTTTGAAAATAATTATTTCCTGTTTTGTTATTTGTCTTAATTTAAATAAATAGATATTTTTTAAGAACCAAGCTGCGACCACTATACTCAGTGGCCAAAAGAGTAGGTTCTTAAACAAGTTAGTCTTGGAATGTAAACGCCTTTTTTGCTACCACTACCTGTCCCAAAGGATGCTAGCACTAAGGCAGGCGCCGACACCGGCAATAGAATAATTGTTTTGCATTACTGCACGACGCGGTAAGTATATACTTGTACTAGTGGAACTCGACTATAAATAGTAGGTGAATTATAGCCTTATTTGAAAAGAAAGCCTTTTTATTATTTAAGACAGGCAATCTTTTGACCACCATCTCTTCTGATGGTGAGCAACGATATGGTCGACGATGGACAAACTGATACACAAACTGATAAAAAAAGCCGATACACAAACTTATAATTTGACTTCCCCGCTTTATCATCGGAAGCTTGATCCACCAGCTTTCAAATAAAAAAAGAATCATCAAAATCGGCTCACAACGAAAGAAGTTGTGAGGTAACTTTTGAAGTCGGGTAAACGAAAACATCGTCAAAGTATGCACCATTCGTCACAAAATAGACATTATTGACGGTATTTCAAGAACTACTGATCAGATCTTGATCAAATTTAAATGGGACCAATTAGAAAGCAACATCTTTCAAATTAAAAAAAAATGTCGAAATCGGCTCACGTGGAGAGAAGTTATGAGGAAACACACATAAAAAATACAATCGACATGAGTACCTCCTCCTTTTTTGGGAAGTCGGTAAAAAATATGCACTTTCACGCTCACAGCCCCACACTAAGTTCGATGACTTGTGTCGTGGGTGCCGGAAACAGCATTTCATCCAAACTAAACGTGAATACAACATTTCAGCGGTCGAAGATATCGGTTGAAGATATCTGCTTCAAAATTGAGTTGCAAGATTCCACCCGAACAAACATACATACATACATTGCAAGTTAAATAAAAGCTTGTAAAAAACTATGTCTATTACTCAAAAGTAGCAGTTCTCGGATATACAAGTTAACAAATTGAACAGCGACATAAAGCTAACTTTGAGGCAAATTAGAATCATTTACGGCTTCGCCGTTGACTTCCATCAAAGGAATCATAAACATGAAATAATTATACTCTGTTTATTAGTCTCATCATTCGTAAACTGTAATTCTTGAGTGGATTTCAACATGGTACGTATATTAATTTAATTCTAAGGTCAATTGATAATATTTTTACACGCGCAAAGGTTAGATAAAACTTCACCGCTTTATTACCGACTTCACAAAAAGAAGGAAGTACTCAAGTCGACTGTATATAATATATATATTTTATGTGGTATCATATCTTCGTTCCACGTGAACCGATTTTGATTTTTTTTTTGTTTATAGATGTTGCTTTTCCATTGGTCCCATTTAAATTTGATCAAGATCTGACTATTACTATTTGAGTTATCCTCAATAATGCATATTCTGTGGACTACATTGATGATGTTCTCGTTTTTAACCGACTTCAGAAATTACCTCATAGCTTCTTTCTTTGTGCGCCGATTTTGATGATCATTTTTTTATTTGAAAGCTTGCGCTTTCCATGTAGTCCCGTTTAAATTTGGTTAAGGTCTGATCACTAGTTTTTGAGTTATTGTCAATAATGCGTGTTTAATACGTTGAATATGATGAAGGTTCCGAAGATAAAGCGGTGAAGTCGGTTTTTTTAAGCTTTGCATGAGTTTAATTATCTTCGGAACCCATTCTGTTTACATTAATTACGGGAAATACGCATTATTGATGATAACTCAAAAACAACTGGTCGGATCTTGATCAAATTTAAATATGACCTAATGGGAAGCAGCTTTCAAACAAAAAAAATAATCATCAAAAAAAGTTCACCTAGTAAAAAGTTCTGAGAAATTAAATAACCATCCAATTGAGAACCACCTCCTTTTTTAACTCAAATGTTTTTGGGAACAAGTTAACAAATTGAACAGCTAAATAGAGCTATCTTTGAGGCAAATTAGAATCATTTACGGCTTCGATAATTACTTTCGTCAAAGGAATCGTAAATATGTAATTATTATACTCGATTTATTGGTCTTATCATTCGTAGATACCTCTTGGGGTGAAGTTCATCATAGTACGTTTAGTTACTTAATTCTAAGATAATTCTAAGGTTACTATGATAAAATAAAATATCATTCTTTTGCATGTGATGACGTCTGATTTCGACATTCTTTTGCATGTGATGACGTCTGATTTCGACATTATTTTGCATGTGATGACGCCTGATTTCGACATTCTTTTGCATGTGATGACGTCTGATTTCGACAGTTATTCAATTATTAGGTGACCCGGTTAACTTCGCACCGCCGAAGTGCCAATAGGGAACATATATATACATGAGATTTATAAATAGTTTAATCTTTACGACTATAGAATCACACATATAACATTATTTTCTTATTTAAATAAGTTGTGATATGGAACTTTAATAATAAAAAAAAATGGATTAAGAAAAAAAACAAATTAAATATCAAAATGCACGCTATTGGCTAAACTGATCCTCACGTCAGTGCATACATTTGCAATGTCTATGATTGGTCAACTTTACTGTAGCCAGCGATCAACTTGACGGTGATTGGTTTATGGATGTCACGAAAAGTCAAAATGGCCGCGTTTCGAATTGCTCAAATATGCTCGCATATTTTAACATTTATTTGTATGTGAAATGTGATGTTTAAATGCAAATTTTCGGTTATAATTCATCAAACAGAATTTGCAATACCACGAACGACTTTAATCTCAGTCGTCGGAATGATATCCCAAGAGGTTTTTAATAATTTACAAATGATGCATTTATGGATATATATTTATTAATCACCGTTTCCTAGTTAAACGACCGTTATCTCCTTAACCAGTATTTGATGAAATCGGGACCTTCAACACTGCCCAGTGCCTATGAATGTACTAGGGCGACAGAAGCCGCAAAATCGCCCTTCATCTCATAAAATTGAGAATATTTACCAAAATTTCAGTCGAAATTCAGCAAAAGGACAGAGAATTTAAATTAACTCTGGTGAAGCCGCAAGACATATTAATAATTTGATAGCAAGCAAAGCTTAAAAAAAACCGACTTCACCGCTTTATCTTCGGTACTTTGATCTGATTGAATGTATTAAATACGCATTATTAAGAATAACTAAGAACTTCTGGTCAGATCTTGATCAAATTTAAAAGGGACCACATGGGAAGCAACAGCTTTCAAATAAAAAAAGAATCGTCAAAATCGGTTCACCTTGAAAAGGTACTTAGGTAACTCACACGCATAAAAAAAATACAGTTGAATTGTAAACCTTGTCCTTTTTTGAAGTCGGTTAAAAAATACAGTCGAATTAAGAACCTCCTTTTTTCAAGTCGGTTAAAAATCAAAGTCATTTCGCCTACTGTAAATTAAAAGAAAAACGGCAAAAATAACACAAAAGGGGCGACAACTCAATCAATTATCAGCTAACTGTTATGACGATGCGTTTTTGACCCCTACGAATTAGAAATCTTTGTTAAGTTTGGACAAACGCACTGGGTTGGAAAAACGCGACGATTGAAATGCTTGATCATGAGTAAACCGGCATGGGTTTCTCATGATTAAGCATTCCAAAGTTTATTCAAGAATATTGGACTTGTAAATTGACATTTTACCAATAAATAATTATCGATTAATGAATTACTAAATTCGAGTATAATCCGCCAACTGCACTTGACCAGCGTGGTGGATTATGGGCCTACTCTATTCCAGAGAAGAGAGAAAAGTTTGTGAGAAGTCTTAGCAAGTCTTAGCAGCGGGAACAAAATGGGCTGATGATAATGAAAAGGTTTATTTCTCAGAATAACACATTTTACACAACATGAAGACGATGTGCAAATTGTCCCAAATTGAAGTGTTAAATAAGTCGGGAAAAACTCGGTCATCTGCGAACTATTTTGGCGTGCGCTGCAAAAATTGTAAAGAGTTCCACGAATATAATGTACGGAAATGGTCTTCTTGAATAGCTTTACAAAAAAGTCCGTAACGTATCTTTAATATATAAATATATGAGTGTGAAAGCGTTTTTTTAATATATCTACGCGGTCGAATCGTTGACAAAAGCTCATATAATATATAATCAATTTAGCTAAGCGTGTGCGCGTTGTAATACGTTGTAATGCGTGTTTATAAAAGGCTTGTGTTTAAACACCGCCCAAAAAAGTACCTATTTTACTACCAAAAAAATTCTAAACGGTTACCAAAATGCATAAATATATAATAACCAATATCCTAAAATATTATGAAATAAATTAATTTTTTCGTCTCATAAATATTTTTGTATTAATTATTAAAAAAAAAAACCTTAACCTACTGTTATCCAATTTGGTTCTGTCATAGGAAATTTTATTTTAGGAAACGTAATTTAGTGACCATTTATCCATTTTGGTAACCGTTTAGAATTATTGGTGGCCGTCTAAATTATACCCTTTATAAAATAGTCAGCCGAAGAAACTCGGCGTCTATTGAACTCAGTGCGTACGTACATCTAGTTAATATGGCCGCTGCTATAACAGCTTGTCCCCGACTTGCAAGTCATCCGATTGATTAGTGCATTATACGGTTAGATTAAAATCTCAATTATTGTTTGGGTTACGTTTAACCGCCACATTGGTATTGTTATTTCTATTTCGAAATTGGTATTGCCGCCATATGCGTATATGGAAGTAATGTTGTTGATTTATTTACGGTACCGTAATCAATAACGAAGGGGTGCAAACTGAACTTTATGACTACAGTATTACAATCCAAATTTGTCAAAATATATCGAGTAATAAGATGTAGTTACATTTCATCCCGTTAATGATTCATATAAGACGTTTTGTCATTGACTGGAACTATATAAAATTCACTACGAGAAAATACAGGCGCCCGACTTGGGTAAAATAAATGTACTGGCTTATATTATTTTAAACATCCGGATGACCGAGCTTTGCTCGGTTTTTTGTTTTTGGTAGAATGTGTTTGAATTTGTAGCCTCAGAAAGCTCCATCTAGTGTCGAGAAGAAACAGTTTTTTACATCGGTCATGGCGTAATAGATGGCGCTGACAGTTTCTTAAACCCGGTTTTTCAAATGCAGTTTGGGAACCGAGCATTTCTCGGACCTGGAACGTTGATAAATCGATTCCTTGGGCCGAAAAACCCCTAATCTGTAACTTTCATGAAAATCATTGGAGCCGTTTCCGAGATCCTGATTACATAAATACATATACAAGAATTGCTCGTTTAAAGATATTAGATTAGATAGATTAAAAGTCAGAAAAAGTGCTCGTGGAGCGTTTTCCACTATTTCGTGGAGCGCAGAGGCATAACCCGAATATATCGTAGACATACTCGTAAGCAAACAAAAATCAAATCTAGCCATATTCAAAATTTACGTTTTAGTTTGACATCAGCATAATATAGGTACAATTAAATTCTTAAAAATCAGCGCAAACGGCGAAAATATGGAAACCTCGGCAGTGGTTACATATTTGAGCCGTTTGGTGTTGAGACACTGGGTCCGTGGGGAACGGGAGGGAGCTCATTCTATTTTCAAAAATCTATCAGAGCGCCTGATTGAGGCGACGCGTGATCAAAATGCTGGCACTTATTTGGCTCAACGTATTAGCATTGTAATTCAGAGAGGCAATCCCGCCAGCATGATGGGATCGTTATCCACTGGTAGTGGGCTTGAGCACTTGAGTTACCTATAAACATCGAGTTTATGGGTCTTGTTGGTAACTTAGGTCTTTGCTGTATATAGTTTTAGGAAATAATGGCAATTTTCCCGTAGTAATTATATGTCTAGTTATGAATAGTCATTAGATAAAAAAAATATATTTGAAAGCATCAAAGTACTTGACAGAACAACTGCTCTATAGCGATTATTAGTGATATATATCATTATTATCATTTATCACTGGACGTAATAGGGGTGGTAATAATACTGTGTCGCAAATGGGAAGCAACGTCGGTGAACCTAATTTTTACCGACTTCCCAAAATAGGAGGAGGTACTCAAGTCGACTGTATTTTTTTATGTGTGTTATCTCATTACTTCTCTCCACGTGATCCGATGTCGAATTTTTTTTTTAGTTTGAAAGATGTTGCTTTCTTATTGGTCCCATTGAAATTTGATCAAGATCTGATAAGTAGTTCTTGAAATACCAATAATGCCTATTTTGTGGACTACTTTGACGATGTTCTCGTTTACCCGACTTCAAAAATTACCTCATAACTTCTTTCGTTGTGAGCCGATTTTGATGATCATTTTTCATCATTTTTATTTGAAAGCTGATGCTTTTCATGTGGTTCCATTGAAATTTTATCAAGATCTGAGCCCTAGTTTACGAGTAATAGTCAATAATGTGTGTTTCATACATTAAATCTGATCAAGGTTCCAAAGATAAAGCGGTTAAGTCGGTTTGTTTTATTACCATGCCCTTGTAGAGTGGTAGAAACTTTACTAAAACTATAGCATAAACGACGCAAAGCATGCCGCGGGCTACCAACTTAGCATCTATTATCTATTATAATAAATCATTAATAATTAATTAATCAACCCCATACATAATTAACTGTTAAAGCAGCCGTGAAATGAATGTTTGTTAACATTATTAATATGCATGACTGTGCATAAATATAGGCAAATGTTAATGTCTCCTGGGAGCCAAATATATTTGTTATTAATTGTTTATACAACCGTTATAATTGATAAATTTCCCCGAAGAGTTGCTCGCCTGGATAATATACAGAGAACTAAGTGGGAACTATTTATTTTTTCACGACCCAGTGGACAGGTCTCTGCCCTGCGGGTTCGATCTAATCAAAATCAATATCGTTTATTCACATGGGCCCCAAAGGGGCACTCATGATAGTTAATGATTCTACTTCCAGATTCGCAAAGTGACAGCCACCTCGAGAAGAACCTGGCAAGAAACTCGGCGGCGCATTTTTTTCATTAATTTTTTAAAATCATATCTTAACTCTTATACATAACTAGCGATCCGCCACGGCTTCGGTGTGATAAATGAAGAACCGCTCGACCGATTTTGTGCAAACTTCACATAAACCATCTACTAAATTGTCTCAACAAAGCCTAAACATTTGGTTTGGATAGGTGAGCCCGTTCTTGAGTTATAAAATTACAACGAAAAGTGGCAATAATTTTTATATATTTAGATGTAGAATATAGATATAAATATATAGATAGATAGATTAATTTTTTTTTACATTCACACTCACAACCCCACATTAACCTAGGTATATCTAATATTATGGTAGTCGCTAGAGAGCGCTTGTGCAGTTACCTCCATACATCCTTGTCATTAATGTCAGTCGTATAATAAGCTTTCTTAATTAATGTCCGTTTTATTACTTTTTTTAACAATCCCAGTGGTAAGTCAGCTACAATTTTAGGAATTTTATTGTAAAATCTAACCCCATTTGCCATAAAAGATTTATTCTGTTTGGGCAGCTCCAGATTGATATTTATTTTTATGCTAAATAAGCAAGCACGTAGGTAACTATGTACTATCACACCTGATTGAAAGTGACGATGCGGCCGAAGATATAAAATGCCTGCCTAGAAGATGCCTATTAATTTTAGCCTTAAATACTCCTAGTCATAGCAGTCGCGGAACAAAGACGCGGCCACATTTTCACTTTTCATCAGGTGAGATGGTGGCCAAATGCTTGTCTTACTAGCATACAAAAAAAATGTATCACTCCTTCGTTGTACGTATGATGAACGTAAGCGAAACGCTTCTAACGAACTGGAGATCAACCATAAATGGATGAAGTTTAACAGTTTGTCTTGTGGATGCGTTTGTTTGTTAGATTTGGAGTGGAACTCATTGCCCTCGTCTTTGTTCCCCGAACGATGTAATCTGGGAGTCTTCAAGTCAAGAGTACAGGTACCTTCTAGGCAAGCATGCTACATCTTCGGCCGCATCATCACTTTCCATCAGGTGAGATTGTGGTCAAATGCTTGCCTGTCAATATGTTTGCTAATAAATATATGCTATTAATGAATTTATTGACATCAAAACTTGAATAATATACTAATTTATTAATTTTAATGTGATAATTTAATGTAATGATAATTTGACATAATATATAATAATTTGAAGTGATGTAATAATTTTTGATAATAATGAAATAATTTTCTCTAAATAATATTATTATAACAAAAAGTAAATTTGTATATGTTTTTATAATTGCGACACCCTAGCGGGTTAATGAATAATTACTTATTTGACCATGTAAGATCTGTCCAATATGTTACATTATGCAATAAATGATTATGATTATGATTATGAATAAATAAAATAAATAAATATCAGGCATCAAAAAAAGATATTTTTTTATTTTTATTTACATGACCTATCAGTAAAGGTAACAACAAAGGAATAGCGTGGCACGTGGGCCACATGGCACATCTATCCCAATATAATGAATATTACATTGGTTCCCCCACTACGTAGTTATAGTAAGGTATTCATTGCTAATAGGTTCTGCAAGCTATGTGTCACCCTACCACATAAGATGGTACCTTGGGGAGGCGAAATGTGGCCATCTCACGCACCTCAGAGACCGCTGTCGCAAAGGCCGACCGACACAATACAACTTTGTATAATAATAATAGATGGGAACGCTACCCACTGGTAATGGGCTTGAGCACTTGAGTTACCTATATGCTCGATGACTTGTAAGTAACTTGAGTCTTTGCTGTATAGATGTATATATAATTTTAGTTTACTTTTAGGAAATATAGGCATTTGGCCCGTAATTATGAAAAAAAATATAATATATATTAGCTATACCCGGTATGCGTTCAATGCCACGTAAAGCATTAAAAAAAAGCATTTTACCTCTTCCACCTTTATGGTTACCTATTACTTTAAACCCATACTTCAAACTTGTTGACTAAATTATTACCTCCTTCATGTTTATGTTTGCCTAGTACTTTACCAAATCTGAGTGACGTATTTTTTTAATTCATTAATGTTTATTATACTTGAAAAACCATTCTTGAATCTATTATTTTTTAATTTATTTCATTCATTTTATCGCACCACCATCCCTACATTGTCTTTTCGTTTATATTTCCATCCAAAGGTTGTCTGGAAGAGATCGCTCTTAGCGATAAGACCGCCCATTGTACATATCTTCTCTTTTGGTGTCAATAAAGAGTTTTTGTATTGTATCGATTTAAAACTATCATCAAAAATCTTGGTTGATTTATCCGAAAGAAACTAAGATAAATTAATTATTGGGATGTACAATGTAGATGCTATTGCTGGGGCAGGAATGGCCATCATCGTTTGTTTAATTGTATTCAATTCTTCTTAATTAAAAAAGCTTTTAGTCTGTCCGTTACATGAAATGAATACTAATCTTTTACGTCACAATTAAGCCACCAATGTTTTATATTATAGCTATTTACTAACCGGTATTTCTAATGCTGTCCTGACTATAGTACATAGTCGGTATATTTAACAAGTTTATCCTTACTATAATATTATAAATCCGAAAGTAACTCTGTCTGTCTGTCTGTTACGCTTTCACGCTAAAACTACTGAACCGATTTAAACGAAATTTGGTACACAGATAGTCTACATGAGAAAGGACATAGGCTACTTTTTAACCCCGAATTCTGGCTGGTCCGGGACTTACGCGGGCAAAGCCGCGGGGCGCAGCTAGTATATATATAAAATTGTGTATATCTATGGGACTTGATATACAAAACGCCCGAGGCGCGACAACACGCGCGAACAGGGCGAGCGACAAGACGCGCGCGCGTCTACTGCCGTCATCAGCTAATAAAACAGGCCAAGTGCAAGTCGTTCGCGCACGAAAGGTTCCGTAACAAAATCTATAAAAACGGCAGATTGAGAGGTGGTAGAGCATTTTGTGAGTTGCTCGCCTGGCTTGCTACCAAAGTAGCTTACCACCATCAAGTTGAAAGTCTGCCGCCAAACCAAATACGGTGTTCCGGCAGTTATCCTTGAGAGCCTGCGTATTCCAGGTCTAGTGTGTTTACCAGCTTCGATCACATCGTCACTTACCATCAGGTGAGATAGTGGTCAAACACTAGCCTGTCACAAATAAAAATAAAAAAAAGGCAAAAAAATCACGCTTGTTGTATGGGAGCCCTAAAATATTTGTTTTATTTTAATTACATTATTTATTTTTAAAGTGAATATATAAACAAATATTCTGTGAATATTTCAAGCGTCTACCTGTTGCCGTTATAAAAAATGAGCAAAAAAAAAAACACTTTTGTTGTATGGGAGCCCCCTTAAATATTTATTTTATTCTGTTTTTAGTATTTGTTGTTGTAGCGGCTACAGAAATACATCATCTGTGAAAATTTCAACTGTCTAACTGTCACGGTTCATGAGATACAACCTGGTGACAGACGGACAGACGAACAGCGGAGTCTTATTAATAGGGTCCCGTTTTACCCTTTAGGTACGGAACCCTAAAAAGACGTAGCTGACATTTTTGACAAAATTGAGTAATATACATCAGAAAAATGTGTCTTGTAGCAGATGAGTCTAAATTAAAAGTAAGATATAGTATTAAAATATTCAAACGCAACTCGCGTTTGAATATTTTAAAATAAAAAAAAATAGTATAGATGGGGTCTATTTTTCCTGATTCCGATGATTACATAATTCAATTTTGACAAAAATGCAGATACGTCTTTTTTCCTTATGAATGACGGCGGTATACGAAACGAGTCGCTTTGTTTTTCATGGTCCCTTACGCGCCATACATTTTACCTTCACAGCGTCCGGGGCGCGCGTCTCCGGCGCTTTGTATAACATGTCCCTAATGGTGTTAATCACACTTATATTATCAACCTGAAAGTTTATAAGTGTATAAATGTGTAAGTGTGTAAATATGTTTGTTTTCTCTTTACGCTGTAACGGCTAAACGGATTTGGATGAAATTACTAGATACTAACTTATACCTAGGATTAACACATACGCTACATTACCGACTTCAAAAAAAAGGAGGAGGTACTCAAGTCGAATGTTTTTTTTTGTGTGTTACCTCATAAATTCGTTCCACGTGAACCGATTATGAATATTTTTTGTTTGAAATGTGTTGCTCTCCAAATGGTCCAATTTAAATTTGATCAAGATCTGATTAGTAGTTCTTGAAATATCTTCAATAATGCGAATTTAGTACATCTAATCTGATCAAAGTTCCGAAGATAAAGCGGTGAAGACGGTTTTTTTAAAGCTTTGCTTGCGTTTAATTATTTTCAATAATAGGAAAACATTTAGGGCTAGTGTAGACGGTTTTGAATTTAGAAACTGTTGTTTCTTGTTTTTTTTTAAATATTTTTCGTTTAATTATTAACTTGAAAAGCGCGAAGTCCCGGGGCACGGCGCTAACCGTCATTATATCTGACTACAGATATATTAAAATAATAGCAAATAAAAAAAACTTAACGAATTATAATTACACAGTTAATTTCCCGTCGAATAACTTACATAATTGATACCAGAGTTACTCGAAAAGCCGGAACACACTTACCTGTAAAAGAAAAAAATAATTATTAATGAGCATAAGTACGCCAGTAATTAAGGTTTTTCCATAATAATAGATAAGTATTTTTTGATGATAGGTAAGAAAGTTTTTAGTGGAAATATACACCGACCTCCTTAATTACCGAAACTAGGGCACAGTTGACGACCCAGTTGGCGCAGTGGACAGGTGTCCGCCCTCTGCGCCGTGGGTCCTGGGCTCGATTCACGGCAGGAGCACAAATTCCTTCCCAAGGGTTCTGGGTGTAATGTGTATGTGATGTGAATGTTTCCGGCACCCACGATACAAGTTTTTGAACTTACTGTGGGGAAGGGCGTGGGATTGCAAAAAAAAAAACACAATCATGTATATGAATACGATGACGATAACGATATACAATGTGTATCTGCAATGTGTATGTAGTAGTAGTTTTTTTTTATTATTTCTTGCTTTTAGAGAGTACATTTGGCAAATGATAGGCACGCCGAAGTTGTCATGCATATCGGAAAATTCCCTTGTTGTTAATTTTTAGTTTAATTTCAATATGTATGATGTGGCAGTGCTATATTAAATAAATAAATAAATAGTAATTCTCAAGCCACGCATCCAGTTCAATGTCCTCCTTGCCAGATAAGTAAAATCTTGGAGTCTTCAAGTAGGTATTTTATAGGCAAGCGTGCTCCATCGTCGACCGCAACGTCACTTAACATCAGGTGAGATAGTGGTGATAAAAATAACTAAACGCAAGCAAAACTTAAAAAAAATCGATTCACCGCTTTAACTTTGAAACCTTGATCAGATTTAATGTATTGCGCGATTGACGATAGCTCAAAAACGAGAGATCAGATCTTGATCAAATTTCAACGGGATCACATAAAAAGCACCAGCTCTCAAATAAAAAAATAATCATCAAAATCGGTTCACAACGAAATAAGTTATGAGATAACTTTTGAAGTCGGTCAAAAACGAGAACATCGTCAAAGTAGTCCACAGAATACGTATTATTGACGATATCTCAAGAACTACTGATCAGATGTTGATCAAATTTATATGGGACTAATTGGAAAGCAACATCATTCAAACTAAAATAACCTTCGAAATCGGTTCAAGAGTAAAGAAGAAGAAAAAATGCACTCGACTTGAGGACCTCCTCCTTTTTTGGGTAGTCGGTAGAAAATGTGTGGAGTCTAATAATAATTTAAGAATTTCTGAATTCGCGGCAGCAACATGAATATTGAGTTACGATAAATTAAAGTTTCTAAATAATTTATACGTAAACAAAGCTTAGTAATTAAACGCAAGCAAAGCTTAAAAAACCAACTTCACCGCTTTATCTTCGGAACTTTGATCAGATTAGATGTACTAAACACGCATTATTGACGATATTTCAAGAACTACTGATCAGATCTTGATCAAATTTAAATGGGACCAATTGGAAAGCAACATCTTTCAAACAAAAAAAGTAAGTTTTTTTAATGCTTGACAGGCAAGCATATTTGACCGCTACCTCACCCGAGAGAAAGTGACGATGCAGCCGAAGATCGGACATGCTTGCCTAGAAGGTACCTATTCACTCTAGACTTGAAGACACAGATTGCACCGTTCAGGGAACAAAGACAATGAGTTTCACTACTTCGCTGTACGGATAATAAAAGTAGAAGCGAAACGCTTCGAGCGAACTGGAGGTATGTCAACCATAAAAGTATAAAGGTTTTTTTGTATATTGACTTGTTTATTTTTCTATAATCTTGTAAAAAACTTTGGTACCAAACGCGAAGTCGCTGGGATGCTAGTTAGTGAACTAAGATAAAACATTTTCATACATGTCTCATACATCCCTATTCATGGTGAATATATTAATAGAACATTAATTCCAATCCACCGTGTGTGTTCATCAGAAACTTTCGATAGAGCATGGAGTGGATGATTAAAATGTTCGATTTTAGGGTACACGTCCACTTAGTTAGCGTCGGATCACACCACACAGTGACCGAACGTCGCCGATTACGGATTGAAAATAGAAATGCTTTGGAATACACTCTAGCATAAACTTCAATTTAGGCGTGAATACGCCCTACCTTAACAAATAGGTAAACAATTAATTCTATATCTTACTATTATAGTTTTGGTGAGAATCAGACAGTATAATATATTTTTTTTAGTGAAAACTTCTTTAGGCGCGTCGAGCACTTTCATTTCAAAATCATGGAACTCGCGTCATCGTTACCGAACGCTTTCCATGAGGTATATGTATACTTGTTGATTTAGTTCCGGTTGTACTCACGTTATTTTTATTTAATCGAGAAACTCGACCGGTGTTCGAGCGAACGAGAGCCTGGCGCGTACAGGACGCGTTACAGCGCATGCTCCCGAGGATGAGCGTCTATATCGCTCGAACACCGGTCGAGTTTCTCGATTAAATAAAAAATAACGTGAGTACAACCAGAACTAAATCAACAAGTATACATATATCTCTACCATGAATACGACTCTAGATAGTTTTAATATAATAGAAGTATACTTTAATAAAAGTATACTGTATACATATTATATATAGTTTTCACTTCTATCGGCAGTGCACAAAGACTGCCCCGCATGTTTTTTTTAATTTAAATACATGAAAAAGGGCATTGTCGCTAAACGACCACATTGCATAGTATAATTAAAATATGGCTTTCATTTATGATTATTATAATTCTATATTAAACTCTACTATTCTTTTCACACCTTAGTTATTCAACACTTTTATTCATACTTTTTCGAGTAACCTTTTAGGTTAAAAGTCACTGATTTTTCAAAACGTTATGTATCATTTTTGATGAACGTAATGAAGAGGGAAGTAGCAACAATAATATTTGTCGAGTATGTTTTTTATGTATTTATCATAGTGATACCAGTAAAACGTTGCAAAAATTTATTTTTAGTTGATAAAAATAACTGTCCTTCGCTTATTTATATAATATCTTTACTGTTTTACTTTGCAGGTCTTCATCTCCGAGCGAATTAACCGTAGCGGAGGCGAATAGAAATTAACCCTACGCCGATTGACAATATGCTATAGTCACTGCAGATAGCTACATCACGTCCGGGACGGATTTGCCGATCCTACCTAGTAATTATATAAAGTATTATAAAGCATTTATATCCTAACATTCCGTCCGTATCCGACGCCGATCAAGTGGACGCGCTGCTAAGGGTACATCTATACATTTTGACTAATTAAACGTTTACTCACTCACACACGCACAAATGTATGCATTCATATTTTTCTTCAAAAGAATAATACGATTCGTTTTTGCTAAAAAATGCTCGGAATTGTTCGTTGTTTTCTTTTGAATTTTCCTTGTATTTTTGCACAATGTACTCAAACGAACAATTTATTCGTTTGTGTTATTAACCCTACAATATATATATAATAATATACACGTAGCCACACAACCGAGTCCACCCTTTGAAAAATATGTACTAGACATAAATACTAACACATGGACCAATGATATTATAAAAAGTGGGCAGATAGAGCGCGCTCTAACGTCACATAAACAACAAGTGGTCTATTTTCAACCGACTTCAAACAAGGAGGTTCTCAATTCGACAGTATGTTTTTTTTTGTATGTATGTTACGCGATATCTCCGCCAATTATAAATCGATTTTGAAGTTTTTTTTTGTTTGGTAGATTATACTTCAGAGGTGGTCCCATATACATTTAATAGAAGTCGGTCAAGCCAAAACCGAAATATAAGCGATGAAGTCGGCTTTTTTAAGCTTTGCATGCGTTTCAATTATATAATACCTACTATTGTATAAAGAGGCTACATGCCCGACAAGTGTAATCTACTTACTTGCTCTTGGTATGCCTAAGCCTAACGATTCACCGAGGTTAACTGGAAGATAATGCTTTATAGCATTAAGTTCGCCTGTGTACCTACAATTTGTTTTTGTTTGTGCAATAAAGAATTTTCAATCAATCAATGCCTTCTACTAGCGGACCAGACAGACGATGGTCTGTTCAAACGTTTTAAATACAAAAAAAATAAAAATTGAATGTAAACCATTCTTTAATCAACCTGAAAACACATAAAAATTCCATAAAAATCGATCTAGCCGTTTCGGAGGAGTACAGTCACATACACACGTACCATTAAATCGTTATGCATATATAAGATATTTACACGTAGGTATATATATAGGAATATAACTGTAGAGTTATATTCCTATCTCTGTTATTAACCCAGTGCCAGAAACTCAAATTTTCCTTGGGGTGATTCTTGCGTTTCCATCGGAAATCGAACCCGATACCCCTGCTTAGAAGGCGGCAGCGCACCTAACTAATCCAAATGTATATTATTTTCCCGTATAAAGTAGTAGAATGGATTTTTTTTTATGCCTGATAGGCAAGCACTTGACCACAATCTCACCTGATGGAAAGTGATGATGCGGCCGAAGATGTAACATGCTTGGCTAGAACCTATTCACTCTTGACTTGAAGACTCCCAGATTATACCGATCGGGGAACAAAGACGAGGGCAATGAGGTTTCACTCCTTCGCAGTACGGATGATAAACGGACTCCGGGGTGTATTAGTTCAAATGTCAATTATATAATATACTAGCCGTGCCCCGCGGCTTCGCTCGCTATTATCAAGTTAAAAAGTAGCCTATGTGTTAATCCTAGGTATAAGCTATGTACATTCCAAATTACATCCAAATCCGTTGAGCCGTTAAAGCGTGAAGAGGGAACAAACATACTTACACACTTACACACAAACTTTCGGATTTATAATATTAGTAGGATATGTTACTTACGTAATATTAGTGACAATAGTTATGGTGTTATTTATTAACTTCTGCCTTTCTTTTTTATGCTAGAAATGTAATTGCTCACCAAAAAGCTTACATAAACACTTAAAGTGATATAATAATATATCTTATTATTAATTCACAATTAGTGCTATCCTCTTTCATATACTTCTTTTTATAAGTTTATATAAGCAAATAGGCTTTTAAACGTATTTTAAACACTAAGTCTGTATAGTTTTTAGGATATAATTTACACTGAAACTGTACTTATATAAATATGTCATAAAGAACCTTTTAAAAAAAAAAAGTCCAAATGTCAGAACGTCCAAAGTGTTAAATTGTCCAGACAAATAGATCAAGTCAATGTGTACAAACGCTGAAATGTCCATATTATAAGAATGTGTAATGCAAACAAATGAGCATACTAATAATAACCGATCATGATATAATCAAAAGACATAGTACTAATCAATATCCTTCGCATGCACGTCCCGATAAAATGACAAAATATCGAGCATGCTCTGTATGTTTTTGTAACCTACCCTCAACACAACCAATTACTAAACAAGTTCCCGCGCCAGCCCCGGCCTGCCGCAGTTAAATCGAGTTTCACATTGGCGGGCGAAATAGGGATGAGCATGCTCTTTTACATGTCCAAAAGTATTTTATATAAATGGCATGCGATAATTGCAAGTGTAGACAGCGCCTTACGCGGGTCTTTTTATAACATACAACTCGTATAACATACGTGCACATATGTTATAACAACTGTAAATATAAATGTATATTTTCAATATAAAAATTAAAACTATTGTATTGCACGACTTGTTTTTAGCCGAGGTTCGAGCCGCTCGCCTCTGCGTATCGCGCTCTCATCCTGATGAAGGACAACCATTTTTTCCGAAACTAGTCGACTACAAAGTAAGTTGACATTTTCTACGTGTTTCAAGCCGTATACAAAATAAATTATGTTTCAAAATAAAATATTTTTTTTTCCTTTCACTTTCTGGTATGTTAATATCAGTTTGTAATTTACTTGGTTAAAGGATTTTTTTTTTCAAATTCCTCTATCTACGAGCTAATCGCCTACCTATATTTCCTAAAACCAAAAGATACAAAATTCCCTTTTTTTTTGTGTGTTACCTCATTTAATTTTGATCAAGATCTGATCAGTAGTTCTCGAAAATCGGAAATATCATCAATAATGCGTGTTTAGTACATCTAATGCGATCAAAGTTCCGAAGATAAAGCGGTGAAGTTGGTTTTTTTAAGCTTTGCTTGCGTCTAATTAGTCTTTCTAGATATCATCACTTGAATAGCCTATCTGAAAAATCAAGTAAGCATGCAATATCCTGAGCATGCGGATTGTATCATTCATTGGCATATGCCCGTGTATTCAAACCTTAACTTGACCAATCACTATGCATACATGTCTCCGCGCCCGACTCCGCCGCAGTTAAATCGAGTTTTGGATTGGCGCGGTCGCCACAATAACTTAATTTAAATTTTTAGTATTGTTATGGTGACTCCATATGTGTATTTTTTTAAATATATTGTTTATTTCTGTGCTAGCTCTATAGGTAGAGTATCTCTATAGGTCTATGGCACAGAAATAAAGATAATTGAGAGGTAAGATAGTGCTTAACTTAAACAAAACAAACAAACAAACGCATTCATACTCAAAGCCCCACACTAAGTTCAAAGACTTGTATCGTGGGCACCGGAAACATTTACACCACACACACACAAATCCACCCAGAACCAGAAACACAAACATCCCTTGGAAAGGAATTTGTACACCTGACTGGAATCGAACCCAGGACCCACGGCAAGGAGGGCGGAGATCTGTCCACTGCGCCAACTGGGTCGTCAACTGCTTCTGCATTTGAGCACTATCTCACTTGATCAACAAATATAAATTAAGAAGTGATGTACATAGTTTTAATACAGCCCGTTAGGCTGGCTTAGTTGGGTGCGCATTCGTCTTCTGGTTCGACCGGTTCTATTCCCGACAGGAACACAAGTTTTCACCCAAAGAAAATTTGTGTTTCCGGTTCTGGGTGTTATTGTGTATGAGATGTGAATGTTTGTTTGTTTAATCGAGTATTCGAGCCTATCGGTATTCTACCGTTAACATTTTGGAGAGTGTGCGCAGGAATTACACGAGTTAATTCCACCATGCCCTTTTTACCATCTAACAACAAGACAAACTGTCAAACGTCATCCATATATGGTTGACATACCTCCAGTTCGATCGAATCGTTTTGCTTCTACGTTTATCATCCGTACTGCGAAGGAGTGGAACTCATTGCCCTCGTCTTTGTTCCCCGAACGGTATAATCTAAGAGTCTTCAAGTCAAGAGTGAAAAGGTACCTTCTAGGCAAGCATGCTACATCTTCGGCCGCATCATCACTTTCCATCAAGTGAGATTGTGGACAAATGATTGAATATCAGGTAAAAAAAAAATTAATAAAAAAATATATATTGTGCATAAACATACTTTTTTTATTTATATCTGCAATCTACGTTACAATTGCCTATATTTCCTAAAACTAAACTAAAACTGTATATATCTATACAATCTATATATGTACTAGTTGTTCCCCGCGGCTTCGTCCGCGATAAGTTTCAAAATATCATCAAAACCCCCAAAAGAATTTGACGTTCCTAAAAAGTATCCTATGTAGTCTCCTGGTTCTAAGCTACCTCCCCACCAATTTTCAGCCAAATCGGTTCAACCGTTCTTGAGTTATAAATAGTGTGACTAACATGACTTTCTTTTTTATATATATATATATATATATATATATATATATATATATATATATATATATATACCTACAAGGCATCGAGTTTAACTTTAAGTTTTAACTTACTTAAACAAATTGTTCGTAAACATTGACCACTAACCGCTACAAAAAAACATTCTCCATTTTCACGTATATTCCCGTATCGTAACATATATGTCACAAAAGCCTGAAAATAATCCGATTTCCTCCCACATCCCATACAAGGAACACGCAAACATTTATAATGCGCAAAAACTATCCACTCCATGAGAAAATACGATAAACGAAACAAAGGTACCGTTCTTCTCAAAAAAACTCAATAGGTGACAGCGCAACTGTACTCGTCTATCGATCCCCGGGACAACCCGCAGACAAACACTTAAGTGCTTATACAAACACACGCCAATTTGACCTTTAACACTAATACTTTACGACCCATTTAACTTTGACCGCGAACAGTCGCTTACAACTATTCTGTTACACATAACTTGACTAACTCAGCTCTTGTAGGAAACGTTCTGTAGTTTCCGTGTAAAGTGAATTGATTGTTATAATAAACACCACAAGGTTGATTTTAGTATGGATACAGTGAGGTGGTTACGTTGTTTTAGTGTTGTGCAGTGGTTTGGAATCCCCCAAGTTGGCATTGTAAACAAAACGCCTATTATAATGGGACGTCACTAAGCTAGGGATGGGACGACATTATCGATGGATACGCGAAATGTAGGAATGTATTCCACCTTGGCCGTTTTACCATTTAACAACAAGAAAAACTATCAAACGTCATCCATATATGACATACCTCCAGTTCGCTCGAAGCGTTTCGCTTCTACGTTTATCATCCGTACTGCCCCCGTCTTTGTTTCCCGAACGGTATAATCTGGGAGTTTTCTAAATCAAGAGTGAATAGGTACCTTCTAGGCAAGGATGCTACATTTTCGACCGCATCATCACTTTCCATCAGGTGAGATTGTGTCAAATACTTGCCTATCGGGCATAAAAACCTCTCTACAGATCTAAATGTATTAATAATTACTTTTAAAAAGGTGGAGGTTCTTAAATTCGACTGTTCTCAATTCGACTGTTTTTATGTGTGTTACCTCAGAACTTTGTTATAGGTAAACCGATTTGATATATTTAAAAGCTGTTTCACATGTGTCCATTTTAACTTGATCAAGATCTGACCAGTAGTTTTTGAGTTATCCTCAATAATGCGTTTTTAATTTACTTAATCAGATCAAGGGTTCCGAAGACAAAGCGGTGAAGTCGGCCTTTTAAACTTTCCTTGCATTTAAATTATTGAACAACCATATCATTGCTCTCTGTTGCTTTATAACAAAGAAATATACTACTAATATTATAAATCCGAAAGTTTGTGTGAAAGTATGTAAGTGTGTAAGTATGTTTGTTCCCTCTTCACGCTTTAACGGTTGAACGGATTGGAATGAAATTTGAAATGTACGTAGCTTATACCTAGGATTAACACATAGGCTACTTTTTAGAGTTCCGTACCTAAAGGGTAAAAACGGGACCCTATTACTGAGACTTCGCTGTCCGTCCGTCTGTCACCAGGCTGTATCTCAAGAACGGTGATAGCTAGACAGTTGAAATTTTCACATATGATATATTTCTATTGCCGCTATAACAACAAATACTAAAAATAAAATATTTAAGGGAGGCTCCCATACAACAAACTTGATTTTTTATAGATAATGGTACGGAACCCATCGTGCGCGAGTCCGACTCGCACTTGGCCGGTTTTATTAACTTGATAATAGCGGGCGAAGCCGCGGGGCACGGCTAGTTTTTAACAATTCTCGCTAACATTTGATACAATAAGGCTTTCCAGAAAGAATCCCTCGGCTTACAAAACAAACAATCCAATAATAGAACATGTACTTTGGGTTTCAAACCGGAATTCTCTCCACAGTAAATTCGCTAAAATAAGCAAAACTCATGAAACAGATTTCAAAACAATTCCAATAATGCTCCACAGCAATAATATAAGATTGTGCAACAACTTCCCAAATGTCTTCACCTAAAATTCCATATTTTCTTGGTAATAAATCAAAAAAGTTTCCGAACTGGCAACGAGAGTTCGAAAAACAAACTCAATGTTAATTACTTAATTAGACATTTTAGGACTTTGTGTTTCGGTAACTTTGTGGCGAATTACAATTCGGAATGTTATTATAAAAAAGTAACTGTTTTTTTGACTGTCTGACTGTATATAATTAAACTCAAGATACAAATCCGACTTCACCGCTCATCAAAATCAAAATCAAAATCGTTTATTCACATGGGCCCCAAAGAGGCACTCATGAAAGTTAATGATTCTATTGCCAGATATCAGATATCTTATATGTTGGTTTTGGCTTAATCGAATTCAAAAATCATACAGGACCACTTTTGAAGTATAATATACCAAACTCTATTCTCGAGATGACTGTAATTTTGCGAATCTGGCAGTCAAATCATTAACTTTCACGAGTGCCTCTTTGGGGTCCATGTGAATAAACGATTTTGGTTTTCCCATGCTGTTATCATATTAGAAGAAAATTATATTTGGACTGGATTTTGTTTGTCAAAAACATTTTCTGAACGGTAAAGTATTACGCTTTCACACTCACAACCCTCAAACTAAGTTCGATGACTTGTGTCGTGGGGGCCGGAAACATTCACATCACACACACAATCACAACCAGAACCAGAAACACAAACGTTCCTTGGGGAGAAAACTTCTTAGACAATCTCAACTTACACAATCTTAGGAAACACAGACGACAGCAAAGCGTTCCATTCTTTTGCTGTTCTATAAATGAACGAAGACGCGAAGCGTTTCGTCCGAATGAACGGTATCTCAATCATAAATGGGTGACGCGACGCCGTTCTTCTAGATGTAAGGTGGAAACAAGGTGAAGCGGGAACAAGGTTGTATTGTTCTTGTCGTCTCACTGGGGGATTATTAACACTTTGAATTTCCGGTGCAGTACATGACACTAGAATATCTATTGTGCAGTAATACATGAACAGTCATCGTGCTAAGAAACAAACATAGATTACGGAATCATAATAAAAGAGGTTTGAGAGGTGGTAGAGCATTTTGTGAGTTGCTCGCCTGGCTTGCTACCAAAGTAGCTTACCACCATCAAGTTGAAAGTCTGCCGCCAAGCCAAATACGGTGTTCCGGCAGTTATCCTTGAGAGCCTGCGTATTCCAGGTCTAGTGTGTTTACCAGCTTCAATCACATCGTCACTTACCATCAGGTGAGATAGTGGTCAAACACTAGCCTGTCACAAATAAAAAAAAAAAAAAAAAAAAAACCGGCTAAGTGCGAGTCGGAATCGCGCACGAAGGGTACCGTAATAAAGGATATTAATAGCTGTAGCTTCATAAAAATTAAATATTATATATTTATTTTTTATTTTAAATTGTGCAGTGATTGAGAGCGACATATTGAGACCGGTAAACTGTTCCAGAAGCGAATATCTTGTACAGTCAATTAATATAGTGTATTATTATAATACCTTTATCAATTATAATAATATTATAAATCAGAATGTTAAGTGTGTAAATGTGTAAGTATGTTTGTTCCCTCTTAACGGTTGAACGGATTTGGATGAAATTTGGAATGTGCATAGATTTTACCACACAGGCTACTTCATAACTTGATAAAAGCGAAGCCGGGGGGCACGGCTAGTATTTTTATATGTTAGGTATTAGAATATTGTAGCTACAAATTTGAAACTTGCTTATTTTACATTATTCATCATTTAAACTCAACATACTTACCTTCTTTTTCAACTTAAATGTGGTTCTTGTAATTTCGAATTTATGCTCTTTGTTTTTAGAATAATTGTTGGAGGAATATCTTATAACTTTAGAAAAGGGAAAGTTATACATTCAAAATATATAAGCTTGCTAAAACTAACTTCATTGTTGTATAATTTTATACCTCTTTATTTTGCGAAAATAAATCTATTAGGTAATTTAAGTTTTTTCTACAAATTCTCATACAATATGTCTCACACAAAGCATGCCTTGGAAACTTGTCATCGGACGAAAATATCGTATATTCAACATAATAATAATAATAATGAATCAAGCATGTGAATAAACATTTTTATAATATATGTTTTTTAGAATAACCATAAAATATGGCTATCTTATTATAATCATATACCAACGTAAAATTTTATACAGGTACAAAAATATTTTTGTACCTGTATAAAATTTTACTTAGAGTTTTTACTAATACTCACAATAGCGTGTTCCCTATTTTTGTTACAATTTAGCCAACATTAGGCTAATAAGTAACTTAAATTTAACTTATTCTGCTAGATTCAAAATATCCAAGAATGTATTCATTAACGCTTTTCTTATTTTCTCTATTAAGGCGAAGACACTTGGTTCATGTGTTCTTTTTGAGCAGCACTTATAAAACACTACATAACACTAAACTTACACTTAAAGTTCAAACGCTTTTTTTGAGTCTTCTCACTATAAACGTGTGATCGAGCTGGATGGCCGCGACAAGTGTACTAATTACAAATCATTATTGCTACCCGGTATGGTTTTATTGACTCAGTGTAGAAAGAAACAGGTTGAAAACCAGTGCTGCGAGGCTCGCACTTGAAGCAATTTTTAATGCTAAATAGGCAAGCATTTAACCACTTTCTCACCTGAAGAAATTGATGGCTGAAGATGTGACATGCTTGCCTAGAAGATACCTATTCACTCTTGTCTTGAAGACTCCCAGATTGTACCCCTCGGGGAAAAATGACGCAGGCAATGAATTCCACTTCTTTCCTGTACGGATGATGAACGTAGAAGCAAAACGCGAGCGAACTTTTTTTTTTTTTTTATTTGTGACAGGCTAATGTTTGACCCCTATCTCACCTGATGGTAAGTGACGATGTGATCGAAGCTGGTAAACACACTAGACCTGGAATACGCAGGCTCTCAAGGATAACTGCCTGGAAGAACTGGAGGTATGTCAACCATAAATGGATGGCGTTTGACAGTTTGTCTGGTTGTTAGATTGTAAAATGGGCATGGTGGAATTAACTCGTGTAATTCCTGCACACACTCTCCAAAATGTAAAAAGAATACCGATAGACTTGCGACCATACGTCTGTGACCGAGGCTCTGCAATCTGGACTCAACTAGCTTATTATCGCCAATGTGTCTTTTTGCTCGTCGGTCAATAGACTCAAGAACCTAAATGCTCCTTTAATGCACAAAAAATAATTAATATAGGTACTTTTTTAAGTATTTGAATATATTTTAGTAAATTTAACATTATTGTGTGTAATAAATACATTAAAATTTTCTTTCTTATAATTAATTATGGAAAATTTCCAAAAAGTAATGTATCGATATAGTGTTTCCCAGCACTACTAATCGAAATTGTGTAATCCTAGCCGTTAGGAGGGCAGATGATATATGTGTGCATTATTTGATTGTCACAGCACCAATAATTACGGAATCGTTACAAATAAAAATACATTAATAATACTCGATCAGCAAATAATTAATGTGTTCGGTGAAATCTGAAACACTGTAACAACAAAATATAGGTTACTAGCAGACCCGTTATTAAATGAGCTGGTAGCAATGAGAGCTATAGACCTCTCGTATATTTCGAAATTACTGAAATATTTTAGTACTGAAGTTTTCGTGAGAATCAGACATTATATTTTTACCGACTTCCCAAAAAAGGAGGAGGTACTCAAGTCGACTGTATTTTTTTTTGTTTATTTGTGTTACCTGATCAATTCTCTCCTCGTGAACCGATTTCGAAAATTTTTATTTAGTTTGAAAGATGTTGCTTTCTTATTGGTCCCATTTAAATTTGATCAAGATCTGGTCGGTAGTTATTGATATATCGTCAATAATGCCCATTTTGTGGACTACTTTGACGATGTTCTCGTTTACCCGACTTCAAAAGCTACCTCATAACTTCTTTCGTTGTGAGACGATTTTGATGTTTTTTTTTAATTTGAAAGCTGGTGTTTTTTATGTGGTCCCAATACTCCCAATGAATTTAATCAAGATCTGATCAGTAGTTCTTGAAATGTCTTGAATAATGCGTGTTAAGTACATCTAATCTGATCAAACTTCCGAAGATAAAGCGGTGAGGTCGGTTTTTTTAAGCTTTGCTTGCGTTTCAATTATAATAATAAAAAATATGTCTTTTCAGTTTTGGGTAGACCGATTTCGATAAAATTTATATGAGTCCACCTCTGAAGTATACTCTACCAAACAAAAAATAAAAATCCTCCTCAATAATTCACCTCCTTTTATGAAGTCGGTTGAAAAACCTACTTCATCGCTTATATTTCTGTTTTGGCTTGACATTTATATGGGACCACCTCTGAAGTATATTCTACCAAACAAAAAAAAAATCATCAAAATCGATTCATATTTGGCAGTATCTCTGCCAATCGATTTTAATGTATTTTTTTTGTTCGCGTAACATACATAAACGTAAAAAAAAAAAATGAAGTCGGTTGAAATTATTGACACATCATTCGTCGAAATTATTGACCTAGGTTTCAAGCATGTACAATGCTATTCTTCGGGATGAGTTTACGCCGCGAGATCGCGACGAAGACTGTCGACGATTTCAACGAATAACGAGAGTGATAGCCGCATTTTAATAACAAAAAATGTAATGACTGAAATATGTTTTTTTATGTTTTCAATCCCCATATCTCCGCCATTTTGAAAAGAGGCGCAAGGAATTGACAAAAAATTTGACAAAATTTTAATTGCATCCGTTTTTAAAAGAGAACCTCTGTAGAATAATTTTCCTTTAACTTTACTGAGAAATAGATCAAATGTCTTTTTTTTATATTTGTGACAGGCTAGTGTTTGACCACTATTTCACCTAATGGTAAGTGACGATGTGATCGAAGCTGGTAAACACACTAGACCTGGAATACGCAGGCTCTCAAGGATAACTGCCGGAACACCGTATTTGGCTTGGCGGCAGACTTTCAACTTGATGGTGGTAACCTACTTTGGTAGCAGTACTAATGCGCAAAAAATCATAAATTTTTCGTCAAAATTACAGAACTGTTTATACAAAACGTTAAACTGGGTTATGCCACTGCGCTCCACGAAATAGTGGCTCCCCATGACTTGACCTTGACTTATTTATGTCATGAACCCAATTTCATGGATAAGGCCTTAAAATGGTATATTGTAAAGATGAATTTTCTGTTATTAGCTGTATTAGTGCCGTAGTAGTTTTAGAGCGACTTTTGAAAGCGACATCTCGTCATCGTGCCAACAAGCAAATGACCAAGCCACCTAGCGACCCAGCATGCAAACCACCTTTCAGTGTGGCTAACATGTATCCTAGCAAGTATCCAGATATGAGTCACAAGATTCTAGAGGCTAAGCAAGCCGCCTGTCTGTGCGGACGTAGCCTTACAGTTTCATGGAACCAACAAGAGAATCACCAGAGTTTTGACGCGAAAGTGAAATAATTAAACGCAAGCAAAGCTTAAAAAAACCGACTTCACCGCTTTATCGTCGGAACCTGGATGAGATTTAATGTATAAACACGCATTATTGACTATAACTCAAAAACTAGAGATCAGACCTTGATCAATGGGTTTACATAAAAAGCACCAGCTTTCAATTAAAAAAAGAATCATCAAAATCGGCTCACAACGAAAGAAGTTATGAGGTAACTTTTGAAGTCGGGTAAACGAGAACATCGTCAAAGTACGCATTATTAATAAAAAAATAGACATTATTGACGATATTTCAAGAACTACTGATCAGATCTTGATCAAATTTAAATGGGACCAATTAGAAAGCAACATCTATCACAATAAAAAAAAAAAATTGAAATCGGCTCACTTGGAGAGAAGTTATGATGTAACACACACATAAAAAAAAAATACAGTCGACTTGAGTACCTCCTCCTTTTTTGGGAAGTCGGTAAAAATTGCGTTGTTGATTTTGTATAATTTTCCAAAACCTGTGATTCGTCGAGTGTTAATGTGTAATAATGGTAGATTATTTACCGTTAATACTTAGTAAATGTGTATAAGTGTAGGCAAGTCATACAAAGTTGAAAAGCGTGATTTTCGCCTTCGCTCCAAACCTCCAATAGAAGTTCTAGTAAAGTTTCTACCAGTTTACTAGAGCATGACTTGACTATGACTGGACCTTGACTCTTTTACTTGGCTTTGACTGTGATTTGTGACTAGGACTTTTAACACGAAATACACTTGAAATATATTATTACTTGACTGAATGCAACACTGGCTAAATGCAACAAAGATTGCGAAGCCAAAACAAAAAAAAAACACCAATTGAAACGATCGGTAGATCGGGATACGTAACATAATAACGTACCATATACGGTAATAAAATATATTAGGAAGAATTGAGAACCTCCTCTTCAAAAGTCGGTTGATAATAAAAATAGGGTTCACACAAAAAAATCCCATCACTGTCAAATAATATTAAAAACCGACAAATCGAATCAACATTCGAATGTTTATTACAAAAATAATTATTTATATCGAGTTTCTACCCCTTTAGATCGAATTTTAAGAGGGTAACAAATTGCTGGGGTGACAGCCCTGTGAAATAATATAATGAATAAATAATATCGAACACATTTCTGACCCCTAACTAGGAATATTGTCTATGGAATCAGGAATGAGGCTCGTGGTCCCTTAAGTCCCTTAAGTCCGATAAAATTAATAACCATGCTCCGGAGGGCTAGTCAAAGCGTTGGTCCCGGAAAGTAAGACAACAGTCGTTAGGGTTTATCGGTTGCCGCTAGGTGGCCTAGGCATCTAGGACTGCCTACTTGTGCAAATTTACAAGTCACATCAAATCAGGTGCCCGCCCTTTGCGCCGTGGGTCCTGGGTTCGATTCCTGGCAGGAGCACAAATTCCTTCCCAAGGGATATTTGTGCTTCTGGTTCTGTAATGTGTGTGTGATGTGAATGTTTCCGGCACCCACGATACAAGCCTTTGAACTTAGTGTGGGGCTGTGAGTGTGTGAATAAGTCCATAACAAAAGATGTACTTAGGCGAGTAGGAGACCACGATATTAATGTTCTATCTGATGAGTGCCAATAGTTACGGTTTAGTCGTAGCGCTGCCATTCTCTAGGATCCCAGGTTATACTTACTTCTTCTATGGGCCAAACTTCAGCGTAGCTTTAACCATACAACTGTGATAGCAGAAAGCCTAATTTGTTACTGTACAATACAATAACTCTTTATTGGCACCAAAAGATAAATACAGCTTACAGAGAAACTTATAAAATAAAGGTACAAAGGGCTAAGAGCGATCTCTTCTAGACAACCTTTGGATGGAAATATAAACGAAAGTGAAAGTAGGGATGGTGGCGCGATAAAATGAATGAAATAAATTATAATAATAATACTAATATTTTATACTACATAAACAATACATACTATGAAAAATAACAGAATACCAAATTTAATAAACTTACATAAAATAAATAAATACATACATATAAGTACCTATAATACATATCATTTAACCTACACAATTCACACAAAGTAATGTTCAGATATTGGACTGATAATTTTTTTTCAATTGCGTTTTTAATGAATCTTGTGTTTGAGCACGTTTGATATTCACAGGCAAAGCATTCCACAGACGCACAGCTTCAATGGTGAAAGAAGAATAAAAAAAGCTCGTACTGTGCGCTGGCATTTTGAGACGTAAGTTTTCCGATGACCTTAGCAACAAGGAATACTCATACTCATACGTTTATTGGCAAACTAAGTGTTACATGGGTCTTATTCTACGTAATCAGAACTTAGCCGCCTTTTAGAAATTGAATTGGAATTGGAGGAGTCAAAGAACTTGAAGTCAAAGAACTGTAGTCAGTATAAAATCAGTAGTGTCGTTACACTTGTCAATAGCTTAGAGACTCGGGGCCATGGTCGTATAATACTCGTAGGTAAGTACTACTTACTTGTAGAGCAGTCATTCGCACACACTACGTGAACTTACCTGAAAATAAAGATGGAATAATTTTTATATTCTTTATTATACACACATTGATAAAAAAAATTACAATAAGGCCATAACAAAAGATGTACAATGGCGAGCTTAACCCTTCACAGAGTTTTCTTCCAGCAAACCCTTCAAGTAGGATATAATTTATAAGAGCGAGTAGGTTGTTGTGTACATAGAAATATGATAACAATACAAATTACTAATAATATGTTAAAATATACACTCAAATTTATTAATAATAATAGACGTAATTTAAAATATAAATTGAGAAATAAAAACAACTAGCGATCCGCCCCGGCTTCGCCCAGGTGTGATAAATGAAGAACCGCTCGACCGATTTTGTGCAAACTTCACATAAACCATCTACTAAATAGTCCGAACAAAGCCTAAACATTTGGTTTGGATAGGTGAGCCCGTTCTCGAGTTATAAAATAACAACGAAAAGTGGCATTGATTTTTATATATATAGATATAGTAAAGTAAAAATAAATACCAATATCAATAAATATCACTAGCCTATGTGTTAATCCTAGGTATAATCTATGTACATTCCAAATTTCATCCAAATAACATAAGTAATGTTGCAACTAATTTAAGAGTATTTTTCTAGTTTTTATTTGAGATAACTTTAATTGTATAGTTAGCGTTTTGGCTTAGCTGTAAGCTAATTATAGTTTGAATAAATAAATAAATCCGTTCAGAGTGAAGAGGGAACAAACATACTTACCCACAAACTTTCGGATTTATAATATTAGTAGGATATCTTTCAACAGGGATCAAGACTCGTAGGATGCTCATGCTGTATGCGGCTGTTTTATCAAGTAGTGATATAACTCTAGTGGAAAAGTGATTGATATACAATAAAGGACGATAGGCTCATTTACTATATTTTCTAAAACGAAACTAAAACACATATACAGCCAAAAAGCTAAAGTAGAATTTCTAGTAGAAGTTTTACCACTTCACTATAGTATAACTTGATCACTGGACAATTAATCTTCTACTTGACTGTGACTGATGACTAGAGGACTATCTTTATGGAATACTAGTTCTTCTCCGCGGCTTCGTCCGCATAAATTAAGTAGCCTATGTGTTAAAATGTGTTAAAGCTAAAAGCTATGACTTACCTTCAACTGTTACGGACAAACATACTTACAAAGAAACTTCCTCATTTATAATATTAGTGTGATATTTTTTTTATTTATGCCTGAGAGGCAAGCATTTGACCACAATCTCACCAGATGGTAAGTGATGATGCGGCCGAAGATGTAGCATGCTTGCCTAGAAGGTACCTATTCACTCTTGAGACTCCTAGATTATACCGTTCGGGGAACAAAGACGAGGGCAATGAGCACGCCTTCGCAGTACGGATGATAAACGTAGAAGCGAAACGCTTCGAGTTTGTCTTGTTGTTAAGTGGTAAAATGGACTAGGTGGAATTAACTCGTATAATTCCTGCGCACACTCTCCAAAATGTATACGATAGAATACCGATAGGCTCGCGACCTTACGTCTTTACGTGATATATCACTAAGCTAGCCGTTTATCAAGATAAAACGTACCCAATCTTATGTATAATCCTCCAAATTTCATCCTAATCTGTTCAGCCGTTACAGCATGAAGAAAAAATTAATATACCTACGTACTAACACATTTAGACACTTAGCACAAATGTCCGCGTTTATAATATAAGTGTGATATATAACTAGGCAAGCTTGCTCCATCGTCGACCACATCGTCGCATACCATCAGGTAAGACGGTGGTCAAAAGTTTGCCTAACTAAAATAAAAATAATAAACACAAGCAAAGCTTAACAAAACCGACTTCACCGCTTTATCTTAGGAATCTTGATCAGATTTAATGTATTAAACACGCATTATTGACGATAACTCAAAAACTACTGATCAGACCTTGATCAAATTTCAATGGGACCACATGAAAAGCACCAGCTTTCAAATAATAAATCGGCTCACAACGAAAGAAGTTATGAGGTAATTTTGAAGTCGGGTAAACGAGAACATCGTCAAAGTAGTCCAGGAAATAGGCATTATTATCGATATTTAAAGAACTACTAATCAGATCTTGATCAATTTTTAATTGGACCAATTAGAAAGCAACATCTTTCAAATTAAAAAAAAAGTTCGATATCGGCTCACGTGGAGAGAAGTTTTGAGGTAAAACACATAAAATAAATCCTCCTCCTTTTTTGGGAAGTCGGTAAAAATATATAACTTGACACTGGCTAAATGTGCATAGTTTGCGGAGCCAAAACAAATAACGGAGTGTTTCGCGTCATATTATTTTGGACTGACATTTGTTGTTCGTTTTTCGTGTTGCGCGTAAAAAAAAAAACATTGGCGAGCGAAATATTCGCGGTTCGTGCTTTTAAAACAATGGACAGAGATGATTAAATTACACTATATAGTTATAGATACCCTTGTTGTTAACTATGATATGGTCTTTTTCTATCTGTGATAGGCAAACGTTTGACCACTATCTCATCTGATGTTAAGTGACGATGCCATCGACGATGGAGCACGCTTGCCTATAAAATACCTATTCACACTGGACTTAAAGACTCCAAGATTGTACTTAATAAAAGTAAATCAATGCTTACCTATCTGGCATAAAAAAATAATAAAACAAAACAAAAACAAACAAACGCAATCACACTCACAGCCCCACACTAAGTTCAAAGTCTTGTATCATGGGTGCCGGAAACATTCACATCACACACACATTACACCCAGAACCAGAAGCACAAATATCCCTTGGGAAGGAATTTGTGCTCCTGCCAGGAATCGAACCCAGGACCCACGGCGCAGAGGGCGGACACTTGTCCACTGCGCCAACTGGGTCGTCGAATAACAACTAAACTTAAAACAATGCCGTGTCCTACGAGACTCCCTGATATGTAGTATAGAGCTAAACGAACAAATATACAATACACAGTTATCTGTTAGTTCCTTTTTAATAAAAGACAGACGGATCTTGCATTTGAGTACTAAATGTGTGAATTAGCGTTACTCATCAACTGCAACAATGAATGACTAATAGATATGAGCCGATGCAGTTTAGTCCGGATTGAGCCGGATAAAAGTTGTTCTGGGTGTACCTAATTGTGTGTGGTTTAAATGTTACCACCAATGTTACCGCATTAAAAATTAAAGCTTATTATAAAACGATTGACTACATTAATGACAAGGATGCGTGGAGGCAAAGAGGCGACTACGTAATATAGAAAACCTAGGATAATATAATTATGTATTAGTGTTTAGTTATATAAAAAAAATGGTTGTCTCTAAAGTCGCATTACGGACGATAATTTTAGGTGATAACGTCATAACACGAACGCTTAGTCCGATCGTGCCTCTCTATCGCTTGTTCCGCGCTCTCGCTTGCACGCTCAGGCTCAGGCGGAACGTGACACTTTTTCGTGCATGCAGCCGGTGTTCATCGATTTATAAGACGTTATCACGTCAAAAATTATTGAAAAATAATGCGCCGCCGAGTTTCTAGCCAGGTTCTTCTCAAGATGGCTATAATTTTGCGATTCTGGCATTAGAGTCATTAACTTTAATGAGTGCCGCTTTTGGGGCCATGTGAATAAACGATTTTGATTTTGAAGACATTCCAAGCTATCATTTCACACTCAGCTATATATATATATATAGCTGAGTGTGAAAGCGTTTGTTTTTTTTTATATTATGAAAAGCAAGCTGTATACTTAAAATCAATATGCGAAAACTTGTTGATGGTGAGCAGTCAGTAAGCACCGTGGCCTTCCGTCGTGATCTCGGCTGATGATGGGACATCCCCAAAACCTAGATTGCAAGATTCGACCTTAAATCGTGAGTCAAGCCATATTATTTATAAAGAAGCTAGCGTGCCGCGCGGCTTCGCCCGCTATTATTAAAATAAAAAGAAGCCTATGTGTTAATCCTAGTTATAAGCTATGTTAAAATAATGTCATTCTCTCTTTAGCCGGTAACACAGATTATCCGGTAGTCCCAACTCTATCCCCGACGGATAGGGCTTATTAGTACCCGTATAAAACGCGAGATTAAATATGGTTTTGCTAAATATAGTTAGCACGTTGTGTTCTGACTCACAAGGTACTGTCTTCCGGGAATAACCAGAGGACTGAGCTAGTCTTTCTATCTATCGTTTTTGATCCTCGACTACTTCTTCACTTACGAATCAGGTAGAATATTATAAATCCGAAAGTTTGTGTGTAAATGTGTAAGTATATATGTTCCGTTTTCACGCTTTAACGGCTGAACGGATTTGTATGAAATTTGGAATGTACATAGATTATACCTAGGATTAACACATAGGCTACTTTTTAACTTGATAATAGCGGGGCCGCGGTACACAGCTATTAATACAATAAATATGAAATACAAATTTCATCGGACCAAGAATACCATTTAGAAGATGCTTTTGAATTAAAGATATGTTACGATAATATGACATTCGCCGAGAACCTCATAACGTCTTCAAGGAACATGCCCCTGGCCACACCAATTACCTACTAAAATATGCCCGTACCTTAATACCTCCTACAAATTACTTGGAAATCCCGGGGGGTTCTAAGCCCGGGATATCTGGGCCAGATTTCCCGGGGCAATGGCATATCACTTACGGGCTTCATCAAATTGTAGTTTGCATGTATAATTTGATAACGGGGCTTTGGTGAAATCTTGGACTGAGAGGGGAAAAGTTCAAAACGACGAAATCCTGACTATACCAGCCGTGTCCCGCGGTTTCGCTCGCATTAACTTAAGAAGTAGCATATATGTTATTTCTGAGTATAAGATTAAAGATTAAAGATTATTTATTCATCACAATTAATAACATAAGAACAATTTGACAAATATGCTAATATCACTTATAATTTACTAACATTTAAAATGTAAATATTACATGTGACATATTATTATGATTATGAATTTATTAGCGTTTGATGGTTATATTAAAATTGGTTCTAAACACTAGACTGTGGCCCCGCACTAGGCTCAAGGCCCGTGTCGTGGAAACCTACTGTTACGATATATTAAATATATTTTTTATTTTTACATGTGAGGTATCCAAATATTCTTAATCCTGAAGTATAAAGAATCTAATAATAATTCAAGGGAATATAGTGTGTGTAAGGGAGTGTGTTTGTTTGAGTGTGCGATGTTAATTGTGTTCATGTTTGTGTACAAGTGTGGTATGTTTAATGGTATATCATAGTTTCCGTTTCGCTATATATATAAGCTATGTGCATTGGAAATTTTTGGCAAAATTTTACAATTTACATAGCTTATACTCAGGATTAACACATAGGCTACTTTTTCAAGTTACCAGTCAATCAGTTAAGCGGATACAGCGTAAAAATAAAACAAACACACTTACACACTAACATATTTTCCTACAAACTGTCGGATATTTGTGTGTAGAATTAGCTACACGTAAATGTAGTTATTTTTAATATACTGTAATGACTTATGCAAAAGTCAGTCTGTCTGTCTGTTAAGCTTTCACGGCTAACAATGGTATGGCTAACAACGGTACAGATATAGAATAGAGCTTGGGAATGGACATATGCTACTTTTTATCCCGGAATTCCTGAATTACGCGGGTAAAACCGCAGGTCACAGCTAGTATATTTGAAAAGTTCCGACTGCATTTTTGCCTAATAGCATATATGCTATTAGTTTCTACGCAAACATACTATTAATCCATACTATAATGTTATAAATGCGAAAGCAACTCTGATACGCTTTCACACTTAAACCACTGAACCGATTTTGATGAAAATTGGTACAGAGATAGACTAGACCTTGGGAAAGGACATAGGTTACATTTTATCCCAGGATTCCAGCGGGTCAGGGACTTACGCGGGTAAAACCGCGGGGCGCAGCTAATATTAATATATCCAGTACACGTACAGAAGTTTCTCTCCGCAATGGCATTAAACGAATAGCGACTCTTGCAACGACGTAATAAAGTGCAATTCAGGCCGCCTACAATTTATATTCGCCTCTCTTTCTATCGCGGAAAGGCAAGACCCGACAAGGGGCACCAATGTACTTGTAACTGTTGTCCTGACCACTAACACCTATCTTTGTTGCGGACGGTTACAATACTCAATTGACAAATCTTCTAAGAAATAAGGTTCATTTTTACTTTATTCAAATAGAAACCGCGTGCAACAAAGATACGTAATTGGGAGGCTGAAGTGCGTAGGGTGCTTCGAGCCTGATATAATTATGTACATATTATTATTAGAGCTACGCTCCGTTTAGCATTCGCAACAATCGCGGTAGTCATTAGCGTGTATGTTCCACGCGGTAGTCGTGCATTTTGTTTGATCACGCCAGTTAAGATTAGATGGAACTCAAAAAAGAACTCGCTCGCGTTTATCCTACCAATATTATAAATGCGAAAGTTTGTGTGTAAGTGTGCCAGTGTGTAAGTGTGTTAGTCCAATACTGTATGTGTATCGTCCAGTTTAGTGAACCTAATAAAAAAAAAAATGTGTTCCCTATTCACGTTTTATTTTTATATTGTAAATATATCTATCAGTAATTCAATATCTACGGACCAATTGCCTACTTTTTCTAAAACTATACACATCTATACAGCAATTACTTAAGTTTCTTACAAGCAAAGCGAGCTTATAGGTAATGCAAGTTCTCAAGCCTACTTACTACCAGTGGGTAGCATACCCATAATGCGGCATTGCCTTTTAATTATCATAATTTGAATGCGATTTTAAATTGCACAAGGATCACTAATGACACTATAAATCGATAGTGGCTTTTGCAGAACACAGAAATAAATACAAACTCGAGCTTCTTGGCCTTACCTTATCGTCAAATCTTAACTTTGGTACCTACATTGAAGCCAGAGCTCAACTGGCCGCTAAGAAGTTGGGTATCCTCGCCAAGGTCCGGCAGTACTTCACACCTCGCCAGCTTCTTAACTTATATCAAGCGCAAGTCCGATCGTGTATGTGGCCATCTCTGGGATGGATCCGCTAAGTACCAGCTTGAAGGTCTTGAGGCTATTGACCGACGGGCAAAAAGACTTATTGGTGATAGTAAGCTGATTGAGTCCAGATTTCACAGCCTTGGTCACAGGCGTATGGTCGCAAGTCTATCGGTATTCTATCGTTTGCATTTTGGAGAGTGTGCGCAGGAATTACATGAGTTAATTCCACCATGCCCATTTTACCATCTAACAACCAGACAAACTGACAAACGTCATCCATTTATGGTTGACATACCTCCAGTTCGCTCGAAGCGATTTGCTTCTACGTTCATCATCCGTACAGCGAAGGAGTGGAACTCATTGCCTGCGTCATTGTTCCCTGAGGGGTATAATCTGGGGGTCTTCAAATCGAGAGTGAATAGGTATCTTCTAGGCAAGCATGTCACATCTTCGACCGCATCGTCACTTTCCATCAGGTGAGATAGTGGTCAAATGCTTGCCTATTCTGCATAAAAAAAAAAAAAATGGAAAATGATCTCGTGTTTAAATAATTTTTGAGTTCAAGTAAACTGAACCGTAGAACTTCTATAATAAGCAACATCTCTTTCGGTTTCTTTATAAATATAATATTTCGTGTTTAAAAAGTTAGCGCATCGCCTTAACTCATCAGGGTTGCCAGTTACCAGTTAATTTCGTTACCAGCCGGGTCACTTCACTCCGCTCGAGTTTGTAAAAAAAGCGTTCGAATTTCAAACACAAAAAACCGCGAAAACGGCTTGTTTTTGCTCGGACGTAAACTCATCAAAGTTCGGGTGTTTTGGCTATTCTTTGTTGTGAAAAATTGCGTTTTGTATAATGGGGGTCGATTCGGTGATTTCGTATAAGCTTTTCTCATTTAGAAATACGATCAACGCACTGCGTATCCCTTTCCTACCACCTATTAACTTGAAGTTTCTTTACACATCTGCCCCGAAAAGTCAAAACAATCGCATTCACACTCACAGCCCCACACAAAGCTCCAAGACTTCAAGTATCGTGGATGCCGGTAACATTAACATTAAGCAATACATCCTATCCTACTAATAGTATAAATCCGAAAGTTTGTGTGTAAGTATGCATGTTCCCTCTTCACGCTTTAACGGATGAATGAATTTGGATGAATTTTTTTTTTATTCTCGATATGTAACATTTGACCACTATCTCACCTGATAGAAAGTGATGATGCGGCCAAAGATGGAACATGCTTGCCTAGAACAGGGGTCGGAAACACGCGGCTCGCGAGTCATATGCGGCTCTTTGGATGTGAAGCTGCGGCTCTTTAGTTCCATACGCGATTATTTATTTTATAAAAAAATATAAAACATTTAAAAATCGTTCTGAATCGATAAACGAGGATTAGGCACCCTCTCAGCCACTTAGGTTGTACTCGCTTTTCACCGCACCCCTCCCCTGTGACAATTTTTTTTGTAGCTCTTTAAAAACTTTGAAATTTTGTAAATTGTAATTTTTTACTCTTCCGACTCAATAGGTTGCCGATCATTGCCCTAGAAGGTACCTATTCACTCTATACTTGAAGACACCCAGATTAAATCTGATCTAATCTGAATCTCGAAAACGACTCCAACGATTTTCATGAAATGTAATATGAAGGGGGTTTCGGGAGCAATAAATCGATCTTTTTTTTTTTTTTTTTTTTTTTTATTTGTGACAGTCTAGTTTTTGACCACTTTGATCTATCTAGGTTTTTAAATTTTTAGAAAACGTCGTTTTAACAAACCACGTACTTTTACATTAAAGAAAGGAAATTTATATTTCTGGTTATGATTATGTCTGTGATGCGTTTGTTTCCGGCACCAACAATACAAGTCATCGACCTTAGTGTGGGGCTGTGAGTGTATGGCTTGATATTGGGGCGAAAACTTGAGTTCCCACCGGGAATCGAACCCGATACCCGCTGCTTAGAAGGCGGACGCGCACTCAACTCAGCCATCGGGAAGTTCTAAGTATGTTTTAAGAAAAGAATTCTGCCAACTATAGTCGAATACACTCCAATAGAAATAAGTATAAGCAAGTACAAAGAAAAACTTTCCCCCAGACTTATGTTGTGAGTACACACACTAATATAAAAACGATAAATTGTGTTTTACAGAAAACGTCACTACGAGCACGTGAGTAGAGTAGTGATAGGGCGCGTCGATGAAATATATTGAGTTATCGATAAATTCCACGTACTCTTGTATAAAACTATAGAATAAAAAACAAATAAACTGTTAGAGTTATTAACATCAAAGGTTTATAATTGAACTGCCCATTGGCTTAGTTGAGAGCATGTTCGCCTTCTGAGCACGGGGTATCGGGTTCGATTCCCGGCGGGAACACAAGTTTTCTCCTCAAGGAAAATTTGTGTTTCTGGTTCTGGTTGTGATTGTGTGATGTGAATGTTTCCGGTACCCACACAAGTCATCGAACTTAGTGTGGGGCTGTGAGTGTGAAAGCGTTTATGTTTATGTATATTATTAACTGTGTTAACTTTTACCTTTATATTTGATCGAGCGAGCGCGAAGCGTCTCCGTTTTAGCGGGGGCAAAATTGCTTTTGTATGTCCGGATTTCCGGTTGTTCTCCTCTATAGGTTGTATATCTCAACCGATTCCCGTGAAATTTAATGAGCAGGTACGATAATAATAAAGTTTTATTTGTCGATTCAGTTTTTGTTATTTTTTTTCAAAATGGCGGAGATATGCTGGTTGAAAATGTAAAACTTTTTTTTTTTGTCATTTTGAGAAATGCGCGTGTTCTTCAGTACGTGGGTACTAGAACGTTGTACCCACGGACAATAAGGCTAAATAAAATAAGTAATTAATAAAGGAACAAGTTGAAAACCAGCGCGAGGCTTGCATTCCACAGAACAATGCGGAAAATGCTCCTTTTGTGCACAAAAAGTATTTTTCTGATTGTTGTTTGTAATATAATTCACATATGTCACAAACACAGCATTGTACAAAACTCTGTGAAGGTTTAAGCTCGTATTTGAACATCTTTTGTTATGCCCTTATTGTAAAATTTTTGGAACGAAAGTTCTTTATCGCGCGTTGCGAAAGAAGACGGAAAAAATTAAGACCAAAAGTTGTAACGACACTTTTTGCTATAGTTGTAAGCCATACCACGTTCTAGTCCGATCACCGAAGATAAGCAACGTCGGACGCGGTCAGTACTTGGATGGGTGACCGCCTGGGAACACCGCGTGATGTTGGTTTTTGCATGTTTCTTTTAATTTTGGAACGAAAGTTCCTTATCGCGCGTTGCGAAATGGGGCTAGACGGAAATTAAACTTCGTTCTATCCGGGTGTGCCTTGTCGACACCTCTCAAGTGTTTTTTATCAATGTTTTTACTGGTAGTTTAACAATATTGATTATGATGATGATGTCTGTACCATAAATTACACATACGTTACATTTTTTATTAATTAAAGTTAGGCAAACATTTGACCACTATCTCATCTCATCACTCGCGACTTGAAAACTCCCATATTGTACTAAGCTTAGTAATAAATATTTGCGAATCTGACAGTAGAATCATTAACTTTCATGAGTGCCTCTTTGGGGCCCATGTGAATAAACGATTTTGATTTTGATTTCGTATATAGTTTTATGTGTTCGTATTTACAATAAACTATTTTCTTTTTTCTACCGACTTCACAACAAAGGAGGTATACTCAATTCGACTGTATTTTATTTTTCATTTGTGTTTTTGTTACTTTATATCTTCTCAAGTGAACCGATTTTGATTTTTTTGAGCTGATGCTCTTCCACTGGTCCCATTTAAATTTGATCAAGATCTGATCAGTAGTTTTTGAGTTATCGTCAATAATGCGTGTTTAATATATTGAATTTGATCAAGGTTCCCAAGATATACGGTGAAGTAGTTTTTTTAACTTTGCTTGCGTTTAATTATTCTAACGTGTAAGTAATTAGTTACGCTTATTAAATTGTTAATAAATACTTCAGTAATTTGATATTTTAGAAATAAATTCGACGTTTCTTTATTTGTACTGTATTTTCGAAAACATGCCGTTCTTACTGACAACGGAGATTTATTAATTATTTGATTATTTGGGTAGCACGTTCGATTCCTGTAACGACCAGTGTGGGTTCGAACACTTATGTCGTGGATGCAGGTAGATTGGTGTGCAGTGTAATAGCTATTAAGCTTTTAAATTAAAATTAAAACGGGAATTGGCGTGACTTACGCGTTGTCGATGTATAAATCGACAATTGTTTCGGCTTCATTCGGAAGCCTTCTTCAGGATGAGTGCGGAGCGCTCGCCGTCGACAACGCGTAAGTCACGCTAATTCCCGTTTTAATTTTAATTTAAAAGTTCAAAATGTGCGTGAGTTTTTATCAAGCTATTAAGCTGTGTATTATTGCTTTCATTTTTACGCTAAATAGGTAGATGAGAATAGATGAGACACGCTTGCTTAGAAGGTACCTATTCACTCTAGACTTGAAGACTCCCAGATTGTACCGTTAAGGGAACAAAGACGCAGGCCATGAGTTTCAGTCCTTCGCTGTACGGAAGCTGTGCTTTTTTTTATGTTGAATAGGCAAGCATTTGACCACTATCTCAACTGATGGAAAGTGATGATGCGGCCGAAGGTGTGACATGTGCTTCGAGCGAACTGGAGGCATATCATAAAAGGAATACGTTTGACAGTTTGTTTTGTTGTTCGATGGTAAAAAGGCATTCACTATACAAGTCTTCGAACTTAATGCAGGGCTGCAAATGTGAAAGCGTCTATTAAAGTGAGACATCTGAAACACAAAAGCCACGGCTTACAACGACCCACACATATAACACACTTACATCCCCACACTAAGTGCGATGACTTGTGTCGTGGGTGACGGAAACATTCACATCGCACACAAAATCAAAGACCAATATTCTCTTGGCGAGCAAACTTGTATTCCCACCGGGAATCGAATAAGATACCCGTTGCTTAAAAAGCAGACTCGCAAGTAGTTCAATTTTCAGATTTATAACATTAATGTGACAATAAAAACTACGGCTCGCAAATAAATTTCGACGGGAAGCAGTCTATCGTACGAGGATATAAATATAAATCCATCGAAGACAAACTCAATACGTTCTATTACAATAATGGCAGGTATTTCTCCATTTAATATAATGTGATTCTTTATGAATACGTTCATACGAATATCGAAATAAACAGAGAAGTTTTTCGTACCGACCGTACAGTACCTTTGGACGTAGGGCTGCCACTGTCGACATTTTAGTATATAAATTGTGAATCATGAGTAATTATCATTTAAATACAGAACATAGGCCGGTGGAAGTAATTTTAAAATAGTGGCTGTCTGTCGGCTTGAACCGAAAACCTCGCATATTTTTCTAAAGGCTGAAAACTTATATTTTTTTTACGTTTTCAACCCCATATTTCCGCAATTTTGGAAAATTTCTATAAACTGAATTGACAAAAATATTTATACAATTATAGAAACTGCTGACAAAATTTCAAGAGAATCGGTTAAGAAATGCGACCTGTAGAGGAGAACAACCGGAAATCCGGACATACGAAAGCAATATTGCTCAAGCTAAAACGGAGAAGCTTTGCTCGCGCTTCACGCTCGCTCGTTTAATAATCAATACTAAGTTTGAAATAATTATATTGCACGACATATTGATATTAGTAGAAAAACAAAAACTATGCTTTACTCGTAAGTTATGTAAATTCTGAAACTTAAAAATACAGGAATTAACCTAAGCATTTTTTACGAGAGTTCCTAATAACACGTTAAAAATAAAATCTACCAATTTTATAAAATTACACCTAATAGAAAAACGGCGATGAAGTTCCGCACATCCGCTTCCTTTTTAATTATAACCTTGTATTAAAATGATCGTTTAGACTTGAACATTTTAGGCAAATCATCTGTAAAAATTAGTAAATATATATCACTGTTTTTACGTTACGACCCGTAACGTAAAAACAGTGATGACGACGTTTGGGGCTGAGTCACCCACGTCCGTAGGAGGATACCACTTAAGTCTGACTGCCTACACGTGGTCCCCGGGTGGTGCTAATCAGGTGACATTTGAGAGGTGGTAGAGCATTTTGTGAGTTGCTCGCCTGGCTTGCTACCAAAGTAGCTTACCACCATCAAGTTGAAAGTCTGCCGCCAAGCCAAATACGGTGTTCCGGCAGTTATCCTTGAGAGCCTGCGTATTCCAGGTCTAGTGTGTTTACCAGCTTCGATCACATCGTCACTTACCATCAGGTGAGATAGTGGTCAAACACTAGCCCTATCACAAATAAAAAAAAATAAAAAAAAAGTCTTTTCTTACTGGTTCTCGGGTCCTGGATCGATTCCTTGCCGGAGCGCGTTTTTGTTTCCCAAATCAAATTTCTACTAATAGTATTAAGTACTAAATGTATTTGTAATGACGGGATATTTACTTAATACGAATATTTATAGCGAGACTGACCATGGTCGTTTAAGAACTTATAATTAGTACTAGAGTGCTTGTGTGTCTCGATGTGATGTGTTCAACATTAACATTTCAAGCAAACAAAATACAAGTCCTTGAACATAGCTGTGAAAGTGTTTATTTATCATGAAAATATATTTACGTTATTTTGTGATTTACTTTCCAAATGTGTAAAGTGGCAACCCTGAATAAAAGTGTTCCCTTATGATCGGGGCACGCGATACAGAACTTATTTCATTACGCGCGCGTGATCTCTAGTAGTGATGTAACAAACGTATCGATACTTTTGGTAAAGAGGTTTTTAATATCGACTAGAGAATACGAGTAGGTGTTTTTAATATCGATTGTGGCAATGTCGAAACAAAGGGACTGAAACGGGAATCGTTTCTGTTTAGAGCTTTATTATATTGGCCATTGGTAGAAGTATTTTCATTAAAAGGAACTTTTATAATTATAAAACTATAAGTCTACTTATTCTCTACGAGATCGAATGAGAAATGAGGAGATCCGTAGACGAACGAAAGTCACCGACATAGTCCGGCGGATTAGCAAGTTGAAGTGGCAATGGGCAGGGTACGTAGTACCTACGCATAACTGATGGTCCATGGGTCCGAAATGTTCTCGAATGGAGACCACGGACTGGCAAGCGCAGTGTCGGAAGTCCACAAGGTGGACAGACGATTATAAAGGTCGCAGGAAGGCGCTGCAGGCCGCTTCTAACCGTTCTTTTTGAAAATCTTTGGGGGAGGCCTATATCCAGCATTGGATTTCTTGCGGTTGAGATGATGATGAAGTCATTGCTATTATTATAGTTCTCAAATCAGCAGAACTTTTAGCCCAAAATGAGAACGATATGAAATATGCCAATTCGATAGAAAATCCAAAATAAATAGGTATAATTTTCGACGTAAAAATCTATCAAGTGAAACTGTTCAAACGTTAAACATTGATAGGATAATTCAGGATATCAACAATTTTGGGAAGTTTTGAGACTGCTCTTAACGTAGCACGTTACATCATTCATTGATTGCTAATGACAAGTCGAGCCTAGATGTGAACGCTACTCTCGTAAGTGACCAAATGGTGCGAAGCGCGAGAGAAGCGTCTCCGTTTTAGCTTAGACAAAATTGCTTTGGTATGTCCGGCGGATGTCCGATAGTTCTCCTCTACAGGTCGCGTTTCTTAACCGATTCTGGTGAAATTTTGTGAGAAGGTTCTATAATTATATAGAACTCTTTTGTCGATTCAGTTTTTGGAATATTTTCTAAAATGGCAGAGATACGGGGGTTAATTATGCAAAGACTCGCTTCAGCTCGCAGAGCGGCTAGTGATAAAACACACACAAAATGTAAATGTAAGTTAGCGAGCGTGTTAAACGGAAGTACTTAGCCATTGTTTACAATAGCTTAAAATATATTGTACAACCATGTTTACGTTGTGTGCGGGCACGTTCGAAACGTACGTGGAGATTGTAAGTTGTGTTAAATACGAATGTAAGTAATGCGTCTATTAGCTTTAGCCTGTAGCTTTTTTGTTTATGATTTTATCTATGACTAGCTTTTGCCAGCGGCTTCGCTCGCGTTAAGAAGTATTATTATTAATTAGGTATAGATCCCCTATTTTATCCCCTTGGGGGTAGAATTAATCAAAATCCTTTCTTAGCGGATGCCTACGTCATAACATCTACCTGTATGCCAAATTTCAGCCCAATCCGTCCAGTGGTTTGGGCTGTGCGTTGATAGATCACTATGTCAGTCAGTCAGTCAGTCACCTCTGAGTTATATATATTTAGAAGATAGGCAAACGTTTGACTACTATCTCACCTGATGTTAAGTGACGACGATGGAGCACGCTTGCCTAAAAAATACCTATTCACTCTCGACTTAAAGATTCCAAGATTGCACTTGGAGAACACATGGAATGGGTTCCACGATAGTTCAGCTTCGATCGTAATTGGTTTTTTTTTCTACGATTTAAAATATGTATTTGTTTTGTATGCTGGATAGGCAAGAATTTGACCACTATCTCACTTGGAAAGTGAAGATGAGATAGTGGTGATACAAGATGATTTTATTTTGACGCTTAAGTGTCTGTGAGGATTCAGGTTCTGGTTATAATTGTGTGTGTGATGTGAATATTTCCGGCACACACGACTCATATTATCTCATATTGCCTGCATATTCCAGGTCTAGTGTGTTTACCAGCTTCGATCACATCGTCACTTACCATCAGGTGAGATAGTGGTCAAACACTAGCATGTCACAAATAAAAAAATAAATAAAATCTAACAATGTGGGGCTGTGAGTGTGAAAGCGTTGTTGTTGTTGTCGTTGGTGATATTAGTAGGTAGGTAGTTTATGGGGAGTAGGCTAAGAAGTATTTTTCCACCGTATTGACCAGGGGCGAGTCAGCTATATATACCTATAAAAATACTTAAAATAAAAAATTCATTACTTAAAGATATGAAATACGAAAGGTAGATCAAAACATTCATTGTATTAATGTCCATATAGTTGGTTGAAAACATTTTCAAAAACACACGTAGCTAATTGCATTTATTAAAAATATCGAAATGTGCGAGCGAGAGAGAAGACAAAAGGAATAAACCCTCTTAAAACAATGTACGGTTCATGCGGAGAGTTTATTTTTTATATGAATAATACTCTCGAATTGAAGAAGTTCATACAGATAAACGCTGCTCCATTATTTTATTACGGTACACGTTCCTTTATAGAATATATAAAATGTAAAACACACTCTATCAAGTAGAAACGTAGTGGAGTTATATCTCGGAGACGACGGAGCTAAACATGGCAATGCAAGTCATAGGAAACAGCGATTTAAAAGCTTTCTGACGCTAGGTTTGAAATTCTGGCTGGCCTGGTTTATTGCGCGTTTTAGCAATATTTTATGCAGCGTAAAACGATACAAGTCTTGCAATTTTGTGTGGGTTTGTGAGTGTAAAAGTATAAAAGTAGTAAAGTATTACCGTATGTAAAAGTATATACCTACTTATATTAATTTATATTTAGGTTATATTATGTATGTGTATTATAATATTTATATATGTATTGTATATTATTTATATATTTTGTATTTATCTATTATTTATTTATGTATGTAACTATATGTTTATGATCTATTTAATTACATTAATAATTATCTGTATGTTTAACAGAATGCATGTATAATGATCGTTGCCGCACACCGATCACTTTTTACTAAACATTTTTATCCTCTCGGTCCTAAGGTTGCCTGGAAGTGATCGCTGCTTAGAGATAAGGCCGCCGATTGTACTGCTATATTGTTATGTTTTCTGTTATTAGTATTTTTTTTATCTTTGTGTGCCATAAAGAGTATTTGTATTGTATTCTGATTCGCCTGTTTTTATCAGGATAAAAAGTTGCCACCTATACAAGATTTAAACAAAGTTGTTTCTTGTTTGCCACCCTCAACCACATCATCAACACAACAGATGAGATAGTGCTCAAACGCCAGCTGACCAGAAAGAAAAAATAAATTCGGTAAAGAATTAAACAATACATGTATTAGGACGTTTACTAGATTTAAAAAAAAAGTGACTGTATTTAACAAAGATAAATGTACTAGAATAAGGTGTGATACTAGACTAATAATAATATGTAAACAATAAAGAATATTGATGAAAAAATGATTTAATGTCAGAGACGCGACACGCTGGCCGGTCCTCTGCGCCCGGAAATAAAAAACGTAATAATATTTTTAACGTGATAACGTCTTATAAATCGAGGAACGCCGGCGTTCCGCCTGAGCCGAGCATGCAAGCGAGAGCGCGGAACAAGCGATAGAGAGGCACGATCGGCCTAAGCCCTAAACTAACGTATGCAATTTTTAATCAATGTTTTCTTATGACGTTATCACGTAAAATTATCGTCCGTAAACCGACTTTACAGACAACCATTTCATTTTTCAAACGAACTGCTCAGAATCTTTATAATAAAAAAATAATCCCACTAACATTATAAATCAGAAAGTTTATGTGCAAGTGTGTGTGTAAGTATGTTTGTTCCCTCTTCACGCTTTAACGGCTGAACGGATTTGGATGAAATTTAGAATATACATAGATTATACCTAGGATTTTTTTTAAACTACTTGATAATAGCGGGCGAAGCCGCGGGGCACGGCTAGTGTAAAATACAACTGAAATGGTTTAAATATAAAACCCACTGTTTCATATTGTCTACTAAAACGCATGCCGGGTATAACTTACACATATTTCCGAGAACACAATGCATAGCATTACACTTGCTGCAAGAAAGTCCCACAAAATGTGCTCTTCCGTGCTGTTTAGTGTTAATAAAATGTTACTTAACAATGCTGGTTTTTTTCTTTTAACGTTATTCCCAGTTCAAGCCATTGTTTATATTCCCGCTACTATCTCGTACATCGGACCAGAACAAAAAGAATACCAGTCCAAATACGGCACAGAGCGGGGAATTGTATTTTTTCATGAAATTTGCGTTTAGAATATAAAATGAAGACGTCCGATGATGGGCACGCCTTCACTGTCTACCTTTTCTCTCTGTACGAACGTAGTTACACATTTTATACATGAAGATTTATAAATAATTCCGTTTTATAAATGTAAGAGATGAAAATTACTAAGGAAACGAGGCATCTCTGATTGAAGTTCCACCGAGCGAAACAAAGAATGTTTTAAGGCCTACAAAAACTCAGGGGTATAATCACCGCGAGAGAAATGTGCGGGATTGTGTGTGCTTTTATTTCTTTTTAAAAATAGAACATTGCAAACTAACGTAGCGAGCACTCACGGTACTCTATTAAACCTTTCACTTTTTAGAATTAATATTTGTTGCGGAGTATTTAAGACTGTATGTTTTGATTTTTGTGTCCTTGTTGAGGACTAGGTATCTAAATATATATAACTCAAAGGTGACTGACTGACTGACTGACATAGTGATCTATCACACAGCCCAAACCACTGGACGGATCGGGCTGAAATTTGGCATGCAGGTAGATGTTATGACGTAGGCATCCGCTAAGAAAGGATTTTGATTAATTCTACCCCCAAGGGGAAAAAATAGGGGATGAAAGTTTGTATGAAACATTATCATTTTTAAAATAATACTTTTAACGCGAGCGAAGCCGCGAGCAAAAGCTAGTTAAATATACGTATCAAATATTAACTGTAATTATTGATACCGTTAACTTAAGAACTTAATGTTCACTTTTTTTTTATTACCTAAACCTTTTGAGTTATTGTAGTGGTGTAATAGTGTAATAATGTAAAATATAAAATAGTGAGTGCTATTAACAGAAGTGTCTATAATTATAGACAATAAGTAATAGACAGTCATCAAAGTTCATCCTGAAGAAGGCTTCCGAATGAAGCCGAAACAATTGTCGATTTATACATCGACAACGCGTAAGTCACGCTAATTCCCGTTTTAATTTTAATTTAAAAGTTCAAAATGTGCGTGAGTTTTTATCAAATTATTAGTAAGAAAAGTGTCATTGGACACATTCTTAATACTACTCTACATAGCAGTTTAAGTCAGAATTAAATTACATATTAGTCTTAAGGCTGTAAACACAATGATGTACCAACAGTAACAGGTACGTCATAAAAACAAACTTTTCAAAAATAGCAGGATACAATCGCTCCGTTATCAATATTAAAATTTCATTCAAATTTCCAAAACCAGCAAAGAGACAATTAACGATCGACTTTTTGGGGTCCTTTCTGTACTTAAACATGGTATACCTAAATAAGTACTTACATGGGTCGCATTTTGTCAACTAAAAAAACAAAACGCACAAATAAGAAGTAGATATATTTGTTGAAACAACTTATCGCAAAATTTCATTCCTATTTCCAAATAAATACCATCAAAGAAACAATTGACGATCGTCTGTTCCGAGTCCTTGCAATACTTAAACATTGCATACATAAGAAGTATTCACATACAGTGAATTGAATTTTATCAACTAAAGAAACAAAACGCAGAATTTAGAAGTATCGTAGAACTTTCATTCAAATTTCGAAATAAATACAAAGAAGATAAATGATCGTCTTTTCGAGTTCTTGCAGTACTTAAACATGGCATACCTCGAGAGGTGTTCACAGACAATGGGTCGCATTTAGTGAGCCGAAGAAACAAAACGCTGATTTTCTCCCGCCCATTCTTGTTCTAAATTTAAACTTTCCTCCAAGCCGTTTTGATCTTCCTAGCGGATTATCAGACATAATAACCATTCTATGCATACAGAAGGAGTTCGGGGCTAGCCAGTAATTGATTTTAAAGTTGCATGAGTAGTTTTTCGAGCGGAACGTTCTTGTTTTTGGCTTGTTACTGAGAGAGCGATAATAAAGTTTGAGACTAATAGTTTCGCTTCCTGGTGGACCATAGATTACTGAAATTGACTAATTTAAGATGTTAATACACTTCTAAAAATGAAATTTTAATTCGACAGGATATTTGCCATCTATCTTCTCTAACATATAAAATTCTCATGTCGCGGCGTTTGTTACCAAACTCCTCTGAAACGGCTCGACCGATTTTTATGAAATTTTGTGTGCATATCGGGTAGGTCTGAGAATTGGTCAAAATCTATTTTTCATACCCCTAAATGTTAAGGGTCCAAAACAATTATTTTTTTTGACAATATTTTTGTATTTTATTTTTTATGATACGGTAAGAAATAATACATTCGGCAAAACAACGTTTGCTAGGTCAGCTAGTATGTATATATAATTCTTCTGTAGGAGTTTATCTCCATCCAAAGGTTGTCTGGAAGAGATCGCTTTCAGCGATAAGACCGCCTATTGTTACACTTATATAATTTTTTACTGTCATTTCTATTTGTGTTCTTAGTTATTTAAGGTGTTCAATAAAGAATATATCTATCTATCTATGTGACTGAAAGCCTCCTAAACGGCTTTTTTAAAATCCAGATCCAGAGATTACCCCCTACCACCTCACAAACTTTACCTCTTCATAATATTAGTATAAAATACATGTTTTTCTTTGTAAAGGATGTTTTCCTTTCTAGGATACATACATAAGCATGTTTCCTATTTTCGTTACAATCTAGACTGTATTGCCAATGAGTAATTTTAATTTACCTTTGATTGCTAGAGTCATCAGTAACTAAGAATATGTCCATTTGCACCTTTCTTATTGTTTATATTAAGGGAAAGACACTTTGTTGATAAGTTCTTTACGGTAGTAATCTATACATATAAAAGAAAGTCGTGTTAGTTACACTATTTATAACTCAAGAACGGCTAAACCGATTTGGCTGATATTTGGTTGGGAGGTAGCTTATAACCAGAAGACGGACATAGGATACTTAAGGAATCTTAAATTTTTTTTTTATAGGTGTATAAAAATCATTTTCGCACGTCACTTGGATTTGGTAAAGTACTAGGCAAACATAAACATGAAGGAGGTAATAATATAGTCACGTGGCATTGTAACGCATGCCGGGTATGGCTTCCTAAACATGCACATTCATTGACTGTTAGGTGGAACGAAGGTCGCCGGGACACCTAAAAAAATATAAATAATTACTTAAATATGAAAGCAATAAATGATTGAGTAAATCAGAATAATGGAGGCGGAATAACTCTACGCAAATTCATGATTTGACTACGCATCACAATTTCCTTTTAAATTCTAAGAATATAAACGTTACAACGTGAGTAACTTGCGATAAGATAGGTAGGTACAGCAAATATTTGTAAACCTTGTATTTATAACCTCGATGTAGCTGATTCATAGATTGCATCATGATATTTGTCAACTACATAAACTACTTGTTGTACTAACCGCGTGAATTTTCGTGTCCAGAACCAGGATCACCTGGACTAGGATCACCCAGCCTGCTGCGTCCTACATGCAGAAGAAGATCGTCCTATACGTGAAAAGCTGGTATTTTCCAATACAAAAATTCCCAATATCCTACTAATATTATAAATCCGAAAGTTTGAGTGTAAGTATGTTTGTTCCCTCTTCACGCTTTAACGGCTGAACGGATTTGGATGAAATTTGGAATGTACATAGTTTATACCTAGGATTAACACATTGGCTTTTTAACTTGATATAAGTTACTTGTTAAAAACTTTTTAAACGATAAGCTTTTAGAAGTGCGCCATATTGGATTTAAAGTGACGTCACTTTATTTCGAGTTATTCTCAGCAAGCCCTTTCATTTGATAACCATATTGTAGGAGTGCATTAAAAATAACTTGTCCGCCATTTTTCCAATCTTTCGGATTTATAATATTAGTATGATAGTTTGATAAGCTCTGATCTGCTAGGTACCAGCTGGAGACTTTGGAATCAATCGAACGACGAGCTCAGACCCCCTATTACGTATCTTTGTTGCACGCGGTTTCTATTTGAATTAAGCAAAAATGAACCTTATTTCTTAGGAGTTTTGTCAATTCAGTATTGAAACCGTTTGCAAAAAAGATAGGGAATAGGGGGTCATATACTCATTAACAACAATGCGTTAGTGGAGTCTCGACTACAGTCTTGATCATAGGTGAAAAGTACCGAGATATCAGCGCCCGCGTTACCGCACTCATGTTCGAATCAAATGCCAAGTGATTCCAAGTGTTGCCAAGCTAAAATCCATTCATATAAAAAGGTCTGATTAATTTGAACTCCTCATTGCCTTAGTTGGGTACGCTTTCGCCTTCTAAACAGGGGTATCGGGTTCAATTCCCGGCGGACACAAAAAAAATCTCCCCAAGGAAAATTTATTTTTCTGGTATTAGTTGTGATTGTGTAATGTGAATGTTCCCGGAACTCACGAGACAAATCATCGAACTTAATAAGGGGCTGTGAGTGTGAAAACGTTTATTATTATTTACTAAAAATGTTATAACCTCTACCTGAAAATCTACAGAATTTGCAGAATTCCCGATTTCTGCCTAACGATTGTCTTGAACACCCGATTTCGGGAGATTTCCCGTAAATGGCAACACTGGTAGTAAGTGATGTCGGTGAATGTATCTACTGAATATTGAATTACTTCGTTAATTTTAATACCTAGCTTCATTTAAGTACTAAACCTGTCATCATGTTACAATTAGGCTTAAGACCTAAGGGATGTTCTCTTTAATAAGTTACAATTACAGCCTATCATACATAATTTATCTATGAAACAACGTCTGTAATCTTGTATTTGTAATTATATAACATTGTTAGAACGTAATTAAGAACACATTTATTTTATACTAGCAGTGCCCCGCGGCTTCGCCCGCTATTATTAAGTTAAAAAGTAGAGTATGTGTTAATCCTAGGTATAAGCTATGTACATTCCGAATTTCATCCAAATCCGTTCAGCCGTTAAAGCGTGAAGAGGGAACAAACATACTTACACACAAACTTTCGGATTTATAATATTAGTAGGATATCAGCCCCTCACGTTGTTGAGAAAAATGCTTTTTATGTATCTTCGGTGATACAATGATATGGTACCATGGAGCAAAGTAATAATAAGATTACATTTGGGAAGAAGCTGCATCTTCTAACACAGTTTTATATGTATATATGTAAGTATATTTAAGCCATAAATAATAGTTAATAGTCCTTGTACTGCACTACCACGAATTTTTCTGCACCTTATCGGATGACTGGCAGAAAATGCTGTGTTAGCATTAAGTCCTCCGTGTACAACTATATTGTGCAAAAGAATAAATAAATATAAACATTAACAAGAGGTAGAGTAACAAATAGATTTGTAACACTATCACCCTTTTGCAGTAGGTAAAGATATTTGATTTGACTTTTAAAATATTTTTTTGTGATGACGCGATAGAGATCTATCGTACGCCGCAAGTGATGTAAACGACCCGAAAAAAATATATGAAAAATCCTACTAATATTAGAAATCCGAAAGTTTGTGTGTTAGGTGTATACATGTTTGTTCCCTCTTCACGCTTAAACGGCTGAACGGATTTGGTGAAAATTTGGAATGTACATAGATTATACCTAGGATTAACACACACAACATAGGCTACTCATCTATACTAATATTATAAAGAGGTAAAGTTTGTTTATTTGTTTGTTTGTTTGTATGTAAAAGGTAATCTCTGAAACTACTGATCCGATTCCGAAAATTCTTTCACTGATAGATAGCTACACTATCACTGAGTGTCATAGGCTATGTTTTATTGGGATATAAGTTAGTTATCTATACTATATACTATATCTATACTAATATTATAAAGAGGTAAAGTTTGTTTGTTTGTTTGTATGTAAAAGGTAATCTCTGAAACTACTTATCCGATTCCGAAAATTCTTTCACTGATAGATAGCTACACTATCACTGAGTGTCATAGGCTATGTTTTATTGGGATAGAAGTTAGTTATCAGTTCGAAATAATAATATTCGTAAGACAAGTCGGAGAAAAATTTCCGCTTTATCGGCGTACGCTGACTAAACAGTTAGACATAGGTGAATACAATGTACAGCAAAAATGTTGGCCTTCATGAGTTTTACAAAAAAGTCCGCGACAGCATATATCTAACATGTATGTATAGTTAAGAAAAAATACTTTTCTTTGTTAAAAATCTGAAAAAAAGCGGCCTATGTTTAGTTGGCTTTTTGAGACATTCAGTATTAATCCTTATCAAAATAAACTATTTTATCGTCTTACGTAGTTCATGTAGATACAATTTGCTTTTTACTGCATGTGATTTGGATAAATAGTCTATGAGAAATCGTGAAATTAGTTTCACGGGAGTCCTCCCGTGAACGGGACGGGTCAGAAATTTATCGACACGTACTACGTATTCCTGCACATAAAAATAGCGGCTTCTATTTCGTTGCCTTTTTTTAAGTATTTAATATTAATCCTTATCAAAAAAACCTATTTCGTCGGCTTACTAGTTCACGTAGATGCAATTTGCTCTTCACTGCATATAATTTGGACCTATAGTCTAGGAGAAATCGTTAAGTTTATTTGAGGGTGAAAACGGTGGATCACAGAATGTAACAGTTACTGCGTAATCCAGCATACTTCTATGTTTTGAACCGACTGACATAAGAAGGAGGATAAAAATTCGACTGTTTTTTTGTTTAGTCAGTTATAACTTATCATTGAACTTTGAACTGCCCGCTGGAGTAGTTCGGTGGGCGTTTGCCTTTAAAGCACTGGGTTTGATTCCCGGTGGGAACACAGGTGTTTTCCCACGGGAATTTGTGTTTCTGGTTTTGAGTATTTTGTCAATGTTGTGTGAATCTTGGATGTTTACAGCCCCACAATACAAGTCATTGAACTTAGTGTGGGGTTGTGAATGTGAAAGCGTTTATGGGTATGTTTTTAATTTTTACTACCCGGCCGACGCCGGGCGGGTCGTTCCTGAACTTTGAACTGCTCGCTGGCGTAGATGGGTGCGCGTTCGCCTTCAAAGCAGCGGGTTCGATTCCCGGTGGTAATTTACCTAGAAGATTTATCTCCACGGGAAATTTGTGTTCCTGGTTTTGAGTACGTTATGAATGCTTTGTCAATCTTGGATGTTTACGGCCCCCCGATACAAGTCATTGAACTTAGTGTGGGGCTGTGAATGTGGAAGTGTTTATTTGTATATTTTTTAACCGGGCGACGCCGGGCGGGTCATCTTTTGAACTTTGAACTATCTACTCGCGTAAATGGGTGCGCGTTTGCCTTCAAAGCAGCGGGATCGATTCGCGGTGGTAACAGAAGTTTTCTCCCTACGGGAAAACTTTTGTTTTGAATATGTAAACAAATTTTTGTTTTTAATATGTTGTGAATCTTGGATATTTACGGCCCCACGCTACAAGTCACTGAATTTAGTGTGGGGCTGTGAACGTGGAAGTTTATGTGTAGATTTTTTAACCGGGCGACGACGCAGGGTGGGGAATCTTTGAACTTTGAAATGCCCACTGGGTAGATGAGTGCGCGTTCGTCTTCAAAGCAGCGGATTCGAATCTCGGTGGGAACACAATAACAAAAGTTTTTTCCCCACGGGAAGTTTATGTTTTTGTTAATAATAATTAAGTTTATCTTAATAATAGCGGGTGAAGCCGCGGGGCTAGAATTCAATAAAGTTAATAACCTCTTTTTCGGCAGTTGAGTCGGTTAAAATGGCGCATCAAGTAGGCACCGTTATTATTATAAGGCTATAATCTGTACTTACCAGTGTAAATAAAACGGGAAATTGGAGAACACAAGACGCCCGCGTACCGTGATGGGGCCGTGATCTGCGAGTCGTTTGGGAGCTTAGCGTGGTAAGTAGGTTTATAGAGATGCGGTGACAGTTGCAAACTATACAGGCTTTATTGAAAACAACCTTGCGACGCGATGCCGAAATATATATATATATTATTATTTTTATTTGTGACAGTCTAGTGTTTGACCACTATCTCACCTGATGGTAAGTGTCGATGTGATCGAAGCTGGTAAACACACTAGACCTGGAATACGCATATACACGGAGCGTACTTAAAGTATATAGCACATTGACGACACAGTTGGCGCGGTGGACAGGTCTCCGCCCTCTGCGACGTGGGTTCGATTCCCTTTAGGAGTAAAAGTAAAAGTTCGTCTTATGACGTTATCACGTAAAATTATAGTCCGTAAACCAACTTTATAGACAACCATTATTAAGCTATTGCATAGCTTCTATCGCGGGCCTTGAGCGTGGAGACGGAATCCAGAAATTCCGTAACGAAAATAACCTAACACCCCCCACTCCGACCGGCACAGCGGTGATACTTTTTAGTTTGCCATCTATCGATGAATAGCAGAACTTTTAATGACTTTTTTGAAATATCACGCGTCTCTTTAATTCAGCAACTCGCCTCTAGGTGGCAGGAAAAAAATACTGCTTAAATAAAATAAATAAAAAAAAAATTGCATAAGTTGATAAAAAATGCTATGCAATAGCTTTACCGCGGCAGTCCCCGAGTGCCACACGTCTTTTTTTTTTTCTCAAAGGAAATTTGTGTATCCGGTTTTCACTGTGTCTGTGAATGTGAATGTTTCCGTATCCGTAATCCGTATCTACGACACAAGTCATTGAACTTAGTGTAGGTCTATCAGTGTGTAAGCGTTTATTAACCGAGCGGGCGCAGCGCGAGCGAAGCTTCTCCGTTTTAGCTTAGGCAAAATTGCTTTTGTACGTCCGGATGTCCGGTTGTTCTCCTCTACAGGTCGCATTTCTCAACCGATTCTCGTGAAATTTTGTGAGCAGGTTCGATGAGTATAAAGATTTTTTTTGTCGATTCAGTTTTAGGAATTTTTCTTAAATGGCCGAGATTGAATGAAAAAAAAAAATTACAGCCATTTCGAAAAATACCCGAATTCTTCAACTCACAGAGCAACTAGTGTATGTACCTATGTTTATGTAAATTTATAATTGATGTTGATGATATATATACAATTATATATTAGTTCCGTCAGCACCGTTCTGAATAAGCTTTTTATGAACGGCGTCCTATTACTTTGCGTTATTCCTATCCATCCAAAGTTTGTCTGGAAGAGATCGCTTTCAGCGATAAGACCGCCCATTGTTACACTTTTCTAAAAAGTACTGTTAATATTTTACAATTTGTGTTATGTATTATTTAAAGTGTTCAATAAAGAGTACCCATATCTATCTATCTATCTATCGAGTGTATATTTTATAGATATTAAATAGAGATGAGATAAGGCGAATTTCAACTAACACTACCGTCGATACCATGAAAAGCCATAAACATAAACCTCCTAGAAACAACCGCTCGTAACGGAAGGCGAGTCGAATGCGGAAATAAAATGCACAACCCTACTTAAGACGTACACGGCCATGGCGGGGCCATTAAAAAAGTCAATTTTATCACACGACAGTAAAAACCTTACCGATTTATTGTGGAACTAGCCGTGCCCCGCGGCTTCGTCCGCTATTATCAAGTTAAAAAGTAGCCTATGTGTTAATCCTAGGTATAAGCCATGTACATTCCAAATTTCATCCAAATCCGTTCAGCCGTTAAAGCGTGAAGAGGGAACAAACATATTTATGCACTTACACACAAACTTTCGGATTTATAATATTAGTAGGATTAGTAGGATATACGAACGAATAAGAAAATCTAACCGAAAACAACGGTAAACTAATTTTAAATTTAATTTAATTACTTAAATGATTGAGTGAAGCGAGGTCTCTAATTTAACTAGGCATGGAGGCAAAATGCACAAGCGCTTTCTGGCGACTATATAGTATAGATGTACCTAGGTTAATATAATTGTATTAGACATTTAAGAGTGTTTAAAAAAATAATGAAAAAATGCGCCGCCGAGTTTTTTGTCAGGTTCTTCGGATGGCTGTAATTTTGCGAATTTGGCAGTAGAGTGCGAAAGAAGAAGTGCAAAGCAAGACATTTTCTAAGAAGAAGTACTGAATTCGATTCCCGACTGGAAGACAAGATTTCTACACAACGGGAATTTGTGTTTCTGGTTCAGGTGATTGTGTGTGTGTGTGTGTGTGTGTGTGTGTGTGTGTGTGTGTGTGTGTGTGTGTGTGTGTGTGTGATGTGAATGTTTCCGGCATCAATGACCAATCAAAACCATCAAATAATCGAACTTAGTGTAGGGTATTATTTTCTGTTTTTTTAGTTATATTTTATAGGTACTATATTTCACTTACACTTTCCCAAATTTGATGTTATGTGAAAGTTTTTGGGGCATTAATTTTATTTTACATTACTTAACTAATAAATAATAATTACAATTTCAGATAAGATTACAAAAGGAAAATAAAACAAATAGAACTCAAAAATTTTGTAAACCGCTTCAAGAAGGAAAAGTGCCCAGAATACTGGCTACGTTTCCACGTTGAATAGCGATGCAAATTCTTTGTGCTAAAAAAGAGCCAGCATTCTGGTCACTTGTCGCCTCGACTAAACGTTTGGATAAATATTTAAAAATGTCGTGTGCACCCGGTCCCCACGGACCCTCAGTTTCTACCTCAAACGGTTCAAACATATAACCTCTATCAAGGTTGGAATATTTACCCCGTTTGAGGTTTTCTGCTTTGTTTGCAGCCCCGCCAGCTTGAACACTAGTATCTGGAAGATGAGACCGCGCCAGTGTATCGACACAAGTTGCGTCCCACACTAATGGTCGTCCCATCTTCCAAATACTATAAAATAAATTTGAGCACATTGTTCTAAAATAAATTAAAACTATCCCTCTTAAATTTATTTACACACGAATGGCTGTACAATTAACATTTTAACTGTTAAACCAATAAATCTTCTTATTGAAGTAAATTAAAACCACGGAAATGCCATATAAGCGCTAACTACACTCGGAAACGATAAAAATTCCAACAAATCTTTCGCATTTTCAACAAAACGGTGCTCCTTTGATATGAGCTTGTTTTCGAACGAATAAAAAAATATAACATGACGTTTGAAAAATAACAGCATTTAAATTTGGAATCCTTAAAGATCGAATAAAAGCATATACTGAACGTGACGTTTGAGAAATGGCGGGAGCATTTAAATTTGGAATTGGTAAAGATGTGTTGTTCTTACAATCAATAAGCCACCTTAAGCTCTAATAATCTATGGAGTTCTAGATTTTTTTTAACTTTCTCGAACTGCAATCGCATTTAATGAGTAAAGGAGATCCCTTCGCACTTTTATTTTCCAAAATAACATTAATTTGTGTAACCTCGACGTCCTAGTCAAAAGTCACAGTCAAATAAAGGTCCAGTCATATTCAAGTCATGCCCTAGTAAAGTGATAGAAACGTTACTAGAACTTCTATCGGAATTATGGAGCGAAGGCGAATCACTTTTTCAATTTTATATGGTTTGCCTACACTTTGCACGTTTACTAAGTATTAACGGTAAATATAATCCACCATTATTACGCATTAACACTCGAACAGTCACAGGTTTTGGAAATTGATACAAAATCAAAAACGCCATTTTTTTCACTTTCGCGGCAAAACTCCGAACGCACTCTTAAAGTCAAAATACAAATCTAAATTAGTGTTGTACGTAACTCACCTCCAAAAATCGATAATTTCTAATCGATATCCGGCAACTACCTTTTTTTTTGTGGGGGTGAAAATGCCTTGCACTTCCCTTCCTTCCCAGGGGCGAAGGAAGGGGGTATGTGGGGCTCGAACCCACTAAAAACCCTCCCGTGAGCAGTCCCTCGCCGAGGTGGGGCAAGATAGGTTTTGTATGATTTGCCTACACTTTTGCACGTTTACTAAGTATTACGCATTAACACTCGAACAGTCACAAGTTTTGGAAAATTATACAAAATTTACAACACCATTTTTTCTCTTTCGCGGCAAAACTCCGAACGCACTCTTAAAGACAAAACACAAATCTAAATTAGTGTTGTCCATAACTCACCTCAAAAAATCGATAATTTCTAATCGATATCCGTCAGTACCTAACCGAACGTGTAATAACTCCTAAGGTTTCATAGACAAGACCTAAATGTAACTAGATAGAGCAAGGGCATGCTCTGTTGATACACAATATTGAAGCCAGCGATGCATGATAAAGGCTTCTAACGGGCTTGCGAATAGGCCGGAGAAAATAATGAAAGCCTGTCTTTGTAGTCTAGATTACTCTACGTTCTAGATTATTGCAGGTTTCTATATGAACACTAGCTGTACCCGACATGCGTTGCAATGTAGTTTAGAAAAAGTGTTTTACCTCTTTCACGTTTATGGTCTCATAATAAAAACTTTTTGGGTATTGTTTATACATAAACACTAAAATCACGATTAAATTATTGAAACGCAAGCAAAGCTTAAAAAACCGACTTCGTTGCTTTTATTTCGGTTTTGGCTTGACCAGTTTCGATAAAAAAAATATGAGACTACCTCTTAAATATACTACCAAACAAAAAAAAACATCAAAATCAAATCATTACTGGCGGAAACATCGGGTAACATACATAAAAAAAAGAAACATACTGTCGAATTGAGAACCTCCTTTTTTACTTTCGGATAGGAGCTATTCTCATACCTACCAAATATATATGAAAAAAAACATTAAAATTTTTCGAGCCGTTTCGGAGGAGTCCGACCACAAACACCGTGATTTTTATATATTAGAAAGATTGTGGTGTGTTTTCTTTCACACGTGAGATTGATACTGCACATTGATTGGAATCTTTAGACTCTGAAGATAACAGAGAGTGGGGTCAAAACGTGTTCCCTAGGGTTAATGCATAGCCTTCTAAGACCCATGGTACTACAAGAAGTAATAATAAGTTATTTCATCTGATATTAAACGTGCCAAATCTCTGCCTTAATAACTTGCTTTTTATTGATAACTAGCTGCGCCCCGCGGATTTACCCGCGGGAATTCCGGGATATTATATATATATATATATATATATCCTTAAAATTCTAAAAACCGTATGACTATCTATATATATAGTAGTTTTGAAGACCTTACTACCCGGGTCTTTATAACAACTAAATAGTTTTTTTTTACTATATAGACATTATACCTATTTAGACTAGTAGTTTCAACAGCATGTGAGATCCGGGCAATATTATATTTCAGTAGGAATTAGATATTTTCCTGTGGTAAAATGGAGCATATATTTGAAGTTAGAGCTCTAGCAATACATCAATGAAAACTGCATTCAATTCCATGCAGTAGTTTTTGCGTGATGCGTCTACAAACATACAGAGAAACAATTAAAAAATTAAAACTATAACTAACTATGATGTACCAAACGGTAAGCAATCATAATAACATACATAATACGCAAATTCGTTATATACGCACACGTTCGTTTTTTTTCTTTTTGTATTATACAGAACTATATACTGTCAGATCAAGCAAACTCTTCAAAAGTCACTTTGATTTAACCAAATATGATATATACAGAAGTGGTTCCCAACCCAGAAGCGTATCCCGCGGCGACGCCTGCACAAAGCGTATTGTGAGAAACGGTCTACAAAGGGCGTAAAGCAGAGCACACATGGCTATGCCGCCTAGGGCTGGGCGCTAGGGATGTGAGTTTTATCGATAGTTTAAACTAAAGCAGTTTTTAGTGGTTCACTAGCCTATTTGGGTATTTTGATCTATTAATAATAAATAAAATAAATTTAATGAAATAACTACTTAACTTGCCTATCGAGTATAAAAAAGAAAAAAAACTATGAACTGGCCCTGTGAGTTGAAGACCTCGCATTTTTCGGCTGAAATATGTTTTTTTTACATTTTCAATCTTCATATCTCTGTGAATTTTTTTGCAAAAACTGAATCGACAAAATCATCTTATGTACTTATCGAACCGACTCACAAAAATTCACGAGAATCGGTTGAGAAATGCGACCTGCAGCGGAGAACAAACGGAAATCCGCCGGACATATGAAAGCAATTTTTCTCAAGCTGAACCTTCGCGTTCGCTCGGTCAATTATATACACTAGTATCACTACTAGTGTATCAGTTTCGGCAAATTGCTTTCATGTGTCCGGCGGATTTCTGGTTGTTCTCCACCACAGGTCGCAATTCTCAACCGTTATATGGGATACTGGGTTCGCACCCTGTATCCCACACAAAAATAATTCATACGTGTGGGAGTTGAAACTTTTTCGATATTGTTCAATAAACATTAAATTATTTCAACGCAAATTTCAAGATTTTTTTAATTTACTTCCCACGAAGATAATCTATTTACACGAGTGAACAATTTATGTTAATAATGCTTTTCAAATGTTGCCAAGGGACGATAAAATCAATCATATTATTTTAATAATTTTAATAGCGTACATAAGTTAATAGAGTGAGTAGTTACGAGCAGTAAGTTAGTAGAGTTTTTATAGCTTGTTTATTGTTGGTATTATTTTGGTATATTCAACGCTAACGCATAAAATACCCCAAGCAGGTCAGTGTATACCATACCGTCTCTGTCTTGAATTAGAATTTTAGGAATATAATGTATCTATTGAACTTTTTAAACTTTCTCGAAAAAAAAATCATGGTTTTTATTATAACTGGATCTATAAAATATTGTAATTCTGAGTAACTTTGAAGTTTCGGTAGAGTTGCATCGGCCGTGCTCACGAGAGACTCAGAATATGTGTGCGCAAATAGGTAAGTGCCGTTTTAGTAAATCACCATAAATGTACCTATTCTCTACCTTTAGCGATTTTTTTTTATTGGAATTAGACCTCTTTGTAGTTAGTCTTTAATTACAAGCTTTTGTTTAACTTGCAATGTATGTATGTAACTATGTTTGTTCGGGTGGAATCCTGCAACTCAATTTTGAAGCAGATATCTTCAAGCGATTGAGCTGAAATTTTGTATTCACGCTTAGTTGACAATGGCTAGCTGTGTGACGTTATTCTAAATCCAACAAACCGGTACACTCAAAATGGCGGAAAAGTTATTTTTAATGCACTCCTACAATATGTGTAACAAATGAAAGGGCTTGCTGAGAATAACTCTAAAAATAAAGTGACGTCAATCTAAATCCAATATAGCGGACTTCTAAAGGCTTGTTTTAAAAAAGGTTTTTTAAAAACATAACAATATATTAGATCTCTTTAATATCGATATCGATTATCTTTTATAACCACATCCCTACGATCGATGTTCGCGCGGATTGTACCGATATCCAGGGAAATGGTGCGGTATGCACTATTTGTCGAAGCCACGGTTGCCGCGTCGCGCCATTTTTGATGGATAAATACAAATGTATATCGGAAACCGGTTCCCTTTTCGAACCGGAAAACTAGAAAGAAAACCGGTTACACGTGAATAAATAACTATTACAGTAGTCAAGATTTACTTCCCCGTTTATAAATATATACGGTAGCGATATAGCATCGAGTGTATTTACTATATACCTATTTAACAATAAGACATATGCGCGAAATTTCAATACAGGTCAAGGTTATTTTTTTTTTAAACTTTACAGGTACACAATTACACCAATAACATTAATTATATGCTTTTCAACTGGAAATTTATTATATAAAAAAAGTGCATGGGAAAATCAAACGCACGCTATTGGCTAGTCTGATTCGTGACGTTAATGTCCAGATTTTTGAAGTCCATGTTTGGTTCCTTTACGGCTCCCGTGATTGGATTACGAAAGTTGAGGCAAGCATGCTACATCTTCGGCCGCATCGTCGCTTTCCATCAGGTGAGATTGTGGTCAAACGCTTGCCTATCATAAAAAAAAAAAAATTAAAAAAAAAAGTTGAAGAAGCAGCGTCAGAATGTCCGCAATGAAATTAGCTCGAACATTTTAAAATGTTTATTATGAAATATATCATTTTTGTTAATAAAATTAGTATAATAATTATACTCATTTTATTCATAAAGCTTCATTAAGCTTGCAAGATTTGATTACAGACCGACAAATAGATAAACAACGGGATAGGTGAAACTAAATAAAATATTTAAAAAATACCCTGTTTCCACTTAAAATGTACTCAACTCATATGAAACATGAATACGAAAACAACCAATATGTATCTAAGCTAACAGACACCCATACTCACATACAAAATCATTCGATCGAGCCTCAGGCCCACACCAATTTCTGTCTAACTAAATACGATATATTAAAACAAACAAGCGATGTTTGTCGTTGTATTGTACTAATCGGAGGTCATCCGCAAACAAAAGCCATTTGAAATACAGTATGGACCGTACCGACCTACAATCATGGTGCAATGCGGATAACGCCCGAAACCAACCTCAAAACAAATCTTATAGCGTTCATGAAAGTTAGTGACTCAAAAGCCCAGATTCGCAATTTTACACCCATTTCGAGAACTATCTGACAAGTCAGAGGCGCATTTTTTCCATTACTTATTAAATAAATTGTTACTTCTCTAGTACATAAGTTATCTTTGCCAGAAACCGCTGGGGCATTTTACCTCTATGCATCCTTGTCATTAACATAATCAATGATACTAAGCTTTCTTAATCAACACACTTTTTACTAATGATTTAAACTTTCACATTAGTAATTCAGTTACAGTTTTAGGAATATTTTCATACCTTACTTTTGTGACCTGGTGACTCGTTAGTCCACATCATCAAGTAATACATCAGTGGTTCATAAGCTATCCCCATGAAACATGTCGACACTGACATAGGCAGGCGGCCATAAAAAATCATGGCGAATAGTATCCAAAATGATGTGAAAGCAAAAATCTATTCCTACAGGGAATCAAACCCTGAACCCATTTAGAAGGCAAGCGTCAACTACGCCTGCAGGTTGTTCAAATATATCATTGTGTGCCTAAAGCCCTAAACCACAATATTAATACAGTGCCCATACTAGACTACAGTTGTTTGTATGCCGTTGGCGCTAATTTCACTTCGGCTTTGGATCGTATATCTATTATCGGTTGTATGATAATATTTGACTTTCAATGTACAATTCTCACCATATTGTATCGTGCATATACTGAGAGTGTGAGTAAGCGTCATTAGGGTCAAAATAGTTTAACAGCACACTCACAAATATGAAATGACGTACAGACACCAACTACACTTGCCTGGACTGATGTAGGAGCACCGACTGTTCCGAAACTAGTCTCGTAACAATGCAAGACGTCGAATGTCGCCGATATAGGCCGGAGGATTAGCAAGTTGAAGTGGCAATGGGGGCTGATGGCCGATGGCACTGGAAGGTTCTCGAATGGAGGCCTCACTGCCAAGCGCAGTGTCGGAAGACCGCCCACAAGATGGACGGACGACATAATGAAGGTCGCAGGAAGACGCTGGATGCAAGCCTCTAACAACCATTATTTTCAGAGATCTTTGGGAGAGGCAGTGGCCTCCTTGCGGCTGAGATGATGATAATGATGAACAATGCGATAAAGCAATAGTGAGTGAAATTGTTAAATCCTTAATATGCGTAAAACTTACGAATCTTTCGACACTTATATTATCCTATTTTCAAATTTCGTATATCGTAACATTTCTTTCGGAATGTTGCCTAGAAAGTGAAAAAATGACGTTATTGCTTTGTATCATTTTCCAAAATTTTTTTTTCTTTTTTTTTTAATCAAACGCACGCTATTGGCTAGACTGATTCGTGGACGTTAAAAGTCCAGATTTTTGAAGTCCATGATTGGTTCCTTTATTTAGTTTTAGGAAATATAGGCAATTGGCCCGTAGTTAGTAAGTAATTTACTTATTAATTCCAAAATTTGTGATTCTTCAAGTGTTAATGTGTAAAATGGTGGATTATTAACCGTTGATAATTAGTGAACGTGCATGAATGAAGGCAAATCATAAAAAGTTAAAACATTTGATGTTCGCTTTCGCTCCAAAACTCGCAATAAAAGTTCTAGGCATGACTTGACTATGACTGGACCTTGACTCTTTTATTTGACATTTGATTGTGACTTGTGACTAAGACATATTATTAAATATGTTAAAACATATGCACATTAGAATCATACAATTACTTGACACTAAATGCACAAAGATGCGGAGCCAAGTTTACAAAAAAAAAAAAATTCTACCCACTTTACGAAAAATAAAAGTGGCGCGAAAACCATCCCGTTCTATAAACGGAACAAAAGATGACAAAAGCCAAATATTTGTATACTAATTATAATTTCTGAACGAAAGTTGACATTTCATTAAAGGGCCCGTGTCAACAGTGACGGCCGGAGAAAAAATAAAACCGGCCAAATGCGAGTCGGACTCGCGCACGAAGGGTTCCGTACCATTATCTATAAAAAATCAAGCTTTTTGTATGGGAGCCCCCTTAAATATTTATTTTATTTTTAGTATTTGTTGTTATAGCGGCAATAGAAATACATCGTCTGTGAAAATTTCAACTGTCTAGCTGCCGTTCTTGAGATACAGCCTGGTGACCGACGGACGGACGGACGGACGGACGGACAGACGGACGGACAGCGAAGTCTCAGTAATAGGGTCCCGTTTTTACCCTTTGGGTACGGAACCCTAAAAAGCAATTCAAAATGGCCGCTTGGCGGGTAAACAGCGTACCGAATTCGATATTTCTTGTTTTCGATTGTTTTTTACGTTCCTCAGCTATTATTTTAGTAGCAGCCTACTGAACTGAGACACGAGACAATACAATAGGTATTGAATTATAACAGTGAGTTTCTAGTAAATCATGTTTTTATACGAAAATGTGGTATATTTTCGATGATTTCTTGAAAGTAAAAATATTATATTTTAGTAGAGACTCCAAAATAATAGGCTGTTTGCTTTTGTACTCCAAATAGATCACAAATAAAAGTAAGAATTCATTATTTAGGACTCTTTTCCTTTTTTTTTATTTAAGATGGGCAAACGTTTGACCGCCATCTCACCTGATGGTAAGTGACGATGCGGTCAACGATGGAGCACGTTTGCCCAGAACATGCCTATTCACTCGCGACTTAAAGACTCCCATATTGTATTTATCAGGGAACACAGACTCAGGTAAGGAATTCCAATCTTTTGCAGTTCGCATAATGAATGTGGAGGCAAAACGTTTCGTCCGCAATTGTGGAATATCTACCATATAGCGGTGTCGCTTTCTTCACAATAAAGTTCTACGATTTTTTAAAGTAAAACTTCATATCGTGCTTTGAAATTCTGATCCACAACCATTTAGTGTGACGAAAAGTAGTGGGGGTAAATACTGGTGAATAATTAAAATATTTCCCTGTAATACAAATGTTTTACTTCTATTGCGTGTCTTTACGACACGCCCTTTTTTTTTTTAACTCTAGAGCTAGCGTTCTACTACTAGATATTTCACCTGATGGTAAGTAACAATAATAATAATCTAAATAATCATAATAATAAATAATAATAAGAAGAAAGAAAAGTCTCGATCAACACCTCAAGAGGCTTTCGCTAAATGGTTGGATCAAGGGTCAGATTCAGAAGGCAGTACTCTTGGACACGGCACGTATTGTCAGGAGGTTCCTCACTCTGCAGCACTGACCTACCGGTAGCTTGGGCCCTGCCCCGTTGCTGGTGGCATACTAGGTTTAGGTTTTTTTTTACAGTTTTCTTTATTTTGTAATATTGTATTGTTTATTACTTTTATAAAAATATTGTAAAAAAAAACCTTACCTTAAGAAAAAATAATAAATAAAGAGAATAATAATAACTTCTAACGTAATATATATCCGTCGTATGTTTGGACACGCCTAATATGTTATTATTAGAATGTAATTATACCAAAAGGCCTCTTCGCGTTGGCTACGGCTCCGCTAATGCCGTACAAAGGTCCGGGCGCAGACCCGTAAATACTTAGGTAATAATAATAATAATAATAATATAATAGTATCATGTGTGAGTCTTCAAGTCAAGAGTGAATAGGTATCTTCTAGGCAAGCATGCTACATCTTCGGCCGCATCATCACTTTCCATCAGGTGAGATAGTGGTCAAATGCTTGCCTATCAAGTATAAAAAATACTAAGTAAATATAATCTTTGGTAATTAATGACGATTGTATGATGTCTACTTTCGATTGTGTATTAAAAAAACAGATAACAAACGCCTTCACACACATATCCTCGCACTAAGAACAAATACTTTTGCATCCACATTCATTATGGACCGCAAAAGAGTGAAACTCATAACTAAAATTAAAAAAAAAACCTGAGTCTGTGTTTTCTGATAAATACAATAAGGGTGTCTTTAAAGTCGCGACTGAATAAGCATCATTTAGACATACATGTTCCATCGTCGACCGCATCGTCGTTTACAATCGGGTGAAACGTTTGCCTATCTTGAATTTAAAAAAAATCTCATTTAAATAAAAAAAAAAATATAAATCTTTTTAACTTTCTATGATTGGTTAATTTCTTCGCCGCGACGGATCGTGGATGTTGCAGTACACTTTAAAAAAAAATATTTTTAATTTTTTTTTATAATCAAGCATTTACCAGTTGTTAATAAAAAAGGACTAAAACGTTATATAACAAGAGAACTTGTCAAGACGAATCAAAAGAGTCCAAACTCGATGGGTTTATCTTGTTTAGTTCAGAAGTTCTATAGCCATCTTCCGTCTCCATCAGTAGACCAGCTCTGTCGTACCATATCATTGTAATGTTATTATAATTGATACATAAGTAAGTACGCAAAATTTGAGTCCAATCGGACATCGGGAAGTGGGTCTATAGCTTGCAAGATTTTATTACAAACCGACAGACAACCGGACAGGTGAAACTAAATAAAAGCTTTAAGAATTTCAACGTAAGCATAACTTTAAAAAATCGACTTCACCGCTTATATTTTGATTTTAGCTTGATCGATTTCGATAAAAATTATGTGGGACCACCTCTGAAGTATAATCTACCTGATGAAAACTAGTATTAGTTTATTGATTAGCTAGACCTAAACTGATGAAATAATAGACGGAACGAATGTTGCAAAAATGGCACGAGCCCATTTATTCTAGAAAGAGTACAACCGCAGAACAGAGAGCAGTGACATCTATATTAACCATAGATCATATTAAACATGTGGATGCGTTCATATTTCAACATCCTCTCTTGAACGTAGACCCATGTCACTTATGAACTGGTGATGTTTAGGTTTCCCCAGGGCCTTGGTCAGGCAGTCTTTATTGTTGGTCATATGCGTCGCAGCTCCTGAATCAAGGCACCAGCAGTTCTTTTTCGATTGCGGCGAAACTGAGAAAGCAGCTACAATACCAGAAGTCCCATTAAACTTATCATTTGGTTTGTTAACATTTGTGTTTTGATTTGAGCTTTTGTTGCGACAAAATTTTGAAATATGACGATATTTGTTGCACTTAAAGCATCTGGGGCCTTTGCCTGAAGGCTTAGAAGCCTTTTGCATTATTCTTGTTGTAATGTGAATAAAATGCAGCTGAGTCCTTTTCATCCTTGACATCCTGCAGAATTTTTGTTTTCACTAAATCAGTACTTATGGTCACACCCGAGCTTTCCATTGCCATTATCATGGGTTTATATGAATTTGGCAGCCCTGCTAAGAGGAGCGTACCCAACCACTCATCATCAACATGAAACCCAATGTTCCTGAGCTTGTGCGCACAAGTAATTATCTTATTCACATAATTTTCAACACTTCCACAGCTTTCTAGATCTGTAGTAATAAGCTCTCGTAGTAAACCCACCTTCCTCGTCAGGCCTGAGTCATCAAAGGCCCTTCGCAAGTTAAACCATACCTCTTTGGAAGTTTTCACCTCTTGTATGTGAATATAATTGATAGGATCTACCAATAACACAATTTTCGTCCTGGCTTTGGTGTCGTCGCCTTTTGTAAAGGGGGTTTCATCATCGTTTTCTATACATTTCCATAGGTCCTCGTGTTCCAAATAGGTCTTCACGGCAAAACTCCATGTTGTATAATTTTCGCGGCCTTTCAACTTTTCTATGTTAATTAAATTGGCGCTTGAAGACATTTTGGTTTTAATTCTTATTTTTATATCATTTAGAAGTTTTGCTGAAAAAATAACCCTAAAAACCGAGAAACGTGTGACGGAGACCGATTGAGGTTATAACCATCAAATTTTCTTTTCACACAAATAAAAAAACTAAATACTGTCCCTAATCGAAAACTAATCGAGCGTCTGGGCCCATAACCTGGTGGTAGTTTAGTGAGAGTCCATGTGTTGTTTTTTATTAGCGATTCATATTCACAGTCCATTGCATTTCTCCACTCCTGTGCGTTTTCACTGTTTATAGCTTCCTTTACCGTCTGAGGATCATTTAATAAAGTTGCATTCCTTTGCATAGTGTGACACACATAGGTAGAATTTTTTCCTTCTTTTCTGGGTCTCAGGTTTCGAGTGGTAGAACACTGTGGGCTCAGTTTGACATTACGTTCAGGAACATAATCTTCATCCTTAGTATCATCTTCGCTAAAATTAGAGCTGTCAATCTCCCTCACTGTACTAGAACTTTCATAAAAGCTTGATTCACTACCAACCGTTTCATTTAAATTTTCATTATTTTCTTCATTTGTAAGTGGCATCCAAGCAAAATTTTTCTGTATATTTTCTTCCAAGAAAACAACATCTCTACTTCGAAGTATTTTTCCTTCCTTTTTATCATATAGTCTATATCCTTTAGATTCTGGACAGTATCCAACAAATATGAGTTCCTTAGATTTGCAGTCCCACTTAAGCCGCTTTTCTTTGGGTATGTGCATCATAGCCGGACAACCAAAAATTTTCATGTGTTTTAAATTAGGTTTCATACCTGTCCACATTTCTTCTGGTGTTTTATAATTGATAGATTTGGTTGGTGAGCGGTTAATCACATAAGCAGCAGTAGAGACAGACTCTGCCCAAAATTTCTTTGGCAACTTAGCATCTATAAGCATGCATTTAGCACGTTCTACCAATGTACGATTCATTCTCTCGCTAATCCCATTTTGCTCGGGAGAATATGGTATAGTAAATTGCCGATTGATACCAGATTCTTTACAGAATTTATCAAATGCTTCATTGGCATACTCTTTGCCATTGTCACTCCGTAATATTTTTATTTTGGCCTCTAGCTGATTCTCAACTAGTTTCTTAAATTCTTTAAAATAATCAAGTACTTGCCACTTAGAATGCATAAAATAGACAAATACCTTCCTTGAATAATCGTCAATAAAAGTGACATAATATCGAGCACCACCAAGTGACTTTTCTTCCATAGGACCGCATACATCTGAATGTATTATCTCTAGAAGACCGGAAGCCCTTGTGCCAAGATCCTTATACGGTTGTCGGGTTTGTTTACCTTGTAGGCAAGTATGACAAGTCACATTCTTCTCTTGATTAATCTTCAGTTACAAAAGGCGACGACACCAAAGCCAGGACGAAAATTGTGTTATTGGTAGATCCTATCAATTATATTCACATACAAGAGGTGAAAACTTCCAAAGAGGTATGGTTTAACTTGCGAAGGGCCTTTGATGACTCAGGCCTGACGAGGAAGGTGGGTTTACTACGAGAGCTTATTACTACAGATCTAGAAAGCTGTGGAAGTGTTGAAAATTATGTGAATAAGATAATTACTTGTGCGCACAAGCTCAGGAACATTGGGTTTCATGTTGATGATGAGTGGTTGGGTACGCTCCTCTTAGCAGGGCTGCCAAATTCATATAAACCCATGATAATGGCAATGGAAAGCTCAGGTGTGACCGTAAGTACAGATTTAGTGAAAACAAAAATTCTGCAGGATGTCAAGGATGAAAAGGACTCGGCTGCATTTTATTCACATTACAACAAGAATAATGCAAAGGCTTCTAAGCCTTCAGGCAAAGGCCCCAGATGCTTTAAGTGCAACAAATATGGTCATATTTCAAAATTTTGTCGCAACAAAAGCTCAAATCAAAACACAAATGTTAACAAACCAAATGATAAGTTTAATGGGACTTCTGGTTTTGTAGCTGCTTTCTCAGTTTCGCCACAATCTAAAAAGAACTGCTGGTGCCTTGATTCAGGAGCTGCGACGCATATGACCAACAATAAAGACTGGATTTATGATTTGAAACCCGCTTCAATTAATACCGTCACTGCTGCAGACAATAAAGCTTTATCTGTGATGGGCTGTGGTAAGGTAAATATACAAAGCTATGATGGAGAAAACAAGCAATTAATTGGCACTGTACAAGTAAGTAATGTATTATATGTCCCAGATTTAGCTGTAAACCTGCTATCAATACATCAGATAACCAAGAATAATTGCAAGGTACAATTTGATGAGAAATGTTGCAGAATATACCAAAACTCGAAGCTAGTTATGATAGGTTATATGCAAAATGGTTTATATGTGGTTAATAATGATATTTTTGCACTATTATTGACTGCTCAATTGTGGCATCAACGAATGGGTCATATAAATTACCAGACTTTACTGAAACTTAATGAATCTGTAGAAGGAATAGACATGAAGATTAATCAAGAGAAGAATGTGACTTGTCATACTTGCCTACAAGGTAAACAAACCCGACAACCGTTTAAGGATCTTGGCACAAGGGCTTCCGGTCTTCTAGAGATAATACATTCAGATGTATGCGGTCCTATGGAAGAAAAGTCACTTGGTGGTGCTCGATATTATGTCACTTTTATTGACGATTATTCAAGGAAGGTATTTGTCTATTTTATGCATTCTAAGTGGCAAGTACTTGATTATTTTAAAGAATTTAAGAAACTAGTTGAGAATCAGCTAGAGGCCAAAATAAAAATATTACGGAGTGACAATGGCAAAGAGTATGCCAATGAAGCATTTGATAAATTCTGTAAAGAATCTGGTATCAATCGGCAATTTACTATACCATATTCTCCCGAGCAAAATGGGAAAAGCTAATTATTATAATGGTTTGCGAATCACATATGATGAAAAGGGAATTTATATAGATCAAACAAAATATATAGAAGCTACATTGGAACAGTTTGGAATGGAAAACTGCAAAGCAGTGGGAACACCAATGGAGACTGATCTAAAATTTTCAGATAATAATATAGTAAATCACATACCCTACCAAGAAGCAATAGGTTGCTTGTTGTATATTTCACAGTGTACACGGCCTGATATTTGTTATGCGGTGAATACACTTAGCCGTTATAATAATGCTCCGACCTTAGAACACTGGACAGCTGTGAAAAGGATATTTCGATATCTGCGGGGAACTAAGGATTTTAATATATTATATAAATGTAATATGAAACAAGATATAACAGGATACTGTGACTCTGATTGGGCATCATGTACTGAAGAAAGAAGGTCCTGCACTGGTTATGTTTTCATGTTACAAGGTGTCATTTTCTTACCAAACAAAAAATAATTTTGAGAATCGGTCCACAAATGGGGAAGAAATCGGTGAACGTACATAAAAAAATACATACAGTCGAACATAGAACCTGTTTGTAATATTTTTATCATCTCCCTTTTGGTTGTCTGGAAGAAATCTTTGAGCGATAAGACCGCCCTTTGTGCTCCTATATTTTTTGGTGTACAAACAAAGAATTTATCTATATATCTCCTCTTTTGAAGTCGGTTAAAAATACAGTACATTTCTCTAGAAACGTTTATAAATAAAGGTCCTTTCACTAAGGAGGCAAGACGCGTCTCGCCTTAGTGGTCCAGAATAGGGAAGGAATATTTTTAAGGGAACAGAATTTTGTTATACGCATTAACATTCAAAATACAGCCGTGAATAATAAGCTGCAGATATTAGACAAGCAAGAGAGATCAGAAACGGTTGGGTTCCGTCGATTAAATTTTTTATTCAACTGCTCATTGGCTTAGTCGGGTGGCGTTCGCCTTCTAAGCAGGGGTATTGGGTTCGAATCCCGGCGGGAACACAAGTTTTCTCCCCAAGGAAAATGTGTCTTTCTGGTTCTGGTTGTGATTGTGTATGTGATGTGAATGTTTCCGGCACCCACGACACAAGTCATCGAACTTAGTGTGGGCTGTGAGTGTGAAAACGTTTAAAAACTTTTTTATATATTCTGGACAGGCAAACACTTGACCACTATTTCACCTGACTTAGCTATGACAAAACAGACATTTTTGTAACGATACAACAATAAAATCATACAAACAAACACAGACACATAGGATCATCCTCACACTCTCATACACAACAAAAACACACAGATTCAATAGTAACAAATTAGGTAGGTATGCAGATCATGAAAAAAACTTAATTTTGTTGTTTCAACTTTCAATGTTATGCGGCTTAAAACATGTAAAAATGACAACTTACATTGCTGTCGACTAGTTTCGGAGAAATTTATAGTCCAGGATGTGTAAGTTGACATTTTTTGAAAGGAAGAATGAAAATATTTTTAATCTACACGTTTGTTACAATTTACTACGAATGACTTCTAAATATTTATTACTAACTAGCCTTGTCCCGCGGCTTCGCCCGCTAATATCAAGTTAAAAAGTATCCTCTATGTTAATCCTAGGTATAATCTATGTACATTCCAAATGCCATTCAAATTCGTTCAGCCGTTAAAGCGTGAAGAGGGAGCAAACATACTTACACACAAACTTTCGGATTTGCAATTTTAGTAGGATACTTAGTCATAAAAATGAAAGAAAAAAAGCTATGTTATTATTTTAATGTTGAAAAGGTGTATGACTTTTTTTTTTTTATTTGTGACAGGCTAGTGTTTGAACACTATCTCACCTGATGGTAAGTGACGATGTGATCGAAGCTGGTAAACACACTAGACCTGGAATACGCAGGCTCTCAAGGATAACTGCCGGAACACCGTATTTGGCTTGGCGGCAGACTTTCAACTTGATGGTGGTAAGCTACTTTGGTAGCAAGCCAGGCGAGCAACTCACAAAATGCTCTACCAGCAGTAGTTAGGTGTATGTTACTTAGGAGCCGCCTCCAAGAGCGAGAGAATCTCGGCGATATTATCGTCGTACCACGTATTTTTATACACTCTAGAACGTGTCTACACATGGCGATGTTATCGCGGCGAGAGCGTAGTTCTCATTTTTTAAAAATAAAAACAAAAATTCTCGGTCGGGTTTTCGATGGTACCAAACTAATATTTTCATGCAAACGACTTTCTTTTTTACAAGCTTTTATTTAGTTTCACCTGTTCCGATGTTTGTCATCAAATCTTGCAAATTGAATTTGATCCACTTCCCGGTTATAAGCTGAAATTTTGCATACATGTGTAAATTGCGTGACTATGCAATATTATGATGACATGGTGCTGATCCGATGACTGAGCTGGAAGGTGGTCATAGGAACTCTGTAATGAAACGACGCAACCCCATCGAGTTTCGGCTCGTTTGATTCGTCTTGACAAGTTCTCTGGTTATATATCTTTTAGTCCTCTTTATTTACAACTTGTAAAAGTTTGATTTTAAAAAACTTTTTAAAGTATGACTTGCTACTCACAGAATAACATAAAAAACACCCAAAAAATGAAAAAAAAAGAAATCAACCCAAACTCAATCCCGCCAATTCAAAGTAAACATCGAAATAAAAGCAACATGCAAAAATACGTCGAAAAACGAGGAAAAACGCATATAAAACACAAATAAACGTAATTGACGTCATCTACTGTTATTCTGCGTATCACGGACCCCTATTAAATCCGCCATTTTGAAAGAGCCCTCTCTGAATTTAAATTAATATATTTCACTGATTGAAAAATCACGAATCAAAAATAATAAAATTGGGAACACGTTTTCATAAGAATTGGAAGAAAAACATGAGCAATATTTTTGGACGTCTTTTTAATTATTCAATTTCAATAACGTAGCTATGTTTAGGTGTGTTTTATAGAACTAGCAGAGACCCGCGGTTTCGCCCGCTTTTATCAGGTTCAAAAATATTAACTTGAATTTGATAACTTTGTTTGTGTGTAAGTAAGTAGGTATATTTGTCTTCACGTCGCGCTGCAACGGATTGTAATGTTTGTTTAATAGACGCGCGCGAAGCCGCGGGGAACTACCAGTACTTATCTAAAAGTTCAATAAAAATATCTAAAACGTTTCGTTATATGTATAATATTTAATAAACAAGTAAAGAAATAAAGTAACAAACAAAACGAGTCATGCAACAGACGTTGCTCGAACTTTTCTTTTTAACGTATTATATTCGCTTCAATTCATTTTCCAACCGATTTAATTCAATATTTTGTTTAGAAACTGTTTAAAATTGGGTACATTACAATATTTTGGAGTTTAATCAGAAGTGAAATGAGGGTATGATCAAAAGAGCGCACTGTTCTCCTCCGATGCATCGAAATAATTAATATTCAAAAGTCAAAATATGTATAAACACTAAGACCTTCTAAATACTGCGATATTTGTCTGACAAATAAATTGAATTGAAAATTCAAAATTGTTTATTCACATGGGCCCCAAAGAGGCACTTATGAAGTACTGCCAGATTCGCAAAATTGCGGCCATCTCGGGAACGACCTGTAGGTCTATTATGGTCGTCAAACTACGATTGTTTAGAATTGATTAAACGTCGATACGACAGTCGATTTGTTGAAAGTAAAGCAAAGGAATGGAACGCTTTGCCGTCGTCTGTGTTTCCCGAAGGGTACAATTTGGGTGTGTTCAAAAGTAAAGTGAATAGGTATTTACTAAGCAAGCGTGCTCCACCTATAGTCTAAGGTAAGCGTGCTCCACCTTAGACTATATCGTCACTTTCCATCAGGTGTGATTGTGGTCAAACGGTTGCTTAGTCAGTAATAAAAAAAACCCTAGACAATTAAGATACCTTATTATATTTCGAAACTAATAATACATGGTTCATAATAATACGATGATAACGGAGAACAAACTATAGCCAACGTTCCAGTACTAACTTCTAGCCAATTATAACTTACTAACTAGTGGCATTCAGTGTTTGCTGCACCCGAGGTAGTTATTGAGACGTGTTAGGCATTTATCATACCTATACTAAGTATATTCATAGAATATCATAGAATAACCCTCTATTGAACTTCCCGTTAGAAAGGTGCGCGTTCGCCTTTTAAACATCGAGTTCGATTCCCGGCGGGAAAGACAAGCTTTTAGAAGTCCGCCATATTGGATTTAAAGTGACATCACTATATTTTTCGAGTTATTCTCAGCAAGACCTTTCATTTGTCTTCTCAGCAAGACCTTTCATTTGTCTTTCTCGTCTCTTGTTTTGTAGGAGTGCATTAAAAATTACTTGTCCGCCATTTTGGGTGTTCCGCCATGTTGGATTTAGTATGACGTCACACAGCTAACCTTGCATTGTCATCAAACTAAACGTGAATACAAAATTTCAGGTCAATCGGTTGAAGATATCTGCTTCAAAATTGAGTTGTAAGATTCCACCCGAACAAACATACATACATTGCAAGTTAAATAAAAGCTTGTTATAATTTAAACGTAAGCAAAGCTTAAAAAAACCGACTTCACCGCTTATATTTTGGTTTATGCTTGATCGATTTCGATAAAATTTATATGGGACCACCTCTGAAGTATAATCTACCAAGCAATAAAAATTTTTTTAGAATCGGTCCGGTCGGGGGAGAAATCGGTGAACACACATACAAAAAAAGATACAGTCGAACATAGAACCTCCTTCTTTTTTGAAGTCGTTTAAAAGTAGCCTATGTCTTAATGCTAGATATAAGCTATGTACGTTCCAAATTTCATCCTAATCCGTCGAGCCGTTACAGCGGGAGACTACATCGTCACTTTCTATCAGGTGAGAATGTAGTTAAACGTTTGCTTGGTCAGTTATCAAAACAAAAACTACGCTGTAATTCTCACACTAATATTATCAATGCGAAAGTATGCGTGTAAGTAGGCTGTGCTGCGTTCAGTGTTGTCGAACGTCACTTTATTTCCCTATAAACGCTTTCACACTCACAGCCCCACACTAAGTTCGTCGTGTCGTGGATGCCGGAAACATTCACATCACACACACAATCACGACCAGAACCAGAAACACAAATTTTCCATGGGGAGAAAACTTGTGGGGGAATTAATTCGTGTAATTCCTGCGCACATTCGCCGAAATGTAACCGATAGAATACCGATAGGCTTGCGACCTTACGTCGGTGACCGAGACTTTGCAATTTGGACTCAATAAGCTTATCATCGCCAATGAGTCTTTTTGTTCGTCGGTCGATTGACTTCGAGCTTCAATCTGGTACTTCGCTGATCCATCCCAAAGGTGGCCGCAGTACTCCATACACGATCGGACTTGAGCTTGATATCACAATTTTTAGGCAACTTGCTCTCAACATTTTTTTCCGTGACCCGAGTGAAGCCAATTGAGTAAAGCATAAGTTGTTCAAACGTTTGGAAATTATATTTATGCCGAATTATCTACCAAAAGGTACTACCATAAATTTACTTAGAAACGAAGAACATCTAAAAAGAATATTAGATCAAGAAGCTTTTCGTATTCCATTTCAAATGGAGTCTATATTTTCCTTACATCTCATTTATGATAATAAAAATATAATGTTTTATTATATCTACTTTTCGCTGAATTTAAGCGCCTTTTTCTACCGACTTCACAAAAAAGGAGGAGGTTATTATTATTTATTTGTGTGTACCTCATAAATTCCTTCCACGAGTACCGATTTTGAATGAAACCTTCTGCTTTCCCATTGGTCCTATTCGTTAGTAGTTTTGAGTTATCGTTAATAATGCGTGTTTAATTCATTTAATCAGATCAAGGTTCCGAAGATAAAGCGGTGAAGACGGTTTTTAAAAGCGTTTATTTAACTTGTAATTTTCTCTGTTCGGGTGGAATCTTGCCACTAAATTTTGAAGCAGATATCTTCAACCGATTGAGCTGAAATTTTGTATTCACGTTTAATTTGGATGACAACGTACGGTGAGCTGCGTAACATCATTCTAAAACAAAAACATTTCAAGACTAGTACGGTCTGCAAAATCGAAAATAAAATTAATTAGACGACAATTTTTTTACGTTTAATAAGCAATCATTTGACCACTATCTCACCTGATGGAAAGCGACGATGCGGCCGAAGACGTAGCATGCCTGCCTCTTGACTTGAAGACCGATACCAGATTACACCGTTCAGGAAACAAAGATTATATAAGATCATTATTGAGGTATATATTATTATATTATTTGTAAAATTATCATTACTTATTATTAAGTATATTATAATTTATTATTCTTAGATTCATGCACTCTTAAAAATGTTGTTTTCTTAAACACCGACGTCCAACTCTATTGCGTAATTCCGCTCCATCCAAAGGTTGTCTGGAAGAGATCGCTTTTAGCGATAAGACCGCCTATTGTTACACTTTTTTTTTGTAAATAATTATTTTGTTTTGTTTCTTGTCTTAATTAAGGTGTTCAATAAAGAGTTAATCTATCTATCAAAGACGCGGGCATTGAGTTCCACTCCCTCGCAGTACGGATGATAAACATAGAAGTAAAACGAGCAAGTCGCTCTCATGATGGTAAGCGTCATGCTCGCCTAATACAATTTACTGTTACCTAAAGATTTTTGAACTAAAATCGGATGCCTCCCCATGGATAATTTGTGTTTCTTGTTCTGGTTGTGATTGTGTGCGTGATGTGAATGGTTCCGGCACCCACGACACAAGTCATCGAACTTAGTGTGGGGCTGTGAGTATGAAAGCGTTTATGTTTATGTTATTATGTTATATATCAATGAAAATCGATTGCCGTGTATGAAGGATCATCACTTGACAACAGCTGATTTGGTTGATTCTTTTTTGTTGTTTGTAATTGTCAGGACAATGTTTGCATGAAAGATTTTTTTAGGAATCCACCGGCAATAGCAACCATGCGAAACCCGGTCGGAACGCTAGTTACACTAATATCATAAATCCGAAAGTTTATGTGTAAGTATGTTTGTTTTCTCTTCACGCTGTCATGGATTTGGATGAAATTTGGAATGTACATAGTTTATACATTAGATTAACACATAGGCTACTTTTTAACTTGATAAACGCAGGCAAAGCCGCGTGGCACAGCTAGTATTACATAAAGAAGAGAAGAACCAAATTCCATATCGAAAACACCTTAGGTTTCGTTTGTCGACACGTCTTGTTTCGTTATTCCCACAGATTAAACCTACACGACATCTAAAATTCCCTCTGTGTCCCGATACTGTAATTCCGTTAATTCATTCATCACTGGCAACCCTCGAAAAGGTATTTTAATGTACAAACAAATTCCGCAATCGCAGACAAATGTCGCATTATCGCAGAATCTTCCACGTGAAAACCCAACAACGGAAACAAACCTTATTCGGTCCACTTAAGATTCCTTCTCTTGCTACCCTCAAAATAGTTTCAAATTTCGGAGAAACTCAAACCAAACGCGACTGTATTCTTTGATCAATAAAGCACAGTTTCTTATTCTTCTTATAGATCAGATACAGGAATTCGAAATCGATTTTTCGCTTTCTAATTCCGACCTTAACACCTTGAGATTGGGTTTACAGTGAGTGGTCAAGCACTATTGCTGACCAAACTTGTAGTAATGAAACAATGTGTCCCCACACAATCAAGGGTAGATGTCCACATTAAGCGGTTAAGGTCCCGCGCATAGTGGCACATTTGTGGTGATTTTTCTTGTTAAGCTATTGTAGTGATGTCGCAGACACATTGTTAGAATAGTCATTTAAGTGAATGCCTTATTTTCGTTTTGGAAAATAACAATAAATTGCTATCTACGGGCCAATTGCCTATGTTTCTTGAAACTAAACTAAAACTATGTACAGCAAAGGACTAAGTTACCTACAAGACATCGAGCTTATAGGTAACTCAAGTGCTCAAGCCCACTGCCAGTGGGTAGCGTTCCCATCACGCTGGCGGCATTGCCTCTCTGAATTGCAATGCTAATACGTTGAGCCAAATAAGTACCAGGATTTTGTTCACGCGTCGCCTCAACCAGGCGCTCTGATAGAATTTTGAAAATAGAATGAGCTCCCGGTCCCCACGGACCCAGTGTCTCAATACCAAACAGCAAAAATTTAATTAATTATTATTATTAATTTCAGTGAATGCCTAGAGTAAATTCTGCCTACTGACATTAAAATCAACGAAACGCCTTAATTTTGCTACGCGCAAAAGACGGTACCGCTATATAGCAATGGTTCTGAACTTTGTCCGTCCGTCCATCTGTCATATGCATTTAGCGTCTGAACCATACATGCGAATATTGTCTATGGTAGAAAGAAAGAAAATATAATCATTTGTGACAATAACCACCTAACAACAATAAAATATAAAAAAAATATAAACATAAATAAATTATTGGTGCCATTGCCACAAATCGGTTCCAACTCAGCATAAATGCTGATCAAAAAAAAAAAAAATCAGTGCTGATTTTCCGTAGACATTCCCCAAATACGGCCAAAGCGGGTTGCTTCCACATTCATCATGCGAACCGCAAATGAATGAAATTCTTTACCCGAGACTGTATTTGCTGATAGTTACAATATGGGAGTCTTTAATGAGAATTGAGATTAGGGTTCCTCTATGCAAACGTGGTTTCATCGTCGACCGCATCGTTGTTTCCATCAGGTAAGACGGCAATCAATTTGCTCTTGAACCTACGGAGTGTGCTACGAAATTCGTAGCAAGACGCAAACAAGTTCCTTTCGAAACATCGAAAATGTCTAAAATACGCATTTTTTTGTTTTCGGCATAGATTAAAAACCGTGTCATCAGGGTTGCTCTACTATTATGTGTAGTATAGATAGACAATACTTTATTGATTCACTTTATAAGATGAGATAAAACAAAGGTAACAAACAAGCTTATACGTAAAGTATCACAACAGACGGCCTTATCACTAATAGCGATCTCTACCAGTATATGGGCTGTACTAACACGACAGCATATATAGCAGCTAAATATGCTCCAAAAACAAGAAATCCACAGAAAACACAATCTGTCTCATAAAAGTAGTTAATCTACAGCATTTCAAGTGTGCGGCTACCCTCATTGTAAGTGATAGCCACAGGATTGGTGCCGCACAATTTATGTGGTCGTGATTAAACCGGTGTAGAGACGGGCCGGGCGATTTGCGCCGATTCGATCGCCCGACCGGATCGTGTACCGCGCCCTTTTTGTGCTACAATTATTTGTTTTTAGCTGGAGATAATTTGTTTTTCATACCACCTGCTCGACAATTATGATAATACTAGCTTTTGCCCGCGGCTTCGCTCGCGTTAAGAAGTATTATTTCAAAATTGACAAAGTTTCATACAAACTTTCATCCCCTATTTTTTCCCCTTGGGGGTAGAATTAATCAAAATCCTTTCTTAGCGGATGCCTACGTCATCACATCTACCTGCATGCTAAATTTCAGCCCGATCGATCACTATGTCAGTCAGTCAGTCAGTCAGTCACCTTTGAGTTATATATATTTAGATAGAAGATTATAAATCCGAAAGTTTGTTTGTTGTTTTGTTTGTTTATTGTAATTTTTTTATGCTCAATATGCATTTGACCACTATCTCACCAGATGGAAAGTGATGATGCGGCGGAAGATGAAACATGCTTGCATAGAAGGTACCTATTTACTCTAGACTTAAATACACCTAGATAGTACCGTTCGGGGAACAAAGACGCATGCAATGAGTTCCACTCCTTCGCTGTACGGATGAGTAACATAGAAGCAATATTTCAGGTATGCAAGAAATGTTCAAGTAAAAAGAAAAATTAAACTATAAATTTAGGTAACCTTTTTCCCAGTAGGCACAAAAAAGATTTGCCTAAACGAAATATAAAAAAATCTAGAATCTACTTCGTCACAATATCTCTGGAAGTAAAAACCATGGGAACAATTATATGCTACTAGCCGTGCCCCGCGGCTTCGCCCGCTATTATCAAGTTAAAAAGTAGCATATGTGCTAATCCTAGGTATAATCTATGTAGTACATTCCAAATTTCATCCAAATCCGTTCAGCCGTTAAAGCGTGAAGAGGGTACAAACATACTTACACACAAACTTTCGGATTTATAATATTAGTAGGATTGTAGAATATACTATAATATATCAAAACAACAACATACAAAAAAAAAAAGATAAAAGCAATATTCAATCCAATTGAAAACCTCCTAGTTGATTTGGGTTGTTCAGCACTTTGTCTGTCTGTCCGTCTGTCAGAGACATCTAGGGTCTAAACCATACAATCGAATAACTTCAATTACTCAGAGTATATGTATAGCTAACCAACCATAACCCAAAGCCAAAAATGGCAATCAAAATTTTTCTTTTTTTTATGTTAAATAGGCAAACATTTGACCAGTATCTAACCTAATGGAAAGTGAAGATGCGGCAGAAGATGCGGCAGAAGATGCGGCAGAAGATGCTTGAAAAGATTAAAGGGGCAAAAAAAATTTTTTTTTACCTCCCCGTGTGGGGAAAAGAGCTCTGCGAGTAGAGTGGAAAACCGATTTTTGAAAAAATCTATGTTGGAAAATAACAATTTGGAAGGCCATCAAAGTCACTGTCAAAGACCTATTTTGACCCGGGGTCTATCTCAAAAACGGCTGCACATTTTAAGCTAAAACCTGCATATAATATCATTAATATCCTCTAATTAAACAATAAATACAGAAATCAAAGAATTATCAATAAAAAAAGTAATAAGCAAGCAAAGTTCATCAAAAACCTCAAAAGTTTTTCTCTTATAAGACAAAACGTAGGCGCGAGATCTCTGTTCGAGGCGAACGACCAGTTAAGGTAGTCAGTTAAAAAAGGAAAAGCTATCCCTCACCAAAAAGAAATTAAACCAATATTACACTTGGACCTTCGTATGTATAGAGATATACGTAGACGCCCCGGCGTGATATAGTACACTTGGTGGCTAACTATAGATCACTGGGACACGCCCACGAGGACGAGACTGCCAGTTCTGCTACTAAGTATACACCGATCTGGAAGGTTCTTTTGCTTCTAGATTCTGGCAGTAGAATCATTAACTTTCATGACTGCCTCTTTGGGGCCCATGTGAATAAACGCTTTTGATTTTGAATCTAGGGCATTGTTGAAATTACTAGATATAGGAAATATTTTATGGTTTGACTTCAAAAAAAAGGAGGCGGATTCTAAATCGACGGAATCTTTTTGTTTTTCCGTATGTTCACCGATTAAAAGACGCCTGAATCGATTTGGAAAATTCCTTTTTTAATAATATTAAAAGTAAAGTTTTCGTAATAAAAATCAATTTGATCAAGATCTGACCAGCAGTTTTTGAGTTATCCTCAATAATGCGTTTTTAATTCATTTAATCTGATCAAATCTAATTCCGAATATAAAGCGGAGATGAAGGAATATTTTATACAAAGTTCTTTTGTTAATCAGTTCTGGCAATAAGAATTCAGATTCTGAAGTCGGTTTTTGCTTTGCTTGCGTTTATATTATTACAAGTTTTATCTACTTCCAACCTACGCTACGCGACGACTGGCCAATCTTATCCTACTAATATTATAAATCCGAAAGTTCGAGTGTAAGTGTGTAAGTATGTTTGTTCCCTCTTCACGCTTTAACGGCTGAACGGATTTGGATGAAATTTGGCTTCATAGCTTATACATTACGTTTTAATATATAAGTTTCTTTTTTTGCAAGTACCTCTAGTAGAGTAAAAAAAAACAACAGGTCGCACTCCGGGAGTGCCGGCAGAAGTGAAAACTTGAACATTTAAGTAGTAAACAGCAGGAGCAGGCATACATTTTCGCCGCGCAGTAGAAAGAGAGGGGGGTATTACTTCTTCTCCTCCCTCCGTCTTACAAATTTTCGATCAGGTCACGTGTCCTGACGCGAGTTTAACATTATTTACCCATCCCAAAAAGTGCACAACGCCGCTAAAGAAGTTTTCACTTCAAAAATACTATCACCAAGTGCCTAATTAGGAAATAAATTGAAAATTTTATTGAGATTTTAAAATGGTATACACAATGTGTAAACAAAATGCTTTCAAAACAAAATATATCTTTGCTTTTAAAGTGCGAAAGTAAAGTCAGGAATACCAACTAGTCTATAGGACAAGCAAACAAGCATTCTTACGCGAAAGCCTCACTCCACTTAACTTATTCTAAAACAATAACACCGTCATTAAGTTGTCATTATATTAAAACCAACCTGACCACGCTCTGAACAGGAGCGCCGACGACAGACTTACAGTTTCTCTTGAAGTTTCAAAATAGTTTGTCCATCTAACAAATCATATAAATGTGTAAATTTGATATCATATGCCCCCATCCTTTTTGTAACTCATTCTTTACAAGACGTTAAAATGTCATCGATGACATTCTGGAAAACTGTGGAGTATACTAATTAAATATATATTTTACTAGCTTTTGCCCGCGGCTTCGCTCGCGTTAAGAAGTATTATTTTAAAATTGACAAAGTTTCATACAAACTTTCATCCCCTATTTTATCCCCTTGGGGGTAGAATTAATCAAAATCCTTTCTAAGCGGATGCCTACGTCATAACATCTACCTGCATGCCAAATTTCAGCCCGATCCGTCGAGTGGGCTGTGCGTTGATAGATCACTATGACAGTCAGTCAGTCACCTTTGAGTTATATATATTTAGATAATTTCTTTTAAACCGACATCAGCGCGTCTGTCTCTTGCAATAGGGCTGTGAGAGTATAGCCCAGTAGCCAGGGCATCAGAATATTTAAAATCAAAATCGTTTATTGACATGGGCCCCAAAGAGGCACTCATTAAAGTTAATGACTCTACTGCCAGATTCGCAAAATTACAGCCATCTCGAGAAGAACATGACAAGAAACTCGGCGGCGCATTTTTTTTCATTCATTTTTTTCATCTTAATCATTTTTAATCACTAATACATAATTATATTAACCTAGGTGTATCTATATTATGTAGTCGCTAGAAAGCACTTATACACTTATTCAGTTGCCTCCATGCATCCTTGTCATTAATGTAGTCAATCGCTTAATAATAAGCTTTCTATCCCCTGCCTGTCGTAAGGGGTAACTAAAAGAGGTTAGTCCGTGGGGGTTCAGAGTTGGGGCTCGAACCACCACTCAAACGTGCCCTAGGAGGACAGTCGTGGGGAGTTGGTATCTTTAAAAGATTTCCCTCACGTCAACAAAAAAAAGACTGATAGTGAATGTGTTTTTCTTAAAGAATCACCATGATTTTCTTTGACTTTTAATCAACCATGATTATTTTTAATTAATTCTAGCTAGAATGACTAGCTCTCAAGAAGAACTGCCCGTTGGCTTAGTTGCCTTCTAAGCAGGGGTATCGGGTTAGACAGCCGACGGGAACACAAGTTTCCTAGCAAAGGAAATTTTTGTTTCTGGTTCTGGTTGTGATTGTGTATCTGTGATGTAAATGTCTCCGGCACCCACGGCACAAGTCATCGAACTAAGTGTGAGGCTGTAAGTGTGAAATCGTTTTTTTTTTAACTGCCGGAACATAATATTTTCGAGAGAGTGGAACTGATTGCCTGCGTCTTTGTTCCCCGAACGGTGTAATCTGGGAGTCTTCAAGTCTCGAGTGAATAGGTATCTTCTAGGCAAGCATGTCACACCTTCGGCCGCATCATCACTTTCCATCAGGTGAGATAGTGGTCAAATGCTTGCCTATTCAACATAAAAAAAAAAAAACATTTTAGCGATAGACTTTTTCGATAGATTTAAGTTCATTGCCTACTCAACATCATCTCTGTTCCGAACACGTGGCACGCATGTGTTTACAATACTAATTAATATCTGAGTCACGGATACATCAATGAAATATTAATAGTTCCGATTCATTCAATCCTTCCCTGTTGGGAACGATTTCATTCTGAGAATATTATTCATTCAGTAAACTAGAACAAGGGTTTGATTTGCATTCCGAATATAATTGAGTTGTAGCGCTTGGAATAACGAAATGGTAATCATAATCATAATTTTATTTCATCGAAATATTTACATCTTTTTAACTAAGTGCACTCAAATAATGGTGCCGATTCTGTTGTCCAGAATTAGACTAAACTAGCCTAAAATTAGTTTTAGTCCTGCTTTAGTCCAAAACCTATTCAGAAAATGCAAGATTAGACTAAAATTAAGTTTGACAGGACTAAGTTAGTTTAGTTACTCTATTTAGTTAAAATGACCAAATTCTTATTCTGATGTACATGTTTAACGTCAAATTTAGACTAAAAATAGAAATTTTAAACTCAAATTAGTCTGTATGAAAAAGGTCTGCATTATTTTTAATGTGATCTCATACTTGAAAGAATAACACGTGCAATTAATGAAGCAAATACTGACCTACAAAGTCTATAATAGAGGAAAATGTGATTGCGGCTCTTGTGAATACAATTCAATTTGGTTTGCTGTCAAAATCAATTTTAGTCCTGTCATTTCAACTTTTAAATTAAGTTCAACGTAAAATCAGAATAGCGTTTAGGTATTCTATAACTAAAATTAGTTTAGTTTAGGTTAGTTCGGTGCTCAACAGAATTAGCACCATTATCTAATTGATTAGTGGTAGAAAGGTATATAAAAACAAAAAAAATATTTTAAGTAACACAACACTTTGGTAGCCGTGCTAGGTCGAACCTGTGTTACGGCTGCCAACTCTTATTCGGATGCAGAAACTGTTTACAACAAAAAATACAATAGCAAAGTCTATAGATAGATTATTAAAAGGGTGGGAGTTCATACTACTAAGGAGTGGAAGTATAATTTATACATAATAATATCGCTATATTAGTACACAAAACAGTGCGGAAGTATAATGGCGACTAAGTAGATATCGCGCGCGCCGCTTGTTGTTTACCTTACTGCAAGTAGGTATCTAACAGCGGTCGTGTATTGTAGTGTAGAAGTAGGAACATTCAACAACAACAGTTGGGTCAGCGTTCGCATTCTAAGGGTTCGATTCCCGGAGGGAGCACCAAGCAAGTATGAAAGCGTTTATTTAAAAAAAAAAACCTTGACGTCAGGTCTGGAGAAATGAAGTAAGGTTTTATAGTCGATTCTTAAAATATCTACTTTTTAAAAAGTGCTTCCCATCTCACCTTTGCTTTTTTATTTTACCTTAAGAGGGTTTATTCCTTTTGTCTTCTCTCTCGCTCGCACAATTCGATATTTTTAATAAATACAATTATGTACGTGTGTTTTTGAAAATGTTTTCAACTAACTATATGGACATGAGACCCTGCGCTGTTACTTATTTATTTTCAACCGACTTCAAAAAAGGGGGTTCTTAATTCGACTGTATGTTTTTTTTTGTATTTTTTTCCGCGATATCTCCGCCAATTATGAATCGATTTTGATGTTTTTTTTTTTTGTGAAGTATAGTTCAGGTGTTGTCCCGTATAAATTTTATCGAAATCGGTCAAGTCAAAACCGAAACATAAGCGATATATAGAAAGACCAAAACCACTTACAATTAACAAAATATAACATTATTAGTTAAAACATTTATATAACAATGTTTAGCAACGGTCAAATGTCAATGTCAAGATTATAATATAGTGACGATGACTTTATCGAAAATTTCTAGTTATCACGTTAACCTTGCAACCCAGTTGACCTGATAACTTTTGCATGCTTTTTGATGCTGACATTTAGACTGTTTCCCCAGTAGGCAAACTGTTAGCAGCCGACTGAAATCAAAATCAAAATCGTGTATTCACATGGGCCCCAAAGAGGCACTCATGAAAGTTAATGAATCTATTGCCAGATTCACAAAATTACAGCCATCTCGAGAAGAAACTCGGCGGCGCATTTTATTTTTATTCATTTTTTTAAAAAACATTCTTAATTTCTAATACATAATTTTCTTAACCTAAGTGTTATTATGGTAGTCGCTAGAAAGAGCTTGTGCAGTTTGCCTCCATGCATCCTTGACGTTAATATAGACGATCGTTTTATAGTAAGCTTTCTTAATTAATGCCCGTTTTATTACAGACTAGCTGCGCCCCGCGGTTTCACCCGCGTAAGTTCCGGACCCGCGGGAATTCGGGGATAAAAAGAAGCCTATGTTCTTTCCCAAGCTCTGGACTATGTGTGTACCAAATTTCATTCAAATCGGTTCAGTAGTTTTGGCGTGAAAGCGTAACAGACAGACTTACTTTCGCATTTATAATATTAGTAAGGATTAGTAAGGATAAGGATTTGAACTTTCCCAGTGGTAATTCAGTTGAAGCGGTAATTCAACTGAGTGAGCCGCAAATTTGTGGCGAACTGAAATTTGAGCTTGCTACTTGGCGACCAAGTTGGCGCAGTGGTCAGGTGTCTGCCCTCTGCGCCGTGGGTCCTGGGTTCGATTCCCGGCAGGAGCACAAATTCCTTCCCAAGGGGTATTTGTGCTTCTGGTTCTGGGTGTAATGTGTGTGTGATGTCAATGTTTCCTGTACCCACGACACAAGTCATCGAACTTAGAGTGGGGATGCGAGTGTGAAAGCGTTTATATTAATGTTTCTTTTTTTATTATGAGTTATTGTGGCAAACAAGATAACGGCTCGACTGGTCTATCAATCAAGTTTTTTTTTAATTACTTATTGATATGGATATGGATATAATTGATATGGATATACTAACTGATGGTAAGCGGTCAACATTTCTTCAATACGCGAGTGAATAGGTATATCATCTAGGCAAGCTTGCTCCATCGTCAACCACATCGTCGCTTAACATCGAGTGAGATAGTGATCAAAAGTCTGCCTATCTTGAAAAAAAAAACATTTAAATAATTAAACGCAAGCAAAGCTTAAAAAAATCTCGCTTTATCTTTGGAACCTTGATCAGATTTAATGTATTGCACACGCATTATTAACCATAACTCAAAAACTAGAGATCAGATCTTGATCTAATTTCAACGGGACCACATTAAAAACACCAGCTTTCAAATAAAAAAATTATCATTAAAATCGGTTTACAACGAAAGAAGTTATGAGGTAACTTTTGAAATCGCTCAAAAACGAGAACATTGTCAAAGTTGTCCACAGAATACGCATTATTGACGATATTTACAAGAGCTACTGATACGATCTTGATCAAATTTAAATGGGACCAGTTGGAAAGCAATCTTTCAAATTAAAAAAATTTTTTGGAATCGGCTCACGTGGAGAGAAGTTATGAGGTAACACACATAAGAAAAATATAGTCGACTCGAGTACCTCCTCCTTTGTTGATAAGTCAGTAAAAATAAAACAAGTAAAAAAACGCAGTCCATATACCAATTTCCTTCATCATCAAATGTAAAAAGTAATAATTGGTAACCAAATAGATTCAAATACATAACCGTTCGACTAAAGAGGTTCCCACTTTACTTTTTTTTTATCAAAGCGTTCGATTTAAACCCTGTATTTATCCAGGGCGTTGTCACGGTATCTTATCCAACTATTATTACGCGGTAAAGAAACAACATGGCTATCGCATTAGCCGATTAGATTACAGTTGAATTTTAAACAGGAACGATTTTACTCTAAAATAAATATACAGGGTTATTTATGTAATTACAAGAAAGCTCTGAGACCATACTTGTATTTTTTTATGCACACGCAAGCATTTGACCACTATCTCATATGATGGAAAGTGACGATGCGGCCAAAGATGGAACATGTCATGAACATGATAGATAGATAAACTCTTTATTGAACACCTTAACAAATACATGACTAGGAATAATAATCTAGAAAATAACTGTAACAACAGGCGGTCTTATCTCGAAGAGCGATATCTTCCAGACAACCTTTAGATGGAGAGGAGTAAGGCAATGAAATTGGACGTCGGTGTTTTGTATATATATAATAATATAGAAAATACAATAAACATACATGAACAATAATACATAACTATTATACATATTTGCATGACGAATAGAATGTTCACCTTCAAATTATGACAACAAAGTAAACTTGTATTATTTTTGACCTGCAAGGTGTTTTGAAGGAGTCTTTAAATATTGCCAATAATACTTACTACTAACATACTTGCCCAGAAGGTACCTATTCACTCTAAACTTGAAGACACAGACGCAGGCAGTGAGTTCCGATCCTTTGGAAAGAACAAGAATCGGCAAATAAAGCATCCAGAACAGTCTGAATGTAATGAATGTGGTCTGAATGCTATGTTTTCCGTTATAATAAGGATGATATATTCTATACAATCTATTATTAATAGTTGTTAAAACTACACTGTCCCGCAAAGAATGGCAACATCGCGCCGCGTCTTGTAATAATCAAAGCCACCGCCAGTTAATACTTGACACCTTACACTTAACATAGAAGAGAAGTAAGAAGAAGACAAGGATGCATGGAGGCTTACTGCACATGCGCTTCCTGACGACTATGTTATTAATATAAATATACCTGGGTTAATATAATTCCTGAATTTGTCATTTAAGAGTGTTTAAAACATTTATTTAAAAAAATGCGCCGCCGAGATTCTTGCCAGGTTCTTCTCAAAATGGCTGTAAATTTGCTTATCTGGCAGTAGTCATTAACTTTCATGAGTGGATCTATGGGGACCACGTGAATAAACGATTTAGATATAATAAAAAAATATTATTTCCGTTTTGATTGACTTAACATTTTTTTTTTATTAATCATATAATAGACTTTACAGAGCCGTACTAAGAAAGTCGTTAGTCGCAATGGTTAGAATGATGCACTTAGAGGTGAATGATATTTTACAAATTAATAATAACCCTGTATATGTAAATCAAGTCTAAAATTAGGAATAAATGAGCGTTCGTTATTATGGACGGAAAACCGGGTCCAACTAAAAAAAACAATGACGTCTATTGTCTACGTCATGCATGATCAAGTGTATTATTAAAAAAACGGATAAATGCGAGTCTGACACGCGCACCGAGTGTTCCATACAAACTTGTTTGTAAGATTATTGACTTTTTTTTATTTTTTACTGCAAATGGTTGTCTGGATGAGATCGTTTTAAGAAATAAGAGCGCACATTTCACTAGCCTAAGTATTAAATAGTATTTTTTAGCCTTATATGGCTCAACGTATAAGCATTGCAATTCAGAGAGGTAATGACGCCAGCATGATGGGAACGCTACCCACTGGTAGTGGGCTTGAGCACTTGAGTTACCCATAAGCTCGAGGACTAGTATGTAACTTGGGCTTTTGCTGTATAGTAGATGTATATAATTTTAGTTTAGTTTTAGGAAATTTAGGCAATTGGCCGGTAGATTTCACATTGTACTTTTTTTTTAAAGGCAATAAAGAATTGTTCCTTACAAACTTATATTTTTCCATTTTTTACTTTAAACTTAAAACAAAACAATACAGTACAGTAACTCTTTAATGTCAATACTAATAAAAAGTAGAGAAAGGAAATAACTAATGAAAGAAATAATGATGGGCGGTCTTATCGCTAAGACCGATCTCTTCCAGACTACTTTTGTATATTAAGAATTAAGAGATAAAACAACTCTTTGAACTGCTCATTGGCTTAGTTGGGTGGCGATCACCTTCCAAGCAGGGGTATCTGGTTCGATTCCCGGCGGGAACACAAGTTTTCTCCCCAAGGAAAATTTGTGTTTCTGGTTCTGGTTGTGATTGTGTGTGTGATGTGAATGTTTCCGGCACTTATAACACAAGTCATCGCACTTGGTGTAGGACTGTGAGCGTGAAAGCGTTTATTTATTTATTTAGTGAGGGGGCTATGCGTGTGATTTTTTTTTTTTATTTGTGACAGGCTAGTGTTTGACCACTATCTCACCTGATTGTAAGTGACGATGTGATCGAAGCTGGTAAACACACTAGACCTGGAATACGCAGGCTCTCAAGGATAACTGCCGGAACACCGTATTTGGCTTGGCGGCAGACTTTCAACTTGATGGTGGTAAGGTACTTTGGTAGCAAGCCAGGCGAGCAACTCACAAAATGCTCTACCACCTCTAAATACCATTAAGTAATGTGTGAATTTGAATGCGTTTGTTTGTTTTGTTCTACGGAACTCTAAAAAACTAAAACAAAGTTGTTTTATTGGTTCTAGTATTTTGTTTCAATTCAATGATCCATTCAGAGTATTTGTTTAGGAAGTCCGAAATCTTTACGATGGTAATGTGGTTACATTAATCATCATCATTAGTTAATTTCACTGAACAATAAACTATAAATCAATTGATTTTACTTATATAGCATTAGCCATGCTAGGCAGAACTATAGTGATAAATTTAGAAAGATAATTTAATATTATTTTTTTAAAAATTTAATAATTAATAATAATATAATTAATAATAATTTTTCCTTTCTAAATTTATCACTATAAATAAATATGTAATAGATGAAAATAAATAAACAAGGATGCATGGAGGCAAACTGCACAAGCGCTTTCTAGCGACTACATAATAATATACCTAGGTTAATATAATTATGTATTAGTGTTTAAGAATAATTTAAAAAAAAATGAAAAAAATGCGCCGCCAAGTTTCTTGCCAGGTACTTCTCGAGATGGCTGTAATTTTGCGAATCTGGCAGTAGAGTCATTAACTTTCATGAGTGACTCTTTGGGGCCCATGTGAATAAACGATTTTGAATGAGATGAAAATAAGTAAAATTGTAATAAAGCTCAACTCTTGGTGGCACTGAATTGTAACGGGCAAGCGTTTATCATTAGGCGAGCATGTAACATCTTCGGTCGCAACTTCACTTTCCATCAGGTGAGATAGTCCTTAAATGATTGCCTATTTAGCAAAAAGACGAATCTTTAAAAACGGACACCTGACTACTACAGAATAACTTCTTTTAGATAAAAAAAAACCTTAATTATACGTTATTTCTACACGTGTTGCTGATACCCAAAATATACCTTCGTTTTTCTTCGCTGTAGTCGGTTAAAAAAACACGGTCATAAAAACACGCCCAAGTGAAACTTTTTTTGTTTAGAATAGGCAAGCATTTGACTACTATCTACTACGACACTATAGGTGTCCGCCCTCTGTGCCGTGGGTCCTGGGTTCGATTCCCGGCAGAAGTACAAATTCCTTCCCAAGGGATATTTGTACTTCTGGTTCTGGGTGTAATGTGTGTGTGATGTGAATGTTTCCGGCACCCACGATACAAGTCTTTGAACTTAGTGTGGGGCTGTGAGTGTGAATGCGTTTGTTTGTTTGTTTGATGGAAAGTGATGATGATAACTTTGTACAACATGGAAACATTTTCATTATTCGTCACAGTATTTCACCACATATTGTCACACAAAAAGGCTGCGGATCAGAATTTCAAAGCCCATAAGAAGTTCCACTTTAAAAACAACTTTCGTTCGAGTTATAAAACCTCATAAAATCACTGGCCTATAAACACAAATAAAAAGCAAACCCTTCAACCGTCAATAAATAGTTCTAATTTCGAATGCGCAACATTAGCCCCATTAAAAAACGAATGGAAAGCCCGCCGACGGGCAACATAGTTGACATGGCGGCGGCACTTATTTCAGTGTTGCCATCAATTCCGAACCCGCCCGTTCTGGGTAATTTGCCGAGACGTACTCCGCCTGATTATTTATGCTACGTTCATTGGCGTAGACATTCTTAGTCGCTGGGGACTTTTAATTTTTATTTCTCGAACGGTGAAGAGTTTTGTTTTGACGTCCGATAAATGGGCGGGAATTTTAGGCGCGAAACGGCGGTGACGTGATGTGAATTTATGCGTTGTTTTTTTGTCTTTTCTTTTAGAGTTTAACCGCCGTGTCCATTAAGAGAAAAAAATCTGGACAAGAGCGTGTTTGAATCGCGCACCAAGGGTTCCTTATAAACTTGTTTCATCCATTAAATAACGAGAATTGGGACTCGAAGATTTTTGTTTGTATAAATTTAATATTTTTAAATTTTGACGTGAAATTGACGTTTATCTTGATTTTTTCAATTCAATTTTTAATTTTGTGGCTTTCTGTGGTAACGCCACCACAATTTCGCCAATGTCATGTGAGACCATAGGACGCAAAACAAAATATTTACATAAGTACAAAAAAGGAAGTGGTTACAAAATACAACAAATTTCAGCGAAATTACCACTGGTCGATCGCAACTGATTGACAAGGTTGATTAATTTTCAGTGAGACCAGTCCTAGAATGGGCGACCGTTTAGTGGGATTTTCAACTGAGTGCTACAGTACACGTTTCTAAAAAGAGAACGAAAAAATGTGCCACCGAGTTTCTTGCCAGGCTCTTCTCAAGTTCGCTGTAATTTTGCGAATCTGGCAGTCGAGACATTATCATGAGTGCCTCTTTGGGGCCCAAGTTAATAAACGACTTTGAATTTGAATTCACGTTATCTGTCGGCCGCAGTTGTTAGTCGTAATACAGCAGTCGTTAAGTAATATCAGATGCTTTCTGGCGGAAAAATACTGACGCTAGGGGCAGTCCTAGCGTCACTAGTCTATACGACAAGCAAGTACTTGAGTGAAATATAATAACTAATATTAAAAATGCGAAAGTAACTCTGTCTGTCTGTTGCGCTTTCACGCCAAAACTACTGAAGTGATTTAAATGAAATTTGGTGCACAGATAGTCTAGACTAGTCTAGAGCTTGGGAAAGAACATATTAGGCTTCTTTTTATCCCGGAATTCACGCGGGTAAAGCCGCGGGGCGCAACTAGTCCTAAACGTGTGTACTATTTACGAATTTTTAACAAAACAAAAAGCGAGTAGCAAAATAAAGCACTCAAAACTACCCAGAAGAAATAAACTAATATACTAACAAGAACAGAATTCTTTAATAAATATATCTTTGTAATACTAGATTTTTTATTTGTATAGCAATAAGATTTAGAAGGACAATTTGGCTGGATAGACAGCCTAATTGGAAAAAAGAATATCAAGAAAATGAAGGTAGATATCTAAAAGCAATTTCAACGAGTACCTCCAAAAAAGTTTTATTCAATTCAAATAATGGATATATCGTTGTTTGTTTGCAAATTAATAGTTATCTAAGGGCCAATTGCCTATATACCTAACCTGGGGGCTGAGTCACCCACGTCCGTAGGAGGATACCCCTTAAGTCTGACTCCCTACACGTGGTCCCCGGGTGGTGCTAATCAGGTGACATTTGAGAGGTGGTAGAGCATTTTGTGAGTTGCTCGCCTGGCTTGCTACCAAAGTAGCTTACCACCATCAAGTTGAAAGTCTGCCGCCAAGCCAAATACGGTGTTCCGGCAGTTATCCTTGAGAGCCTGCGTATTCCAGGTCTAGTGTGTTTACCAGCTTCGATCACATCGTCACTTACCATCAGGTGAGATAGTGGTCAAACACTAGCCTGTCACATATAAAATATATATATATATATATATATATATATACCCTAAAACTAAACTAATAATATATACAGCAAAGACCTTAGTTACTTCCCAGATATCGAGCTTCTAGGTAACTCATTTTTTTTATGTGTGTTACCTCATATCTTCGTTCCACGTGAACCGATGTTGTTTTTTTTTGTTTGATTTATGTTGCTTTCCAATTGTGTTTCTGGTTCTGGTTGTGACTGTGTGTGTGATGTAAATGATTCCGGCACCCACGACACAAGTCATCAAACTAAGTGTGGGACGGTGAGAATGAAAAAAAATTGGTCCCATTTAAATTTGGTCAAGATGTAATCACTAGTTATTGAGTTATTTTCAATAATGCGTGTTAAGTACATCTAATCTGATCAAAGTTCCTAAGATAAAGCGGTGAAGTCGGTTTTTTTTTCAACTTTGCTTACGTTTATATATATTATTTTTTGTATTATCGAAATATCTCATGATAGCCTTTGAAAAACTGTCTTGATAATGGTGAATCAAACTTGTATTATAAATCCGTAATATCTGTATCTGTTCGTTTTCTATTCACGCTGTAACGGCTGAACGGATTTGGATGTAATTTGAAATTTACATAGCTTATAAAAATGTCCATCCAAAATTTGTCTGGAAGAGAGAAGCTTTTAGCGATTAGACCGCCTATTGTTACCCTTTTTTTGTAAATAAGTAATTATTTTGTTTCGTTTCTTGTCTTAATTAAGGTGTTCAATAAAGAGTTTATCTATCTATCTATCTATCTATCTATATCTAGAATACTTTTTAACTTAATAAACTCGGATAAAAGTGAAGAGGTGTACTAGTTTAAACACCGAATGCGTGAATGTCATGTAGACTGATATTTAGTGATCTAGGGTTAAAACTCTCTAAAAATATATTGAAAATATATAAATTAAGAAGCGACGCACACAATCTCAATAATACTAAAATTACAGTGCACGCATTTAGATTAAGCAAAACAAATAAATCTTTTATGGCAAATGGGGTTAGATTTTACAATAAAATTCCTAAAATTGTAACTGAATTACCACTGGGAAAGTTCAAATCCTACTAATATTATAAATCCGAAAGTTTGTGTGTAAGTGTGTAAATATGTTTGTTCCCTCTTCACGCCTTAACGGCTGAACGGATTTGGATGAAATTTGGAACGTACATAGATTATACCTACGATTAACACATAGGCTACTTTTTAGCTTGATAATAGCGGACGAAGCCGCGGGGCACGGCTAGTCAGTAATAAAACGGGCATTAATTAAGAAAGCTTATTATAAAACGATTGACTACATTAATGACAAGGATGCATGGAGGCAAACTGCACAAGCGCTTTCTAGCGACTACATAATATATATATATCTAGGTTAATATAATTCCTAGTATAATTCCTATATTAGTGTTTAAGAAGGCTTAAAAAATTATTAAAAATGCGCCGCCAAGTTTCTTGCCAGGTTCTTCTCGAGATGGCTGTAATTATGCGAATCTGGCAGTAGAGTCATTAACTCTCATAGCTGCCTCTTTGGGGCTGATGTCAATAAACGATTTTGATGTTCTGGTGTCGGAGGTTAAAAATAAAGATACTCTACATTTCCTTCCTTGCACATCCACATGTATTTCCTCAAAAGACGTTATCTATCTTCCTTAACAGCTAAAAAACTTCCCGCCTCTATTAATACGAATTACCCACCCTAAGCAATCAAACGACCGGGAAAAGAACCCAGCAGGAGCTTGCATAAATCTTGACTAAGCTCAGTTATTAAGTTTAAGTAAATAACTTAACTGTCTCTGTACTTAGACCTTTAAGAAGTTCCATGGACATAAATTGCGGGCCCCGCCTAGCCATGAATCAATTGGACAAAAGAGGACTGGAGACGGTATGGCCTATAATTTTTGGAGAGGTTGGATTGGGTCTTTTGGGAAACTATTTAGATTGAAACGGTGTTTTCGAGTAATTTAACACTGTAGTAAAATGTGGGTACTTTATGTTTTTAAAACACTATGTATAATATATTCTATATAAAAAAAATAATTGGCGTTTGTTAGTCACACAAAAACTCTAGAACGGCTCGACCGATTTGGCTGATTATTTTTGTTGTGTTCGTAATTGTTAGAGCAAGGTTTGGAAGTAATTTTTTTTTAGTCCTCCGGAAATATCTACCGCGCGAAGCCGGGGCGGATCGCTAGTCTGAAATAAAATATGTAAGTTTGAATAAGCATATTTGTTAGACTATTTAATGTACATGTGTGTGTATGTATGCATGTTTTACTTCTTTTTTTAGCCTAGCCATGAATCAATTGGACAAAAGAGGACTGGAGATGGTATGGCCTATAATTTTTGGAGAGGTTGGATTTGATCTTTTGGGAAACTATTTAGATTGCAACTGTGTTTTCGAATAATTTAACAATGTGGTAAAATGTGGGTAATTTGTTTATTTTTTAACACTATGAACAATTTGTAATAAAATAGGTAAGTTTTAAAACCTGCACCAATGTCGTCAACAATTTTTTTAAGGCTAGATATACAAGCATTTGACAACAATCTCACCTTATGGAAAGTGAAGATGTGGCCGAAGATGTAGCATGCTTACCTAGAAGATTCACTGTAGACTTGAAGACTTCCAGATTATATCGTTCAGCAAACAAGGACGCAGGTGAATTTATATTTAGTGTCAAGTACATAAATGTTTTTTTTTATGTGATTTTCCTGACTGAATATAGAACAGCATGACAGAAAAATTATAAATGTTTGAGTAAATAAATTAAACTTAGATATAAATAAAAATAAACGCGGAAAAAACCAAGTTGGACATAATTCCACTGACATCATGAAATACGATTGGCACTGCAAATAATATCTTATCCAAGCATATTTGTACCACGGTTAAAACGAAATAGGTTTTAAATATAATGTGTAGTATTATATTTAAAACCTTTTTCGTTATAACCGCGGTACAAAAGCAATATTAAAAAAGTAAACGTCAAACAAACGCACCCCATTCCATATTTAAAATTGTAACAGTTCCCCGTCTCCTAATAGCCGAAACGTGCCTCCTTGCTTAATTTCGTATAGAGAACGTCTCAAAACGGCGGCATTTTCACAAATCCCCGCCTTATCCTGGCTTGCAGTTAGCGCCATCTGTCATCGAGTTTGACAGTTGACAGTGAAACGTTATAAAAATAGCTTCCGGTGAAACGGGAGCGGTTCAATTCGATTGAAGTTCTTTTGTTTCATTAATTTGTGGAAGTATTCTATACTATACCATTTTGTCGTTATTATTTATCAACTTCTAACAGAAAAAGGTCATTTTAAATACTCTATAATTTTATCCAAAAGTCACGATAAGGACTTGCATCTCCAGCAACATTATTTAACTATATATAAGTGGTTATGAGAGCTGAAGACATCGTATTTTTCGAAAATTGCTGAATTATGTTACTTTTACGTTTTCAACCCCCACATACCCCACACCCCATTTTGAATAATTTCCAAAAACTGAAACCCAAAAAAAAAACTATAATTATAGAATCTGCTCACAAATTTTCACGAGAATCGGTTGATAAATGCGACCTGTAGAGGAGAACAACCGGACATCCGGACATACGAAAGCAATTTTGCCCAAGCTGGAACGGAGACGCTTCGCTCGCTCTCGGTCAATTAAAAAGCCTTTACCTATATATCCTAAGAAACGCTTGTTTTAATAACATTCGACTCAACCTCTATGTTAGGTATCTATAAAAAATTTTAAATAAATAATCGCCGTGTTATACAACGATTTACTCAAAAATTTGTGGTAGAGCGAGACACCTGGCAACTTACTCAAACTAATGTCAAATGTCACTCGTAACTTTTTTGGCGGGAGCTTTATTTTTTTTCAACTGGCACAGACAACAGAAATTAATCGGAGGGACGTGACGCGCAACCGCCGCGAGCTCCATCTGTCATCGACGGTGACAGTTCCAAAAACGAAAACGAGAAATAATAAACGGGTTGCGTGCGTGCTCCACGAAACTTATAGGGTTCCGTATGTATGTAACTTGATTTATTTTTGCGATTGTGAAATATGAAATCTGTATTTATAAAACTTGCTTGCTTGTCGTTTAGACTAGGGCAGTCCTAGTGCCGGGATTTTTTAGGCCACTTGAAGGCATCCGACATGGCTTAACGACTGTTGTTTTACGACTAACAACCGGAACCGACAGCTTAACATGCCCTCCGAAGCACGGTGACACTCAGTCTGAAAGCGTTTAACGTTTACTAATCGTGAATTAAAAAAAAAATGTGATAAAATGCTTTGCTGTCTTTTCAACCGACTTCAAAAAAGGAGAACCTCCATTTTGAAGTCGGTCAAGCCAAATCCAAAATATAAGCGGTGATGTATTTTTATAAGTTTTACTTGCGTTTAATTATTAGACACCGACTAAATAGGCACTGTGAGAAAAACTTTGAAAGTCATTGAACTTAGTTAGGGGCGGTGAGTGTGAAAAGAACTGCCCGCTAGTCCGTACAACAATTAAACAACCAAAGAGTATTTAGTTTCTAAGGTCCATCAAATAAAATCATGTAAAAACGCTATAAAACAAAACCACTTGCTATCAAACACTAGAAATGATTTAACAACCATGGAATTACTAGAAATTAGTTCCATTACTAGGTCAAACCAGTCATAGTTCACAAAGCTTATGGTAATAAGCAATTTATTATTTTTATGATACAAGTGTTCTCGGCAGCAAACACGAAATTAACATAACTGCTGTGACTTTAATTGCAATGGAATTGTTATAAAAAAAATGGCGAATTTATATTTGCTATTACATTTTCAGCTTTCGCGGATTCGTTCGCAGTGAATAGTAGAATTGTTTTTAATAACCTTGAGGTAGGTGATGACGTAATTGATATTTTCAACGGTAGAAACATGTCACCACCGGGAATCGAACCCAACACCCGCTGCTTAGTCTCTCTCTCTCTGATCGATCCTTCAGAACTGAAGATCGCGATCACCATTTCCAGTGCAGTCGTGAGTCGCCTTCGGACTACAGTCTCAAATTTGTCTTGTTTTTCTTCATCTGATCTGACCATCGCGTTGGGGATCTACCTGCTTAGTAGGCAAACACACGCTTTCACACTCACAGCCCCACAAAGTTCGATGACTTGTGTCGTGGGTGCCGGTAACATTCACATTACACACAATCACAAACAGAACCAGAAACACATTTTTTTCTTGAGGAGAAAACTTGTGTTCCCTTCGAGAATCGAACCCGATACCCCTGCTTAGAAAGCGAACGCTCACCCAACTTAGCCAACGAGCAAACGCATAACCAACTACACCATCTATAAAATACCAGTCGTTCGCGCCGAACTGAGATCTCGCGCCTACATTTTGCCCCATAGAGAAAAACTTTTGAGGTTAACTGTTTATAACTTTTTTAAATATAATAATTGTTTGATTTCTGATTTGTTATTGAAGTACAGGATATAACGGATATTATACGTATCTTTAAGCGTTCAGTGTGAAGCCGTTTTTGAAATACACCCCGAGTACAAAATAGGTTTAAAAACAGTGATTTTGTTGGCCTACCAAATCGTTATTGGACAAAATAGATTTTTTTTAAAACCGATTTCGTACTATACTTGTCAAGCCCTTTTCAACGATAGCCTACAAGGGTATATAAAATAATTAAAAATATTTTACTACCCATTTACATGTATGGCAGCCTCCATAATATTTTCATTAATATAATTTTAAATGCCATTTCTGGCTTTGGGCCGTAGTTTTACATATTCTATGAGAATTTGAAGTCATTCGCTTGAATAGTTTAGACGCTAGATGTCTCTGACAGACGGACGGACGGACGCACAAAGTGCTGAACGACCCAAGTCAACATAGAGAAGGTGTGTACAAAGGAATAAGATAATTCCCCATATCCTCACACACATGTATGTCAAAACGTCGTCGTAATAGAACTGCCAACGCACGGAAGAAACGACGGAAATGACTAAACAAGGTTGTCTCAAGTAGACATTGTAAAGGGTTCCTCTCTCACCGAACATATCTCCAAAAATAAAAATAAACTTGGTCCCTCTACACTCGTGTTAAGTGTTTGAGGACTTAATTTATCGACTACCGACGGTCGTTATCGCATTCTAAATTCGAATTTCGTTTATTGATGGCTAATGATATCCGTTACTTTAGAACGATCTTAATTTGAAATTTTTAATTCCAACGCGTTTTGTTTCAATTAAAAGGGCACTGGGTTAATTAGAATAAATATAAAAAAAAGATTTGAATTAATTGTATGTTTATTGGTAGTTTCGTTGGATTACATTTTATCAAGATTTATTAATCTATTTTTTTTTTGTATAATTTGTAAAACTACAAATCTTTTAAGGTGCATAAGATAAAATTACACATATTACTAATTATTTTGTAATAATATGACTTGTTATATTGACGTCACAGTAAGTTCAGTGGGCGCTCTGCCTTCAACGCCTGGCTGGCTTCAGGTTCTGGCTTCGATTTTGCTTTAGCACGATTTTCATTTCCAAGGGACATTTGTGTTTCTTGTTCCGGGTGTGATTTTGTGTGTGTTGTGAATGTCACCGGCATCCACGACACAAGTCTTTTTTATGCTAAATAGCCATGAATTTGACCGTTATCTCACCTGAGGGAAAGTGACGATGCTTAGAAGGTACTTTTTTTAAGGTACTTTCACTCCTGACTTGAAGACACCCAGATTGTACCGTTCAGGGAACAAGGACGCAGGCAATGAGTTCCACTCCTTCGCCGTACGGATGATAAACGTAGAAGTGAAACGCTTCGAGCGAACTGGAGGTATTCAACTATAAATACATGACGTTCGACAGTTTGTCTTGTTGTTAGATGGTTCTTATATCCACTTTTTCATAGTAACCTATATCCGAATCAAACAATACCCTGTTTATCATAACTCAGGTATCTACTTATAACACGCTGCGTGTTTCGCATGCCGAGACGTAGGAGCGCATTCCTGCATAGTTGAGATGCATTCAGAGATTCCCAAACTTGAGAGTGATATATGTTGTGTGGAAAGGTAAGAACGGGCGATCCAACTAATATTATAAATGCGATGGTTTGTGTGTTAATGTGTAATATATTTGTCTCTCACGCTGTAACGGCTGAACGGATTTGGAAGACATTTGGAATGTACATAGTCTATACTTATAAACACATAGATTACTTTAAAATGTAATTAACACGAGTGATGCTAGTAGGAAATATGCACATTTTTAAAGCTTCTAATTGATTGTTTACTTTAATATATTGTTAATAATTAAACGCAAGCAAAGCTTAATAAAAACCGACTTCACCGCTTTATCTTCGGAACCTTGATCAAATGTATTAAACACGCATTATTGACAATAACCTTGAGTTATCTATATATAATATAACTACTGATCTTGATCAAATTTAAATGGGACCAATGGGAAAGCAACAGCCTTCAAACAAAAAATATTCAAAATCGTTTCACGTGGAAAGAAGTTATGAAGATAAAAATAAATACAGTCAATTTCAGTACCTTCTCCTTTTTTGTGAAGTCGGATAAATAAAATATCTCAATAATAAATTTACTTGTTACTTTTTAAAATTTAAAATGTTGTTACCACAGACCAAGTATCCGTGCCCTTTTTTCTACAGACTTCACAAAAAAGGAGGAGGTACTCAACTCGTCAGTTTAAAAAAAAAAAAAAATATTTGTGTTAATTCATAACTTCGTTCCACGTGAACCGTTTTGAAATTTTTTTTGTTAGTAAAATGTTGCTTTCCATTTGGTCCCATTTAAATTTGATCAAGATCTGGTCAGTAATTCTTAAAATATCGTCAATAATGCGTGTTTAGTACATCTAATCTGATCAATGTTCCGAAGATAAATCGGTGAAGTCGGTTTTTTTAAAGCTTTGCTTGCGTTAATTATTAACAATAAACAATTTTTAGATTATACATTAAAGGAAGAACAATTAATCGAATTATCTAGAAGATACTAGTTACTTGGGAGCTTGCACTTTGAGAACTAAACCTATATACCCCAGTACATTCTGCGGTTGCCCTCACCCCGAATAATTACCCCATAATAGTGGTCGGGTAAATCTTAACTACCCACGGCCAGGATTTGCTTCCGCAAGGTAATTGTCTGCAACTTTGCGACGGCAACAATGTGGGTCAGACTTAGAACATAATTGACTTCTGGTTTAGCTCTGCTGATATTATAAACGCCCAAGTTGAAATCGGGTTTTTTGTGAGGTCTTTGAAATTCTGATGATTGATCCTTTTTACCCGACTTCGAAAAAGTAGGAGGTTCTATGTTCGACTGTATTGTATTTTTTTTATGTATGTTCACCGATTTCTCCCTCATATGTGGACCGATTATCCATTTTTTTTTATTTCTGAAAAAAATATATGTACCATTTATTACTTCAGAAGTGGTCCATATACATTTTATCGAAATCAATCAAGCCAAAACCAAAACTTAAGCGTTGAAATCGGATTTAGCCTTCGCCCGCTATTATAAAGTTAAAAAGTAACCTATGAGTTAATCCTAGGTATAATCGATGTACATTACAAATTTCATCCGAATCCGTTCAGCCGTTAAAGCGTTCAGACATAACATACTTACACACAAACTTTTGGATTTATAATATTGGTATGTTATTAGTATGATTGAACATTGAAGATAATTTTAAATACTACTCTTGACACAGTACCACAATTTCTTTTTACATTTTTTCACAATATGGCGTCTCGCATTCACCATTTTTAATTTTGATAATGTCATGTCTTTAGTGACACTCGCACAGTTAAGACAAATTGATAGAACGTAAAACTCATCAAAATCGGCACACGCGTTTGGTCTCTAAAATGCCACAAAGGAACAAACATACATATTATTATCCTATTTAATATTATAAATTCTAAAGTTTGTGTGTAAGTGTGTTTATTCCCTCTTCACGCTTTAACGGCTGAAAGGATTTGGATGAAATTTGTAATGTACATAGATTATACCTAGGATTAACACATAGGCAACTTTTCAACTTTATAATAGCGGACGAAGCCGCGGGGCACGGCTAGTATATAATAAATGTACGGGCCAATTGCCTATATTTCCTAAAACTATATACATAATATACATATAGGCCATAGAGTGATAAACATTATCCTCCTTTGCGTCGCACAGTCGGGTAAGAAGAGCGACAAACGTCAATTTAAATCCATTTTCCCTTCGGTTCATCTCAAAAAAATCTAATCTACTTAAGAATGCATCACGGGTTCATAATTTATATAATATTACATACTTTTTTATATCCAACAACACCTCATTTAAAACACATCATTCGAACAGAATAGAGTTATGAATTGTATAGAGATGCTCACCTTTGTTATGCTGATTAGATATATAGAGATGTTAAAACGTTGCGGTATAAAGAATGCTTAGTTTGATGGGCGTGGGAAGACATTTGTGGGGTGTATCAAGACGTATGTGAATTTAAATATGTTAAAAAAATATTTGCTGAAGAAAAAAAAATTTTTTTTTTTATTTAGACATGAATTTGATCTCATCAGATGAAAAGCGACGATACGGTTGACGACGTTAGGACATGCTTGCTTAGAAAATACTTGTTCACTTTTGATTTGAAGAGACCTAAATTATACTTTTCGGGAAACAAGAACAATAGCAAATTGTTTTGCTATTTAACAAATTAGGTACAATATGCAAGTGGTCAAGTCGCGAGAGAAAAGGCATCTTTTAGGCGTGCTCCATCGTCGACCGCATCGTCACTAAACATCACGTGAGATATTAGGCAATCTTGGATATAAATAATTAAACGCTAGCAAAGCTTAAAAAACCTCTGAAGTACAATCAAGCAAACAAAAAAATCATCAAAATCGATTTATAATTGGCGGAGATATCGCGTAATATTCATACAAAAAAAAAAAGAAAAACCTACAGCCGATTTCATAATCTCCTTTTTTGAAGTCGGTTGAAAACACTACTAAGGGAGAAGACAAACAAAACAAACAAACGCATTAACACTCACAGCCCCACACTAAGTTCAAAGACTTGTATTGTGGGTGCCGAAAACATTCACATCACACACACATTACATCCAGAACTAGAAGCACAAATATCCCTTGGGAAGGAATTCGTGCTCCTGCCGGGACTTGAACCCAGGATCCACGGTGCAGAGGGCGGACACCTGTCCACTGCGCCAACTAGGTCGTCAGAAGACAAGCAAAACACTCATCTGATTACACTAGTAAATCGATCTTTCAGCCGGAACCAATCCTGATGGCGCAGTATTGCATTTCGGTCATTTTGTCAATGAGGTGGCACCGCCCCACATCGAATCTACCACCATTGCACAGTAAAAGTGTACAAAAGGAGGATTTAGTGCTAAAAGTATTCTCTATCAGTCATCCAGCGGTGGAAAATGAAATTATATAGTAACTTGTTATTCGAGAATCAAATATCTTTGTAATGTTCTTCAATGTCTTTGTATTGTCCATTCTATACATTCTTATGTCTCATACAAAAACGCATCGTCCCATACAAACGGAAATCATATCAAATTGTATGTAATTGTCCACAAATTGTGGTTCGAAGACACGGCTACACTGCTCTCAATTTATTTTATTGTTCACGATGCGTTTACAAGAACTTTAAGTGTACTTTACAAAGTTATCTGTGCGGTTGGGAAAATAAGGAAAACGTAAAATACAGCTTATAATTACATAATTATAGTGTCCAAATTTTATTAATAAAAATAACTATTTAGTCGAGAATTATTTACGTTTGTAACCGACTTCAAAAAATGAGGAGGTTCTCAATTCGACAGTATATGTTTTTGTATGTCACGCGGTCATTCCGCCAATTATGAATCGATTTTGATGATCCTTTTTTGTTTGGTATAAGTATATGGTCATACTTCAGAGGTGGTCTCATATAAATTTTATCGAAATTGATAGAGCGCATTTATTAAAATCAACAAAAAACTAAATATAAGCGATGAAGTAAGCTTTGCCTGCGTTTAAATTATTATGGCCCCGATGAAGGCGAAACGCTGGTCCGTAGACAAATAAACTTCACTCACAAGTATTGCTAATTTGTACAAATGGATTGCCGCCGATGAATGAAACAGTAAATCCTGGAACGCTCAAATAATAACTGATTTATTATAAGGCCTTCCAGATCAAGCAGCCGTCATCGTCATTATTCAAAAATAATCTCCAGTGATTTAAAGCTCAGTCTGCTATACTTAGGTATATCCCAAGGAGATCCGATAGCGCCAAGCCTTTTTAACTTTTCATACTTTGATCCAATTTTTTGACACTCACTCCGTTGGTTTTAATTTCATGATATAAGAATGGTATATCGGCAAAATGTCATTGTGTTTACTGCTATCTTATAGGCACATAATATTTCCAACAGGCGTACTTATAGCTTGCTTGTCATGTTGCCTATCATTGAGTATGTCCTCATAAAACAACATATAAAAGAGGATTTAATACCGAAATGCAATATGTGCAAGTCATACATGTCGTGCTAGAAATGTAGCATCTTAAGCGTAATTTTTCGAGTCGGATTGTATTTCATTAGTTTAGAAAGCGAGTTTCTAGCGACCGCAAATGTATCTTTGTCGAAGCGCTGTGTGGCCGGTGATTTCGGGCCGCATTTTAATGAGACATTTCGTTTTTATAGATTTCTCAACCTCAAAATTGCTACTAATTTATTGTTTCGAAGCGTGTGTCATAATGGGGTTTGGGTGAGATAGACGCATGGCAGTACGGTTTAAAATTTCTAAGTTATTTTAGTGTCATGATAATGCCGATTTTGACCGATAACTCTAGACATCAACTTAATAGTTTTACTTAACTAAGATGTGATATTAACAGTAGAGTCGCGTTTGTCGTTGATGTGTTAAAAACTTTATGATTCGTGTGAGTCATCGAGTCGCACAGTAATGAAGGCTTAATTTCTGAGTCAGAATATTACAGAAATAAACCGTAATGTCTGTGCTGTAATTATTACTTCATCAAGTCTGTTAAGTGATAAAACCATATTTAGGTCATTGAGTATGAAAGTATTTTTTTTTGGAGAGGAGACATGGTACTACGGACCGATTTCCTAAAACTAAACTAAAATAGTTTTTTGCTGTAGGTATAGATGAAAGTATATAGCATATATATCAATGGTTTAGGTCTGGTTTATTTTTATTTCTTTTTTTATGGTGTCACACTAATATTTTAAATCTTGAAGTTTGTATGTTTGTGAATGTGTGATGTCCCCAAACAGTATATACATATACATAATATACATATTCGAGCTGGGTTGAATGTCTTAGATTTGAGACAAACAAGATTTTTAACCGAACTGCGCGACGCCAAAGAAGTGTAATGTGTTTATCAGTATATTTTTGTAAGTTTATTCCTTTGTGGCATTCTAGAGACCAAACGCGTGGGCCGATTTTGATGATTCCTACGTCAATCGAGTTGTCTTCATCATGCGAGTGTAAGTAAAGATATTATGACGGTTATAAAAATTCAATATGGCTACCGCCAGACGCCATAAAGTAAAAAAAACACATCGAACCGCTTACGTCAAGTGAGGTAACATGGAATGGCTATTTGAAAATCATATTTTTTTAACTTTATTTAAAATCATCTTCAGGTTTCTTTAACCATTTTGAATGGCCATTAAAGTTGAATAGTAACCATTACTTTTTTTTTTTTTAACATCACTTAAATTTTTAATACTCATAATAATGTGTGAAAAAGTTCTTAAACAATTACATACCTAATAGCTCTTTTAGCGAAAAAGTGAAAAATAAAAAAGTAAGTTAATTTTTTACGCCGTCCAGTATTTTGAATTTTTAGTACCTACCTATAATTATTAAAGTGATACATTTAGAAAGGAAAAATTATCGCTTGAGGCGGGATTTGAAAGTAGTAGTTTCTATAAACTTTCGGTAGATGACGTCACACGTCCCCGTAAGACGTTAATAATAAGGAAAGGTTAATTTCGTCGCTTCAGGCGGGGCTTGAGTAGCTCAGCGGTTAGAGCAATAGGGCATGAGACCCTATGGCCGCGGGTTCAAATCCCGCCTCAAGCGATAATTTTTCCTTTCTAAATTTATCACTTTAGTTCTGCCTAGCATGGCTAATGCTATATAAATAAAATCAATATAAGTATTAACTTGTTAAACAGAATCATTACAGTGATTCACAACATTTAACTGGTTTTGCGCACCACAGTTCACGTGAAGAGCAGTCCAATGACTAATTAGTGATACCTAAGTGGTACCTACTTTTCACATTATGTGGTCGGACTTAGTGTACCTAATTAAACTTTCCGGTCAGTATATTTTATTAGACTTGAATACTAGGTGCCGGAAACATTAATGTGCCTTGAAAATTCTGCTTCTGCCTGGAAGCGAACCCAAGAACCACGACATCATCATTTTCCATCAGATGAGATAGCGGTCAAATGCTTGCCTATCTAGCATAATATATATATATATAATATATTATGCAAAGATAACTATATACGGGCCAATTGCCTATATTACCTAAAACTAAATTAAAACTATGTACAGTAAAGGACTAAGTCACCTACAAGACATCGAGCTTATAGGTAACTCAAGTCCACTACCAGTGGGTAGCGTTCCCATCATGCTGGCGGCATTGCCTCTCTGAATTGCAACGCTAATACGTGGAGCCAAATAAGTGCCAGCATTTTGATCACGCGTCGCCTCAACCAGGCGCTCTTATAGATTTTTGAAAATAGAATGAGCTGAATGGCAAGGATTTGACCACTATCTCACCTGATGGAAATTGATGATGCGGCCGAACATGGAACACGCTTGCCTAGAAGGATTGTACTGTCCAGGGAACAAAGATAGGCAATGAGTTCCACTCCTTCGCTGTACGGATGATAAACGTAGAACCGAAACACTTCGAGCATACTGGAGGTATGTCAAGCATAAATGGATGACGTTTGACAGTTTCTCTTGTTGTTTGATGGTAAAAAGGGCATGGTAGAATTATATCATGTAATACCTGAGCACACTCTCCGAAATGTAAGCGATATATCAATTAATGTATCAAATGTTATAGCATTGAGCAAAAAATGTAATTATAGTTTAAAACAAGTTAGATGACCCAGTTGGCGCAGTGGACAGGTGTCCGCTCTCTGCGCTGTAGGTCCTGGGTTCGATTCCCGGCAGGAGCACAAATTCCTTCCCAAGGTATATTTGTGCTTCTGGTTCTGGGTGTAATGTGAATGTTTCCGGCACCCACGATACAAGTCTTTGAACTTAGTGTGGAGCTGTGAGTGTGAATGCGTTTGTTTGTTTGAGTAACTAGTTTCGTTCTCAGTTACAAAGAAGCTTAGATAAAATAATATTGTTATATGCTTTTCAGTCACTAAAATTTCAAGTGATACCAATGATGCAAACCTAAATGTATCTGCGGATGTGAAAAAAGTATCTTCTTAATACTTTCAATTATATATATATTAATAAAAAATAAACTACGTCTCACCATAGGAAGAATAAACAGCCAGCGCCAACACCAACCCAATCCGCGTCAAGATGGCGCCCAATCCGACATTAAAAATGGCGGCCATGTTAACAAAATGGCCGGCTACAAACAACTACACTACACTAGACACCGTCTATCACATAATACTGTGTTGTTCTTCAGTTTCACTGGAGTCCTACGGTTGCTGAATGGTGACGCGTCTTGTGAAATCATTCGCGGGGTCTCGTGGCCGCTCCTGGAAAGAAAGATATTCAGTTTAGAGTGAGATAGAAAGTATGATATGGTCGCAAGAAAGAGAGGAGTGTCTTCTCGAGGTCGAACTCCTCCGAAACGGCTCGACCGATTTTAACGAAATTTTTTGTTGTATATTTGGTAGGTCGTCAAGTACTTTTCACCCTCCTATCCCAGGGGTCTGCAACCTGCGGCTCGCGAGCCACATGCGGCTCTTTGGATGTGAAGCTGCGGCTCTTTAGTTCTGTACGCAAGTGTTATTTATTAAAAAAAACCATTTAAAAAAACTTTCTGAACCGATTAACGAGGATGAGGCGCCATTCCTATCGAGCCATTAACAAGCCTCCAAAGGTAGCAAAAAAGTACATACATACAGTCGAAACAAGTAAATTATGGGATGATTAGATAGGTATAACGCGTGCATAGCGTTTTCGTTAGCGCGATATACAGTAGGTGTATTTGTTGGCATTAAGGATTATTGTTTGCAAGAAAAAGATTATTAGACCCATTATTATCATGATTTTGGTATTTTGTATAAACAATATCCAAAAAGTTTTTAGTACGGTATTAAAGTACTAGACGACCATAAACGTGAAAGAGGTATTTTTTTTCTCAACATGACATTGCAACGCATGCGGGGACAGCTAATAAGAGTATAATAGTTTTTTTTTTTTTTTTTTATTCGTGATAGGCAAACTTTTGACCACTATCTCACCTGATGGTAAGCGACGATGTGGTCGACGATGGAGCAAGTTTGCCTAGAAGATACCTATTCACTCGTGACTTGAAGACTCCCATATTGTACTCATCAGGAAACACCGACTCGGGTAAGGAGTTCCATTCCTTTGCGGTTCGCACAATGAATGTGGAGGCAAAACGCTTAGTGCGCATTTGTGGAATGTCCACCATATAGCGGTGTCTCTTAGCAGTTTGTCTACTTGTCCGATGATAGAACGGGGATGGGGGAACTAGATCGTACAGTTCCTTAGCACACTCTCCAAAATGTATCCGATAAAAAACCGCGAGACTGGTTAATAATTCGCCCTTACTTTGCCTATATTTAACAACATGCGCGGATGAGGAGACGGGATAAACGTGAAATCCGCGCAAAGTAACACGCAAAAACATGTATGTTAACATGAATATACTTAGCTAATACATTATCCGCATAATAAAGAGCGAATATTGTAATAATATCGAGTTACTCTATACCTCCGCCATCTTGGTGGGAAAGCTTCGTTAATGACGCCTAGGCCAGGAGCTGGTGCACGGGAAAACTAAGTTTATTTCTGCTATATTGATAAATTTAGAAAGGAAAAATCGCTTGAGAAGGTTTTTGAACCCGCGGCCATAGGGTCATAGGGCCATAGGGTTTCTACTAATTAAATAACCCACAAATAATGATATTACTTACAATGAATTTTGCGATATTATGCGTTTTGCGTCCACATGCAATATGAGAACTGCAAAGGTATGGAAATCCTTGCCTATGTATGTATAAGCTGATAAGTAAATTTGAAAGTCTTTAAGTCACAAGTATCATTTAGGTAAAAGTGCCCCATTGTCGCTTAAGATCAGATTAGATAGTGATAATTTTGACCATATTGAATTTAAAAAAAGATTTTGTAGTTTTTACGGCTAAGGTAAAAATTAATAATGTGCCAAAAAGTCATACAACTTATATATAATTATTACTTATTTTCTTCGAGAGCATCATATCAAAATTTAAAATTTATATTCTGGTATGTCTGATTGTGTTTTAATATAAAATTATAAATTATTAAATTTATAATTTTATATTAAAACAAAAATATTAAATAATATTTTTAAATTTCTTTCAAAAGCTAGCTTAATAAAAAACAATTGATACATCATTACCTACTTTTTGTACCCCTTTGGTTTAGTTGGTTGCGCATTTACCGCATACTTTCATACTTGCGTTTACGCGTAAGCAGCGAGTATCGGGTTCGATTCCCGGTAAAAACACAAGTTTACTCCCAAACGCAAATTTGTGTATCTGATTCTGGGTGTGATTGTGTGTCATGTGAATGCTGCCGGCACCCACGACACAAGTCATCGAACTTAATATGGGGCTGTTTCCTTCACTTGGTTAATTATTGAACAACGCAGTGATTATGTATTACTCAACACAAGGCCCTTACCTTTTTTGCTCTTAGATTAGAGTCACTCTTAAAGCAAACGCACCTATTTTTTTTATGTTCGATAGGCAAGCATTTGACCACAATCTCACCTGATGGAAAGCGATGAAGTGGCCGAAGATGTTACATGCTTGCCTAGAAGATGCCTTTGCCTATTCTCTCATGACTTGAACCTTTGACCTTTATAACAACCTTTTTTTTTTGTTCTAACATTAGAGGCGCTTTTAAAGCACCCTTATAAAAACCGCAGCTAGCTCCTAGCCTATGACAGTAGAAGGGCCGGCTAATGCAGTAATTACTGCACTCCATTTTCCCGGTATTTTTGTTCCATCACAGCGACCTCGAGGCGGGAGCGCAGTGGACGACAACGAACCAGCGTGTTAATTCTAAAAGTTTTTGCCCACCCTTAGGGTATCCGAGTAGAATCTGAGTTTAAATTAACGAATAAATTACCTCAAAGAAACGGAGCTTGTACAAGTGACCTCATGGACATTTGTAATAATGGTTGGTGTTTTAAAGAAATGCCGTCCTAACTTGTTTATTTCTGTCCAGTTTCTATAGTACTTAAGTATACTAAAAATACATTTTGCATAATGCCGCATCTTTACTTTCTATCAGGTGAGATAGTAGTTAAATGCCTGCCCATGTAGCATAAAAAATTTACAAGACACCAATCAGGTCTTCATGAAACGACTTTCTGTCTCAAGTCAACACATTTAAACGAGCGCGTGAGCGAAGCAGCAGGCAGACATTTTTATGATCAATAGGTAAGCATTTGACCGCTCACTATGGAAAGCGACGATGCGGTCGACGGTAGGACATGCGAGCCTAGAAGATACCAGTTCATTCTTGACTTGAAGAGGCATAAATAAAGTGATAAGGGACAGTATATTTCCTTTTTGGATAGGTATATAACATAGGTATGCCTGTGCTAATGTATTAGTATGTATGAGATGGTATGAGTGCCACTGAAAGTTGAACTAGAGTGTAGCTTTACAGTGATTCCAAGCGTTAACGCCCACTATGTCATCATGCATGTACACCACCACAAATAGAGCAGACACGCACTAATGAGATATTATAACTTCAGGCAGGTAAAACTACTATAGCACTTTACTGACCCACCCAAAAAAGGAGGAGGTACTCAAGTCGATTGTATTTAATTTTTTATTTTTTATGTGTGTTTCCTCATAACTTATCTCCACGTGAGCCGATTTCAAATTTTTTTTTAGTTTGAAAGATGTAGCTTTCTAATTGGTCCCATTGAAATTTAATCAAGATCTGCTTGTTTTTGAGTTATTGTCAATAATGCGTGTTTAATACATTAAACCTGATCAAGGTTCCGAAGATAAAGCGGTGAAGTCGGTTTTTTTAAGCTTTGCTTGCGTTTAATTATTAACGAACAACAAACTAAGTTCAACAACGATTAGACAAACAAGACTCTTCGAAACGCTTCAAAAGACGATACATAACGCTACTTTTAATAAAACCGCCTAATTATAATTAAATTTTCATATTTTTTTCATAATCCAGCCGGCAGCAATTAAGTCATTTGTTTTTGAGGAAAAATCTAATTTAAAACGAATTTGCGGATTAATTATACGCCTTAAAGTGGGCAGCTAAGTGGCCGCGAGTTTTAAAAAGTATAAGGAACATTTAGCCGTAGGGAGCTAGATTCTTTTGTATTGTTAACGTCAGATTAAACCTTAAACAAAATTGAATGTTCTTTGAACTTTTGGTTTGAATGTAGACTTTTCTACCAGACGGATAAAGCTCAACCCTGTATGCATTACTAAAAAAATTACGAGTTAGTTGTACGACGTCAACGACGACGACGTCATTATTCTGTATTTATTACCCGATTGCCAAGGAAGAGTTATATTTTTGGTGCCTATATATAGATAGATAGAAAGATAATACTTTATTGATCCACTTTACACGATGAGATAAAACAAAGGTAACAAACAAGCTTATACGTAAAGTATCACAACAGGCGGCCTTATCACTAATAGCGATCTCTACCAGGTAGCCTATGTTGTATGTGTGCATGTATATTTGTAATTTTTATTATTGCCGTGTCTTACAAACGGCTGGATGAATTTCGACAGTTAAGGTATCGTTATATTCGTCTAAGAAAGGTGTTTTAAAAAAAACAATTTATAAACATAAAATTACAAAATACATAAAAAGTAGGTTCACATTTTTTGAAGTCGGGTTAATTTAATTTTTTAGTATATTTATTTGTGTCCATACTTAGGCAATAATTTAGTCATTAAGTTTTTAGTGTAGTATTAAAGTACTAGGCAGCCATAAACGTGAAAGAGGAAAATTTCTTTTTAAGTGGCATTGCAACGCATACCGTGGCAGACTAGCTAAATAAAACGAGTCTCATTTCTAGAAACGAGTGGTTACAAAATAAACTCCACTTAAGGGGCCTGCGGAGGTTGATTTGCCCATACAATCGTAATACCGAAATTATTTATAATTCAAGCATATAACCACAATACTGTGCTGTTATTCAGATTAAAAACATATTAATCTAGGTTCCTGGATAGTTTTTATTCCAAAATAAGTTACCTAAAACGAAATATAAACCAATTGATTTTCACACATTATTACGACGTAAATGTCGCATCTTTAACTTATTTGTTTTGTATTTTAAACTAACACATTTCTTTTGTCATTACTACAGGAACATAGATTATCATTTCAAGGTACTATTAATGCAAAAAACAATGGCTAAACATTACATTTTCATTCATAATTTTTGGTATTACGGCACCTATCATAATTAGCTCGGTCAGTAGTGCTATCGCATCAAGCATGGGCACAGTTTGCCAGTTAAACAGAGACAGCCTATAGATCGTTTCACAGACTGCCCGGCCTCTTAACCTTTTGTGATTAAATATAATATAAAAAACAAATAATAAATACCACACAAAATTAATCAGCAAAATCGCTACGAAACTCCCGAAACCGAGCCCAGCTCCAAACTTTCTTTTCTCAAACATGTACCAACAAAAAATACTCAATCCAAAAGAACGAATCATGCCCTAAGCGACACAACAAACTCCAAGTAAAGAAAATGTCAATAACATTTTGCCTTCTTGGCTTGTTAGTGCACGAACACGACCAAGGATTAAGCCGTAGGGCAGAATAGCGTACATGCCGCTAATGGCGGCAACACAAAGCTTTCACGTAACAAACAGACGGACGAAACGAATGTGACGTCCGATAGAGATCACCGGATTATGTTAAATGTTTGTGATTTTTGATGAAAACCCGTGAAAACCTGTGTTTGTTGTCCCCCCGGACAATGCAATTCGAACGTTAAGTTAATCTCAAGAACAGTAGGTCTATTTGGTCAAACTACGATTGGTCGAATTGATGCGACGTCGATACGACAGTCGATCGGTGTAAAGTTCAGCCGATTCGATGATTCATAAGAAAAGAAAATTATTCGATTTCGACGTCGATGTAGAGACAATCTATGCCCGGAATAGACCCCCAGTAACCGTAAGTACTAGAATATTTTCTTTTCTATGGTAAGTACACTCTCTTACAAATGTGTGCGTGCTTAAGTTGTCTCACTCGTTTTTTATGCTAATTAGGCAAGCATTTGACCACTATCTCACTTGATGGAAAGTGATGATGCGGCTGAAAATGTAACATGCTTGCCTAGAAGATACCTATTCATTCTTGATTTGACGACTCCCAGATTATACCCCTCGGGGAACAACGAAGCAGGCAAAGAGTACCATCCACTCCACTGCACGGATAGTTAACGTTTCTAGCAAAACGCTTCAAACGAATTGGAGGTATGTCAACCATAAATGGAAAACGTTTCACTGGTTGTTAGATGGTAAAAGGGGCATGGTAGAATTAGCTCGTATGTAATTGCAGTAATTACGCACATGCACACTCTCCAAAATGCAAACGATAGAATACCGATAGGCCTGCGACCATATGTCGGTGAACGACACTCGCGTGTGCACTCGTTTCAATGACAGTTTATGTAAGCAGATAGCACCCAAATGCTTACCTATCTGTCATAATTAAAAAAAAAAGCGGCATCACTCGTCGTTTGCCGATGTATCGAATTAAAGTGCTTTTTTTTTCGAAATTAATCCGATTTCAATTAATTCAACGCATTCCTGTAATTTTCAACGGCTTCAAAAAAGGCAGTTGTCAATTCGTATGTATATATATAAATATATATATTCGTATGCTTATTCAGTCGCGACTTAAAGACTCCCTTATTGTACAGGCTCCACCAAACAGTGGTTATGAGCTACTAAGAGCTAATGAAACCGACTCAAAGAAGAGCACTGAATATTTTGTCAGCAATAGTTACATATATATATATATATATATATAAAACAGAATATTATTAAGCTAGCGAGTGCGCAGCGATATTTCATAAATATAGATATTTCAGCTTGGGCAAAATTGCTTTGGTATGTCCGGATTTCCGGCTGTTGTCCTCTACAGGTAGCATTTTTCAACCCATTTTTGTCAAATTTTGTAAGCAGGTTCAATAATTACATATTTTAGTTAGTTTATGGAAATTTTTCAAAATGTCGGAGTTATGGAGGTTGAAAACGTGAAAAATAAAACATACTTAGCCGTTAAGAAAGATACGCGAGTTCTTCAGCAGCTAATAGTTTATGTATATAAACGATTTCACTCGTATTTATTTACCTAAACCATGTATTTAGAAGTCTGCCATATTTAGAGTCAAATCCAATATGGCGGACTTCAAAAAAGCTTGTTTAAAAACAGCTTTTAACAAGTCATAACTACACTAGCTCATTATCAAATCCCTACATTTTGCTTCGCCGTAGACGGTCCTGAATAATTATGTAAATGCCTGAAATAATGTTTCAATAATTTAAACGCAATCAAAACTTAAAAAATGGACTTCGACGCATTATCTCCGGAACCCATAGCCAGATATTGACAATTTCAATATGAACAGCTTGACTCCATATCATAAATAAAAAAATGAATCATCAAAATCGGTTCACCTAGAAAAAAGTTCTAAGGTACACATCAAAATACATTCAAATTGAGAACCTCCTTTTTTGAAGTCGGTTAAAAAAATTGTGAAAATCTAAAAATGATAAGTACTTCATTAGAAAAATAATAGTTGAGTTACTGACAAGCCTTGTCACATTCGAAATTCGAATACATTACATACACTGCTATAGCGTAACATGTCCACGCTTCAGTGGATGTCGTCGCTTAGTAACGAATCGATTTCTTCGAAATCGGTCAGCCCCCGTACTGGCGGGAAATCTTTATATTCCGACTCGATTCGCAGTTGGTCATTAAATGATATTATTCGGATCTGAGAACAAAAATATTGCTTGCAAGGCACTTAGCAGAACTATAATAATATCTAAATAACATTACTTTTTTGACCGCTATCTCGCCTGATAGAAAGTGACGATGCGGCCGAAGGTGTTTTTTTTTTTTAAATATACGATAGGCAAGCGTTTGACCACAATCTCACCTGATGGTAAGCTACGATGAGGCCGAAGATGTAGCATGCTTGCCTAGAAGGTACCTATTCACTCTTGACTTAAAGACTCCCAGATTATACTGTTCGGGGAACAAAGACGAGGGCAATGAGTTCCACTCCTTCGCTGTACGGATGATAAACGTAGTACTATGTACATGCTAGCCTATAAGGTATCTAATGCTGCCACGTGAACTACTGTGTAATAGTTACACGTGTAAGGGACATGATATACAAAGCGCTCCAGGCGCGCGGCCCCGGGCGCTGTGAAGATAAATGTATGGCGCCTAAGGAACTTGATATAAAAAGCGGCCAGGGCGTGCGGCCGCGACGCTTCCCCTCGCGTTGCCTACGGTTTGTATAGGTTCTAGTGTATCAAAATATATTGAGCGGACAGAGCGCGTGTATTAATTTATACCTACACACTGTATAAATATAGTACAGTGATTTTATTAAAGCGAATATTTTAAAGTTAAAACCATTACACAATACACATTGTTTTAATGTTACATACGGCTTAAAACACGTAAAAAATTTCGACTAACTTTGTAGTCGACTAGTTTCAGACAAATTAGTTGTCCTTCATAAGGATGAGTCAGACGCACGATACGCGGAGGCGAGCGGCTCGGGCCTCGGCGCGTAACCTGCCCCGTATCTTTGTTGCACGCGGTTTCTATTAAGTTTATGAATTAAGCAAAAATGAACCTTATTTCTTAGGATTTTTGTGAAATTAGTATTAAAACCTTTCGTAACAGAGATAGGTTATAGGGGGTCAGAGCCAACCAAGCCTCAGGCCGCACCTGAGGCTTGGTTGGTTAAGTAGGGTGCGCGTTCGCCTTCTAAGCATCGGGTTCGATTCCTTGTGGAAGCACAGGTTGACTCCACAAAGAAAATTTGTGTTCCTGGTTCTAGGTGTGATTGTGTCCGGCACACACTACACAAGTCATCGAACTTAGTGTGGGGCTGTGAGTCTGAAACCGTCACTTATCAAATTGTGAGACAGTGGTCAAAGGCTAGCCTATATCATATATTTGAAAGTTCATATGTCAAGGAAGCAACATCATTTACTACCGACTTCACAAAAAGGAGGAGGTACTCAAGTCGACTGTATTTTTTTTATGTGTTTTTCCTCATAACTTCGTTCCACGTGAAGCGATTTTTTGTTTGAAAGATGTTGCCTTCCATTTGGTCTCATTTAAATTTGATCAAGTTCTGATCACTTGTTTTTGAGTTGTCGTCAATAATGCGTATTCTGTGGACTACATTGACGACGTTTTCGTTTTTAACCGACTTCAAAAGTTACCTCATAACTTCTTTTTTTGTGCACCGATTTTGATAATTATTTTTTTAATTAAATGCTTGTGTTTTCCGTGTGGTCCCATTTAAATTTGGTAAAGATCTGAACACTAGTTTTTGAGTTATTGTCAATAATGCGTATTAAATACGTTGAATCTGATCAAGGTTCCGAAGATAAATCGGTGTAGTCGGTTATTTTAGCTTTGCTTGCGTTTAATTATTTAATTACAAGAAACCTTACAAAAAGCGTAAAATTTAAACCAACTGCATTCCTTCCCTCAAAAAAATGTCATTAAGGATTCTATAAAATGAGAGAATGCAGAGAGCACACAATTGACGCTTTTTACATTCATTAGTGCATTGAACCCGGAGTGAAATTAAGCGTCCCCACACAGACAAACAGACAAACATACGCGCATTCAAAATCATTAACCGCCGCTCAAACACCGGCCCGTCCGCGTCCGTCAACCAAATGATTAATGCATCGCCATTTTGTTTTTATTTCTCTTTTCCCGCCCTTTCGAGTTAGCGGCGCCTTTTATCATCGGAGCTGCTAAAATAATGGTAGGCGATTATTTTTGTTTTATACCAGTTACGTATCTTCGCGCCGTATCTGTGGAGGGAGGCTGAAAAATGGGTAGAAAAGTTGTGATAATCCGTTAAGACGGCTCATTTATAATTTTCCTTCAAATTTTGCGGAAGTTTTTGACAGAGGCAATGATTTTTTTTAGGGTTGGCTCTCTGACTATAGCTAGTCGTTTGAATCCTACTGATATTATAAATTCGAAAGTTTGTGTGTCAGTGTGTAATGTTTGTTCCCTCTTCACGCTTTAACGGCTGAACGGATTTGGATGAAATTTGGAATACAATACAATACAAAAACTCTTTATTGACACCAAAAGATAAATACAATTTACAGACAAACTTATAAAGATCGGTACAATGGGCGGTCTTATCGCTAAGTTATCTAATCTTATGTACATAGCTTATACCTAGGATTAACACATAAGTTACTTTTTAACGTGTTTATAGCGGGCGAAGCCGCGCGGCACGGCTAGTAAGGAATATGCGTGAGATTTAAATTTATAGGTCTAGTATTCTTTTTTACCGACTTCAAAAAGGAGGAGGTACTCGATCCGACTGTATTTATTTTTTTAAATGATTCTTTTTTATCCGAAATCTGGTGCTTTCCATGTAGTCCTATTTAAATTTGATCAAGATGTGACCAGCACTTTTTGAATTATCCTCCTCATCCTATAACGGCTGCACCGATTTTCACAAACAGCCAAGAATACTCCATCAAGACAGCATTAGCACTCCTATTTAGTGAAAATGACGTTTTCTAACTACCTAGCTAGATCGATTTATCGCCCCTGAAACCCCCTGCATACTAAACTTCATGAAAATCGTTGGAGCCGTTTCCGAGATTCAGATTATATATACATACTAGCTGCGCCCCGCGGTTTCACCTGCGCGGTAATGGAAAATTGTGATAATGATGATAGAAAGTATTTTATTTTTTCGTAAATTTTTTAATGTTTTTATATTCGGCTATATGGGAATCGCGCTCTCGGTTGTTTTTCGTTATATCTATTTAAATATTTGTCCAAATGTTGTAGTGTAAAAGACAATGTTTATGTTATTTAAATACCAGATACGATAAAAGTATTTATTTTGATATAAGGATCAATTTGGTATTACCAAATGTACGTAAGAAATAAATTATAATTTTTTATTGTATTTATGGTTCACTATTTTGGTGATAATGGCTTACACATAAAAAATAGATATATGCTGTCGCGGGCTTTTTGTAGGACTATTTAAGATAAACATTTCCATTATACATTATATACGTGTAACTCCAACGGTTTTTGCGTCGCACGCAAGAATAGATCGCAGATGGCAGATTTTATTCCTACTTACTTGACATTTATTGCTTGGATATTCACACCATATCTTTATAAATTATAGCCTATGTGTTATTCTGATGTGTAAACTATATAAAAAAATTATTTGTACCTTTCGTCAATTGATTTTTTTTGCCACAAATAAATATATGTCTTTTTTAAGCTATTGCATAGCTTCTATCGCGGGCCTTGAGGGTGGAGACCGAATCCAGAAATTCCGTAACGAAAATAATCTAACACCCCCCACCTATCCGCTTATTTCGAAATTCGAAGTCAGAAGACTCAGCAGCCGATTGGTATTGGATACTGACTCGAATGCATCGGTACGGAGTTCGTATCTCTACGTGACCGGGAACTTTTTGTGAAGAAAAATGATACTACATCGTGTTTTCAGTCGCTAGAGGGCGCCATCTATGCTTAGAAACTGGACAGAACTAAAATTTGAACTAAAAATAAAAAATGCTATGCAATAGCTTTACCGCGGCAGTCCCCGAGTGCCACACGTCTTTTTTGCTTTTATATCTTTAATATTATTGTAAAGTTTCACCAAAATCCATTCAGTAGTATTTGCGTGAAAGAGTAACAAACATACATCCAGACATCCATACATCCATACATCCATACATCCATACATTCTTCCAAACTACCGCGTTTATAATATTAGTAGGAAGTAGGACTAGTAGGATAAAATCAAAATAAAAATCGTTTATTCACATGGGCCCCAAAGAAGCACTCATGAAAGTTAATGAATCTATTGCCAGATTCGCAAAATTACAGCCATCTCGAGAAGAACCTGGCAAGAAACTCAGCGGCGCATTTTTTTTTTCATTCATATACACAAGAATTGCTCGTTTAAAGGTATTAGATAAAGCAATTGGACAAATCTATTAGTAAAACCGGTCAAAATTTAGTTAATATACCTACGGATTTTAACATTCGTTGCACCAAACCGCGTTGTTTATTTTGTTTGTCGGCGCTTCCCCTCGAATGTCTTTGAACTGTCCACGCCTATGTTTGTAATATAAATTTACGACTTCTTTCTGGGAAGATGACTGTGCGTGAGTCGCAGAAACTAACACCTGATGGTTTGTGTGTGTGTGTGTTTTTAATTGACGTTTAAGATGTGGGATCTTTGCTGGCTCCGCAGTATGGTTCAAGCTTTTATCTCATTGACACAGTATTATATATCGTTTGGTTTAGTTGAGTGCGCGTTCGCTTTTTAAGCAGGGGTATATATATAATACTAGCCGTGCCCCGCGGCTTCGCCCGCTATTATCAAGTTAAAAAGTAGCCTATGTGTTAATCCTAGGTATAAGCTATGTACATTCCAAATTTCATCCAAATCCGTTTAGCCGTTCAAGCGTGAAGAGGGAACAAACATACTTACGCACTTACACACAAACTTTGGGATTTATAATATTAGTAGGATTTGAAGTTATTCGCTTGTATGGTTTGACACATGTGATAAACGGACGGACAAAGTGCAGAACCAAGACTTTAAGACTTAACTTAGAGATCTCGCTTTGATCGATCAATAATAAGGCTTAATTAGAAACAGGTAATACCTTAAAACAGATTTTTTTTAAATCGAGCTTATTCAAGTTGTAAATAAAGAGGACTAAAAGTTATATATCCAGAGAACTGGTCAAAACTCGATGGGGTTGCGTCGTTTTATTACAGAGTTCCTATGACCACCTTCCAGCTCCATCATCAGACCCTGGTTACCATTGAAAGACAAACTACTCGTCAAGACGATTCAAATGAACCCACATTCGATGAAGTTGTATCGTTTCATTGCGAAGTTCCTTTGGCCACCTTCCAGCTCTATCATCAGATCAGCACCATGTCATCATAATATTGCATTGTCACACAATTTACACATGTATGCAAAATTTCAGCTCAATCGGTAGCCGGGAAGTGGATCAAATTTAATTTGCTAAATTTGAAGACAAACATCGGTACAGGTGAAACTAAATAAAAGCTTGTAAAAAGAAACGAGAACATTGATTTAGTACAAATAAATGTATGATAAGACAAACACACATCTCAGCTTTATCATTTATTACATTGGCAGTTATTCCCAATCTACATTTTATTAATTCTCCCAATAAAACATACATCTATCAATCTATCCAATTAGAGTTCCACTGTCGATAGCGGTGTTGTATCGTTTATTCATAGCTGTGACTGATGTATAGATTGATCAACAATGCTCCCGCTGATTGGCCAATGAGGTCGTCTGGGAGACCGGGACGGTCGGACTCGGAGTTGTGGATATTATTACAGCAGTCTTTATTTATCTTTATTCAAATTAGTCACAGTTTCGACCACTATTCCACTTGAGGTAATAGTAAGTCGCTTATATTACCGTTATGTGACTTTTTAAGCGTATAAAGTGATCAAAATGCTGGCACTTATTTGGCTCAACGTATTAGCATTGCAACTCAGAGAGGCAATGCCGCCAGCATGATGGGAACGCTATCCACTGGTAGTGGGCTTGAGCACTTGAATTACCTGCTATAAGCTCGATGTCTTGTAGGTAATTTAGTTCTTTGCTGTATATATTTTAAGTTTAGTTTTAGGAAATATAGGCAATTGGCCCGTAGCCGCTGTTAATTGGCTTGAGCACTTGAGTTACCTATAATTTCGGTGCTTTGTGGGTAACTTATGTCTTTGCTGTATTATATTGCCATAAAATAATTTATCAAATTCTAAAACGACTCTCGCGTTCCATAGATAAAAGTTTAATCCAGCCAAAATCCGCGAGCATATTAAGCATTTATTAGTTCCTTTAGGCCATATCGAATATCGTAAAAGAGTATTAAAGTCATATAAAAGTCGTAACACGGTCTCGGATGCAGGGAACGAGCTAAAAAAGCGCCGAGCGAAACGATGCAGCGCTGAGCGCGGCGCCGCGATTTTTATTTTTGATACCGTTGAAATTTGGAGTAATGGATCTCATGAAGCGGAATATCACATGTTGATTGTAAACCTAAGCATCGAAGAATTAGAATCGAAATTTCGTTACCACTGTTATTGGTATACAGGGTGGATAAAACGGACGGTACAAGGAAGGAAATTTGAAAAGATTAGCCAGATTTTAAAGAGATTTAATAATGAAGATATCAAATATCGTTAAAACGATCTTCTTTTGTTTTTTAACCGACTTCAAAAAAAAGATTTACAATTAGACTGTATTTTTTTTTATATGTGTTACCTCATAACTTCTTTCGTTGTACGCCGATATTGATGATTTGTTTTTTATTTGAAAGCTGGTGCTTTCCATGTGGCCCCATTGATCAAGATCTGACGAGTAGTTTTTGAGTTATCGTCAATAATGCGTGTTTAATACATTAAATCCGATCAAGGCCCGACGATAAAGCGGCGAAGTCGTTTTTTTTTAATCTTTGCTTGCGGCCCTCCATGGGTGCAGTGGCCCGAATTGTATCCGGGCCTACCGCCCCGAGCAAGATAGTGACTGCTAGCGCGAACCTATCTTGCCCCACCTCGGCGAGGGACTGCTCACGGGGGGTTTTTAGTGGGTTCGAGCCCCACATTCCCCTTTCCTTTACCCCTGTAAAGGAAAGGAAGTGCTAGGCATTTTCCCCCCACAAAAAAAAGGCCAGTCCTTGGATGACCGTTTAGTGGGATTTTCAACTGAGCGTCACCGTGCTTCGAAGGGCACGTTAAGCTGCCGGTCCCGGTTATTAGTCGTAAGACAATAGTTGTTAAACCGTGTCCGGTGCCTTTAGGCGGCTCGAAAAATCCTGACACTAGGACTGCCTAGACTAGGGGTCAGCAACCTTTTGAGTCGGAAGAGTCAAATATTACAATTTACAAAATTTCAAAGTTTTATAGGGCCAAATTTTTTTTTTTGCCAACAATAATCCTTAATGCCAACAATAATACCTACATTACTATGAGTATCGTATAGAAAACGATATGCACGCGTTACACCTACCTAATCACCGCATAATTTACTTGTTTCAACTGTATAAATGTACTTTTTTGCTACCTTTGGAGGCTTATTAATGACTCGATAGAAATGGTGCTTGTTAATCGATTCAGAATTTTTTTTTTTAAATAAATAATATTTGCGTATGGAACTATAGAGCCGCAGTTTCACATCCACTAGCCGCATGTGGCTCGCGAGCCGCAGGTTGACGACCCCTGGCCTAGACTAGTAGGCAGTCCTAGTGTCATACGACAACCAAGCAAGGCGCGTAGTAGATGGTAGTAGCGACTAGATCTCGGAGGGGATCGCGAAAGGGGTCTCTTACGGGGGGCGGAGTGTCCGTTCTACATTTCATTAATTTGTTTGGTGAAATTCGATGCCTATTAAATGTAGAGTAATGACAACAAGTGACATTCAAAAGGTGATATTAAATCGGGTACGTAACGTAAACACTTTAAGGTTAATTTGGAAAGAGTAATTTACGATTGACTTGAATAATGTTTTGAAAGCTAAGTGGGCGGTCAGTTTATCACGTTAATTAAGTGAAACTGTGATGCAGAACAGGATATTGGAAGCTTAAAGTTCAGTGGGTTCCTTCTTTACTCGACTACAGCGAAGTAATAAGGAAAGTTATCGACCGAGCGAAGTGATATTTCTAAATTGACAGTTCTTTTTTTTTTTGAGAGCCTGCGTATTCCAGGTCTAGTGTGTTTACCAGCTTCGATCACATCGTCACTTACCATCAGGTGAGATAGTGGTCAAACACTAGCCTGTCACAAATAAAAAAAAAAAAAAAAAAAATTGACTCTAGTGTTGTTCTGCACGTCTGTCTGTCAGAGGCATTTAGCGTCTAACTAAACAATAAAAGTGAATAACTTCTAATACTCAGAGGATATTTGAAACTGTGGTCCAATGCCAAAATTGGCAATTACTTTGATGTTATATGTAAATACTAGCCGTGCCCCGCGGCTTCGCCCGCTATTATCAAGTTAAAAAGTAGCCTATGTGTTAATCCTAGGTATAATCTATGTACATTCCAAATTTCATCCAAATCCGTTTAGCCGTTTAAGCGTGAAGAGGGAACAAACCTACTTACACACTTACACACAAACTTTCAGATTTATAATATTAGTAGGATTAGCCGTGCCCCGCGGCTCCGCCCGCTATTATCAAGTTATAATGTAGCCTATGCGTTATTCGCTTTTTTATTTTTATTTTAATCAACTGTTACTATCTACGGGCCAATTGCCTATATTTCCTAAAACTAAACTAAAACTATGTACAGCAAAGTACTGAGTTACCTACAAGACATCGAGCTTATAGGTAACTCAAGTGCTCAAGCCCACTACCAGTGGGTAGCGTTCCCATCATGCGTTAATGCATTTCATATTTCATCCAAATCCGTTCAACCGTGAAGAGGGAACAAACATACTTACACACTTGCACATTTACACAAAGCACAAACTTTCAGATTTATAATATTAGTTGGATTAAGGGGGCAACCTACAGGTAAGTGGAGGGTTAATTGTTTTTCCTGTCCGTGTAGGGCCTGGGGTATCGTTGAAAAGAGCTTTGCAAGAAGAGGACGTAACCAATTTAAATATATATTGGAAAATAACAATTTGGTAAGACACCAAAGTCACAGTTTTTAGACCTATTTTCTCTCGAGGTCTATTTAAAAAACGGCTATACATTTAAAGCTATAACGTATAATACCCGTTACATCTATATACTTGTTCAACATATACAACCAACATATACATATACAACAATTATTCCATTAAAAAAATCCGTCTAAGGCATCTAATGTCTAAGCTTTACAAGCGAATAACATCAAATTCTCAAAAAGTATGTAAAGCTGTGGCCCAAAAATTACAATATTAAAATTATATAAATGAAAATATCAAGGGGGCACCCATACATGTGAGTGGGGAACTAAATACTTTGTTTTTCTGTCCGTGTGGGGCATTGTTGAAAAGAACTTTCCTAGTAGAATACGAAACCGTTTTAATAAAAAACGATGTTAGAAAATTACAATTTGGTGAGACGTCATAGTCACTGTTTTTAGACCTATTTCGTCCCAGGATATATCTCAAAAACAAACAAATATATTTAATACATAAAGCTTAAAAAACCGACTTCACCGCTTTATCTTCGGAACTTCATCAGATTAGATGTACTAAACACGCATTATTGACGATATTTCAAGAACTACTGATCAGATCTTGATCAAATTTAAATGGGACCAATTGAAAAGCAACATCTTTGAAACAAAAAGAAAATCTAAATCTGTTCACGTGGAAAGAAGTTATGAGGTAACACACATAAAAAAACAGGCGACTTGAGTACCTCCTCCTTTTTTGTGAAATACAGAAATCAAACAATTATGGTTAGGAAAAAACGTTATCATGAAAAGTTTTTCTCTATTACGTAAAATGTAGGCGCGAGATCTCTGTCCGGGGCAAACGACTAGTATATATAAGAATTATTTCCATGACTACAGCGTTTAGGGGCTAAATGCCGCGCCCGTAGCGACGCGAGAATAAAGGAGACACGGGGTAAAGGGGTCGCGCGCCGTCTAGGGCTCTTAGTATTATACAGGTGAGCGTTAGGGATGGGACAGTATCGATAGGGTTATCGATAAAGGGGCCACCGGTGGTTGATTAGACCATACAATCGTAATACCGTTTTTTTTTATAATACAAGCATATTACCAACATACTGTGCTGTTATTCAGATAAAAAACATATTTATTTAGGTTCCTGGATAGTTTTTATTCCCAAATAATTACCTTAAACGAAATATAAAGCAATTGATTTTCACAAATTATTACGACGTAAATGTTGAATGTTTAACTTATTCGTTTTGTATTAAAAACTAACACATTTCTTTTGTCATTACATCGGGAACATAGATTATCATTTCAAGGTACAATTAATGCAAAAAACAATGGCTAAACATTACATTTTCATTCATATTTTTTGGTATTACGGCTCTTATCATAATTTGTAACAAATTTTGTTCGGTCGGTAATGCTATCGCATCAAGCAAGGACACAGTTTGCTAGTTAAACAGAGACAGCCTATATAGCGACGGAGTTTTGCAATCGACTCGTTTCACAAAGTCCCCGGTCTCTTAAGAGTTAAGACCTTGTATATAGAGTCAGTGGTTGATAGTGTACAATCTTGCAAGGGGTGGATTGGAATCAGAAACAAAAAATGATCTGAATAATGCTCGGTAAGTAAACAGTGCGCGTAGTTTAATAGTAACTGTTAACTATGGCAGCTTGTAGGCAGCTGCTACAATAATAGTTCTAATAGTACGTGACTGCTACGACTGTTTCGTGCTACGGAGTCATTGAATTAACATGTGACTAGAGGTTACACTGTACAACTGTTCAGGGCAATTCCTGTAATGTTGTCTCCAATATAGGGGAGGATATAATAGTAATACCAGACCCGACATATTAAATACACAATAGTTATGTATTTAAGACAAATTAAGACAAAACACAATGGTGCACAGGTGAAAGATTGCTTCAAATACTTTCGATCAATTAGTTATGTGCACGAGTGTAAGATTTTTAGCAAACAAGCCTGCCGTCTACCAGATGGTCAGTGATTACCATCGGCTATGGAACACTGCAATTCAGAAACAATTCTGATTGCGGAACTGATTCTCTTAAATCTTCTATCGAAATTTATTTCACGTCCATTCTCTCCAAGGCACGCTATCCAATCTGATAATTTGTAATATGATCATGTACTTTACTATATTCCACTATAGCACTATACCTTATGTAATAACATAAGTTAAAATTTAATGTACAAATATGGAAAGAGTGCTGTACGCTGAAACACCAGCGATGTTTGGCAGTGGAATCTCTAGAATGATATCTAAGTTAGCCTTAAAGTACACTATCGTTAAATATTGTACATACTTTGGAAATAGAGATTTATTATTATTCAGATGTCATCATAAAAACGGCTAGCTCAAGCTGGCTGCAAACAGCTCAGGAGAGAGAATGCTGGAGGTCCTTGGAGGAGGCCTTCACCCGCGGAGAGGTTGTTACAAACATGGATTAAGAATTTATAAAGTATTTATAAATTCTGTAAAAAATAAAAAGGCTTATTTTATTATTTATTTATTATAGATAAATTTTAGACATACCAATTCGATTACACATAGCAGAGCCAAGGTGCACAGTTAGTAATTAAAAGGAGTAAATTAATTAGTATTGTGTATTAATTGAATTCTCACATATCTAATATATAAAATTCTCGTGTCACAGTTTTCGTTGCTATACTCCTCCGAAACGGCTTGACCGATTTTGATGAAATTTTTTGTGCTTATCCGGTATCTATGAGAATCGGCCAACATCTATTTTTCATCATCATCATCATCACTTTTTATCATTATCAACGCGGGTGAAACCGCAGGGCGCAGCTAGTATATATATATATATATCACTTACTAATATTTATCGATACGTCTAACACAGCAGCATCCCACCCCTACCACTCGACTCTCGTTGAGCGACTGCAAGATTTTTTCTGCTTACACCGTTTAAAAAAAAAAGAAAAAAAGGTCACGGGGCCGGCCTGTGTTTTTCGGTTATAGACCTCGTGAGAGGGGAGCGATGTTTATAATTTTTACCACTGTTTTGCGGAAGCAAAAATTTTAATATTAACAATAAATTTGAGTTGCGACAGTTAAACGTTTTTCGTGAATTATTTGGCCATTTAAATTAATTGGTGTTTGTTATCTGATATTTGTGATTTGCGGTTATTGATATATTTTTATGGTATGGTTTTTGGCGCTTAAAAACGTATTTGTTTGATTGAAAGTTTCGTACGTATTACATACATAAATTTAGGAATTAACGATTTCACTCAGTGTTGGTTTCTAGTATTGTTAAGACTAGTTTCGGAGCAGTCGGTGATCCTCCACCAGTCGAGTAACCTGAGTGAAATCCTAAATAAAATAAAATGAATATACTTATTTTCTTAGTTTTTTTTTTATTTATGCCTATTTTTATGCATAAATAAAAAAAATTGCTTTGCTGGATAGGCAAGCAATTGACCGCTATCTTAGCAAAAGGAAAGTGACGATGCGGCCGAAGATTGAACATGATGCCTAGAAGATAACTATTCACTCTAGACTTGAAGACTCCCAGATTATATAAGGAACGGGGAATAAAGACGCGTGCAATGAGTTCCATTCCTTCGCTGTACTGATGATAAACGTAGAAGCGAAACGCTTCGAGCGAACTGGAGGTATGTCGACTATAAATGGTGACGCTTGATAGTTCGTCTTGTTGATAGATAAAAAGGATATAGACGCATTAATAGGCGAACGCGTACCCAACTAAGCCAGCGGGCAGTTCCAAACGGGTCTAGAGAGACGGACAGCGAAGTGACCAGTGTTTTTGACGTGATAACGTCTTATAAATCGATGAACACCGGCTGCAGTTTTTTTACATCGGTCATGGCGTAATAGATGGCGCTGATAGTTTCTTAAAACCCGGTTTTTCAAATGCAGTTTGGGAACCGAGCATTTCTCGGACCTGGAACGATGATAAATCAATTCCTTGGGCCGAAAAGCCCTAATCTGTAACTTTCATGAAAATCGTTGGAGCCGTTTCCGAGATCCTGATTACACATATAGGTATACTAGCCGTTCCCCGCGGCTTCGCCCGCTATTATCAAGTTAAAAAGTAGCCTATGTGTTAATCCTAGGTATAATCTATGTACATTCCAAATTTCATTTAAATCCGTTCAGCCGTTAAAGCGTGAAGAGGGAACAAACATACTTACACACTTACACACAAACTTTCGGATTTATAATATTAGTAGGATATATAATATATATATGTATCCAAGAATTGCTCGTTTAAAGGTATCAGATAGATAGATAATGATAATTCAGTGATAATATATCAACTCAATTCATAAAAGTATGCAATTTTTCATCAATGTTTCTTTATGAAGTTATCACGTAAAACTGTCGTCCGTAAACCGACTTTACACCCTCAAAATAAAACGTTTACGAAAGGGGGCATAATCAGTTTTAAATTACTGGACAGAGATAAGGCTTATTAATTTACAATCACGTGTTGTTTTAATCAGTTGTATTAAATTACATATCTGTTGTGTGAGCCATGTTGCTATAAATAATTAGACGCAAGCAAAGCTTAGAAAAACCGACTTCACCTCTTTATCTTCGGATTTTTAATCAAATTCGATGTACTAAACACGCATTATTAACGATATTCAAGAACTACTGATAAGATCTTGATCAAATTTCAAAAGGACCACATGAAAAGCACCAGCTTTTAAATAAAAAAAAATATCATCAAAATCGGTTCACCACGAAAGAAGTTAAGAGGTTTTGAATTCAGTTAAAAACGAGAACATCGTTAATGTAGTCCACAGAATACGCATTATTGACGATATTTCAAGAACTGCTGATCAGATCTTGATCAAATTTAAATATGATATATTAAATATAATATTTATGACTCGGAAGTACAAAATATTTACAAACAAATAAACGCATTCACACTCACAGCCCCACACCAAGTTCAAAGACTTGTATCGTGGGTGCCGGAAACATTCACATCACACACACATTACACCCAGAACCAGAAGCACAAATATCCCTTGGGAAGGAATTAGTGCTCCTGCCGGGAATTGAACCTAGCACCCACGACGCAGAAGGCGGACACCTGTCCACTGCGCCAACTGGGTCGTCATTTAAATATTTTATTTCATTCATTTTATCGCACCACCATCCCTACATTGTATTTTCGATTATCTTTCCATCCAAAGTATGTCTGGAAGAGATTGCTGTTAGCGATAAGCCCGTTGTACCTAGCTTTATAAGATTTTCTGTAAGTTGTATTTATATTTTGGTGTCAATACAGAGTTTTTGCATTGTACAATACAATACAATACTCTTTATTGTATAACCAGTTTACAGAGTGTACAACTAAACGATTCTAAGAAATTATAGTTTTTTTGGTGGTAATACAATCGGCGGTCTTATCGCGTATAGCAATTTCTTCCAGACAACCTTAGTATGGACATAAAATATGTAACTGGAATGTGTTAGACGGTGGTGTACACTAGTCAAGGAAAAAAAAAAAAAGTACAAGATCCTATCAAAGCAATTACATACTAAATATACATACATATATACGTAATGTTAATATACCTACATAAAATACTCAACGTGTATTGAAAATAAATACTAAAAGGGTCATTAAAGCGTATACAGTCAAAAAAGTTAGTAAAATAACCCACCCCTGACTGTACCCGGTGCAAAGGTGCCCATGACGGTGGCAGCATTTCCACGCTGGATAGCAATGGCCAGCCTTTGCACCAGAAACGAGCCTGAGCGGGAGTCACCATTGGTTTCCTTTATCCGGCGCTCTATCTCACTGACCAAAGTTTTGGCTTCGGCCCCCCAACAGCCCATGGTCTCAACGGCCTTTGGCCTTTCGACTTGTATTGTATTTTAATATTAATTGTAAAGAATGTTTGATTTTAATTCCCTACGAGATATCTTCTCATGGGGAAGTAAAACGTAAGCAACTCCCAACTAACAACAGAAAAGATCACATGCTTCATAAATAAAATAAAAATCTTTGAAACTGCGTCCAAAGATTATTTTCGTACGCATTTGATAATAAATAGGGGGAGTCATGTGCGTGCATCAAATGGCTTATAAAATGTTTATGGGGGTGTATTCTTAACGGTAGATTTATGGCATAAGCCCGACGTATTGTCGACTATGTTATATCATGTTATCGCGTTACATTTTCTATTTGTGGGTACTTTTATTTATAACTAGTTGACCCGGCGAACTTCATACCGCCAATTGTCTGTGGTCAAATTCAGAAACATCTCCTGTTTGACAGGTACGAACAGTTTGTATGGGAAAATAAAATACTACTTTTTACTAATTTTATTGCAATTTCTTTATATTTTCTCACCTTTTAAACCTTCCCTGAACTTCCACAAATATTTTAAGATCAAAATTAGCCAAATCGGTCCAGCCATTCTCGAGTTTTAGCGAGACTAACGAACAGCAATTCATTTTTATTTATAAAATTTTACTAGGTGTACTCGACAGGCGTTGTAAATGTAAAGAAATGTTTTTTTTAATTCAAGATAGGCTAACTTTTGACCACAATTTTACCTGATGGTAAGCGACGATGTGGTCGACGATGGAGCAAGCTTGCCTAGAAGATAACTATTCAGTCGTGACTTGAAGACTCCCATATTGTATTCATCAGGAAACACCGACTCAGGTAAGGTGTTCCATACCTTTGCAGTTCGCACAATGAATGTGGAAGCAAAACGCTCTGTGCTTAATTTGTGGAATGTCCACCATATAGCGGTGTCGCTTAGTAGTTTGTGTGTCCGATGATAGAACGGGGATGGGGGAACTAGATCGTGCAGTTCCTTAGCACACTCTCCAAAATTGATCCGATACAAAACCGAGAGACTACCTACCATGCGGCGATGACCCAAGCTCCGAAGCTTTGAATTTGTCAGCTGCTCGCAACTAAAGTCCTTTCAAGTTTATGGCTGGCTGGTGCTATACCAAGCATACACTATTTCGACATAGTAGAAAATTTCGATGATACCAAGCCAGAAAAAAATAATCCAGTCCAAAAAAATAAAATAAAATAGTAAACAATTATTTTTAGGATTCCGTATCCAAAGGGTAAAACTGGAACCTATTACTAAGACTCCGCTGTCTGTCCATCTGTCACCAGGCTGTATCTCATAAACCGTGATAGTTAGATAGTTGTTCACAGATGATGTATATCTGTTGCCACTATAACAACAAATACTAAAAAACATAATAAATATTTAAGGGTGCTCCCATACAGCAAACGTGATTTTTTTGGTCGTTTTTACTCGATATTGACAACGGCAATAGGTAGACGCTTGAAATGTTCACAGAATATTTAGTTATATATTCACTTTAACAACAAATAATTAAATTAAAATAAAACAAATAATTAAAGGGGCTCCCATTCAACAAACGACTTTTTGCCGTTTTTATAGATAATGGTACGGAACCCTTCGTGCATGAGTCCGACTCGCACTTGGCCGGTTTTTTTGTCCATAAACCTTCGCATCTTATTTAAACGAATTCACTAAAGTTTCATCACTTCGAAACACAGTCGAATGAATATGATGACTTAATTATATCATATTTGTGAACAAATATATTAATATATTTTATTTCAATAATGTTTCACCTTCTAATGTGTACAGGTACTGTAATAAATAGTATTCAATTTTACAAAAAAAATTGGCGGGGCGTTAATTTTTAAGGTAGACGATCTCTTGTACAGATACGACGATTGACGGGCTTCGCAGACGCGCGTCCACCGCACGCCCGCGACGCTCTTCCTGGCCCCCGCGCTGCCGACGTTATAATAGGCTGATAGTGTAACAAAATATACAAAGCGCCCTGAACGCGCGCCTCAGGCGCTTTGTTCATCAAGTCCCTTATACCTTTCTTAATCGACAATTCAGTCTATTCCAAAACGTTTAAATGTAAACAGTAAACATTTATGTAACCTTCCAACAAAAAGTTTCTTATTACTCCTTAAGTTAAAATTTTCAGAGTAGGTATCACGTAACTCCTTTTTCAGGTAGACAGACTTTACTGTCTAGAAAACATGTATGTAACGTAGAGAACTAAGCTCGAGACTTTATAACAAAGGTAGGTGACTGGCGGAGCCTTTGTAACGTTAGAGGGATGCGAAAGATAAAGAAAGATGTACATATATAATATAGGTGCTCACGTGAAAGTTAGTCGCTGTGTCTGGAAAATGTTGATATATACAGGTGGTGGCGCAATTTTTTTTTTTTATTTAAGATAGGCAAACGTTTGACCGCCATCTCACCTGATGGTAAGATGCGGTCGACGATGGAGCACGTTTACCCAGAAGATGCCTATTCACTCGTGACTTAAAGACTCCCATATTGTATTTATCAGGGAACACAGACTCAGGCAAGGAATTCCACTTCTTTGCAGTTCGCATAATGAATGTGGAGGCAAAACGTTTCGTCCGCATTTGTGGAATATCTACCATATAGCGGTGTCGCTTAAGAGTCTGTCTCGATGTCCGATTAGATTGTGTAATTCCGTTGCACACTCTCCGAAATGTATCCATCAATTAATAGATAACCCTATACCTACAGACAGGGGACGTCATGATGATCCAGAAAATAAAAAAATGTGGCCCATAGTTTTTGAGATAATCGTCTTTTCGGTGTTAAAATTGAAAATAAAGGAATTTTCTCTGTTTTTTTGGACAGCAGTCTTGGGTAAGTGTGCCTACCGAATGAAAGCTACTATTTCTGTGCCCTTGTTTTTTTTTTAACATTTTTAGCTCAATGTTTAATTTTTTGCAATTATTTATCGTAGGTTTAACCTATAGTGTAAAGCGCTCTAAGCGTTTCGCTTCTACGTTTATCATCCGTACTGCGATGGAGGGGTGCCTCTCAATGCCCGCGCCTTTGTTTCCCGAACGGTATAATCTTGGAGTCTTCAAGTCAAGAGTGAATAGGTATCTTTTAGGCAAGTTGCAATATCTTTAGCTGCATCATCGTTTTTCATCAGCCCCCTGATTCAGAACCATACGATAACTCAGTTACCGTAGGATACGGTTAATTATTGTACGATGAAATGTATTTTTGTAAATAAATGTATCCAATCGTATCAATTCGGTATGTTACCGAAAGTTTAAGTTAAAAGGAATCAGAGGGCTGGTGAGATAGTGGTCTAATGCTTTCATATCGAGCATTTAAAAAAAACATAAAAAACGCCGATAATGGGTCTAACCGTCTAGTGTCTAAACAGACTATGCCGAAGAAACGCGATTGAAGTTCCGCGGCTGATTTTACGTTCCAACGTATTCGGCAGATATGACAGTCCATAAGTGCGGAAATTACGCGACTGAAACTCGGTTGCGCACCGTTGTATGAATCCAGTGTGTCGAGCGATGTCGTGATGCCGTTTCGAGTTGTCTAAACAATGGACCATTTTACAGTTATAGCGTATGATGTGTTGCTATACTTGCTATATAGTAGAATACGTTGCCGCCGAACTTACGTCCGACCGAAGTTCGGTTGGACGCTAAAACGTGACGTAATTTCGGCAAAAGTGTTGCTACTAATTGAAATAGCATTGCAGGCGTAATCACGCTAAAGTTCGGTCGCGTAAATTCGACATAGTCTGTTTAGACACTAAATAACGTATTCCTCTATAGGGCGTAACAAATTGAACATTTCCACATATAGGTTTGGAGGCTGAGTCACCCACGTCCGTAGGAGGATACCCCTTAAGTCTGACTCCCTACACGTGGTCCCCGGGTGGTGCTAATCAGGTGACATTTGAGAGGTGGTACAGCATTTTGTGAGTTGCTCGCCTGGCTTGCTGCCAAAGTAGCTTACCACCATCAAGTTGAAAGTCTGCCGCCAAGCCAAATACGGTGTTCCGGCAGTTATCCTTGAGAGCCTGTGATTCCAGGTCTAGTGTGTTTACCAGCTTCGATCACATCGTCACTTACCATCAGGTGAGATAGTGGTCAAACACTAGCCTGTCACAAATAATAAAAAAAAAAAAGGTAGCTAAATATAGCTTGGTATAAAACATTCTATGTCCACACCTCAAAGCTTATATTTTGACAAGTGTCCCGTTCACAGACCCTACAAATGTTCATCAAAGTTGATCAAAGCAAGGTCTTCACCAAGCCGTTACTTTTGATCTCTTGAAACTAGCCGAGAGGCGACCCTTTGAGATTTGAATTATATTATCTTGTGTGAATTTAACATTTATAGTGGAGTAATTATTCTTAGCTAGCTGCGGACAGCTGCTTCGTTTGTGGTCATGTTCTTTTCATCGCAATTTTTATTCGACTGCGCGGCGCAAAGGAGGGTAATGTGTTTATCAGCCTATGTACGTTTGTTTCTTTGCGGCGCTCTACTCTAGGCCGATTTTGATGATTCCTACGACAATCGATTTGTCTTATTTTAATCAAAATCAAAATCGTTTATTCACCTGGGCCCCAAAGAGGCACTCATGAAAGTTAATGAATCTATTGCCAGATTCGCAAAATTACAGCCATCTCGAGAAGAACCTGGCAAGAAACTCGGCGGCGCATTTTTTTTTCATTAATTTAAAAAAAAAAAACATTATTAATTTCTAATACATAATTTTCTTAACCTAGGTGTTATTATGGTAGTCGCTAGAAAGAGCCTGTGCAGTTTGCCTCCATGCATCCTTGTCATTAATATAGTCTGTGGTCTTATAATAAGCTTTCTTAATTAATGCCCGTTTTATTACAGATTTGAACTTTCCCAGTGGTAATTCAGTTACGATTTTAGGAATTCTATTGTAAAATCTAACCCCATTTGCCATAAAAGATTTATTCGTTTTGCTTATTCTAAATGCGCGCACTGTAATTTTATGCTTATATCTAGTATTAAGATTGTGTGCGTCGCTTCTTAATTTATATTTACCAATATTTTTGCGTACATGCATAATATTTTCAAAGATGTAAAGTGAAGGCATGGTAAGTATGCCTGTTTCTTTAAAGAATTCCCTGAGAGATTCGCGTGGACCCAATCATTTTACTCGTAGTGAGTTTCATTGAAGACATGACTGATACCTAAAATTAAAATGGCGACCAAAAGACGCCATAATGCGGTAAAAAATAAAAAACTGAAAGTACGACGAACTTAGTAAGTGGGGTGTATCATTAAATAGGTAATTGAGAATTAAACGCAAGCTGGAGCTTTTGATGTTGATCAAGATCTGATCAGTAGTTTTTTAGTTATTAATTATTATTGACAATAATGTGTTTTTTATACATTAAATCTGATCAAGGTACTGAAGGTAAAGCGGTGATGTCAGTTTTTTTTATCTTTGCTTGCGTTTAAATTATTTCACGCGTTTGGTCTTCAAAACGCCACAAAGGTACAAACATACATATATACCGTCATTGGTAAGTTGTGCACAATCCTGCAGGGGGCGGTGTAGAATCGAAAACTCAACAGAACAAAATAAATTTTAGTGCATCATCTGAACAAATTTTTTTTTTATTCAACTTGAAATATACTTAAGTATAATTTTTTCTCACTTTTATATACGCCACAATTTGCTTAGAAGTATCTGTCAAGTAAACTAATATATATACACATAGGCTGATAAACACGTAACCCTCTTTTACATCGCGTACCTGTCAGCTATCCACATCGGTTCCTAGAATCCCTGGGAAAACGCATTATCGTATAAAGTTACATTTAATCTGACAAAATGCACATCCCAGCACGTGCCGAGTTAGAAAAGTATCGGGTTCACGCCGAATTTAAGAAATCCTTTCGGTAGTTTAGATCGCTGGTTTCCGTTAAGCTTATTTGGACGTAAAAAAATACCTCTTCAGTCACATTCGAAACCGGTTCCTAAATATGAATAATTATTCATTCTTTCGAAATTGGTTTCGATACAAGAATAATGATTCTTATCTCGAAACTCGTTTCGGAAAAATAATAATATTTCTTATCTCGTCTTTCGAAACAAATCAAAATGAAATAAGGTTCTACCGACTTCACAATAAAGGAGGTGGTACTTAAATCGAACGTATATTTTTTGTTCATGTCTGTTACTCATACCTTCTTTCCACGTGAACCGATTTTTTTTGTTTGAAAGAAGTTGCTTTCCAATTGGTCCCATTTAAATTTGATCAAGATCTGATCAGTAGTTCTTAAAATATCTTCAATAACGCGTGCTAAGTACATCTAATCCGGTCAAAGTTCCGAAGATATAGCGGTGAAGTCGGTTTTTTAAAACTTTGCTTATTTTAATTATTTTTTTATGTTTTTGAAGGTGTCTTACTAAATTTCCTAAAACTATATACAGCAAACAGCTAAGTAACATACATCGAGCTTTAGATTTGATGAAACAATGTTTAGCTAAAAATCTTATAGGTTGGTTTTGATATGCTTATATTTAATTAAAATGCTTAAACAAAAAGCACTTAATACGGACGTAGATTTAGAAGAAAAAATATAGTACCTATCTACAGCTTTAAATATCGATGTTTTAGATATAGATGTCAACTTCACATCACTATTAATAATAAATAATAAATGTATTTATTTTCTCTCACACAGGTATACTTATCTGCTAGTTAACAATTAAGGTACTTATTACTAAAGCGTAAACCAGTGTTGTGAGAGACTGATGCCTGATGTAGGTTTAAAAAAACCTGTATTACAGGTCACCAGGTCCCCACTCCGCGAATTTAACATTTAGTTTGAACCTAGGTACCTATAGTGTTATCAGAATTTAGGACTTAACAGATAATATAAGTATATCAGTAATTGACTTAACAGTCAGTATCTAAAATATAAAACTAATGAGGTATAGCTACTTTACGCTATTAACCTACGGTGTCAAAAATTAGTAAATAATATAATAATTACTTTGCGGAAGTGTGTTTAAGTAGGTACCTAAGTAACAGCGATAGCTATTAAATTAGTCAGGGGGCCAGAGGCCTGGTTTTTTATTTATTCAAGATTGGCAAACGTTTGACCGCCATCTCACCTGAAGGTGAGCGACGCGCGACGATGCACGTTTGCCTAGAAGATGCCAATTCACACGCGACGTTAAGACTCCCTTGTAGTATTTATCAGGAAACATAGACTCGGGTAAGGAATTCCATTCTTTTGCAGTTCGTATTGGAGGCAAAACGCTTCGTCCGCATTTGTGGAATGTCTACCCTATAGCGGTGTCGCTTAAGTCTGTCTCGACGTCCGATAATAGAATGGGGATGGGGGAATGAAATTGTGTAATTCCGTTGCACATTCTCCGAAATGTATCCGATAAAATACCGAGAGACTCGCCACCATGCGACGATGCCCTAAGCACTGAAGTTTTGCATCAGTCAACTGGTTGCTGCCAATTAGTCTCTTGAATCTTCGCTCAATGATTTCAAGAGTCTCAAGTTGGTATTTACCCGAACCGTCCAAAGATGAGAAGAATACTCCATACATGAACGCACCTGGGCATGGTACAGGTGGATCTGGAGGGCGTAAATCCGCATACATAGCCGCACACAAGCACCCTATGTCCTACAAATGTCTGGATGTCATGGATGTCATTACGCAAGCTACACGCACACAAATAAACCCCCACCGGGTGACGCTGGCTACGCACAGCTAGCAGCATGTAGACCGTAAGAAAAAAATAAAAGATACAAATAAACATAAACGCTTTCACACTCACAGCCAAACTAAGTTCGATGACTAGCGTCATGGGTGCCGGAAACATTAACATCTCATACAATCACAACCAGAACCACAAATTTCACAAAATATCATACAGTCGAACATAGAACCTCCTCCTTTTTTGAAGTCGATTAAAAAAATAAGGTACACCTCTATCTTAAAAAATCAATACACTTAATATATCTTTTAGGTAAGCATGCTTAATTTTCGGCCAAATCGTCACTTTCCATCAGGCAAGATAGTAGCCAAATGCTTACTAAACCTATCTCACCTGATGGAAAGTAATGATGCAAAGATGTGACATGCTTGCCTAAAAGATACCTATTTAGTATAGACTTGAAGACACCCAGAGTCTACTGTTCGGGGAATGAAGACCCAGGCAATGAGTTCCACTGCTTTGCTGTATGGATGTTGAACGTAGAAGCAAAACACTTGGAGCGAACTGGAGGTATGACATCTATAAAATAGATGATGTTTAAGTGTTTGAATTTGATGTTTTAAGGGGCATGGTGAAATTAATATCCAATTGCCTTTCCAGCATTAAAATAAAAACATGACATTTAAACAGTTATGAGAACATTTTATACCTTGACGAATAAGGGTTCTTTTTATGCTTGACAGGCAAGCATTTGACCACCATCTTTTCAATTGGAAAGTGATGATGCTGTTGAAGATTTTGTAAAAGATACCAATTCACTCTTGAAGATTCCCAGATTATGTAGTTTGGGAAACAAATACCCAGGAAATATCTATCATCCTTTGTTAATGTGTAATACTAACTGGATCAATAGCATGTCACATCTGCCTCCACATCATCACTTTTCATCAGGTTAGATAACGGTCAAATGCTTGCCTATGTGGCATTAAAAAAAAACCCATTTCAGCCCTGGATATAATGCTTTTAAGAATATTGTGATTCTGTCACATCTGATATGGAATTTCAAATAGAGATTTAAAAAAAGTAAAAAAGCAAGTATCAAGAGCAGATTTATTTCTTTTCTACCGACTTCACAAAAAAGGAGGAGGTACTCAAGTCGACTGAATAAATTTGATCAATATCTGATCAGCAGTTCTTAAAATATCATCAATAATGCTATTTAGTAAATCTAATCTGATCAAAGTTCCGAAGATAAAGCGTTGAAGTCAGTCTTTTTTAAGCTTTGCTTGCATTTTATTATTTTATTTCGGCTTCACTATTTATGTTCATTGAGCCAGTTGTTATTTTTTTATTTCTAGTGTGGCTATTATCAAATATGATATGTACTACGTACTTATAATAAGTGCATGTACCTCTTAATAATATCTAGCAGTTTCATAATTTTATAGTAGGTATAGGTATAAGTATAAGTTGATATAAATTAAATAATAAAAGAAAATAAAATATAGTTAAATAAATTTTGGATAAGCTGTGAAAAAAACATTTTTATTGCTTATAATTTTTTTTCTTTTCATGTTTTTTTAATCCTACTAATATTATAAATCCGAAAGTTTGTGTGTAGTTGTTAGCGGGCGAAGCCGCGGGGCAGGGCTAGTGTCTCATAAAGTAGTAAATTTAATGGTACATTTAACTTTGACTACAATTATTTGTAGCCAAGCCTTTTTTATCTATGACAGTTAAATATTTGACCATCTCACCTGTTAGTATCCAAGTGATATTGTAAAAACAACAAAATGTAAAAAAAAACATTTTTTTGTTTTCTGTCAATGGGATAGCCACCATTAGTGCTGTCACCTTAGTAACTGATTTTAGTTTTTTTTTTGGTGACAATTACCTTCTTCAGATAGGTTTTACTACCATTACATTTAAGGTAAGTATAAGAAAATGCCACCATGGAGCACTAATGTGTAAAAGCTAATGAATAAAAGCTTGTGATAGAAACTATCACAAGCTTTTATTCATTTCACCTGTCCTGTTGTCTATCTGTCGGTCTGTAATCAAATCTTACAAGCTAAATTAGATCTACTTCCCGATGTCCGATTGCACTCAAATTTGGTGTACTTATGCATCTTTGGTGACAATACAATGATATGGTACCGTGGAGCTGGTCTGATGATGGAGACGGAAGTCTCTAGTTATATAACTTTTTAAAGCATCACTTGTCTCTAATAGGCATATCATTTGACTGCAACCACACCTGTTGGTAAGTCATCAGGTAAAAATCTTCTAGGACTAGATTGTGACTGACTTTTAGGAATTGTCAGATTTAGATTAAAAGTATACAGAATATGTGGAGGTTGTGCGTGTGCTTGGAGTCAGATTATTCTTCTTGAGGTTGTTTTTAAAGAAATACAGAAATAATTGTTTTGCCGCAGTTCTTCTTAACACATAGTTACTAATCAGGATCTATTTTTTTTTTGATTGGCAAGCACTATCTCACCTGTGGAAAGCAATATTGTCTATTTACATACTACTACCTCCATTCAGTTAATATAGGCTAGAGTTTGACAACTGTCATAACTCTATCTGTCAATAAAAAAAGCTATAATTAATTGAGTTCTGCTCTAAGTAATCATGCACTTGCATGTTAAAAACATTTAGGTATCTACTTTTTGGGTCTACAATGTACAAAGTAGTTTTAAAGAATATCAAACAATGTGTTAAGAATTTGCCCTGATTATTTAGTAAAGTAATGCCTACTAATTTTGAAGCAAGAAGTTGGTGATAAATATTTACTCTATTTGTAGAATTTATAAACATTTTGAGATGTTGAACATCAAAGAGGTTGCCTAAAAAGGAAAATTTAAGCAAAGTTGGAATGGACACATGGAATTATAACTATAATATGATTAAGTACAGTATCTAAGTAATATAGATAGTTTACATAATGTTATTATCACTATAGATAAAGAAAGAAGGTGTTATCAACATTGTTTACTGACCTTATTTCGAAACTTCTACACCCAAAACATAATGAAAAAAAACACTATCGCACTACACAGTTCACCGAAAAAACAAATCACATTCTATGAAAACAACATTCGAAATTAGAATCAACCGCGGTAGACTTTATCCGCTACGAAACCATGGAGAAATTATGCATTTTTTATCAACCTAAATCGATCAGGCTGGGTGCCTATCTCGTTTTCAACGAGTAGCCGTTATCCTTCATAACATCTTGTGGTAACAAAATATCACTCGCGAGCACCTTAGTAATTTCATTAATAACACCTAAAAATCGATCCCACAACAAGGTTCGGGACAACTCAAACAGAAGACTGCCGCGGCGTTAAATACATTATTTTTGCTAAGGAACGATCTGAAAACATTCCTTGCCAATTTATATTGTGCAACACGCGTTAGTCGAGCTTCAGACCGGCTGTTAGAATTATTATTTGAGGTTGTAGTGACAGTTTTCACGTATATTTCTTTTAAAACAATGGTTGCAAACAATTCGTGCTGACGCCGGCACACGACCAAAGCAATACACGCTCGAAATGACACTAAAGAGAAGTAGTCTCATAGTCTGTCTGCTGCATAGATGTCGCGTTTACGGCCATAATGGAAAATGGCTGACGACATAAACTGTCAAATCGAAACAAATAATTATAAATCTTCGCTCAGTAACAATAAAGTCGAAAATCTCTAATCAATATTTGACAGTTTCAATCATATGTGATTATAATGCGACTAAATTAAAAATCATGAAAATGCTTGTTGAATTCTGAATTGTGCATACGTTTCATTTTACTAATAAACATTTGTATGAGCCATAGAGTAGTAAGCCGACAAAGAGCTAGTACACACTGGCATTTTGTGGTGCAAGTACCATACCAGCAGGCGTGTTCTCAAATAAAGGATGAGCGTCAAAATGACATATAAATTTCACATAACTGAAACGGTGGCGATGGTGATTCAATAAAGAGGATACAATACTGAAACGCAGTACCTCATGAGATTTTTCAGCGTTTAGTTTACAGTTTTATCAACCAAAACTGGCTCATAGCGGGGCATTGCTTGTAAACAAACATGTCATTTTTGTAGTACAAGTATAGAACAAAATCGGGTCAAAAAAAACTGTTTGTAAATAAAAGTCACTGTTTTTAGACCTATTTTGTCCCGGGGTGTATCTCAAAATCGGCTTCACACTGAACGTTGAAGCTTACGCATAATATCCGTTATATCTTGTACTTGAACAAAAAATACAGAAATCTAACAATTATTATGTAGAAAAAAAGTTATATGCAAGTAACCTCAAAAGTTTTTCTCTATAAGTCAAAATGTAGGCGCGAGATCTCAGCTCTGCGCGAACGACTAATATATTTATATTTTCGTTTCGTAAGCACTGTTCTGTATGAAACTTTTTATGAACGTAGGATGACGTCCTATTACTTTGCGTTATTCCTCTTCATCTAAAGGTTGTCTGGAAGAGATTGCATTCAGAGATAAGACTGCCTATTGTTAACTTTTTTATAAAAATGTACTGTTATTCATTGTACAGAACCAGAAGCACAAATATCCCTTGGGAAGGAATTAGTGCTCCTGCCGGGAATCGAACCCAGGACCCACGGCGCAGAGGGCAGACACCTGTCCACTGCGCCAACTGGGTCGTCATAATAACATAATTATTTTTATATTGTACTGTACATATGTGTGTGTGTGTGAAAAAAAATGTACCTAGATATGAAGTGCACCTTTTCTAAAATGTTGATGTATTAGGATGCAAGGTATGTTCTAAACTCTTGCCTACACCATACCATAGGTTATTTTTATCCTAATTGACTTAGAAAAAGTCGCACACAACAAGAAAAAATATGAAATACTGTGTGTATGAGCCCTTATTAAGATTGTACAAATTCGCAATTGACGGATCAGACTGACCTCTTATATCGTAACTCTGTTGCAATCCGTTTCTAATTGAAACTCACAATATCCCGAAAGAAGGAAGAAGGTTAATTTTTACTTCATTAAAATAGAAACCGATTGCAACCAAATCGCAACAACATGAGCCACAGAAGGTCTGAACAAAGAAAGATGACTGTTATTGCCACCTTTTGGAAATCTCCAGAAACATTTTACCTCATGTAGTTCTTACTTCCTCATTGTTTTGCTATGGGCTTCACGTAACTTATGCACGAAACTGTTAAAAGTTCGTAAAACTTTCAACAGGTGGCGCTAAATAGAACGAGAGTAACTAAGCTTTTTAATCAATATAATATTTATAATTCAATTTTATTGTTAGTAAGTGCAGCTAATTTTAATTTAAACATTTATTTGTTCCCAGTGAATATTTATTAATGTTAATAATAAAATACTACGTGATTAATGTTCATTTATAAATAAGGCAAAAACACCTACTTATAACTCTAATTGATAATAAAATTTCCTACTTGTTTTACTGTAAGTTATTCCATAACTAGAGGTGGAGTTATTGTTGTATAATATTTAAATTAATATACTATGTTACTATAAGTAGTTGTTAGTCTTCATGGTTATATTATCTTTGTAGTCTTCCTACAAAAATAAAAATACAATAAAAATAAGAGCAACGAAAGGGTTTTGCCGCGAAAGTGAAAAAATGGCGTTATCGATTTTGCATTATTTTCTAAAACTTGTTATTATATGCTACGAACCGTTATTCTAGACCTTAAACAGTGAGATAACATCACTTCCGGAACGACGTCACGACCTCTTTTGTCTCCCTCACACCCGACTCCGCCCCACTTGAGCCGGGGGAGGGGGGTGAGCTTGCCCGAACTGTCAGGCGCGCTCCTCACATTGGCATTTGCTTTCGGCGTGAACACACCTCTTTAAAGCGGGTAACAGCTTTGCTGTTGGTTATAATTTTTATTAATGTTATAATTTTAACAATTAATTTAAATTTTTATTATAAAGTAATAAACTTCTTTATAATTTTTATTTTTCAAAATATTTAAATGTTAACAATTTAACTTTTATAATATTTAAACGTGACTAATTTGTGCTTTTATTTTGTTATTGTAGCACCCGTAATATTTTTTAAAGATTGAAGTAGGTGAACGGGGTCGCCCGCCTCCGCTAATTTCACCACTGATATCTTCGTCATCTTCACCGTTGTCATCGTGTAACCCAGCCCCACACCGTCGAGTCACCGCGGTCATCGAGCGAGAGACAAGCAGAGGGGATGCGGTCAGGTTCGATGCGAATTCAAATTTGCTTATTTCACAAAACGAAAATGATAAAAAAACCCATGAGGGTAAGTTGCACATTTGTAATTAACTGCAGCTTTAAGATTCAACTAAGATTAGGTTTCTGGAATGAGCCTACTTACCCCGCTCGATTTATAAACCAACAATCTTGTTTCAAAAATATGTGTATTGTCTTTCCTATCTGAATTGTACGATGCGAACCAAATCATCCGAAGCAGTCGCACTTGTATAATAAGAGTCTATTATTTCTAAAGTTGGACTCGCAAAGGATCCACGCAATTTAAACTTTTCAATTCACAGGATTTCTTTCCTTTCTTACAAATTATAGTTAATAGACACGACAAAGATATCGCATAAATTGTATATTTTGATTTGAATTTTAAAGGCTGGACATGCAAAGTATCCACGCATTAACCTTTTCAATCCACAGCATTTATTTTCTTTCTTACTAAGAGCCAGAGGTTCAAAAAAGCTGTTTACAACTCTAACGTGAGGGTGGGCCCCCTGGCTTTCCACCAGTGGTCCCACTACAGAAGAGGAGAGAGGAGGCGGGCGAACTGCCTCATCCTCCCTCCCGGACGTGTGCGCCGGATCGGGTCAGACTGAAAAGCCCGCTCCGCGGTCTCAGTCGGAAACGCAGAAAGAGACCATGCACCGCCTCCGCCTGCCACGATCTCTCGCTGTCGAGCATGTCGTTAACAACTCGAACGCTGTGGGAAAGAGCTTTATTCGTGTCTATGCGGAATAGGCACGATGTTTGCAAAGCGACCGCGGAAGTCCTATTATTGCAACAACAATGAAACTGAGCCGTCACAATTACATACTTTAAAAGCTGATCGTCAACGAATTTTCATCCATAGGTAAGAACCAAAAGCTGCCAGAAATAAATCCGATCCGAGACAAAATTACAGTAGCAAAAAATTCCCGATAACTCGATACATATTAGCTTAATATTTATGATATCAATGCAATACAATTACTATTTATTGACATCAAAAGCTAAATACAGCTTACAGAGAAACTTATAAATATATGTAGGTCTTATCGCTAAGAGCGATCTGTTATATCTTAGATTATATTATAATATTTTTATGAGACTTTATTGAAATGTACCTACATTTTAATAATATTACCGAATTGCTTCTTTGGCTATAATACCCTCGCTTTTTTTTAAATATTTTAACAGTACCCCGGTAGCTGAGCGTGTATTTAGCAATAATCTAAACAATATCAAACTTTACTGGGTATTGAAACCAAACATTTAAATTTTTTGTTTCTCGGATCGGACTTATTGTAAGCGATCGAATTGTGATCAAAATATACATTGACCCGGATATTTTGTTTACGTATTTATCGCCGGCGCCCATCTACCGTCGGTTCTAGTAGGTATTGTACGCGTTGGACTAGAAATCGAACCCAGAGCGACTACACTAAACAAGTATCGCCTTGCCTGGACTAACTAAGCTCGACAAGCTATTCAAGTCATCGTTCGTGTGAGTGATGCAGAAGTCCAATCTGACGCCAACTAAGGATCGTTTTTCCTAGACGGACTAAGCTGCGGAAGCTATTATGTCCTAACCTCATTCGAGTGAGTGATGAAGTATCAGAAGTCTAGCCTGACTCCAATTAAAGATCGTTTTTCCTTGACGGACTAAGCTACGGAAGCTATTCAAGTCCTAAACTCGTTCGAGTGTGTCACAATTTTTAATATACAATTGCAAATAATTCTGTAACATTGACTTGCCTTGTGTAACAGTCAGTTGTAATGGCCAATAAATGCATTTAATTTATTTTTTCTGATGCCAACCAGGGATTGTTTTTCCTTGAAGGACTAAGCTGCGGAAGATATTCATGTCCCAACCTCGATCGGGTGGATTGTGAACTATGAGAAGTCTATTCTGATCCCAACCAAAGTCATTTATTATCAAATGGAATCCAAGCCTAAACTCCACGTATTTGCCCGGGTATAAGAAGTAAATATGGCTCAAAAATATTCGCTCTAATCTAAAAGCAAATTGGTGGAGTCTGATAATACCTGGTAAGCATATTAAACTTTACGGTTTCGGCCTAGTTAGTAACTGAAGGTATCTGTTTCACTTGCCATTCCTTGCAGTTAATTTGCAGACTACCTAACTGAAATAACGAAGTCTTTTCTTTTAAGTAAGTACTTGGTCTTAATAGATACAAAGAATGGAATCAGTTCTTGTTTCATACCTTGTAACGACCGTTGTCTCATGCGTTACAGTGGAACCTATTAGATGGCACTATATGTCTTCTAAGCACCAAAGACGTTACTGCAATCTGATGTACTAGTGGGGGTTTACCGATACTCACATACGTAGTGAAGTTACTATTTATACATTCCATAGTAATTGTATATTCATATATGCATTATTTAGTGTGTTATAGCTTGTGTTATAGCTGTATTTATTTAGTGTGTTACATTACACTGGTTAACAATATGTACACCATCCTGTTATCATTACACAAACTGTCCAGTAAGTGTACTCTTCTGAAACGGCTTAGGAAGAGACATTGTGAATTTTAAAACGCAGATAGATTTTCTCGCTTCAACGAGCACACACTTTCTTTTTCGCTATGTTCGTCTCATACGGTTCTGATACTTAGTAAAAGCTTCAACTTACTCGGTGGTTTGGCGTCTGGAACTCGAAAGAGCTGATAGCGGAACATTTCTGATGTTTTTTAATGGTTGATCACATTCTTAATTTCTCCGTCATTTTAGTACAAAGTTTTATCTGGTATTTGGCAATAATGATAATGTTGATCATATATCAATCACATTCACGTGCTCCCTTTGCTTAGTTAAGCACTCGTTCATTTCTTGCTTAAATGCATTTAAAATTATTTAAATATTTTATTTTTAATTACCATAAGGAATTACTGCAACGACGTTTTCCAATGGAGTGCCAATAAGAGTTTTACCTTAGCCTGTGTGTAACGGTCACGTAGACCAGATATATTACGAAAGGACTAGCTATAGATCCCAGTCTTGACATTTATAATTTTATACTTAACTTACTTGAATGGATAAGTGATCAACCATTCCTTTAAAATAATATTTCAGATTAGTACTTACATAAGGTACGATTTTCTTATTGCTTCTCGAATGTAGAAGTCAAGCCCGCAATTTTGCACATTTAATTATCGACCAAAGATCAAAAACGAATTGAAACATGTTTATTGACATCCTTTCTTTGGGTCTACCTACTCCACAAGTATAAACCTGCCGTTGCAGTTATTATGGAGATTACAGATCTAATAGAATAAATGTCTTGTTGTAGATATGTCTTGTTTAATGATGTAGACTTAAGAAATTTGTTTTCATCTCGTAGGGTATGCAATAATCTAGTCGGGGAGGAGGAGAGAGTGCGCGAGCGGTGCGGGCGGTCGGCTGCTAGTAGCGGCCGGCGCGGCGGCATCGCTCGAGTCAGTGCCATCGAGAGCCGGACCAAGGCAGACGTATGAACATTCCCCCGCACTCCCCGCGTTGTGCCACACGCTAACCGCGTGCTGTTTCTTTAGTGTGTAAGCTAATGTACCGGTTGTATTTAATAAAAGTGCTTCAATATTACGTTCCCCGTGTCTTCAATGTGAACCCCCGCACCTAAATCTCTTTAGTAATCATGTAATAATGATTCGGTTTGGGTAAAGATGATTTTAAGAGGCAAGTATTGAAGCCTCTTCATACTTTGTACTTGGACTACTTCAGTACTTGCAATAACTTGATGTTTGAATTAAGTGCTTTTATTTTTACAATGGCCTCTCAAGGTAAATTTATGACGTATCCCTACGTGTGAGCCTATTCGAATTGAAGCACTGTAGCATAAACATATATAACAATATATATACAAGTGTCATTGAACTGTTATTAGATCAATAAATGATCAAATTCTTTACCTACCTGTCTATGCATGTGATAGCATTGTAACTAATAGTCATTTTAACATTTACGATTGTTAATTCCTTGTCATAACATTATTTTAGTTAAGGTACCATAATAATTTGTATTTGTCGTGAGTTACAAGTATAATTATTCTAATTTCAAGGTGACTTTCATCCCTCTGTTCTGCAGGTACACCTATTCATGGGATATATATCATAGATTTGCATAACCTAGGTACACATTATAAAGTACCTGGTACTATCAATTATATTTATTCACACATTGGCATACTTTTTAGCTTGCCACCAGGCGATAATAAACACATCTCACTGTTTAAGGTCTAGAATAACGGTTCGTAGCATATAATATGATGTTTTACCTGAAAATAAAACAATTATTATATGCGAAACCTTATTCTAGACCTATATTTAGAATCCTGCCTGGTGGACTTCTTTATCTTGTCCACCGAAAGTGAGATGCAATGTGAGGAGCGCGCCTGACAGTTCGGGCAAGCTCACCCCCCTCCCCCGGCTCAAGTGGGGCGGAGTCGGGTGTGAGGGAGACAAAAGAGGTCGTGACGTCGTTCCGGAAGTGATGTTATCTCACTGTTTAAGGTCTAGAATAAGGTTTCGCATATAATAATTGTTTTATTTTCAGGTAAAACATCATATTTTTCGAATGATACTGAGTAAAATGGTAGATTATTAACAGTTAATCTATCTATCTAATACCTTAAAACGAGCACTTCTTGTATATATTTATATAATCTGAATCTCGGAAACGGCTCCAACGATTTTCATGAAATTTAGTATGCAGGGGGTTACAGGGGCGATAAATCGATCTAGCTAGGTTTCATTTTTAGAAAAAGTCGTTTTAACGAGCAAAGCTCGGTCATCCAGGTACTAGTTCGTTAACTGTAGGCAAACCATAAAATCTCCTTCTGCAAAACGGTGATGGCGCAGAAGGAAGCCGCGGAGCGGGCCATAGAAGTCAACCATCAGTCTGACCCGATCCGGCGCAGTCGTACGGGAGGGAGAGGAGGCAGTTCGCCCGCCTGCTCTCTCCTCCGTAGTGGGACCACTGGTGGAGAGCCAGGGGGCTCACCACCAGCTTGCACCCGGGCCTACCGCGGGGCAAGATAGTGACTGCTACTTGCCCCACCTCGGCGAGGGACTGCTCCCGGGGGGGTTTTTAGTGGGTTCGAGCCCCACACACCCCTTTCCTTCACCCCTGGGAAAGAAGGGGGTAAGTGCAAGGGATCCCCCCCCCCCCCCCCCACACAAAAAAGGCAAACCATACAAAGTTAAAAAATCAGTTTTTTTCTCGATCCATATCTACATTTTTTTTTTTTGTTATTTGTGACAGGCTAGTGTTTGACCACTATCTCACCTGATGGTAAGTGAAGATGTGATCGAAGCTGGTAAACACACTAGACCTGGAATACGCAGGCATTAAATAATCTTTTTCTAATAGGATGCCATTTGAACATAATTAAAATTTGAAAGTTCTGGTGATTATTTATTTTGAATGTTATTGACTAATTTGTATTTGTTTGCTAATTTAATATTGTTAATTATTACGTTTTGCTTGTTATTGACATTATTTCGAGAATTGACATTGTATGTACCTATAATAAATGTATGCGTGTGTAATGCGTAGTTAGTTAGAAAATTGATTTTAAATTATGTTTCCACTAGTTAATTATTTATTTTTGCTAATGGTAGGGGAGAGGCGTACAAAATGACATAGGCGGGTAAAATGACACACTTGTTTTTCTCCAAAACCACTGACATATTAGTATTCGCAATAGCCTGCAGAGGGCCGCTTAGTAACAAATCGCAACCTGTGTTGACGCCAGTTGCTTCCGTCTGACCGTGTGATGAGTATTCGTGTTTGTTTGATTTTTGTAATCACGAGTTTTACTCAGATGGATTTTGTTTCTTCGCAAAAGTAAGTATTTTTTTAAGTTATTTTGTTTTTATTGACTCAAGTTTATAGTTATTTTACTAAATAACTCAGAAAATGTGTTGAAACCTAAAAAATGTTATTATATTTTTTGTTATTGTTTTCTAATGTTTGAGGTTATAAAGTGGACAAAATGGCATACCACTTATTCGGGTAAAATGGCATAGTATGTCGTTTGACCCACCTATCTTTTTCTTCTTCAAATTAATTGTTTATTTGTTTGAGCCTGCTGAAATAACAAACATCCTCATGCAACAAGATTGGGTAAAGCTCGAAGAAGATATAACGGCAGCAAAAAACCTAACCATAGTTGAGGGTATATCAGCCGTAGACAACCCAGGTCCACTCTCAAGGGCCCGATCTGTTGACACAGCTGCTGCAATACCTCCGACTCCCACATCACCTAGGTTGATACTCCAAGGCATATATAACAATTTTCCAGTCAGCGTGCTATCTCCAGTGCCGAAAGAAATATATTCAATCCATCTGTTTCAATGAAAAATGTTTCAAAAGCTTTGTAAATTAATTCCAATAGTGAAAATGATTTTTCTTCCTCACAAGCTTTCACTGAAGCTTTTCATGTAAACTCTGCAAGTATTGGGCAGATTTTCAGTACAAATTTGGTATGTCATTTTGTCCACACCACGTGTGTCATTTTACCCGGCTAGGGCGGACAAAACGGTTTTTATTAAAGATTTTATAAATGTTTAATAATTTTTATGTTTATGTTTAAATTGAATGATCTCTGTGATAATTCTGTAGGTAATAAATCAAAGAATATGCAGCTACATAAAGAGTTCAAAATTTCCAATAAATAAAGATTTTATAACCGATTTTATAACTAGTATGTCATTTTGTACGCCTCTCCCCTACTTATGCTTATAATTCAGACAAGATGTAATTTTTAAGCTAATTAATTAAAATTTTATATATATTTTTTCTTACAATAAGTGCCACCATAATATATATCTATATATATATATTATGGTGGCCCTTATTGTAAGAAAAAATATATATAAAATTTTAATATATATATTTATAATAATAACGCTTTCACACACACGGCCCCACACTAAGTTCAAATCTCAAATACTAATACTAAATCTAAGTCACAAATACAAATACACTTTATTGCACACCACGCTAAATAATTATTAATAACAGATGAAATTAACAATATAACAGTAAAATCGGCGGCCTTATCGCTAAGCAGCGATCTCTTTCAGTCAACCTTAGGATGGCGAGGATAATAAAGTTTAATAAAAAGTGATCGGTGGTGCGGCAATGATCATAATCATCATCATCAACAGCCTGTATCGACCCACTGCAGGGTATTATAAGCCTCCTCACCCTTGTGCCACTCTCCTCTGTTTTGCGCTGATGGCATCCAGGTCTTTCCTACGATCACCACCATATCGTCATGATCATAATACATGAATGATTTTTCAAGTTGAAAGTCTGCCGCCAAGCCAAATACGGTGTTCCGGCAGTTATCCTTGAGAGCCTGCGTATTCCAGGTCTAGTGTGTTTACCAGCTTCGATCACATCGTCACTTACCATCAGGTGAGATAGTGGTCAAAAACTAGCCTGTCACAAATAAAAAAAAAATTATAAATATACATATAATTATTAAAGTAATTAAATAAATCCTATATACTATATACATTCATCTGATACGATAAGAATCTTTGTCCTGACATACTGATTCACTGACTGACTGACTGACTGACTTGTCCAAATATATTTTTGACAACCCTACGGTTACATCTGTAGCGTGTGACCTTTGTTATGGCCACCACTGTCAGACGTCTAGGCTCAAAGATTATGTGGTGAAGAACGGCAGCTGATGAAATAGGGTTGCAAATTACATAATTTTTTAGAAGCTTTAATTCATCATAATAATAATAGTTTATTCACAAAAACATCGGTCATCTACAGACATATAGTAGGTATGATCAAGTAAAATTATTGTTGCATATGTACCTAATGCAGAAATACAGTAAAAAGAATCTATTCATTATAGGAAAGGTGAAGCTGCTTGAACTGCAAATTTTACTGTCTGGTTAACACTGACCTCATACTAAGATTCCCTGTGTTATGAGGATCAGTTTCTCCCGTTTGTGCTAGTTTTGACCTGATAACACATATATAATGTATATAGATATATAAATATGTATATATATATAATTTGGATTAAATTTTCTGGAAATTTTTACTCATTGTGTTGTGTCTAACTTTGTAAAAGTAGTGTTATGTGTGTATGTGTATGTGTCTGAGTGTCATCATAACTCAATATCAATGGTGCTGCCGCGAATTCAGAAGTTCCTGTTAGACTCCATACATGTAGCTAGATGAGTGGTTGGAGTATTACTACACCTTTCTGTTACACATTGTATATACATTTTTGAATACAAAGAAGAAGGGTCATACCATATTTTAATGGAATGCGTCCGAAATAATGCAGAGAAAGATCTACTTGTTTATATCTTTATCATTGATTTCACAATAAGTTGGTTCTGCATAATCGTTCGATTTCGCATTAACGTATCTACTGTTAAACTCATTATAATATTCTGTGTCATCCAGTTCGATACTTTCACGTTTAGGCCTTTCTGTTGATAGCACTTCACTGTATTCACATTTTGGCGTGAATTTTACACTAGTAACGGTAGTCGGGTGAAGTTCTAACTCAATGTACGTTAGTTGTTCAGGTTGTTGTTGATCTGTTGTCAGATTTACACTACTGACAACTTGACTTTGCAGCATTTCGTCTTCAGACTTTGCTTTGCGTTGATTTTTAGGTATTGGTTTTGAGTAAAGTTCTTCTATATTTTTGTCGATATGTTCCTCGATTTTGGGTCCCGTTGCATTGGATTCGAAAGTCCTTTGTTCGATTTGGCGATTCGTAGGTTCTTCTGTGTTCTCTGATAGATTATTGTAGCTGACATCATTTGTTAGCTGAAATATATTAAAAAAAAAAAATTATGCAATAACCAAAGAAAATTTATGGAAGCAGACAAATAAATTGGTTGGACTATTTCAAGATCTCTGAACTTAGCATGACTTTGGTAAAACTGTTCTTATTTAGGTTTGATTGAAGGATTTTGATAAGTAGCAGATAAGTGACACTACCTTCGATTGAAGTAGACCCAAAAAAGTTATAGACAAATAAAAATTTCATCAAGAATGTAATCTCCCGAAATCTCCCTAGATAAAAACAGTTTTTCCAAAGTCGGGTGCCAAGTTCACACAGCTGGACTACTTATCATCTATACACCAAGCATTTGACCATTATCTCACTTGATGGCGATGTCACCGAAGATGCAGCATGCTTTTCTAGAAGATATCTATTAATCTCCAAATTGGTCGAAGTTTACCATTCGGAGAACAAAGGCAATGAGTTCCACGTTGTAAAGGGAAATGCATGGCAAAGCGAAAGGCTCCCTGCGGGTTGGTCGTTCGTAAACCGAAAAATGCGGTAATTTCTCTGTTTCTACTTTGATAATATCCTATGACCTGATGCTGGATGCTTTTTACTACATTGATAGGCGAGCAAAGCGACTCATTGGTGATGACAAGCTAGTTGATTCCAAGTTGCAGATTCTCAGTCATCGAAGTAAGGTAGCTAGCCTATCGTTGTTCTATCGCTTACATTTCGGTGAGTATGCACTCGAATTAAACCAGTTGATTCTCCCATACCCTTTCTATAATCGGACCATAAGACGATCATCATCGGAAGTCATCCACTTACGGTTTTTTGTTTAAAAAAAATTTATGAAAAATATGCGGTTGAGTTCTTCTCGAGTTGGCTGTAATTTTGCGAATCTGGCATTAGAATCATTAACTTTCATGAGTGCCTCTTCGGGGCCCATGCCAATAAACGATTTTGATTTTGAATTTGATACCTCATATCCACTCGAAGCGTTTTGCTTCTACATTTATCATCCGTGCAACGACGGAGTGGAACTCACTGCCCGCGTCTTTGTTCCCCGAACAGTATAATATGGGAGTCTTCAATTCTCGAGTGAATAGGTATCTTCTAGGTAATCATGCTAAATCTTCGGCCCCATCATCACTTTCCATCAGGTGAGATAGCGGCCAAATGCTTACCTATCAATTCCAGATAAATAAACAAAAAAAAGGACGATAAAAACATCATAAAAAAGGACATAGGAGAAAAATACATACGTTTCCCTTGGCACGTTTCCCTTTCCATAATAATATCATCAGTCCCACGGCTATGGCAGTTACCATCACAGCCCCAGCAGCAGCATATGCTGCTGTATAATCAGCTGCAAATTATTTATTTATTACTTGTTGTACCCGGCATGTCACGCAATCCACGTAAAGAAGCAGTGGTTTACCTCTTTCATGTTTATGGTTGCCTAGTACTTTAATACTTCATGAATGAATTTGTTTGTAGAATCCTATGTTTATTATAGGCCCTTCCTTGCTTTAGTCAGTGGAGGAGGGGGCAGTGTTTTACCCATGATACTGTTACTAACTTAATTGTATTACTTGAATGAGTGTTTTAACGCAAGCAGCGCTTAAAAATACCAACTTTGCATATGTTTTGGTTTTAGTTGATTTTCTCAAAAAGATTTATATGGGATTTAATTTATATGGGGGACCTTTTCTGAAGTATGATCTACCAAACAAAAAAAAAATACAGTCAAATTGAGAACCTACTCCTTTTTTTAAGTCTGTTGAAAAAAGTGTTTAAGACAAGAAGCGTTTATGCCTCTTTCATGACTATGTTGAATCTCTCTGTGTTTGTATCTGTATGTTTATGGTTGCCTAGTACTTTATAACAATAATATCAATTTCAAATGTTTTATGTTTATGTTTTCCTAATTCTTTTCCAAGTGCGACAAACGTTCAAAATGAAAAAAAAACACATTTTCAGTTTTTCCAATTTTTTTTTACCGAGAACCTTTGCTTGCTTACGCTGAGCAACTCACCAAAGTTTCATCACAATCGGATGAACGGTATGACAGCGCATAATTTTTTTGTTTTTTTTTTATGAAAAACGACCAAATTTAGTTTTTTTATATATGACTAGCTGCGCCCCGCGGTTTAACCCGCGTTAATTTTGGAACCGCGGCAATCCCGGGATAAAAAGTAGCCTATATGTCCAGGGTGTCAGCTACCTCTATACCAAATTTCAGCAAAATTGGTCCAGCCGTTTGAACGTAAAGAAGTAACAAACACACTCACTAACTCTCTTGCCTTTATAATATTACTAGCCGTGTCCCGCTGCTTCGCCCGCTATTTTCAAGTTAAGTAGCCTATGTGTTAATCCTAGGTATAAGCTATGTACATTCCAAATTTCGTCCAAATCCGTTCAGCCGTTAAATCGTGAAGAGGGAACAAACATTCTTACATACAAACTTTCGGATTTAAAATATTAGTAGGATTCTGAGGATACTATTTACTAGAATTACTTACATTTTCCGTTTTCTGGATTAAGTTCTTCAACATGTGAGTTTGTTTTGTTGACATCATTCAGCACATCACTAGTTACATTCAGTTTGAGGTACACACGGATGTAAACGATTGTTACGGAATTCTTGCTTATCTTACAATCAATATGCGCATCATCGTAATCTGACGTCAGAGTGATATTCATTTTAGCTTGATCTAGGTTTCCTTTTGATAAAATTGTTTTATTGTCTAAAACAATACAATAATTTGAGTATAAAAATTATGGTAAGTATTATTCATTATTAATTTCTAAACACGTTTCGGACATATTAATTCCGATGCCCTTTTTTATATATTTATCATGCCATTTATATACATACAGTCCAGTCTAATTAGCGAAACGTTGTATGTTTTTTTTTTTTTTGGCAGGCTAGTGTTTGACCACTGTCTTACCTGATGGTAAGTGACGATGTGATCGAAGCTGGTAAACACACTAGACCTGGAATACAAAGGCTCTCAAGGATGAATGCCGGAACACCGTATTTGGCTTGGCGGCAGACTTTCAACTTGATGGTGGTAAGCTACTTTGGTAGCAAGCCAGGCGAGCAACTCACAAAATGCTCTACCACCTCTCAAATGTCACCTGATTAGCACCACCGGGGACCACGTGTAGGGAGTCAGACTTAAGGGGTATCCTCTTACGGACGTGGGTGACTCAGGTGTGGAAATTGCATGAAGTTATAACCAGTTGATATTTTTTTCTTATTGTATAGTGTCTCCACGAACGGATAAGGACGTAATGCCGCATACAAAACTGGTGAAGCACCTAGGTCTTACAAATTTAACTTTTCACAACGCGAGCTACGCGCACACGAAACGGCGCCAATACAAAAATTAAAACTATCGTGAGTATTACACATAATTAATGTTGTGTACGGCTTGAAACACGTCTAAATTTCGACTTACTTTGTAGTCGACTAGTTTCGGACAAATTTGTTGTCCTTCACGTCCCTCCCTCCCTCCTCCTCCTCCTCGCTCCCTCACGTCGCCAGTCACGCGCCGAGGCTCGAGCCGCTCGCCTCTGCGTATCGCGCGTCTGACTCATCCTGATGAAGGACAACAAATTTGTCCGAAACTAGTCGACTACAAAGTAAGTCGAAATTTAGACGTGTTTCAAGGCGCCAATACACCTATCTAAATATTTAGTTGTCTAAAATGTCTGTGACAGTTTACAAGGAGATGCACACACGCACATTTGCATGCTTCACCTGTGATTGAATGAGACTACTTCTATATTTCTTTTAAATCCGGGTGTTACTTATGTCTATTATACTAGTCGTTCGCGCCGAACTGAGATCTCGCGCCTACATTTTGCCTCATAGAGAAAAACTTTTGAGGTTACTTGCTTGTAACTATTTTTCTATATAATAATTGTTTGATTTATGTATTTGTTGTTCAAGTACAGGATATTATACGTAATTTTCAGCGTTCAGTGTGAAGCCGTTTTTGAGATAGACCCCGGGACAAAGCAGTGATTTTGGTGGCCTACCAAATCGTTACTTTCCAACATAGTTTTTTTTAAACCCAATTTCGTACTTTACTGGTCGGGCCCTTTTCAACGATACCCAACAAGGGTAGATAAAAAATATATTGCTTCCCACTTACAATGTATGTTTTTTTACCCTTCATATTTTCATTTACATCATTTTAAATGTTATATCTGGCTTGGGCCGTAGATTTACATATTGTATGAGAATTTGAAGTCATTTGCTTATATAGTTTAGACGCTACATGCCTCTGACAGACGGACGGATGGACGGACAAAGTGCTCAATGACCTAAGTCAACTTAAAGATCTTGCTTCGCTCGATGAATTATGTCCTAGCTTATGACTGTAACTTTAGTAAAAGCGTGTACATTACCTTTATTAATTAATGATACATTGACGTAATTGTTTTTAACATCTTTGTTAATAGGCTTGCAGCTAATATCAACCAATTCACCTTCGTAGAAATAATGATATCCTACAGTGTCAAACTCTTCTTGTTTGGTAACAGTTTCTGTTCGTACCGTACTTCCGTTTATTTTTAGAGTCCCATAATCTGAAACATATATAGATAAACAAAGAACAATATATTAATCAAGTACAGAATACGAATGTATCCGCTTTAAATGTGTAGCCATCTTTAAAGATGGCTACACATTTAAAGCGGATACATTACATCTATCTTAAGATAGACCCCGGGACAAAATGGATCTAAAAACAGTACCTTACTTTGGTGGACTACCAAATTGTTATTTACCTACATAGGTAGTTTTTTTTAAATAATTAAACGCAAGCAAAGCTTAAAAACCCGACTTCATCGCTTTATCTTCGGAACCTTGATCAGATTTGATGTATTAAACACGCATTATTGACGATAACTCAAAATCTTGATCAAATTTCAATGTGGCCACATGAAAAGTATCAGCTTTCAAATAAAAATATAATCATCAAAATCGGCTCACAAAGAAAGAAGTTATGAGGTAACTTTTGAAGTCGGTTAAAAACGAGAACATCGTCAATGTAGTCCACAGATACGCATTATTGACCATATTTCAAGAACTACCAATCAGATCTTGATCTAATTTAAATGGGACCAATGGGAAACCAACAGCTTTCAAACAAAAAAAAAAATCAATAGCGGTTCACGTGGAAAGTAGTTATGAGGAACACACATAAAACAATACAGTAAAATATAGTACCACCTCCTTTTTTGTGAAGTCGATAGATTTTTTTAAATGAAAATGGTATTACTTGCTATAACTTTTTTCTTATATATTATTAATTCTTATCCTAATAAATATGACAGTATTCTTGGGCATTGTATGTATATTATATATGTCTCTGACAGTATATAATTTTATTGAATACTTTTGAAGATATCAAAGGTTAAAGAAACTAAAAAAATAATTCCGGACCGGAATCGCTCGGCCTTTCAGGAGCACCATTTTTAACCACAGTCAATTATCCCTCCTTATACTTTTGCGCTTAGAGGTGTATATTGCCTAATGCATATGCCTATGCATGCCTACATCATGGCTATAGCTGGGCACCGTTAATCAAATAGTTAATTTCGTTAATCGTTAATCCGCTACAAGAAAAGTTAGCTTCGTTAAACGTTAAAGCGTTACATTTCGTAAGAATTAACGCAAGTTAACGTTAATCGTTAATCCGTTAATATGTGTAAAATTGCATCAATATATCGTTGCGTTAGTGAATTTATAAAACCTGTTGGTTTAATTTCTGGAAGTTAACAGATTACGAATAAAACAAAATACTTGTATACTTCATATGTGTAATTTAATCGTCGGGCATAAGGTGCATATTCCCCTTCATGAACATTAACATGTTGAAGTTCTCGTCTGAAAGCGAGGCTCGTTTTGGTGTTAAAATGTCTTTAACCGTGGAAAAAAGACGTTAGCATAGCAGTATTGTATTTAATGAATAGATTTATGAATATCTAATCCCCGAGGAATGCAGCATCGTTGAACGAGTCTTTTGATTTCATGTCCAGCCACATTTTAACGAGATTTTGCGCTTTACTCTTTAAAGATTTGGTTTTTCTATAGACTGAGTGACAGAATTGAAAAAGTCTTCCTCGTCATCATCGTTGTTACTCGCATTGCTCCCTCCGCCACTTAAACTATCTCTGGCATTCGAATTTTCCGCTGCTTCTTGTCGTAAGGCATCTTCTACCTTTTTTTCCATGCACTTTTTTACTGCATCTACTCTACTGCTGTCATGCATGCTGTGCCAGTGCCGTGTGGTAACTATTAACGATTAACGGACTTCTGCATATTAACGGAAGTTAATGTGTCCGTTAACATTTTTAAAAGTTAACTTAAAAGTTAATCCGTTAATCAAAATGTTAACTTCGTTAATTAACGATTAACGGATTAACGAGTTAATGCCCAGATATGATCATGGCGGTAACGCAAGTTCACGCGAGCAATAGAGCTAAAAAAAATCAAAGATGGCCATCTTTGATTTTCTTAAGCTCTATGAAATTTTCGTGAAAACGCACCTCTAATAAAAAAAGAAAATAGTTGAAGAACCATTCATCTAGTAAATATGCGTATATGAATTAATTTTACAGTGTTTTGATATAAAATGGCGGAACGAAATGGTTACAAAAATACAAATTGATGTTATTTGCAAGAGATTTGATATTTTCCTTTATAATTATGTTTTTCATGAATATTCTAAGAAAAAGACAAAATTTATCGTATCACAGAGATTACGACGAATATTTTTATTTATCTAGTTTTATTATGAATGCCGAGTGTAAAAACGGTTACAAAACAAGCGTTTTAGATGAAATTCTGGCATAAAAATAATGTAATACCTTAATCAAAGGCAGTAACTTCAAATATTTTTTTAAACTCTATATTTCTAAATTACATCCGTGCGAAGCCGGGGCGCGTCTCTAGTAACATATATATTAACTTTATCATACCACCTGTATTTAGGCCCACTTTAGACGATATACCAGTTTTACCGTGAATGAGAAAACTCAATAGTAAAATTTGAAATTATTTATATCTGTAAGTAAACACATTATATTAGTAAACGTTACCTGGATCTCGTACATAAACATCAATATGAATATTACATTGTTTCTCAACCTTGGTTGACCAAATCATCCGATTCCAAACAGTTTTTATAAATACTTTGCACAGCCATAAACATGCGTTATCCATCGATGCTGTCAGCGTCTGTTTAGAAGAAAAGTGATGGTTTTAGCATTTATTTGTATAATTATACAATGTATAACAATAAGGTGTAGTAATACTCAAACCATATTGTCAGGGGATACTATCTGGACTATTTCTCCCGATAGTCTTAGTTTGGTATACGGGTACGCGACCCCGGCACCCCGAGCTATTACTGACTCATCCCAAGCCATCCGGGCCAGTAATGTCCTTTTTACCTTTATCCTTTTCTACTCATAGCACTCCTATCCCCTTTTCTCTTCCTCTACCTTCTCCCTCTTTCCTTTCACTCCGCCAATCCAAGGTCTACCGTGCCGATGGATGCGTGGCTAGGGGCGAGCCTAGTCGAGAACGGTCATATTGCCCTGGGACCGGGTGACCCCAGATCAAGGCTAGCTTTATCCTGGCATGCGGGGCTCTGTTAGGATGGACATTTTAAATCCCTTACTACTCGTGGGAACGCAATGGTTTTTTTTTCTAAAAATCGATATGGCGGCGATGTGGCACGCAACTCATCACGTCTCGTTCCTCGCGGGGGCGAAAAGCGGACCATGGAGAGCCGCTTTGCTACGTTGAACGTAAGAGGAGGTATGAGTGGGAAAATAGATGAAGTCTGTCAGATGATGGATGAAAGACGTATAGATGTGCTATGTGTGAATGAAACAAAGCGGAAAGGGTGTGACACCTCGGAGCATGGCCCATATACAGCGTACTGGTCTGGTGTTTCTACCAACAGCAGGGGCTGTCGGGGAGTCGGTGTCATACTCTCCGCAAGAATGGCTGAGTGTGTGAAAGAAGTAGAGAGTGTGAGCCCGAGACTCATCTGGATAAGGCTTAAAGTCGGACTAACTCGGCTATTTGTTCTAGGGGTGTATGCGCCGACGGATGTAGGCTCGAGGAAATGCCTAAAAGCCCAAAAAGAAATAGATGAGTTTTGGGAAAGTATGAGAGATACTCTGGAAAAATGTGGACAGAATGAACGTATACTTATGTTAGGGGATTTTAATGGATGGGTTGGTAGAAAGCGTGATGGATATGAACGAGTTCTCGGCATGTTTGGGGATGAACGGGTGAATGAAAATGGGAAGAGCCTGTTAGAGATATGTTTGGAAAGGAATCTGTTTGTGGCAAACTCAATGTTTGACCATAAAAAGATTCATATGTATACAAGGGAAGAGGGTGATAGTAGAAGCATGATTGATTTTATAATTGTGGACGAAAGATTGAAAAGGAAAGTTCTAGATGCTCGTGCATATCGCGGAGCCGGCATTGACACAGACCACCACTTGGTGTTAGTACGAATGAGTGGTCTCTTTAATCGGTGGCGGCATAGAGCACAAGAGCAGAAAAGCGATCTAGAACGAATAAAAGTGGAGAGACTGCAAGAAGAGGATGTAAGAGATGAATATGTGAAAGGTTTGAAAGAGAAATTTGAAAATCTGGACAAAGTGAACGAAATTGAATGTCTGTGGAATGCCATTAGAGATGGTGTGGTTGGCACGGCTGTCAAAGTATGTGGGATGATCAAAAGAAGAAAAGGAAAAATGAAGACAAATCTGTGGATGGATAAAAGCGTTAAGATAGCTGTGAGTGAAAAGAAGAAAGCATGGTTGGATTGGTTAGCTATGAAAGCTAACCAAAGGATACAGAAGGCGTCGGATGAAGATGTAAAGGAAGCAAGAAAAGAATACAAAAGAGTGAAAGGAGTTGTTAAGGAGATGATTAGAAAAAAGAAAGAAGAAAGTAAGGATGAGTTTGATAGGAGGCTTTCTGAAGATTTCCAGACTAATATTAAGTTTTTCTGGAAATCCATACGCACAGCTCGAGGAAAGTCGGCGACATCGGACCTGAGCAAAATCAGAAACCAGGATGGAAGTATTATTTTTGGTGAAGAATGTGTGTTGAAGAGATGGAAGGAATATTTTGAAAGTTTGTTTGAGAGAGACGAAGCACGGGTCGAAAGAATCCCTGTGCAAGTCAATGAATGTGAGGCTACTCATAGCGAGATTAGTATGGATGAAATTGTGAAAGCGATGAAAAATATGAAATCAGGTAAGGTTGCTGGGTATGACAGAGTATCGGTCGAGATGCTGAAGGCTGGGCGAGGCGTTGTTGCGAGTCTGCTGTACCGCCTTTTCAACCTTTGTTGGATGAATGGCCAAGTCCCAAGAGATTGGGGCAAGGCTGTGATTGTGCCACTTTATAAGGGGAAAGGGTCACAGCAGGACTGCAAAAGCTACCGCGGGATAAGTCTTCTCAGTGTCGTCGGCAAATTGTATGCTAAGGTGCTGATTGAAAGAGTGATGCATGATACTGATGAAAAAATCTGGGATGTACAAGCGGGATTTAGAAAGGGGATGGCATGTACGGATCAGGTCTTTTCCTTACGGTGCATAGCTGAAAAGTTTTTGGCCAAAAACCAAAAAGTCTATTGCGCATTCGTGGACTTGGAAAAGGCCTATGATAGAGTGGTGAGGCATGAGTTGTGGTCGGCATTATCTGTGTATGGGGTGAACGATCGCCTGATCCAAGCGTTGAAATCTCTCTACGAGGATTCCAGCGCTTGTGTCAGAATAAACGGGGCGTACACTGAATGGTTTCGCATCGAAAAGGGTGTGAGACAGGGATGTGTAGCGTCTCCTTGGCTGTTTAACCTATTCATGGATAACTGCTTGAATGATCTGAAAGAGAGTATGTATGGACTGAGAATGAACGAGTTACTCATCAAATGTCTTCTTTACGCCGATGACCAAGTAATACTTGCGTCATCTGCCCATGACTTGCAGGAGATGGTAACAATTATGAATGTATCTTTGGAAAGGAAAGGAATGAAAGTAAATGTAAGCAAGACAAAAATAATGGTTTTTGAAAGGGAAGACTGTATGACTGAATGTAGTATTTTGATAGGCAGAGAAAAAGTAGAACAGGTGAAAGAGTTTGTATATCTGGGTTCTAAGTTTTCGAGAGATGGAAAGTGTGAAAGTGATATTGAAAGAAGGGTTAATGCAGGAAACATGGTGAATGGTGCTTTGCACGCCTTTATGAGTAGCCAGAAGGTATCGGAAAGGGCGCGACTGGCTGTGCATAGAGGGGTGTTGGTGCCAACACTTATGTACGGTAGTGAAAGTTGGGTATGGCAAAAGAAGCATGAGAGTAGAATAAATGCAGTAGAAATGAGAGCATTGAGAAGTATGATTGGTGTGAAATTGAGTGACAGGGTGAGGAATAGTTGTATCAGAGAACGCTGTGGTATAAAAGAAGATGTAGTGACTAAAATTGAGAAGGGTATGCTTAGGTGGTTTGGACATGTGGAAAGGATGAATGAAAGTAGATTAACGAAAGAGATTTATAAGGCAGATGTGAATGGAACTGTTGGAAGGGGAAGGCCGAGACGAACGATTCTTGATCAAATTCAAGACGTTTTAAGTAAAGGTCTGGTCAAGAGTACCCTAAACCGACGCGCTTGTATGAAAGGATTGATAAAAATAGACGAAGCGAGAGAAGTATGTCAGGATCGTAGCAAGTGGAGAGATGTGGTCTCTGCCTACCCCTACGGGAAAGAGGCGTGATTTATATTTATATGTATGTATGTAATACTCAAACCACGATCTAGCTACATGTATGGAGCCTAACAGAAACTCCTGAATCTAAAAGAAGTTTCTAAAAAATTATGTCATTTGCAACCCTATTTCGTCAGCTACCGATCCACATAGTCTTTGGACCTAGACGTCTGACAGTATAGGCATAGTAGAAATATATAAGTTGTCTTCATAGAGTGGTACCAAACGCGGCTTGTATCAGTGCACGGCCGTACGCACGTGCCTCAGCACGCACACTATGATAACAAACAGACCGGCGAAGCCAACACGAGCCGTGGCCGCCACCGCGCTCGTCGGTGAAATTATTTATTAGAATGAGGATATATTTTACTTTAACTTCGAATAATAAAGTATTCAAAACTTGCCGTATCCGAAGGAAATATTTTTCAGTATCAATTTTGTGACTTTTAAAAATAAACATATTGTCAATACATTAACTATACCTTAGTCTTCTTGTACACGTCGCAGAAAAACGACGAAACTGTGATTCGATTTCGTGAATTCGCTACATTCAGTATAGTGGACTATTTTGTGAAATTACGTACTGATGCTAATTTTTAATAAGAAGACGTAATTAGTGGCAGGGCGAAGTCATATATATAAGTCATATACCTAGTTAAAGTGTAACCTACTTTACGTGTTTATTCAATTTATGTAGGTTTTTAAAGTGAAAACTTCTATAGGCGCGTTGAGCACTTTTTGGGTGAACAAAAATCATGGAACTTGCGTCATCGTCAATAATTTGTTGAGCTCTACGCGCGATACATACTTCTCACGATCGGGGATCAACTTATAATAGTTTTATGTATACTGTGTGGTATTTATGTATACTGTGTATATATACATTATATATAGTTTTCACTTCTATCGGCAGTCCTCAAAGACTGCCCCGCATGTGTTTTTTTGTAATATAAGTAAAACATTGATCTTTTACCAGTACGTAGACAAGTACATGCTGCGAACATTGATTTATTGCAGCCTACTTAGCTATGATAGTTTTCCTTTTAACTTTTTTGTATACTACTACCGTGATTTCTTTTCATATATGCAAACATTTTTTTTTCAAGATTTTGTTTTGACTCTGTTGGCGTGGCTAATATGTATATTTATGCCAAATTACTGCTTTCATGCAAATGAAATCGTATCTATTTTACTAACACATTTTATACTATATTATTTTACCTAACTTGTTGGTTTGTTAAAATATACATTTTACATATAGGTACACCTTTAAAAGTTGGAGATAGTGACAACCCTGCGTATTCGGCTAGAGTAGGCATTTGAATCTCCTACGGGCCTCGAGTTATCTTACTGATATATTTCTACTATGGTATAGGCCATATTAAAGGTTAAAGTCACGGGCCACAGATGTAACCGTAGGGTTGTCAAAGATATTAGAAAAATACAATGTCTAATTTTTGTATGGAAAAATGTATCTGCGATTTCGACTTTCATTCTCTGGCAGACGATTCCTGGTACGATACACATACACACTACAAAGGATTACTACAAATTTTTGTTACAAGTTGTATACATAATATAATAATAAATATCTGTGCCGTATTATAGGGGGCTGAGTCACCCACGTCCGTAGGAGGATACCCCCTTAAGTCTGACTCCCTACACGTGGTCCCCAGGTGGTGACAGACAGAGGGACGGACAAAGTGAACCATCCAAGTTAACTTAGGGATATCTCTCATCAATTACTTTAATATTTATATTATGTATCGTAACGCTATTGGATTAACGAAATAAATAAAAAAATATAGGTATATACCCTTACCTTGTTAACAACGTGGTATTTCTCAAAGGACCCCAATATACTCCCAATATCAACGTATTTAGTTGAACAGATTTGACAACTGAAATATTTGTGATTTCAAGTAAGTTGTTGTTATTTAGTACACTTATTTTTAATTCAAACCCTCACTCACACACAAACTACAATAAAATATGCTAAGTATACAAAGCGTAAATTTAAGTTATGAACAAACATAAAAATATGCAAAACAATAATGTTCTCATGGATGGAATACGTAACTGAGATAAAGTACTAGGCAAACATAAACATAAATTTCTTGAATACGATTGAGAAATGCGACATGTAGAAGGTTCAACCAGAAATCATTCATCTCATTGGCGATAGTAAGCTAGTAGAGTCAAAACTGCAAAGTCTTGGTCACCGACGTAAGGTAGCAAGCCTATCGGTATTCTATCGCCTACATTTTGGAGAGTGTGCTCAGGAATTACATGATATAATTCCTCCATGCCCTTTTTACCATCAAACAACAAGACAAACTGTCAAACGTCATCCATTTATGGTTGACATACCTCCAGTTCGCTCGAAGCGTTTTGCTTCTACGTTCATCATCCGTACAGCGAAGGAGTGGAACTCATTGCCTGCGTCTTTGTTCCCTGAACAATATAATCTGGGTGTCTTCAAGTCTAGAGTGAATAGGTACCTTCTAGGCAAGTATGTTCCATCTTTAGCCGCATCGTCACTTTCCATCAGGTGAGATAGCGGTCAAATGCTTGCCTATCTAGTATATAAAAAAAAAAAAAAAATCTGGACCAACGAAAGTAATTTTACTCAAGCTGAACGGGGACGCTTCACTCGCGCTTCGGTCTCGCTCAGTCAATGAAGTCAAATATCTTTCACATCCACACAAGACCATGTTTGTTTGCGACATATAAGATATGATGTTACGTTAAGTTTTTTGTTATTTAGGTCTGATATTAGTTGGTGTATATATAATATAAAAGCTTAAATAAATCCTACATCACCGCTTTATCTTCGGAACCTTTGATCAGATTAAATTAATTAAATATGCATTATTGAGGATAACTAAAAAAATACTGGTCAGGTCTTGAAATGAGACCACATAGGAAGCTCAATTTAAAAATAATCATCAAAATCGGTTCAACAAGATAGAAGTTATGAGGTAACAAAAAATAATTAAACGCAAACAAAGCTTAAAAAATACCGACTTCACCGCTTTATCTTCGGAACCTTGATCGGATTTAAGGTATTAAACACGCATTATTGACTATAATTCAAAAACTAGAGATCAGATCTTGATCAAATTTCAATGGGACCAAATGAAAAGACCAGCTTTAAAAAAAAAACATCAAAATAGGCTTACAACGAAAGAAGTTATAAGGTAACTTTTGAGGTCGGTTAAACGAGAACATCGTCAAAATATAAAAAAAATAGACATTATTGACGATATTTCAAGAACTACTGATCAGATATTGATCAAATTTAAATGGGACCAATTAGAAAGCAACATCTCTCAAACTAAAAACAGTCTCACGTGGAGAGAAGATATGAGGTAACACAAATAAAAAATATATATATTTTCTCGACTTGAGTACCTCCTCCTTTTTTGGGAAGTCGGTAAAAATACAGTCGAATTGAGTGATGTCGATTATTAATAAGCTTATGAAAGGATTTCTTCTTTAAAATAAAGTTTTTCATAATGCCGCAAAGTCTTGCAAGATGGCTTCACAGCAGGTTCAAGTCAGTAAGTCAGTCAGTGAATCAGTATGTCAGAACAAAGATTCTTATAGCATTAGATTTATATATTTTTACATATACATACATATGTGCCGAATAATAACTCTCTACCGGCGGTAACCAATAATTGTGTTATTACCTGATTTTAATTTCATCGATTTTTTTTAACTTGATTTTTTTGACTACGGAAAATCGAAACTTTTCACCCTTAATGTATTTAAAAGAGTCTGAGACTTCACACTTTGGTTTCCCATACGAATAAAATATTTTTATTGTAATTTCTTGCAAAGCACCTGTAAAAAAATATATGATTCATTTTAACAATAATATAAAACTAGTCGTTCGCCACAAACTGTGATCTCGCGCCTTAGATTAACTGCTACTAATAAAGTGTTTTTCTTCATAACATTTTAATTTATGTATTTTTTCAATTAGTCTTCTGGAAGTCCATAAGGGCTGCTAGAGGAAAAATAACGACCTCGCAACTAGAAAAAGTCAGAAACCATGATGAAAGTATTGTGATAGGAAAGGTATGCATGCTTAAGAGATGGAAAGAATATTTTGAGAGTTTATTTGAAAAAGAGGAGACTAGCGTCTTGCCCGTTGATATGAATAAAGATGGGGATAAAAGTGATATTAATCTGAAAGAAAATGTGGAAGCGATGTATATGCGAGTATGATAGGATTTCGGCCGAGATGCTGAAGGATGGTCGCGGTGTGGTAGCTAGACAGCTGTACTGCCTTTTCAACTTATGTTGGAGGAGTGGCCGAGCACCAAAAGACTGATGCAAAGTCGTCATAGTACCGCTATATAAAGGAAAAGGGTCGCAGCAGAAGTGCAAGAACTACCGGGGTATTAGCTTACTCAGTGTCGTCGGACAATTGTATGCAAATTATTGTATCAGTTTTATTCATCAATACAAGCAGGATTAAGGAGAGGAAGACGATGTATGAGTTATCATACGACCTCTTCCTTTCCTAAATGTTCTCAGGACTTTTCCTTACGCAGAATAACCGAAAATATGTTAACTAAAAGTCAAAAGGTTTATTGCGCTTTTGTTGACTTGTAAAAGGCCTATGACAGAGTGGTGAGAAATGAATTGTGGTCGACGTTGTCTATGTATGGTGCGAGCGGCATTTTGATACAAGCACTAAAATCGCTCTACGAAGGTTCCAGTGCTTGTGTTAGAATCAACGAGGCTTACACAGAGTGGTTTAACATCGATAAAGGTGTTAGACAGGGAAGTGTAGATTCTCCAGGGCTGTTCAACCTATTCTTGGACAATTGCTTGAAAGATTTTAAAGAGAGTGCGCATGGGTTAAAAATGACTGACTTGACCATCAAATGCTAACTTTACGCCGCTAATCAGGTCATTTCGGCTTTAACAGAGGAGGAGTTGCAGTTGATGGTCGATATTATTCATGGTGCCTTAAAAAGCAAAGGAATGGAAATGAATGTGAGTAAGACGTAAGTAAAGATTTTTGAAAGAGAAGAAAGTATGAAAGTTAGCGCCGTTATAATTGAAGGTGAAAGGGTGGAACAAGTGAAAGAGTTTGTGTGCTTGGGGTCAAAGTTTACAAGAGACGGCAAATATGACAGTGATATTGAACGAAGTGTGTTGGCAGGGAACCGAGTAAATGGGGCCCTACATACCTTTAAGAACAGTCAGAAAGTGTCTAAAAAGGCAAGACTGGCTGTCAATAGAGGGGTGCTGGTGCCAACTTATGTATGGTAGCGAGTGTTGGGTTTGGCAGAAAAAGCATGAAAGTAAGATAAATGCTTTGTTGTTGCTAGTAAACTAGTAAAGTTGTTCCCCTTGGCTTCGTCTGCGTAAATTTTCGTAATATCATCAAATTCCGTTACAAAATGTAAGAGAAAATTATATTTTTTATGTAATTTCTTCCGATATTTTAATAGTTATTCTGATATCCTGGGCGGAGTTAAATCCAACAAATCAAAGATCACCAAAATCGGTCCACCCGTTCTCGGTATAAGTGTCTAAATAGACTATGCCGAAGAAACGCGGCCGAAGTTCCGCGGCTGATTTTACGTTCCGAGCTATTCGGCACTAGCCGAATATATCAATGACAGGCCATAAGTGTAGAAATTGCGCGACTCAAATTCACACAAAGAGTCTAAACGGACTATGCGAAAAAAAACAAACAAAACAAACCCGGTTTTGTTTTACATACATTTATATAGATTTTGAGAAAATGCACCTCGTAATGATTAAACGCAAGCAAAGCTTTAAAAAATACCGACTCACAGCTTTATCTTCGGAACTTTGATCATATTAGATGTATTAAACAAGCATTATTGACGATATTTCAAGAACTACTGATCAGATGATGATCAAATTTTAATGGGACCAATTCGAAAACAAAATCTTTCAAACAACAAAAAAATTCAAAGTCGGTTCACGTGGAAAGAAGATATAAGGTAACACACATTAAAAAAAATGCAGTCGACTTGAGTACCTCCTCTTTTTTTGTGAAGTCAGTAGAAAAAAACAATACAAGCCGATGGAACTATCATATAGTAAATTAATTAAAAAACTGTTTTGATATAAATTACGAATGAAATGGTTTCGAAACAAAAACATATTTGGTTTATTTCCCTTATAAACATAAACGCTTTCACACTAACACTAAGTTCGATGACTTGTGTCGTGGGTGCCGGAAACACTCACATCACACACATAATCACAATCAGCCGGGAATCGAACCTGATACCCCTGCTTAGAAGGCGAACGCTACCCAACTAAGCCAACGAGTAGTTATTTTTAAATGTTATGAATATTCTAAGAATGAATAATATCTTATATGATAGAGATTGTAAAGCATATTTTAATTCATCACGCTTTTGAAAAGTAAAGTTACGAATTTTAAATGATTTCTGATGATTCCAATTCATAATCGTTTATTCACATAGGTCCTAAAGAGGCATTCATGAAAGTTTATGACTCTACTGCCAGATTCGCAAAATTACAGCCATCTCGAGAAGAACCTGACTCGGCGGCGAATTTTCATTCTATTTTTAAACATTGATAAACGACTTATACCTGAATTATATTAACCTAGGTAAAAATAAATATATCTAGGTATAGAATTTTTTGAACTTTCGCGAACTTCAATCATGTTTATTTGAGAAAACCGGGTCTTTTCGCGGTTTTATTTTCAAAATAGCATTATTTTGAAACAAAACGGCTATAAAGTCAAAAACCAACAAGCGAGGCGCATTTATCGACGACGAATTGACTACGATGTCAGTAGACAGCCGGTGTTTTTACAATATGTTAAAGGGATAACGGATAAAATTGGTACAGCATTAAGAAAATATTGCATAAAAACTGTATACACTCCTCTATGTAAAGTGGGGCAGAAAATAAGGACGGCAAAAGATGTGATCCCTTTCCAAACACCAGGCGTCTACAAAATTTATTGCAGCTGCGGTAGTTCCTACATCGGACAAACAAAGCGAACAATCACGGAACGGGTCAAAGAATATATTGCAGCTGTGAAAAATCGCCAAACAAGTAAATCTGCGATCGCTGAACACATTATTATATTGGAATCAGGACCAAACCACTGGATCGAACTACACGACCCGAAAATCATCTGCACCGAACGACATTACTATCAGAGGCTAGTTCGGGAGGCTGTCGAAATTAAAAAATATCCGAATTTCAATCGTGAAGATGGTTTTAAGTTGTCGTCATCTTGGAATCCGGTTCTGATAAAGTGATCGCGACGCGATTTATCGTCGAACGTATCCGAGGATATTGTTAGTGTTGTGTGTCGGTCCAGGGACTTAGAAAAACAAGTGCGGGTAGTTGTAAATACTGCTCGCTAATCAAGACGATGACACCCGCCGCCTCAGTCTCTCGTGACCACGGCCGGTGCAACCCTGCCGAAACGTCGAGGTTAGTCAAAATAATGCTATTTTGAAAATAAAAGCGCGAAAAGACCCGGTTTTCTCACATAAACATGATATCTAGGTATATTATGTAGCTGGCAAAAAGTGCTTGTGCGGTTTGCCTCCATGCATTCTTGTTATTAATGTAGTCATTCATTTAATAATAAGTTTTCGTAATTAATGTTTATTTTAATACTGACTGGCCGCGCCCCACGGTTTTACCCGAGTGGGTCACGGACCCACGGAAATTCCGGGATAAAAAGTAGCCTGTGTTAATCCATGGTATCAGCTACCTCTATACCAAATTTCATCAAAATTGGTCCAGCCATTTAAGCATGAAAAAGCAACAAACGTACGAAGACACTCACAAACTTTTGCCTTTTCTTTATATAAGTCTGATTTAATCTTACCCAGTGGCATTCAGTTACAATTTTAGGAAATGTATTGTAAAATCTAACCCTATTTGCTATAAAAGATTTATTCATTTTGTTTAATCTAAATGCTTATGACCCCTTAATTCAGGGCTGGCTTCACCCCTGGGAAGGAAGGGAAGTGTTAGGCATTTTCCCCACCACAAAAAAAAGTGCTGGATTGAAGTCGCCGAAGTGTACTTCGTGGTGGTGAGGAGGTTTCGAGTGGGTTCGAGCCCCACATACATTCCCCCCCCCCAAAAAGGGCTGAATTGAAGTATTTTATAGATAGAAAAGTTTTACGTCACCTGATCCAAAGGAATAATACACTAAACAGAAAAATACCAACATAGGGCGCCACATAATTTAAATTTACATTAAAGCAATGGATACGATTGGTCAAGAATATTCTTCCACTAATTGTTTCAAAATACTTAATTATTAATTAAATGGGACAGTCATCGCGCAGTATCGTTTAGGTTTAGCTGTAATTTTGCCTTATAAGGTTTACAAGTTGCGGTTAGGGTGACCAAGCTACTGTCCAGCTAGGTTTAAAATCAAGGACGGAGCGTTTTGCCTCCACATTCATCATGCGAACTGCAAAAGAATGGAATTCCCTACTTGAGTCTGTGTTTCCTGATAAATACTCAATTGGAAAAATTTTACTGTATTTCGGATTGAACGGCAATGTTTCCAGGGAAATTACAGGGCATATTGAGATTTAACGTCTTATATCTCGAGCGCAGTGCCTTGCCGCACAGAATTTTTACCTCGGTCACAGACGTATGGTCGCAAGTCTATCGGTATTCTATCGTTTGCATTTTGAAGAGTTTGCGCAGGAATTACATGAGTTAATTCCACCATGCCCAATTTACCATCTAACAACCAGACAAACAGTCAAACGTCATCCATTTATGGTTGACATACCTCCAGTTCACTCGAAGCGTTTTGCTTCTACGTTCATCATCCGTACAGCGAAGGAGTGGAATTCATTGCCTGCGTCATTGTTCCCCAAGGGGTATAATCTGGGAGTCTTCAAGTCAAGAGTGAATAGGTATCTTCTAAGCAAGGATGTCACATCTTCGGACGCATCGTCACTTCCCATCAGGTGAGATAGAAGTCAAATGCTTGCCTATTAAGCACAAAAAAAAACCTACTTATATCAATTTCGCAACTCCAGGTGGCTCTGAACATGCTCGAAACATAGGTCGACAATTTCGACAAATATCGTGAGTGATAGCCGAATTTAATAATAAAATAAAAAATAGTTTAAAAATACTAAAAACACGCTTTATATAGAAAACCAAACCAAAAAATAGAAAACATTTTTTTTTTTTTTTATTAAGAATGGTGTAAAAATGTTTAATAAATATACATTAATAGTAGTGTAAATAAGAAAAAAATATTTTACTTTAAAAAAAGCATGGGGTGCTTTTTAAAATATTATCCAAATGATAATCCGTCTTCTCATATCTGTCAATGAAATATTTATAACTATTGACACCATGCACCCCACGCCTTTTTTTTTATATAATATTTTTTTCTAATTTACACTATTATTAATTTATATTTATTAAAATATTTTACACTATTCTTAATTCAAATTTATTTTTTAATTCTTAGTTTGGTTTTCTATAGAAAGCGTGTTTTTTAGTTTTTTTAAAACTATTATTTATTTTATACTTTTTTTTTGCAAATGAGTGTATTGTTATCGTTCCTCGATAAATCTACAAAGTTCGAATGAAATCTGACCGTTTAAAATGGGTCAAAATCGCGCCCAAAGGAGTCGGTTACAAACATACAAACATAAAAGTGAAGCTAATATAAAGCGTGTGAAAATATAATGTCTCATGAAAACTTTAATTGTAAAATGAACTGTAAAAGCAAGCGCGACGTTTACCATCAACCAACCGAATTGCTCGTCTCGTCTCTCAATAAAAAAAAAAAAATATATTTTCATATATTTTCATCAAAAAATTGCTAAAGGTCATGGTCACCCTATTCTCGTTCACTTGGGGAAAATAGCAAAGGTTACATGACTAATGAGGTAAACACATGTTCAATCAATAAATTCCAATCACATCCAAAACGATGGTGTATACAGTGTCTATAAAAATGAATAAAATTGTAATATTAGAAACTCTATGTGTTGTATTGTGCTTTACATATTGTCAATGTTCAGGTATGTACATATACAATTTAAATGCCCATTGGCGTAGTTGCCGCCTTCTAAACAGCGGGCATTGGGTTCGATCCCGGTGTAAATACAATTTTCCCGAAGGGAATTTCGTTTCTGGTTCTGGGTGTTCGTGTGTGATGTGGACGGATACACATACCCGCGTCTTTGTTCCCTGAACAGTATAATCTGGGAGTCTTCAAGTCTAGAGTGAATAGGTATCTTCTAGGTAAGCATGCTTCATCTTCGGCCGCATCATCACTTTCCATCAGGTGAGATAGCGGCCAAATGCTTACCTATCTGACATAAAAAAAAAAAAAAAAACCGTCACCCACGACGCAAGTCATCGAACTTAGTGTTGAAAGTCTGCTGCCAAGCCAAATACGGTGTTCCGGCAGTTATCCTTGAGAGCCTGCGTATTCCAGTTCTAGTGTGTTTACCAGCTTCGATCACATCGTCACTTACCATCAGGTGAGATAGTGGTCAAACACTAGCCTGTCACAAATAAAAAAAAAAAAAAAATTTTTGGGGCTGTGAGTGTGAAAGCGTTTATGTTTTATGTTTATACTTGACACTGGATAAATGCACAAAGATTGCGGAGCTAAAATATTTAAAATGTACGCCCCCGCGTTCGCCCCTGGCCTCGCCTGTCGCCTCTACACCTACAAAAACTACCTAAACGAAAACCAGTTGATGATTAGTAGTTTCCTAAATGTTGTGAAATTAGGTCTTTTTACCCAACTGCGAAACTGCAGACTGACTGAAGACTGCGCAAAAGACCAAACCAACCTGTAACAAAAAGGTGTAGTAATACTTGGTGGTGTGTATGTGGATCGTGCCAGGAATCGTCTGCCTGAAAACGAAAGTCGAAATCGGACAAAATTTTTGCGTACAAAAATTTTAAATATATTTTCAAATACTTTTGACAACCCTACAGTTACATGTGCGGCAATCGGAGATACTTGTTCCGTACAAAAATTAAAAAAAAAATATTTGCCAACCCTACGATTACATCTGTGGCGCGTGACCTTGACCTTTGTTATGGCCACCACTGTCAAACGTCTAGCTCCAAAGGCTATGTGGTGTAGAACCATAGTAGAAATATATAAGTAAGTTGTCTTTACAGAGTGGTACCAAACGCGGCTTGTTTGTGTGCACGGCCGTACGCACGTGCCTCAGCACGCTACTATGGTAGAACGGTAGCTGATGAAATAGGGTTGCAAATGACATATTTTTTTAGAAACTTTTATTCATCATAATTCAATGTTAATGGTGCTGCTGTGAATGCAGAAGTTCCTGTAAGACTCCATACATTTAGCTACTGTGACTTGAGTATTACTACACCTTTCTGTTACACATTGTATATGTGGCATTCTAGAGACCAAACGCGTGGACCGGCTTTGATGATTTTGACGTCAATCGATTAGTATTAATTGTGCGAGTGACACTACAGACATGACTGTTATCAACATTCTCAGACTCTAAAAAAGATAAAGTGTATAATATTTGGTTCAAATTCACTTTACGTTTATCATCAGTACAGCGAAGGAGTGGAACTCATTGCCCGATTCTTTGTTCCTCGGACGGTACAATCAGGATGTCTTCAAATCTAAAGCTAATAGGTATCTCCTAGGCAAGCATGTTACATCATCGACTGCATCTTCACTTTCTATGTATATTATATTACGATAATTCCTATAATAGAATTGCTAAAATTGTAATTGAATTACCGGTTCCCTATTGATTCGACTAATATCTTCGGCCCTAAAATTGAATCGCATAAAAATTTGCCTCCTAATATTAGTTACTACTAATCATCATTACATACAATATCACTGCCCCTAATATCACTTGTCATAATGTTAGTATTACTAATATTTAAAAGCAATAATCTTAAACGCCCTAACTATTGAGAAACATAAAGTTTTATGCCATAAATATGTCATATATTATAATAATGTCATAAGTTATAATTGCCCTAATATTATTCGACATATTGGTTATAACGAGGTTTCCGGATGTATGTACAGTTAAGTATACGTTTTTGATATATGTAAGTTTTATCTGCCTAGACTAGTAAACAGGGGCCAATTCGTTTTTAGCACTTCGCCGGCCGCTGCCGCGGCACGCTCGCTTCGCTCGCTCGGCTCGTGCGTTATGGTCACAAGCAACCTAACTAACCTAACCCTAATGACTTTGCCCTAGAATATATAGTAAATTCAAAAATATGAACAAGAAATAGTATGACTAGGAACAATAGGCGTTTTAACCATTATACACATGACATTTATTACAAGCAAATGATATGACAACATACAAGTATGGCTTTAAAAAAATATGCGCATCTAATATTATGACTACAAAATATTATGACAAGATATGAATGCAGAACAACTTAAGGACTAAAAATATTATGCGAATGAATAGGACACCTGAATTACCACTGGGACAGTTCAAATCTGTAATAAAACGGGCATTAATTAAGAAAGCTTATTATAAAACCACAGACTATATTAATGACAAGGATGCATGGAGGCAAACTGCACAAGCGCTTTCTAATGACTACATGATGTAGATATACCTAGGTTTATATAATTATGTATTAGAGTTAAGGAATGAATAAAAATGTTCTTATAATTTCAAAATAACACTTGATTTAAATTTTATTTTGTCTTGTTTCCTAATCTAATTTTTCAATGTTTAAACGACCTAGATAAGAAGTACTTAATAATATGTTCACTTTAGGAAGGAACTAATTACCAAGATACGGGTGTTACTCACACCCAGTTTGGTAACTAGGGCCGCAATTTGTAAAATGTACAATCATTCATAAAATAAACAAATTTTACTTTTACTTTAAAATGATTAAAAAAAAATAATGAAAAAATGCGCCGCCGACTTTCTTGCCAGGTTCTTCTCGAAATGGCTGTAATTTTGCGAATCTGGCAGTAGAGTCATTATCTGTCATGAGTGCCTCTGTGATAGAGGCCCATTTGAATGAACGTTTATTGATTAACAGGTAAGGTAGGGGTGACATGCTTGCTTATTAAAAAAATACCTATTTGGGGGCTGAGTCACCCACGGCCGTAGGAGGATACCCCTTAAGTCTGACTCCCTACACGTGGTCCCCGGGTGGTGCTAATCAGGTGACATTTGAGAGGTGGTAGAGCATTTTGTGAGTTGCTCGCCTGGCTTGCTACCAAAGTAGCTTACCACCATCAAGTTGAAAGTCTGCCGCCAAGCCAAATACGGTGTTCCGGCAGTTATCCTTGAGAGCCTGCGTATTCCAGGTCTAGTGTGTTTACCAGCTTCGATCACATCGTCACTTACCATCAGGTGAGATAGTGGTCAAACACTAGCCTGTCACAAATAATAATTAAAAAAAAAAAACCTAAAAATATGTTAAGTTTTGTTCATATTTATGTACAAAACTTCATCTTATCTATCGTAACTTATCTACATACATAGGCTGAAAAATAGTCGCGTAGTCGGGTAAAAAGGTTCCACGTGGGATTCTGCTCTCCTGAAAATTTAATTCTAATTGTTACAGTTGACGCTGACGTAAACATATACATAAATGATGTTTATTATGGAAATAATGAAAATTACACTTACACTGACGGAGAGTTTATAGAAGTACATTGTTATTTAAGCAAATACAACAATAGAAGAAACAGTGCACTGAAGATGAGTTTTTATGCAAATGGTGAGTATTATAATTTACGGGTCACGGATTACGATATGTATTTCTCTTAAAGAATACAATTGGAGTTTATCCGCACAAGTAAAAAAATGGCGTTGTTGATTTTGTATAATTTTCCAAACCCTTCGAGTGTTAATGTGTAATAATGGTGGATTATTTACCGTTAATACATAGTAAACGTGCATAAGTGTAGACAAATCCTACAAAGTTGAAAAACGTTATTTCGGCCAAAATTCGCATTTTGCTTCGAAATGTGGTCAAAGTATCCACAGAATATAGGCGAAAATACGAAATATAAGCGCTCCCTCCTCCCTAAAAACTTCGTGAGGTGAAAATACTGCTAATTTCGGAAATCTAATTTACGGAATTTTTATCTATCTATCTTGCGAAGTTCTTATCTATCTATCTTGTGCAGTTTTTATCTATCAATCTTACGGAGTTCTTATCTTTCTATATGACGAAGTTTTTACCTATTTATCTATCTATCTATCTTACTAAGTTTTTATCTATTTATCTATCTATCCATCTTACGCAGTATATACCTATCCATCTTACGAAGTTTTTATCTATCTATATATCTTACGAAGCTTTCATCTATCTATCTTATTAAGAATTTATCTATCTTACAAAGTTTTAAGCGAGGCGAGATTTTCGCTTTATGTTCCGTGGACACTAATGAGCGCGGACCGAAAATCTATGTTAAGCAACGTTTAAAAATAAAACATATATTTATGACAAAAAAAAAAAAATATTAATAATAAATTATTAATAATTATTAATAATTTAGATTTATTTAGCTTAAGAAAAAATTATAAATAAAGATAATAATAATTAATTAATTTAATTAATGTATATTTCAGGGGAAAATCTTGTTGAAACTTATCAAACTGGCAATCAGCGTACAAGTATGAAAATAAGACTAATTTCCGGCCTAGAAAAACCTCACATAAAATGCGAGAATCTCCATGGAAATGTATATAATGATGATATAATATTATACAATTTCTTTAATAATAATAGAGGTAAGTTGTGTATAAATAAACTATGGGCTATGTAAGCTTGCACCTCTCCACCGGCTTACACGGCCCCACACGTCTGGGGGGTGGCCTTGGTGAGCAAGGTAGCGCAGTGGCCCGGAGGAGTTTGCATCCGGGCCTACCGCCGGGGCAAGATAGTGACTGCTAGCGCGACCCTATCTTGCCCCACCTCGGCGAGGGACTGTTCACGGGGGGTTTTTAGTGGGTTCGATCCCCACATAGCCCTTTCCTTCATCCCTGGGAAGGAAAGGAAATGCGAGGCATATTCCTGCCTACATAAAAAATGGGCTCTATAAGCTGAAGCCCCCGCGTATTTTTCGATATGGCTGAAATACGTTTTTAACGTTTTCAACCCCAATATTTTATTTTATTTTTATTGGAAAACTAACAGCTAGGAACATGAAATAATAAATATCTATGAAACTAAGGCCAATTAAAAGTTTTTACTGTTAAGCTAACTAATTAGATTAAAAAAACACACATCTATATATATAAAAGAAAGTCGTGTTAGTTACTCTATTTATAACTCAAGAACGGCTGAACCGATTTGGCTGAAAATTGGTGGGGAGATAGCTTAGAACCAGGAGACGGACATAGGATACTTTTTAGGAACGCCACATGTTTTTTCTTTTTTTTTTTTAAATAGGTGTATAAAAATCATTTTCTCATACGTCACTCAGATTTGGTAAAGTACTAGGCAAACATAACAACGAAGGAGGTAATAATATAGTCACGTGGCATTGTATGCCGGGTATGGCTTCCTAAACATGCACATTCATTGACTGTTAGGCGGAACGAAGGTCGCCGGGACAGCTAATTAAATATAATTGTAAAATTAAGTATAGGTTTGTTAGTTAATAATAATTTAAAGTACGAATACAATACAATTTTTTTTTGAAACAAGAATACAATACAAATACAAGAAAGAATACAAGACAAAAATGTTAATGCTACAAAGTTTGTTGATAAATAATAATTATTTGAGGGTAGAAAAAAAGCGATCGTTGTAAATCCGCTTAAACTTAGACGCTGGGGTGGTAAAAATATCCAAATCTATTTCATTAGTGAGTTTGCTGTAACACCTACAAGCTCTAATTAGAAAACTATTTTGACGGTTATTGCATCTTGCTGAAGGAATATTTAATATATTAGGTTTGCGTGTGTACGCCGTGAGGGCTCTCAGCCCTAGCTCACCGAGAAGCTCCGGACAGTCAATAGTACCATTGGCTATATTTAAAAGAAAAGAAATATCAGCGGCCTCTCGTCTTGCATGTAAAGGGAGTAGGAGGATTTTTTTACATCAAGAGACATAGTTTAGCAAAAATGTTTTAGCGCGAAATTAGAGATAACGCATGAATCGCTTTCGAATACCCTCAATTCTGTTTATGTAGATTCCGTATACAGGGTTCCAGACTTGCGAAGCATACTCAAGGTGGCTACGAACGTATGTGCAATATAATATTTTAAAGGTTTTAATTAAAGAAAAATCAGAGGACATTCATAGTATGAATCCTAATGCTTTTGAGGCTTTATTGACAATCGTATTAACATGCTCATCGTATAGTAATTTTTTGTCAAATGTTACTCCTAAGTCTTTAATTGTAGATACGCGTGCAATTTGATAGTTTTTTATATAATAATTATTAATTATTGGGTTTGGCTTACGAGTGTCAGAACATACTTAACATTTAGACACATTTAGATCTAGTTTATTAGTCGTACAATAGCTTTGAAAACGGTATACATTTTGAAGTAAATAGGTATCATTTTTAGTTCTAATGGGGCATATAATTTTTATATCATTTGCATACAGAAGAATTTTGGAGTGGTGATAGCGAGACGAAATATCAAATACGAAAATAATAAACAAAAGTGGTCCGAGCAAGGATCCTTGCGGAATTCCTGAGGGGATATGCATAGCAGTTGAAGTGTAACCATTGAGTACAATAGTTTGACATCTATTTTGCACGTACGAAGAAAACCATCTAAATAAGTTCCCATGGATACCTATATGTTGGAGTTTACTTAATAATATGACGTGATCTATCCTATCAAAACATTTTGTGTAATCTGTGTACACAATGTCCAATTGAGCAGGTTCCGACATGTGTTTAGAAATGTATTCACTACAGAGTAATAGATTTGATGTAGTAGACCTACCCTTAAGAAACCCGTGCTGTTGATCACTTAACGAGTGCTTAAGTGAAGAATATAGCTGTCTATACACAATTTTTTCTAATATTTTAGCGAATATACACAATTTAGAGATAGGTCCATAATTTTCAATTGAGTCTTTGGGTCCTTTTTTGTGAATTTGGGGGTTATATATGCCGATTTCCACAAAGTGGGTACTACGCCTTCGTTTAATGACCGTTTGTAAATTTAAGTTAGAGGCACTGCTAGACTTACTGCACATTTATGAATAAATATTGGGGGTATGTCATCAGGTCCGGCTGATTTGTGTAGGTCTAGTGATTTAAAAAGTTTGAGTACTTCTGTCTCAACAACTTCGATAGATCCTATGTCCGTTCTAGTGTAAGGTAATTCCAAGTTATGAGTAGTGAGTACACTGTGAGAAGAGGAGGAAGGGTCAAGATAAGTAGAGTGAAAGTATTCACCAAACATGTTACATATTTCATCACCTTGATCCGAGGAGCTTTGACCAAACTTAAGTACCGAGGGGTAAGCATTTGACAGTTTTTTAGTTTTAATATAAGACCAAAAAGCTTTTGGGTTATTTTTAATATTATTTTCTATATTGCCAATGTAAGTTTTATACATTTCTTTCTCTAATAACCGCGCCCTTTCGTGTAGGGTATTATATGAGTCAAGATCATTTAGGTTTTTTATATTTTTTGTACTTCATACGGTATTTGTATTTTTCTTTTAATATTTTTATAAGAGGCGACTTATACCATGGTGGATATTTAGGTCTCGGTGTTACAATTTTAGAGGGAATGTAATCGGTGCGAAGATTTTTTAGAATAGTATAAAATGTATTGATAGCGTCATCGAGGCTTTTATGATGCATTTCATTGGACTAATCTACCTTATTTAGTTCCAATGTTATAGAATTGTAATCGCCGGCATGATTAAGGTATTATGTATATAATTTTGGTGTAGGTGTATGTGGGTGTAAAAAATCAACTGTGATACAGAGAGATTGGTGGTGACGGTCTTCAGGGACTAAGGGGCTACTAGAGTCTGAAACTGTAATGATGTCGTTAGAGTAAATCAAATCTAATATTCTATTGTTGGTATTTAATAATGAATTATATTGAGACATGTTACATAGAGTAAAAATATCGAATAGGTTGTACTGATATGCACCTTAAATATTATGGGGCTCAAATGAACAACTGTCGTTGATCTCCGCCATTTCCATAAATTCCAAGAACTGATATAAATGGGCATCTTCTACAGACAAGCGTGCTCTATCGTCTACCGCATCGTCAGGTATCGAAATGGTGGTCAAACGTTTACCTACATTAACATGTAAAATACTTACATATTTTACATATAAAATACTTACATAATTTACATATAAAATACTTAAAATAAAAAATCGTTTTAATTTATAGATAAACAGAAGAAACTGACAAACGTACATTTTCAGCCGGATCGTCCCTCTCCATCAGGTAAGATAATATTTATTTATCTATTATTTATATGGATGGCTTAAGAGGCCGGGGAGTCTGTGAAACGATCTATAGGCTGTCTCTGTTTAACTTGCAAACTGTGCCCATGCTTGATGCGATAGCACTACCGACCGAACAAATTATGATAGGTGCCGTAATACCAAAAATTATGAATGAAAATGTAATGTTTGGCCATTGTTTTTTACATTAATAGTACCTTGAAATGATAATCTATGTTCCTGTTGTAATGACAAAAGAAATTTGTTAGTTTTTAATACAAAACGAATAAGTTAAAGATGCGACATTTAAGTCTTAATAATGTGTGAAAATCAATTGGTTTATAATTCGTTTTAGGTAATTATTTTGGAATAGAAACTATCCAGGAACCTAGATTAATATGTTTTTAATCTGAATAACAGCACAGTATGGTGGTAATATGCTTGAATTATAAATAATTTTGGTATTACGATTGTATGGGCAAATCAACCTCAGCAGGCCCCTTAAGGCGTGGCTATCTCTTTAAATACATAGGGGTCTAAGAGAATTGATATACAAAGCGCCGCAGGCGCGCGGTCAGGGCGCTGTGAAGATAAAATGTATGGAGCCTAACGAACAAAATTTACTTGGCGTCGAGGGCGCGCGGCCGAAAGGTAGCATGTGACGCTTCCCCTCGCGCTGCCTACGTTTTGTATAGGCTCTAGTGTAACTAAATAAACGGAGTGAACAATGCGCGCGTATTTGTACAGTGAGAATGTTCGACACGGAGATAGAGCAGCGGTGGCCGAGACTGTACAAGGCGAGCGTCCGGGCGCGCGCCCTGGCCGCTCTGTATACCAAGTCCCTTACAAAGAAACATACAACAATCAAACGCATTCACACTCACAGCCCCACACTAAATTCAAAGACTTGTATCGTGGGTGCCGGAAACATTCACATCATACACACATTACACCCAGAACCAGAAGCACAAATATCCCTTGGGAATGAATTTGTGCTCCTGCCGGGAATCGAACCCAGGCTATCAACTACGGCGCAGAGAGCGGACACCAGTCCACTACGCCAACTGGGTCGTCAAGGTTTATGCTCGATAGGGAAGATGTAATTAACGGCCGAAGATGTAGCTAGCTTGCATGCCTCGAAGACCTATTTACTCAGACTAAAAGGAATAAATAAAAACAAATATATGTTTTTACTGCAGGTATCTCAAATGTACGACCAGCTTTGATAATTAACGATGACATGTATTTTTATTTCGAACAACATGATTTGAAATATAAATATTTATTTTACCAAAACGAAGACATAGAAATGCACCTCGCTTTGAACACTGAAGACTATGGGCGAAATAAGTGCATATATACAATATGTCGATCAGGTATGTATGAATTTAGTGTAAATATACAATATGTCGATCAGGTATGTATGAATTTAGTGTAAATATATGATATTTCGATCATAATGTATGAATATAGTGTAATTATACAATATGTCGATCAGGTATGTATGAAATTAGTGTAATTATACAATATATCGATCAGGTATTATTGAATTTAGTGTAAATATATAATATGTTGATCATAATGTATGAATGTAGTGTTATTATACAATATGTCGATCAGGTATGCATGTCCGTAGTGTAAATATACAATATGTCGATCAGGTATATGTGAATGTAGTGTAATTATACAATATGTCGATCAGGTATGTATGAATTTAGTGAAAATATACAATATGTTGATTAGGTTTGTATGAAATGCTTTAATTATTGACTAATTAAATACGGATTATTGAAGATAACTCAAAAACTACTGGTATGATCTTGATCAAATTTAAAATCTATTTGAGTTATCCTTAATAATGCATATTAATTTATTTTATCTGATCAAGGGTTCCGAAGTCGATAAAGTCGGTTTTTTACCGACTTCACAAAAAGGCCCGTATCGGCCTGTGTCCTCAAGTCGATTGTATTTTTTTATCTGTGTTACCTCATAACTTCTTTTCACTTGAATCGATTTAGATTTTTTTGTTTGAAAGATGTTTCTTTCCAATTGGTCCCATTTAAATTTGATCAAGATCTGACCAGTATTTCTTGAAATATCGTCAATAATGCGTGTTTAATACATCTAATCTGATCAAAGTTCCGAAGAGAAAGCGGTGAAGTCGGTTTTTTAAGCTTTGTTTGCGTTTAAATTATTAAACATGCGTTAAAATTATTTATTAGTTCTTAGTTATTTAATTTAATTTTCTGATTTCAGCTTATAATGATACAATTTGTTTTAAATTTGAAGCAATTGTTTCGATGAAAATAACGAACGCAACAGAAGAAATAACACGATCTTCTATTGCATGTACAGAGGTTAAAAATGACGCGAGCATAGTACAAACTACAATATCTTTTGAAATGGAAAAATTCTGTAAGTATTGCACACAAGTACGCCTTTTTAACCCACTACTGGGAAGGGAAAAGTAAGATTGTAGGGGTTTTTTATTTTACTTTATTTATAAATAAAAAATAAAGTAAATAAAAATATAAAGTGGAATCCCACTGCTTATCATTATAGTATATTTAGACTTCAAAAATGGAGAACTGTATGTTTCTTTTTTATTTATGCTACGCGATATATCCGCCAATTATGAATTGATATTTATGGTTTTTTTTTTGTTTGGTAGATTATACTTCAAAGGTGGTTTTATAAATTTTATCGAGATCAATCCAGACAAGACTAAAATATAAGCGTCGAAGTCGGGTTTTTAAGCTTTGCTTGCGTTTAATTATGTGTGTGTAACCTTATAGCTTCTTTCCGGGTGAACCGATTTTGTTGATTTTTATTTATTTAGACGCTGGTTTCCATGTGGTCCCTTTTAAAATTGATCAAGTTTAGTGATAAATTTAGAAAAGAAAAATTATCGCTTGAGGCGGGATAAAAAAAAAAATAAAAAAAAAAACAATTGATCAAGTTTGACCAATAGTTTTTGAGTTATCCTCAATAATGCGTAGATATCAAATTCATTTAAGCTGATCAAGGGTTCCGTACCGATGACGTCGGGTTTTTTTTAGCATCGCTTGCGTTTAAATTTTTATTCATGAAGTATAGACAAACGTTACTATAATACTACTATTTTTTTATATGTATTACTAATACTAATTTATATTCATGAAGTATAGACAAACGTTGCGATAAACTATCTCACCTGATGGTAAGCGATGATGTTGGTCGACAATGAAGCACGCTTGCCTAATACTTTTTTTTTTTTTTTCATACTCGATAGGCAAGCGTTTGACCACTATCTCACCTGATGGAAAGTGATGATGCGGCCGAAGATGTAGCACGCTTTGACTTATTCAGTCGCAACTTGAAGACTCTCATAGTACCTATATCAGGAAACACCGACTCAGGCAAGGAGTTCCATTCTTTTGCGTTTCGCATAATAAATGTAGAAGCAAAACGCATTGTCCGTATTTGTGGAATATCTACCATGTACCGGTGTCGATTGACAGTTTGTCTGCTTGTCCGATGATGGAAAGGGGTTGGGGGAATTTGATCTTGTAATTCCTTGGCACACTCTCCGAAATTAATCCGATAAAAGACCGCCTATTGTTATTACACTTATATAATGATTTAGTGTTATTCCTATTTGTGTTCTTTGTTATTTTAAATTTTAAGGTGTTTAAAAAAGAGTTTAATCTATCTACCGTTCTACATCACATAGTCTTTAGACCTAAACGTCTGACAGTGGTGGCCATAACAAAGGTCAAGGTCACGCGCCACAGATATAACCGTAGGGTTGTCAAAAATATTTGAAATAATTTAAATTTTTGTATGGAAAAAAATATCTCTGATTTCGACTTTCGTTTTCTGGCAGACGATTCCTGGCACGATACACATACACACCGCCAAGTATTACCACACGTTTTTGTTACAGGTTGTATATCAATCTATGTTTCAAGCTTTTTGTTCATTATTTTAGCTCCCTCCACTCACAATATTGACGATGCCAATATATTGACGGTATCTCAAAGTTGCCATACCAAATTGATGGATGATTATTTGAAACGTTGGAAATGTTATAATGTCAGCATATTTGATACTCTAACTGGAAGAAGTTTATTGTGTTTTCCTGGTTTCAACTTTATATTTGAAGATAAAGGTATGTATCAATAAACATGAGCAACTACTGCCCTTTGGGAGGTCGCTATATAAGCAGGTATCGGGTTCGTTTACCGACAGGACCACATGTTTTCTCCCCTTGTGTTTTTGTTTCTGGTAGTGATTGTGTGTGTGATGTGAATATTTCCGGCACCCACGACACAATCGAACTTAGTGTGGCGCTGTGAGTGTGAAAGCGTTTATGTTAGAGCACTTGAGTTACCTATATTTTTTTCTTTCTTACTACCTTAGGTCTTTGCTACATAGATATATATATAGTTTTAGGAAATATAGACATTTTGTTTTCACACTCATAGCCCCACACTAAGCTCGATGACTTGTATCGTTGGTGCTGGAAACATCAACACTCACACAATCACAACCGGAACCAGAAACACAAATTTTGCAAGGAAAGTAGTAAAAACAACTATTGTATTTTCCCATAGTTACAAACAGCTGTCGTACCTGTCAAAGATTAAACACAAAATTAATTTCTGTATGCACTATAAATGTCTTACATTGTCTTACATAACTTTTCAACACCTATTATCGGAGGTCCGAAAATATTTCTCATACCATTTAAAATCATAATGATTATTACTCATAAAACATTTACAAACTAAATATTAAAAAATATAATCATTGAAATTCATAATATCACTAATTATACACTTAGTTTTTACTTATATTTGTTTTCATATATTTGTTTATACTAATTATCGAAATTCATAATTATTCGAATAAATAACTATAATATTCATAAATGTTCATGTTCATTCATAGTTGTGAGACCTTATGGCCGCGGGTTCAAATCCCACCTCAAGCGATAATTTTTCCTTTCTAAATTTATCACTATCATTGAATGTTATGAAGAAAAAAGATATGATAAAAAAAAATATGAATTTAAACTGGTTCTTGGTACTAACAGTATTAATAAAAAAATATGATCACTAACTGTTATGAGCTCCGTTGGTAGTAATACAAATGTATGAATAAAAAAGTATGAAAAATAAAATTATGAAGAGTGATTATTATGAACACAAATCGGTAGTAAGACAAAGAACATGATTTAGAATTTTATGTGAGCCAATATGGACCCACTATAAATATTTGACCACAGACTAATGTGACATATATGTATGTTGGCAAAGTTCAGATTATTGGAGGTACGAAGTTCGCCGGATCAGCTAGTGAGATATATATATTCTATGATGAATAGTGTACATTATGATGGCCTTCGATAAATAAATCCTTATCCATACTAATATTATAAACGCGAAAGTTTGTATGTATGGATGTTTGTTACTCTTTCAGGCTAAAACTACTGAATGGAACATTACAATAATATTATTTATACATCAGAATAACACATAGGCTATAATTTATAAAGATATTGTGTGAATTGTCCAAAATATAACGATAAGTGTTAAGTAAGTAGGCAAAAATTCTTCCATCTGCGAGCTATTCTGGCGTGCGCTGCAAAAGCCGTTAGAGTTACACGTATATAATGTTAATATTTATCTTAAATAGTCCTACGAAAAATCCCTCGACAGCATATATCTATCTTATATGTGTAAGCCATTATGGTTAAAATAGTGAACCATAAATAAAATAAATATTGATCATTTATTTCTAACCAGCCGTGTCCCGCGGCTTTGCCCGCTATTATCAATTTGAGAAGTAGCCTATGTGTTAATACTAGGCAATAATAAGCTATCTATGTACATTCCCAAATTTCATCTATATCAGTTCAGCCGTTAAAACGTGAAGCGGGAACAAACATACTTACACACAAACTTTCGGACTTATAATACTAGTAGGATTAATAGGATGCACATTTGGTAGTAACATATTGATAATATATTAAATAATTCAAAATAAATACTTGTATCCCTTTTGGTATTTAAAGTAGATTAGTCTTTTTCTTTTCTTCTCCAAGGTCCTAAAGATAGATAGGACCTTGGAGAACGAAATAAGCTACTCGAAGTACTAATCCTGAGCAGACGAAGTCGCGAGCACCAGAAAGTAAATAATAATGAAAACCAGAAAGTAAATAATAATGAAAAATGTTTTTGTCACCCAGACTATTACTACTTAAACTCTAAAAAAAAGATACAAAAGGCCGACTTATCAGTAGAAACCTTGATATCTGAAAACCATCCAGGATGTCTGACACAAAAATTACATACCATAGATTGGATCTATTCAAATAGGGCTAAAACAAGTACTTACATCGCTGACTTGTTGAACACACGCAAGCGCAGGAAATCAGGAAACACCGAAGATCATTACATTGGTAAGTATTCAAGCATCAACAATATACATATTTTTTTTCAATATTGGCAAACTTTGAACAAAATCTCACCTGATGGAGTTTTGCCGCGAAAGTGGAAAAATGGCGTTGTTGATTTTGTATAATTTTCCAAAACCTGTGATTCTTCGAGTGTTAATGTGTAATAATGGTGGATTATTAACCGTTAATACTTAGTAAATGTGCATAAGTGTAGGCAAGTCATACAAAGTTGAAAAACGTGATTTTCGCCTTCGCTGCAAAACTCCAATTGAAGTTCTAGTAAGGTTTCTATCACTTTACTAGGGCATGACTTGACTATGACTGACTACTTGACTTTGACTGTGACTTGTGACTAAGACTTTTATTATGAAAAATAGAAATTGTTAATATTTGTTTAATATTTCGACTGAAGGACTATGCATCCATGGTTATGAAATAATAATAAAAAAAAAATAAAAAATCTCACCTGATGGTCGACGATCGAGCAAGCTTGCCTAGAAGGTACCTATTCACTCGCGACTTGAAGACTCCCATATTGTACTCATCAACGCTTTCCATCAGGTGAGATTGTGGTCAAACGATTGCCAATCGTACATTTAAAAAAAAAAACAGAAAACACCGACTCAGGCAAGGAGTTTCATTCCTTTGCAGTTCGTAAAATGAATGTGGAAGCAAAACGCTTCGTGCGCATTTGTGGAATGTCTACCACATAGCAGTGTCGCTTAGCAGTTTGTCTGCTTGTCCGATGATAGAACGGGGATGGGGGAACTAGATCGTGCAGTTCCTTGGCACACTCTCCGAAATGTATCCGATAAAAAACCGAGAGACTAGCTACCATGCGGCGATGACCCAAGCTCTAAAGCTTTGAATTTGCCAGCTGTTTCGCAACTAATGAGTCTCTTGGCTCTACGCTCAATTAATAGTTTAGCAAAAAATAGTGTACAAGGAATAGCTTAATGCTATGAAGCATTATCTACCAGCCTTCCTGGGCATGTAAGTAACGTGTTTGAACGTGCAGCTAAAAGATACGCGTATATAAAAAAATAATAAGATTTTAGGATAAACTTGAACATAAACTAAACTAAACATAAACTTCAACAAATAAGTTGAAAAATAAATAGACTAAAATTATATGTATTAAAATAAATGCAATACCTTTATGTTAAAAAGATAGGCTACTTTTTAGCATATACTGCATTTATTTGCATTATTTTTTATCTTATGTTGCGTTTACTTTTTAATATATATTGTGTTAATTCTATATAGGTACAAGCTAGTGTCAGTTTCCGTGTTTAATGCTTTGAATATATTTGTATTTTTTTTAAATATTTTAACTGCCGCATTGGCTAAGTTTGGTGAGCGTTCGTCTTGCAAGCAGGGTTATCGGGTTCGATTCTTGGCGGGAACACAAGTTTTCTCTTTAAGAGCCATTTTGCACGTTCTGTGAATAATCGAAGATTTTGAGCACCTAATTTACTATCTTGGGAAAAGATTTCTTACTGTTTTATATTTGTTAAATAAAGATCAATCTTTGGAATTGTCACATAATGTAACAGATTTTTTAAAATAATTATTTTATAATATTCAATCTTCAGAACTTAGCTTTAGTAAAACGACAACAGAGTAAAATTAAATTAATTCTTTATACATTAATTAAAATGAATTGAATCTATTAGTTAAATATGCCTAAACATCAGCACGTAATATTATTGACACATAAGGTAGCGGAATTTTGATTTTTATTTACGTTGCATTAAAAAATTAATATAAAAACCCTATTTTGACCTTACTTCACTTTTTGATTTCTGACACAAAATTCATGCGTTTATGTCACTTTGGTTTTTATTGAATCTAAATCAAAAGTTAAAAAAAATAATTAATTTCTTTACATTACTCACAAAATAATATTCATCATCACTTGAAACCGCTACAAATTGCGATGTAAATGCAAGCGCCATACATTACGGCTCGAGCGCCCACATTTAGCGAAATGGCTCTTAAGGAAAATTGAGTTTCTGGTTGTGAGAGTGTGTGAGATGGGAATGTTTCCGGCACCCACGACACAAGTCGTCGAACTTAGTGTAGGGCTGTGAATATGAAATCATTTATGTTTCAGATATCAGCATAGTACCGTTCAGAACTCAATTTGCACCCAAACTCATGAAAGTGCATATAAACAGAAACGAAACTATGGAGTTGGCAATATCATGCGACGATATTGGTAAGAATATAAGACACATTTTAATCCGACTTCAAAAAAAGAAGGTTCTCAATTCGACTGTATTTTTCAACCGGCTCCAAAAAAGGAGGTTCTCAATTCGACTGCATGTTTTTTTATGTGTGTTAATAACTTCTTTCCACGTGAACAGATTTTGAATTTTTTTTTGTTTGGAAGATGTTGCTTTCCAATTGTTCCCATTTAAATTTGATCAAGATCTGATCAGTAATTCTCGAAATATCGTCAATAATGCGTGTTTAGTACATCTAATCTGGCGAAGTTCCCAACATAAAGCGGTGTCGGTTCTTTTAAGCTTTGCTTGCGTTTAATTATTTAAGCTTTGCTTTAAGCTTTAAGCTATTTAAGCTTAAAGCTATTAAATTTTTAACTATTTAAGCTTTGCTTGCGTTTAATTATTTAAATATGCTTTAATCTTCTGATTCCGTATTATTATTTCAGATATAAAGGGGTTGCAGAGCACAAATGTTTTGTTATGTTTGAGATCAAATCCTAATTCACGCATTATATTCTACGTATATAATGAAGATTTTCTCTTCATGCTGTTTGAACCAAATACGTCTTGCGGCAAAGGAACTGTGGCATACGATGGTAAATTTAATTTAAGATTAAACTTCACATATGTGATGCGATATTTAAAATTTTTCAGTCAGGTTTGATATTTAATGCCAACGTAGAGTTTTTCATCCACATCCATTGTACGAACCGCAAAGGAATGGATCTCCTACCTGCGTCAGTTTGAGCGTCTTCAAGTCGCGAGTGAATAGGTATCTTCTAGGCAAGGTTGCTCCATCGTCGAATACATCGTCGCTTATCATCAGGTGAGATAGTGGTCAAAACTTTGCCTATCCACTAGGTCACATAGTCAGTTGAGTAAAACATAACGATAAAATAACACTTGTAATTTTTTTTCCACCAGTCACACGCCTTTTGAGAAAAGCATTACGTAAATAAGCTACTTGTTAAAAACAAGCTTTTAGAAGTCCGCCATATTGGATTTAGAGATACACGTCACACAGCTAACCACGCATTGCCATCCAAACTAAACGTGAATACAAAATTTCAGCTCAATCGGTTGAAGATCATCATCATTATCTCAGCCCCAAGAAGTCCACTGCTGGATATACGCCTCCCCCAAAAATCTCCAAAAGAACGGTTGTTAGCGGCCTGCATCCAGCGTCTTCTTGCGACCTTCATTATGTCGTCTGACTACCTTGTGGGCGGTCTTTCGACACTGCGCTTGCCAGTCCGTGGCCTCCATTCGAGAACATTTCGGCCCACATGCCCTGCCCATTGCCACTTCAACTTGCTAATCCGCCGGGCTATGTTGGTGACTTTCGTTCGTCTACGGATCTCCTCATTTCTGATTCGATCTCGTAGAAAAACTCCCTAACATAGCCCTTGAAGATATCTGCTTCGAAATTGAGTTGCTAGATTCCACCCGAGCAAACATAGTAACATACATTGCAAGTTTCATAAAAGCTTGTAAAATAACTTTGTATTTTTTTTTCACCAGATCACACAGAGTATGTTGAAAAAAACATAACGATAAAACCATATTCTGACGAAGTTACTTATTATGTTATTTGTTCCGGAATAAAGAAAATGACGATATTGAAACTTCTGCGAGAAGAAAAATTAAAATTCGGAGGTATGTATAAAAGGAAAAACGTTTATTTTAAATAAACATAAACGCTTTCAGACTCACAGCCCCACACTAAGTCCGATGACTTGTGTCGTGGGAACTTGTGTGCCGGAAACATTCACATAACACACACAATCAGAACCAAAAACACAAATTTTCCTTGGGGAGAAAATTTGATCGAAACCGATACACCTGCTTAGAAGGCGAACGCCACATAAGCGATTTCGGCACATTTTGTTAAATAGATTTGAAAAGGGCAAATGTTTAACTACTATCTCACCTGATGGAAAGTGAAGATGTGGTCACGATGGAGCACGTTAGCTTAGAAGATATATCTACCATACAATCGTGGTTTGAAGAGTCCCAGATTGTACGAATAGGGAAACACACAATCGGGCAAGGTGCACTCCTTTGCGGTACGCATAATGAATGTGAAAGCAAAACGCTTCGTGTGCACTGCTGGAATATTTTAATTGACCACATTTTTACATACAAATGAGATAGTTGACAAACCCTTTGCATTAGTGTAGTGGTGTGCATAAAATGTCGGAAGATTTTAAGCTATTGCATAGCTTCTATCGCGGGCCTTGAGCGTGAAGTCCGAATCCAGAAATTCCGTAACGAAAATAACCTAACACCCCCCACTCCGACCGGCACAGCGGTGATACTTTTTAGTTTTGCCATCTATCGATGAATAGCAGAACTTTTAATGGCTTTTTTGAAATATCACGCTTGTCTCTTTAGTTCAGCAGCTCGCGTCTAGGTGGCAGGAAAAAAAATACTGCATAAATAAAATAAATAAATAATTATAATTGCATAAGTTGATAAATCTTTTTTTTATGTTATTAGGGACTACAAGGCGCCCCGGGCGTTTTTGAAGATAAATTGTAAGGTGCTTTAGGGACTTGATAAAAGCAGGCAGGGCGCGCGGCGGGCGCACACCTTCGACGCTTGCCCCCGCGCGGACGTTTTGTATAGGCTCTAGTGTAACAAAATAAACTGAGCAGACCAAGCGCACGTATCTGTATAAATACGTATACGTACTGTATGGCAGCAGCAGCCGCCTTGTATACCAAGTCCTTCAAGGTCATGCATTAATTAAATTGAACAGTTGGATTTTTCTTTTTCCAGGTTCCATTGCCCCGAAGCTTCCGAAAGAAGATAATACAAAAGGTAGATATTATTAACAAACATATTCAACAATTGATCAAAAACTATATTGTACCTTTATTTTATAAGTTTCTCTGTAAGCTGTATTTATCTTTTGGTGTCAATAAAGAGTTATTGTATTGTATTGTATATTTTAATATATTTGACTCAGTTGGCGCAGTGGACAGGGCTCCACCCTCTGCGCCGTGGGTCCTGGGTTCGATTCCCGGCAGGAGCACAAATTCCTTACCAAGGGATATTTGTGCTTCTGGTTCTGGGTGTAATGTTTGTGTGATGTGAATGTTTCCGGCACCCACGATACAAGTCTTTGAACTCAGTGTGGGGCTGTGAGTGTGATAAAAAATAACAAGGAAAGGATAACTTTGTCGTTTGAAGCAGATCTCGGTTATTTTAGCGGTTTGAGCAAGAGGGCATGCCAGACATGACTGCGAGTTCGAGCCTCGCTTGGAGATATATTCTTCCTCTGTAAACATAGGTACTAGTATGATAGGCTAGACGCTTGAAAAAATTATTGATCCGTCACGTCATAATTTACATTATCAAAAATATTGGACTGTATTTTTTGTTTTGTCAATTAAACGCAAGCAAAGCTCAAAAAACCGACTTCACCGCTTTATCTTCGGAACCTTGATCAGATTTAATGTATTAAAGACGCATTATTGACGATAACTCAAAAACTAAAGATCAGATCTTGATCAAATTTCTATGAAACCACATAAAAAGCACCAGCTTTCAAATAAACAAATAATCATCAAAATCGTCTCACAACGAAAGAAGTTGTGAGGTAACTTTTGAAGTCGGTTATAAACGAGAACATCGTCAATGTAGTCCACAGAATACGCATTATTGACGATATTTCAAGAACTACTGATCAGATCTTGGTCAAATTTAAATGATACCAATTGGAAAGCAACATCTTTCAAACTAAAAACAAGGAATCGTAATCGGTTCTCGTGGAAAGAAGTTATGAGGTAACATAAATGAAAAAAAAAACATAGTCGACTTGAGTACCTCCTCCTTTTTTGTGAAGTCGGTAAAACAATGACGAAGGTATAGTGCGTTGACCAAGCATGCGCCACGCCCCCGTACACTTTTTGCTGAGGCGTGACGTCACAAGCCTCTATTTCCGAACTTTGACGCTCTTAAACTTTGTCAATGTCTATTGATTTGTTAAATATTACATGTCCAATATTTTTTCATAAATACTTTTAATCGGACTATTAGATTTTTTTTCCTTCTCTTATATTTTTCATAGCATGGGTAATGATGTAAAATAAAAAAACATTGTATACGGGTCGCTAACAAATTGTTGACATGTTTGTCTCATTGCAGGACTCTTGATTGAAATAATTGGAGGTAGCTGTGGAGGAGTGTTTCTTGTTGTTTTAATAATAATAATAGTCTCTATAAAAGGTAAGGAACAAATTTGTGTTATCATTATTATTACTAGAGATGCAACGAATATGAAAATTAAAACTATCGTGAGTATTACACATTATTTATGTTGTATACGACTTGAAACACGTAGAAAATGTCGACTTACTTTGTAGTCGACTAGTTTCGGACAAATTTGTTGTCCTTCATCAGGATGAGTCATACGCGCGATACGCAGAGGCGAGCGGCTTGGGACTCGGCGCGTGACTAGTGACTACTCGACTACAAAGTAAGTCGACATTTTCTACGTGTTTCAAGTCGTATACAACATAAATTATGCAACGAATATTTGGCAATTATTAGGTATATGGCGACCTTCGCCACATATACAGCGCCATCTGCCTCTTCGTGGCAGAGCTCGGCCAATCACAGCCCGAGGCCTGCATCGCGCATGCGATATTTACACTTACATATCGCAACTAAACAACTTCCGAAGTTGGTAACTTCGGACAGCTGTCTTCGAGCCATGATCACCCGGCTCGATCGGATGACGAAGTGGGGTACAGGTGTTCGGTCTATTCGGTCATTTTTTGAGTTTCAAACCCAAAGGGTAAAAACGGGATCCTATTACTGAGACTTCACTGTCCGTCCGTCCGTCTGTCCAGGGACGGACGGACAGGACCAGGCTGTATCTCAAGAACGGTGATAGCACAGATGATGTATTTCTATTGCCGCTATAACAACAAATACTAAAAATGAAATAAAATAAATATTTAAGGGGGGCTCCCATACAACAAACTTGATTTTTTATAGATAATGGTACGGAACCCTTCGTGCGCGAGTCCGACTCGCACTTGGCTGGTTGTATCTTTATTTCTGTATTCGGTATTTGCCTTTGATTGATTTTAAATACTACCTATCTATACTATTCAGCAGAATAGCAAATATGATAATATAAAAAAAAATATTAAAAAAAAACAATTTGACTAAAATATATATCATGACATATCATGCACCATTGAAATTCTCAGCTTTTGGGGCTGTAAATATAATGTCAAAGAATGGCTTCTTAAATAATCACTGGCGATATCTTATATAATTCCGAAATACTATTTTCAACCAACGCAAACACATATTCTGCTTATTGCCAACGACAAAAGTTCAAATCTGTAATAAAACGGGCATTAATTAAGAAAGCTTACTATAAAACGATCGACTATATTAATGACAAGGATGCATGGAGGCAAACTGCACAAGCTCTTTCTAGCGACATAATAACACCTAGGTTAATAAAATGATGTATTAGAGATTAAGAATGTTTTAAAAAAAAAAGTAGAATAAGTTTATTAGACAAGGATTAATATTAAACTTAACAATAAGATACAAGTTATAAAAAGAAAGGTTAAAGATGGTTTAGACGATCTTTAATGTTCGGCAAAGTTCCCAAAATGCTTGCTGCATTACCACGCTGTATAGCAAGGCTTATCCTCTGCCCCAAATACATAAAAAATAAAAAAAATTAATGAAAAAAACTGCGCCGCCGAGTTTCTTGCCAGGCTTTTCTCGAGATGGCTGTTATTTTACGAATCTGGCAATAGAATCATTAACTTTCATGAGTGCCTCTTTGGGGCCCATGTGAATAAACGATTTTGATTGATAAAAAAATAAAATGCAGGAAAATTAAACACCTCTCGTAACCGAACTTTTATAAGTTAAATTATTCCTAGATACAGGCATCGATCTTAGTTTTAGACTCAATGTTAAATCTCTTCTACACACTTATGGCAAATTTCAACTGTGTAACATATTTTAAGTTAATTTGTATACTTTTTTGGCAGTAAATATTAATTTTACCAAAGAATCATTTATTTTAATCATTATTAATTTAAATCATTAGTTAATCATGTAGTAACACACTGCGCTTAGGTAAGTATTGCTATATACAGTGGGGCAACGCAGCCAGTGTTTTGGGAAAATTGCTGACCCGTTACGATTTATTTTTATTACTAATTAGTTTATTTCATTCAAAATTTATAGTTTTAAGTATTATAATGTATGTTGTTTGTCCTAGTCGGTTAAAAAAATGATGCTTTTAAATCTTTAATTATTAATATATTTTATTCATATTATCTTGATATGGAGGATGGTCGTGTTTTTAATTTAATATTTAAAATTTATTAACGGTAGATTATGTTAAATAAAAACGAGTTTTCGGCACTTGTTGGTAACAGACGATTGAGCTTTTCAGCCCCCCTAGCCAAGGACGAAAACACTTCGTCTCTATTCTATCAAATAAACGCTTTCTAAACGAGATTCTGACGACCCAGTTGGCGCAGTGGACAGGTGCCCGCCCTCTGCGCCGTGGGTCCTGGGTTCGATTCCCGGTAGGAGCACAAATTCCTTCCCAAGGGATATTTGTACTTCTGGTTATGGGTGTAATGTGTGTGAATGTTTCCGCCCACGATGCAAGTCTTTGAACTTAGTGTGGGTCTGTGAGTGTGAATGCGTTTGTTTTTTTTTTTTATAACTTACCTTAAAACCTACATAAGGCTTATAATATCTCGACTTGTTATTTAGCGCTCACCGAGATTGCAAAGTTACAGACAAGCAATTTAAAATCTTTGTACACAAGTTTTAAAGTCTGTTACATTCGGAAAACGTTTCTTTTCTTTTGACAGAATAAAGACGAAGTGCTTTGGTAGGCTAGGGGTAGGTCTCATTGACTAAGAAGAGAATCACCTTTTGGTTTTTGGCTAGGGAGTCTGTACTACTTCATTGGAATTTTTGAAATATTATTTCCAAATAAAAATATGTTTTTATTTACACATAAAACACAACACTTTATGATACGACTTGGAGGAGTTTTGCCACGATAGTGAAAAATGGCGGCGTTGATTTTGTATAATTTTCCGAAACCTGTGATTTCTCGAGGGTTAATGCGTGATAATGGTGGATTGTTAACCGTTAATACTTAATAAACGTGCATAAGTGTAGGCAAATCATAGAAAGCTGAAAAACGTGATTTTCGCCTTCGCTCCAAAACTCCAACAGAAGTTCTAGTAAAGTTTCTACCACTTTACTAGGGCATGATTTGACTATGACTAACTACTTGACTTTGACTGTGACATCTACTCTGAAATATAGAATTTGTAATTTTTGTTTAATATTTCGACTGAAGGACTATGCATCCATGGTCAAGAAATAATTTAATTATTATTATGATACGACCTTGAAGGCTAATGAGTCATATAAGCCGTCACCTCCGCAGGCACCGCACCAAGTGTCGTAACCTGTTCGCGTGAAATGCACTGGATATCCCGCCGAATATTCGGTATGCGGTTCCGTACATAAAAAAAAAAAAATTGTTATTCCGTATTAGATCATTCTCTTCGTGCATCTCTAATTGTAACCTGTCCATTACGTATTCTAAATCAAAAACAAAATCGTTTGTTCACATGGGCCCCAAAGAGGCACTCATGTAAGTTAATGACTCTACTGCCAGATTCGCAAAATTACAGCCATTTCGAGAAGAACCTGGCAAGAAACTCGGCGGCGCATTTAATTTTTTTTTTTTTTAATTCTTACTTATCACTAATACTTAAGTAAATTAACCTAGGTTTACTAATTTATGTACAAATATTCACTGCTGGGACTCCGATCGATCTCATCTGAGAAGCGCTAATGCTTTCACAACCACTGTTTTCATATGCTTTACTTATTTCGTCTCTACCAGCGCTGCTAGACCAAACTAGTTGACTTCCAAAAAAGGAGGAGGTTCTCAATACGAACGTATATTTTTTATGGGTGTTACCTAAGAACTGAAACAAAGGGACACTCCTTTCTTTTAGTGCTTAGGTAACCCTCTGCGCCGTGGGTCTTGGGTTCGATTTCCGGCAGGAGCACAATACCTTCCCAAGGGATATTTGTGCTTCTGGTTCTGGGTGTAATGTGTGTGTGATGTGAATGATTTCGGCACCCACGATACTAGTCTTTGAACTTAGTGTGGGGCTGTGAGTGTGAATGCGTTTGTTTTGTTAACTTTTTCTTATGTGTCACATTTAAATTTGATCAAGATCTGACTAGTAGTTTTGAGTTATCCTCAACAATGCGTATTTAATTCTTTTTTTATTTTTTTTATTTGTGACAGGCTAGTGTTTGACCTCTATCTCACTATCTTTTAATCTGATCAAGGGTTCCGAAGATAAAGCGGTGAGATCGGTTTTTACCGACTTCACAAAAAAGGAGGAGGTACTCAAGTCGACTGTTTTTTTTAATTTTTTTGTTACCTCATATTTTTTTTAATTTGAAAGATGTTGAATTGGTCCCATTTAAATTTGATCAAGATCGGATCAGTAGTTCTTGAAATATCGTCAATAATGCGTATTCTGTGGACTACATTGACGATGTTCTCGTTTTTAACTGACTTCAAAATTTACCTCATAACTTCTTTCGTTGTGAGCCGCTTTTGATGATTATTTTTTTATTTGAAAGCTGGTACTTTCCATTTAGTCTCATTGAAATTTGATCAAGATCTGATCAGCAGTTCTTGAGTTATCGTCAGAGATAAAGCGCTGAAGTCTGTTTTTTTAAGCTTTGCTTGCGTTTAATTATTTAAGCTTAGCTTGCGTTTGATTATTATGAGTTTTGCTAGCGTTTATACATATATTACTAGTGTGGGGAGCACTAGTAAACTTTTATATAATAAATAAAACTTTCATGAAACAAATCAATCAATCAATCAAATATTTATTGACATAAATTTAGATGATACAATTTAGATTCGGAAGCCTCTGGTTCCCGATGTAGTTTACACTGTGTTTCGAGAACCAGCGTCTTCTCTCATTCATGAAACTATTTAATTATGCCAAGGGTTAGTTTACAGCTATTTACAATATGTGAATGACCAGTATGTGAATGTGTGTGTGTGTATGTGTGTGGGTGTGTGTGAGTGTGAGAGAGAGAGAGAGTGTGTGTGTATGTGTTTGTGTGTGTGTGTGTGTGTATAGTGCGTGTGTGAAATAATTAAATAATTAGGAGTTAATTTGCAGATTTTCCACATCTTCATAATCCAGAGTGTTGAGCCAGGTGAGTATCTATATATCATATCTATATATAAATCTACAATCCTTTTTATTTCAGTTTGTTCCAGAAAGAAGAAAACGGAGTGTTTTGTTGAATATAAAGCGACTGACGATTTAGCGGAAAAGGGAGTTAGCAAAAACGACTCTGTAACTGATTTTGGGTCTGATAAATCCTATCTCACTCCTAAGCCACCACCACCCCCAGTGGAAAAATCTGGTAATTTGATTACATATTAGGGGGCATCCAATAATTACTCGAGGTGATCTCTAAGTTGACTTGGGTGGACTTTGTCCGTCCGTCCGTCCCATACAAGTGAATAACTTCAGATTCTCAGAGAATATGTAAAGCTATGGCCCAAAGCCAGAAATGGCAATTAAAATGATATAAATGTAAACGTTAAGGGGGCACCATAAACGTAAGCGGGGAGAAAAATGTTTTTCGAACCCCTCTCTCCCCTTGGTGAGATGTCGTGAGATGTTGCTCGACCCCTCCCCCCCCCCCCTAAACTCACGCGAGGTTTTTCGAAATGCGTATATTAAGAGGTCGGGGTAGTCTGTGAAACGATCTATAGGCTGTCTCTGTTTAACTGGCAAACTGTGCCCATGCTTGATGCGATAGCACTACCGACCGAACAAATTATGATAGGTGCCGTAATACCAAAAATTATGAATGAAAATGTAATGTTTAGCCATTGTTTCTTTCATTAATAGTACCTTAAAATGATAATCTATGTTCCTGTTCTAATGACAAAAGAAATGTGTTAGTTTTTAATACAAAACGAACAAGTTAAAGATGCGATATTTACGTCGTAATAATGTGTGAAAATCAATTAGTTTATATTTCATTTTAGGTAATTATTTTGGAATAAAAACTATCCAGGAACCTAGATTAATACGTTTTAAATCTGAATAACAGCACAGTATGGTGGTAATATGCTTGAATTATAAATAATTTCGGTATTACGATTGTATGGGCAAATCAACCTCCGCAGGCCCCTTAAATGTAAATAAGTTAATATGTGCTTGATTGCGTTGAATATATTTAACACACATTTTGGTGACGCGAATAAAATCGCTGGCGTGTAAATAGCCCACCATTTACGAATTAATATTTTTAATGATAGCGATAGGCTAAATTTGGATTTCAATATTGGCAAAAATCAGTAGTGATACACGGATCAATTTACAGTGTTTATTTAAGCCCAAGTACCTTAAACTGCGTCGAAACCGCCTCCGAAGCTCCCAAGATAGGAATTACAGGTTTGTGTGTGCCTAAGCGCACACGCACAACACGACTCCGGCCGGCGAGTTTCAATCCAAAAATATTCCAGTGATCACGGGGCACAGATCAAGAAGTTTTATCACATAGGGAGAAGTCGATCAAAAGAGACACGACACGTTTTTATTTTATGTCCTAGTTAATTAGATGTATAGTTTTCTACGTCACAAAAAATCAATAACGGAGCGTTTCTGTCAACCACACCGACATGACACACACTGACAAGTAGCAAGCGCAAAATGTCACAAGAAACTACGGCAAAATTAGCAGCATCTAGCAGATATAGTAATCGCAAAACATCTAGTCCGATCTGAAGTTGCACCATGGCGGCCCGCGTCGGTACAGTCAAGTGCAGGGGGCCTCGCTGATACCCAATTTTTGATACTGCGCAGGTATACGCGCTGTGTTCAGATCGGACTAGATGTTTTGTACTCACTATATCCTTTAAACTATCTCTAGCAGCGGTCAGCCGTGAGCCGATACACTGCAAATGTACCCCAAATTCTTGCCAATATCAATATTAGTTATATAAAGATCGCAACTTGGCGAAGTTATTATACACAGATATACAATTTACATTTCATTTTAATATTATAAAAGGCAAAGACGCTTCACCACATTTTGTTCAATTCTTTTTATTTATGAGTAACCCCGACTAACTAACTATATGATGTAGCCATAATTCAGCAGTTTTTTTTTACTTCATTAAACCCATTAAACCCCCAAATACGTGACATTTGCCGAGATGCCCCTTCTCCCCCACGTGAGATTCCCCCCCCCCCCCAAATGCCTCACGTAATTAATGGACGCCCCCTTAAGATCTTTAAACGTACCTACCTATCTACCTAAGCTACAACTAACACAAGACAAGCCGAAGCATAAATATTGACAGCCCCAGATCTATTAGCCAAACCGGGGCATCCGCCCGGGCAACAATTTCAGGGGCGCCAAAATCATAATTGATCGAGCGAAGCGATCTCTCTAAGTTGACTTGGGTGGACTTTGTCCGTCCGTCCGTCCCTCCCTAAACCATACAAGTGAATAACTTCAAATTCTCAGAGAATATGTAAAGCTATGGCCCAAAGCCAGAAATGGCAATTAAAATTATATAAATGAAAACATTAAGGGGGCACCATAAACGTAAGCGGGGAGAAAAATATTTTTTATCTACCCTTGTGGGGTATCGTTGAAAAGAGCTCTGCAAGTAGTACGAAACCGGTCAGAAATAAATTTATAAATATGTTGTAAAAGAACAATATAATTCTGAACGAAGTAAAATCTTAAAAGACGGGGCTTAAATGAACCAGTTTGAAGTCTAAATGAACACAGTAGTACCTATTAGATGAATCATGTATGATACATTAGGTACACAATTAGAAAATAATAACATTGGAAAATACATTTCAGAGCAGGAGAAGAACGAAAACTACGATTATGTATATTCATTCCGACTACGGAAAGGAAGTAGTGTAAAAGCATACAAACGAGAGTCACAAATGAAATGGTTCATGTCCAAAAAGAGCTTAAAGCCACAAATGAACCAAGATACGGGTCACATGAATCAATCAACGGGGCAAATAAACCATGCTAGCGATAAAATACCTCATAGTAACTTAAGTGAAGAGCCCTTTGACAAGTCTGCCGGCTATGAAGAGCCTCACGTCAATAGGCATGCTAAAAAAAAGAGACAAAGCAATCCAACCAACTGGCAGCCGAAAATTTTATGGAAGTCCAACAAACATATCGCGGAACAAAACTGTCAAGGACCTCCGGTAAACAGATCAACTAAAACTTGCAGACGAGATCAGGAAATTAATTTGCATGCACACTCCAATCAGCACCAAACAAGCAGACACGATCTTAAAACTAATCGGAATATGTCTGAAACTAACAGGGTTGATCCTCAAAGTAATCCGTGTCCCCCGATTAACAGGCACCGAGTTCACAAAAATCACACACATAAGTTTCAAGTTAGCAGTCATGTGTCTCAAGGTAACAGACATGAGACTCAAGGGTACGGCCCTGAGCATCAAGGGTATAGGCATGAGCCTCAAAGTCACAGCTTCGAGCCCCAAATTAATCCTCATTTGCGGCAAATGAACACAACTCTGATAAACAGACAGGATCCTTCTAAACCTGCAGGAAACCAACGAGAAGAATCAGGAGCCCAGAAACATGGCCAATGGAATTGCCCTGTTTCAGAAGCCAAAAAGTATTTCGAAAAGTTTCAATGATTGGCAAACTGTTAGTTTTTTATGTTTTATTTATTTAAGGACTAGCTATGTTAGCTTCGCCCGCGTGAGTTAAGAGTTGTAGTTGTTTTCAGGGTTTATAATTTTGGATTGGTAGATTAATGTTTTGAATTCGCAGTCTCGTCTTTAATCTAAATCTAGTAGACTATGATACAAAACTGAATAAAAAAAGGATTGTATAAACATACCCCTAATTAAATATATGTCATTCATTATTTACTTTAAAGTTTATTTGTACCGAGTTTTGAGTAAATCGAAGCAAGAAATAAGATTTTCCATACAAACTTTCGAACTACCTTGCACACACACTAAGGGTAGTTTTGAAAAAATAAAATATACGTGTTTCATTATTTACTTTAATTGATTATAATATTAAGTAAGATAAGTTAGGATATACAATAGAACAAAACCAATAATAAAAATAAATAGAAAAACCTAAATTATTCAATATATATGCTGAATTTGACTTTGGGCAGGCTAGGATGTTATTACAGAATCCAACATCAAATCCATTGTGATTTGGACCATTGTTCCTACAATGGTCCAATCTTCTATAGCCATCATTTCGCACACATTCCAACAAGATATGTTGTACATCTTCTATAACGCCACACTCATCACAATTGGGAGATGGTACTTTTTTCATCAGAAATGCAAACTTTTTTGATGGAATGTGTGCTGTGCGTAGTCTGAGAGCTGTCACCAAAATGTTTCTACTCATTGCACAATTATCAATCCACGGAAATTTATGTATCTGTGGCTGTATAGTACGGTACTGTTAGTTAAAGATAATTTATTTTTATAACTTGTGTTTGCATACAAGTAAGTGCTTAAGAGCCATTTCGCACGTTCAGTGAATAATTGAAGATTTTAAGCGCCTAATTTACTATCTTGGGAAAAGATTTTTACTGTTTTATATTTGTTAAATAAAGATCAATCTTTGGAATTGTCACATAATGTAACAGATTTTTTAAAATATCTCTCATCAACTAATAAAAATATGCTTAAACATCAGGCACGTAATATTATTGACACATAATGTATCGGAATTTTGATTTTTATTTACATTGATTAATAAAAAAACAAATAAAAAACCTTATTTTAACCCCACTTCCACTTTTTAATTTTTTTATTTAAATAAGTCACATTTGTGACACAAAATTCATGCGTTTATGTGACTTTGGTCTATACTGAATCTAAATCAAAAGTTAGAAAATAATAAATTCATTACATTACTCACAAAATAATATTCATCATCACTTGAAACTGCTATAAATTGCGATGTAAATGCAAGCGCCATACATTACGGCGCGAGCGCCCACATTTTGTGAAATGGCTCTTAAATGCAGGTTGTTGAAAAATTTAGTCAGCGTCGATACATGTTTTATCCTTATGAGTAGGCGTACAAACATGGTGTTGGATATAGTTACAGTAGTCATAATTGATTTTGTTTACAAAGTAATTAATTTATCATTATATTATTTATAAATGTCATAAATTGTATATAAATGTAATGAAATATTTAATAAATTAGTATAACAAGTAAGTATTTATAAATTTTACGTGTTAAGAAGATTTTCAAACAGAATCTTTGCTTTTAAATTTAAGACATTAGATATTTAACTGTTATTATTATTATCTGAAGCAGGAGCACAGATTCCTTCCCAAGGGATATTTGTGCTTCTGGTTCTGGGTGTAATGTGTGTGATGTAAATGTTTCCGGCACCCACGATACAAGTCTTTGAACTTAGTGAGGGGCTGTGAGTGTGAATGCGTTAAAAAAAAAACTTATGATAAATTTTTGTTATGTAAATAATTATTTACCAATTAAAATTTAAATATTTTACTAATATAAATATTGCTTTTTTTTATTGTTTCATTGTAACTTAGTGGTTCAGCGTTACCCTTTTTATCTCTGATGATTCTTAACTGATGGTAAGTGATGATGTGATCGAGGGTGGCAAACACGTGAGGTCTTAGATTAACTGACATGATACCATTGACTTTTTTGCGTCATTTCTGTCGAAAATAAATAGCTTGTCTACAATATATACATATATACATATATATATTATATTATTCACTATACTATGATATGTTCACTCGTAACTTGAAGACTCCGAGATTTTGCTTATCAGCAAATATAGAGTCGGTCTAGGAGTTCCACTCCTTTGCGGTATGCAATATAAATGTGGAAGGAAAACGCTTCGTGAGCACTACTAGAATATTCTCTACTCTATTATAAATAAATGTCACATAGCATATCTTTTTTCTCACATAGCAATATGGTTTTCCGGGTAGGGATTAGGAAATTGGATCATTCAGTGACGCACGGAATGTATCCTATGAACACGGACGTATTAAATATGGACGTAATTCCGCATACACAAGGCAGCCTAGTGAAGCACCCTAATATCTACATATTATATGGGTTGCGATTGAAAATCAGTGACTAAGGTCTAACCTTCGTCGCATGCCGAGTCGTAACCCATAGTCATGAGTCATGACTATGGGTTACGACTCTGCATGTAGTGAGTGTCATGAGTGTCATGACTTATGACACTCACAACATTTCACACTTCTCATTCTTTTATTTTTGATTATTTTGTATGTATATTTCTGTGTATTTTATTTATTTAGCTGTTTGTTTGTAGTGTAAATGTTGTGTGTATCATTAATAATACATTAATTTCCTTATTTTTCTTTTTTCTACATTTCGCTTGTCATAACGCGAGCTACGCGCACACAAATAAACCAAAGGTCCGATACAGCGTCATTTCACCTAGTAACTATTGAGTAGTCTGGGACAGTTTGCAGCAGGATGCACGCACACACTTACACACACGTACATATACGACGTGCATGCTTCAATCGTGATTGGATGAGGTTACGTCTGTATTTTTAGTCATTATTAGGCTACCCAGACGACCCAGTTGGCGCAGTGGATAGGTGTCCGCCCTCTGCGCCATGGGTCCTGGGTTCGATTCCCGGCAGGAACACAAATTCCTTCCCAAGGGACATTCGTGCTTCTGGTCCTGGGTGTAATGTGAATGTTTCCGGCACCCACGATACTAGTATTTGAACTTAGTGTGGGGCTATGCGTTAAATTAAGAGCTTAAATTTAACTTATTCAGCTAGATTCAAAATATCCAAGAATGTGTTTATTAACAATTTTATTATTGCCTCTATTATGAGGGTTTATTTCTTTTGTCTTCTCTCTCGCTCGCACAATTTGATATTTTTAATAAATACAATTATGTACGTGTGTTTTTGAAAATGTTTTCAACTAACTATATATCTATATATCTCGTTTAAAGATATTAGATAGATAGATTAGATAGATATGAAAAAGGAAAGGTAGATCAAAACATTCATTGTATTAATGTCCATATAGTAGGTTGAAAACATTTTCAAAAACACACATTGCTATTTGTATTTATCAAAAATATCGAAATGTGCGAGTGAGAGAGAAGACAAAAGGAATAAACCCTCTTAAGGCGAAGACACTTGGTTCATATGTTCTTATAAAACACTACATTACCAACACTATCAATTAGTAGAATGGTATTAAAGTAAATCCTTTACTATTTATTCTCTAGTAATAATATTCGAGTTCCTTTTTTGAAAAATATTATAAATATAAACGCTTTCACACTCACAGCCCCACACTAAGTTCGTTGACTTGTATCGTGGGTGCCGGAAACATTCACATCACACACACAATCACAACCAGAACCAGAAACACAAATTTTCCTTAGGGAGAAAACTTTTATTCCCGTCGGGAATCGAACCCGATGCCCCTGCTTAGAAGGCGAACGTTCACCCAACCAAGCCAAAGGGCAGCTATTTGAGGTTAGATCTGAGATTTAAGTCGTTTCAAGTTTGATTAAAACCAAGTTAATTTATTATATTTAGTGTTAATACCGATAATGTTGATAGGCTTCAAGCAGGATGCAAGCACGCCGCGAAAGTTAGTGTTATTGGGGTGCGAACGTTAGTATTATTATCGTGGGAACTCCGCCGAAGCCTCTGCTCTCGCCGAACCCTGTTCGACACGTGTTTCGCCTCTACACGAGGCAACCTCGGGAGCTGTTGACTCGCCGAACGCTAGAACGAGAGATTAACACTAAATATAATTAATTAACTTTGTCGTTATGGATTACCGAAAAGTAACGCCTAATTCAATTATTTTTTTTTAAATAAATTAGTATATAAAATCATGAATGTATTATAACAAAATAAATAAATAATAATATATAAAAAAAATAAAAAGTATATAAAATAAATAAGATAAAATAAATAGGTAGTAGAAAAGTTGCTAATTTGACTACAATTATGTAAAAAACTACGCTGCTGGTTCTTTCCCGCGGCTTCTCCCGCGTTTATCAAGTTAAAAAATAGCCTATATGTAAATCCTATAGGTATAAGCTATGTATGTTTCAAGTTTCATCCGAATCCGTTCAGCCGTTGCATCGTGAAGAGATAACAAACATACTTAGCATTTCGCTTCTACGTTAATCATCCTTCCTTCATCGTTTATCATCCGTCCGTCTTTGTTCCCCGAACGGTATAATCTGGGAGTCTTCAAGTCAAAAATATAAAAGATACATTCTTGGCAAGCATGCTACATCTTCGGCCGCATCATCACTTTCCCTAAGGTGAACTTATATAATTTTAATTGCCATTTCTGGCTTAGGGCCACATTCTCTGAGAATTTGAAGTTATTTGTTTGTATGGTTTAGACGCTAGATGTCTCTGACAGACGGACGGACGGACAAAAGTGCTGAACCACCCAAGTCAATTTAGAGACCTCGCTTCGCTCTATCAACTATCTCTATGTATTCCATTTTAAATAGTTACGTATTTAAAATGCAATCATTTATTCTGTACATTGCTGTTTAACGTGTAAGTTATTTTTAGAACTTACGCAATATGTTATGTGTATGTATTTCTAACAATTTTTTCCTTATTATAATCGGTGATATATAAAATTCTCGTGTCACGGTATTTGTGGTCTATGGACTCCTCCGAAACGGCTCGACCGATTTTAATTAATCAAAATCAAAATCGTTTATTCACATGGGCCCCAAAGAGGCACTCATGAAAGTTAATGAATCTATTGCCAGATTCGCAAAATTACAGCCATCTCGAGAAGAACCTGGCAAGAAACTCGGCGGCGCATTTTTTTTTCATTCATTTTTTTTTTAAAAAGTATTCTTAATTTCTAATACATAATTTTCTTAACCTAGGTGTTATTATGGTCGCTAGAAAGAGCCTGTGCAGTTTGCCTCCATGCGTCCTTGTCATTAATATAGTCTGTAGTCTTATAATAAGCTTTCTTAATTAATGCCCGTTTTATTACAGATTTGAACTTTCCCAGTGGTAATTCAGTTACGATTTTAGGAATTCTATTGTAAAATCTAACCCCATTTGCCATAAAATATTTATTCGTTTTGCTTGATCTAAATGCGCGCACTGTTATTAATGTTATTTAGTATAATTGTTAGGTATGACAAAAATCGTAAAGTATTTTTCATCCCCCCTACCCCAACCCCCCATTTCTCATATTTTAGTATGAACAATATCCAAAAAGGTTTTAGTATGGTATTAAAGTACTTCTTTGTCGGTATCACCCTTGACAGAGTGGTCGTGGTCATCACTTCAGGTTTTTTTTTTTTTTATGACAAATAGGCTAGCATTTGACCGCAATCTGACTGATGGAAAGCGACGATGCGGTCGACGGTGGGACATGCTTGCCTAGAAGGTACCTATTCACTCTTGACTTGAAGAGGCCTAAGTTATACTTATCGGGAAACAAGAACGAAGGCAGAGTATTCCACTCCTTTGCAGTTCGCATTATAAAAGTAGAGGCAAAACGCTTGGTTCAAATCTGAGGAATATCCACCATAAAAGGATGTCTTGTTTTAGTACGCCTTGTTGTCCCATGATGGAAGGGAGCTGGAGGAACCAAATCATGCAGTTCCATCGCACACTCTCCGAAATGTATCTTGTAAAACACGCATAAGCTATCCTTGCGCCGTAGTATGGTGTTGGTGGTAAGCTGGACAATCCGCCGCCACTCTTCTCTGATGGCCTTCCTCGTGCATTCGTGTAGTGATGATGAGCAATTTACTGTCGCTTTTATTTGGTCAGTCCACCTCATAGGCGATCTTCCTCGTGGCCTGGTAGGGGGCCTTCCTGGGGGCTGAGTCACCCACGTCCGTAGGAGGATACCCCTTAAGTCTGACTCCCTACACGTGGTCCCCGGGTGGTGCTAATCAGGTGATATTTGAGAGGTGGTAGAGCATTTTGTGAGTTGCTCGCCTGGCTTGCTACCAATGTAGCTTACCACCATCAAGTTGAAAGTCTGCCGCCAAGCCAAATACGGTGTTCCGGCAGTTATCCTTGAGAGCCTGCGTATTCCAGGTCTAGTGTGTTTACCAGCTTCGATCACATCGTCACTTACCATCAGGTGAGATAGTGGTCAAACACTAGCCTGTCACAAATAAAAAAAAAAAAAAAAAAGTACTTCTTTGACGGTATCACCCTTGACAGAGTGGTCGTGGTCATCACTTCAGGTGTTGGTGGCAAGCTTGACAACACGCCGCCACTCTTCTCTAATGGCCTTCCTCGTGCATTCGTGTAGTGATGATGAGCAATTTACTGTCGCTTTTATCTGGTCAGTCCACCTCATAGGCGATCTTCCTCGTGGCCTGGTGCCCTCAACCTTTACCTGGACCACAAGTTGCTCAATAGCCACCTCCCCTCGGTGGCTACTCTTTAAGTACTAGGCGACCATAAATGTCGCGGCAACTTCGGCAGAGCAGCGTAAACGGCGCAAATATGGAAACCTTCGCAGTGGTTACATATTTGAGCCGTTTGGTGTTTAGACACTGGGTCCGTGGGGACCGGGAGCTCATTCTATTACCAAATTCTATCAGAGCGCCTGGTTGAAGCGACGCGTGATCAAAATGCTGGCACTTATTTGGCTCAACGTATTAGCATTGCAATTCAGAGAGGCAATGCCGCCAGCATGATGGGAACGCTACCCACTGGTAGTGGGCTTGAGCACTTGAGTTACCTATAAGTTCGATGTCTTGTAGGTAACTTAGTTCTTTGCTGTACATAGTTTTAGTTAAGTTTTAGGAAATATAGGCAATTGGCCCGTAGTTAGTACAAGATATCTACATTAAAAAAAAAAAAAAAAAAAAAAAATGTCAAATGCTTGCCTATTAAGAATAAAAAAAAGCTATCTGTCACCATAAATGTGAAAGAGGTAAAATACTAATCGTGGCATTGAAAAGCTAATTTACCCTAATTATACCTTATACAGGCTATATAAGGTACAATTAGAGTGAGGCGGGGTAATTATGAGACATCAATATTTCGGATAAAAATAAGACTTATAAAAAACACCAATAGAACATATTTCATTAAACATAATCCTACTTTCTACTAATATCATAAATGCGAAAGTTTGTGTTAATGTTTGTATCGTACCGTAAAGAATAAACAGATTTTGATGAAATTTAAAATGTAGATAGTTTAGGTTCCGGAATAACACCTAGGCTACTTTTGAACTTAATAAACGCGGGCGAAGCCGCGGGGCACGGCTTGTTCAGTAGAAATGAACTGCTCCAAAACACCAATAGAATTTCTAGTCTTGACTTTGACTATGACTTGGATTAGTTGAGTGAGTTTTGTTGGGTGAGCATTCGCCTTGTTTCCGGCACCCACGACACGAGTCATCGAACTTAGTGTGGGGCTGTGAGTGTGAAGGCGCTTATGTTTTTTTTATTCAGAATAGGCAAGCATTTCAATCAAAATCAAAATTTTTATTCACATGGGCCCCAAAGAGGCACTCATGAAAGTTAATGACTCTATTGCTAGATTCGCAAAATTTGACCACTATCTCACCTGATGGAAAGTGATGATGCGGCCGAAGATGTGACATGCTTGCCTAGAAGGTACCTATTCACTCTTGACTTGAAGACTCCCAGATTATACCGTTCGGGGAACAAAGACGCGGGCAATGAGTTCCACTCCTTCACTGTACGGATGATGAACGTAGAAGCGAAACGCTTCTAGCGAACTGGAGGTATAATACATTTGTCTTTGACACTTGGTCGCCTTCCGCCACCGAGTACTGCGTTAGTATTAGTGTTTAGTGTATCTTTGTTTATATATATATATATATATTTACATATATATATATATGTAGTTATGGTAATGTATTATGTAAGTGTCATTTATTTAATTTTCATATATTTTATAATATATCGTGTTGACGTATATATTTTTTTAAGTGGGGGTAGGTAGGAGTGTCCTTCGACTTTTTTTTTATGTGTGTTTACCTCATAACTTCTCTCCACGTGAGCCGATTTCTATTTTTTTTTTGTTTTAAAGATGTTGCTTTGTAATTGGTCCCATTTAAATTTGATCAAGATCTGATCAGTAGTTCTTGAAATATCGTCAATAATGCCTATTTTGTGGACTACTTTGACGATGTTCTCGTTTAACCGACTTCAAAAGTTATTAGTTGAGCCGATTTTAATGATTATTTTTTTATTTGAAAGCTGGTGCTTTTCATGTGGTACCATTGAAATTTGGTCAAGACCTGATCTCTAGTTTTTGAGTTATAGTCAATAATGCGTGTTAAATACACTAAATTTGATTAAGGTTCCGAAGATAAAGCGGTGAAGTCGGTTTTTTTAAGCTTTGCTTGCGTTTAATTATTTTTGTATTTTGTTATCTGCTTTGTCTTGTTGTTTTATAAATGCAAATAATGTAACAACGCATGTTGTCTCAAATAAACCTATTTTCTTTCTATCTTTTTTGGGATTAAGAATTGATTATTGAATCTTATAATTATATTTCTGGTTCTGGTTGTGATTGTGTGTGTGATGTGAATGTTTCCAGCACCCACGACACAAGTCATCGAACTTAGTGTGGGGCTGTGAGTGTTAAAGCGTTTATATTTATATTTATATATTTATATGAATCTAGAAGGACAATGTTAACATAAAACTAACTAATTTGCGTTGTTGTGGTGTTATATACATTTTATAGAAGTTTTAGTCACAGCGGTTCATTACGTGTTATTAATAAGATGAAATTATCCTGCCCAGTGTGCTATATATAATAACTAACGTATATATAATATATACGTTAGTTATTATTGGAATCAAAACGTGAAAGATGTGGCTGCTCGTGTTTATATTTTGTTCGTGTATATACAGTAATCACGCAGGTACGCTAATTGTTTCATAGTTTTACATAATACGTCTATAATCTAGTAAAATAACTAAAAATTTTAACGCAAGCAAAGCTTAAAAAACATCACGCTCCCGCAACTTCTCTTGCTCTGCAGTTTAGTATAAATGCGCGCGCATATACGGTCGCTTTATATAAATAAAGTCCCTAAATACGACTACGGAAATCAAACAATTCATATTAAGAAGAAAAGTATAAGCAATTAACCTTTAATGTTTTTCTCTATTAGGCAAAATATAGGCGCGAGCACTCTGTGACGAAGGACTAGTTATATTAATTTGGTAAAATGGTGCCGATTCTGTTGTCCAGAATTAGACTAAACTAGCCTAAAATTAGTTTTAGTCCTGCTTTAGTCCAAAACCTATTCAGAAAATGCAAGATTAGACTAAAATTAAGTTTGACAGGACTAAGTTAGTTTAGTTACTCTATTTAGTGAAAATGACCAAATTCTTATTCTGATGTACATGTTTTACGTCAAATTAAGACTAAAAATAGAAATTTAAACTTAAATTAGTCTGTATGAAAAAGGTCTGGATTATTTTTAATGTGATCTTATACTTGAAAGAATAACACGTGCAAGTAATGAAGCAATACTGACCTACAAAGTCTATAATGGAGGAATATGTGATTGCGGCTCTTGTGAATAAAATTCAACTTGGTTGCTGTTAAAATCAATTTTAGTCCTGTCATTTCAACTTTTAAATTAAGTTCAACGGAAAATCAGAATAGCGTTTAGGTATTCTTTGACTAAAATTAGTTTATTTTTAGTTTAGTTTAGGTTAGTTCGGTGCTCAACAGAATTAGCACCATTGAGTGAATTTCAACATTACTATACGGTGTACTAGAGCAATTATTATGTCTGAGGAAAACCGCTTTTATATTTATTTCTATTTAATAAAATAAAAAAACCGGCCAAGTGCGAGTCGGACTCGCGCACGAAGGGTTCCGTTATCAGGTACCATTATCTATAAAAAATCAAGTTTGTTGTATGGGAGCCCCCTTTGAATATTTATTTTATTTTATTGGGAGAGTAGCTAGGGTACTTTCCCACTTTTATGAACATAAAATATTACGTGATCACCAGTTTGGATTTACCAAATGTCGATCAACAGCAGATGCCGGTGCTAAGTTAGTGTCACACATTCTCAGGGCTTGAGAGGGATCGCAGGATGCAATCGGAGTATTTTGTGACCTCTCCAAAGCGTTCGACTGCGTGGACCATACAACGCTTATTAGCAAATTAAGTTATACGTGGGACTGCTCTTTATTTGTTAATTTATATTTATCGGGTAGGCAACAAAAAGTAGGCGTTAATGGTGTGACATCTGACGGGTCTACAGTTATAATTAGCGTGCCTCAAGGCTCAATATTGGGACCTTTCCTATTTTTAGTGTAAATTAATTATTTACCTTATATGATAACTACACTAGCATTAGATATTGTTTGCTGATGTCACGTCACTTTTATTTTTAAAACTAACAGGAAAGACGTAGAATTAAATGAAGTAAATTATGAATTAGATCTAGTGTCGAAATGGTTTGCTGCTAATAACTTATTGTTAAATGCTAGCAAAACCAAATGTATCAAGTTTTCCTTTCTAATGTTCCTTCGGTAGATGCAAATTTGACACTTGAAAACAACAAATTAGATCTTGTAAAGCAAACTGTTTTCTTAGGTCTGACTATGGGCTCAAAACTGCAGTGGGGTCCTCATATTGATGTGCTTGCAGGTCGCTTGAGTTCCGCTGCTTTTGCGATCCGTAAATTAGACAGCTGACTGATGTAGCGACGGCAAGGCTAGTTTACTTTGCATATTTTCATAGCAGATATCTTCAACCGATTGAGCTGAAATTTTGTATTCACGTTTAGTTTAGATGACAATGCATGGTAAGCTGTCTTCTAAATCCAACATGGCGGAACACCCAAAATGGCGAACAAGTAATTTTTAACGCACTCCTACAATTAGGGTATCAAATGAAAGGGCTTTCTGGAAATAACTAGAAAAATAAAGTCACTTTAAATCCAATATGGCGGACTTCTAAAAGCTTGTCTTCAAAAAAGTTTTTAACATGTAACTTATTTCCAGATGTATTGGAGATTGGATTTGATGTTTCTAATAGTAATGGAGGTTTTGATTGCAAGGCCAACAAAGAATCTTTCAAGATTAAAGAAGGGCAAGAATACCAGGTTTACATCAACATATCCGAATTGGTCTATCATTCATGGCAAGAAATTTTGATTATTACTAAACTAGTTGTTCCACGCGACTTCACTCGCATAAATAAAACAATCCTTTCTAGACTTATCATCAAAATCCTGTTCAGTACTTAAAATGTATGAGAAATAATTATTTTCATATACACTGTTATTTGGGCGGAGACAAATCCGACATATTAAAGATCGTAAAAATCCGTTCAGCCCTTCTTAGGGACTTAATGTACAAACCGCTTAAGACGCGCAGCGCGCGCCTTTGGAGCTGTGTATATCAAGACCCTTGAATTATAAATTTTAATGGTATCACGACTTTTTTTATATATATAGTTGCTGCTGCTGCCAGCACACATTTTCGTTGAGGAGAAATCTTGTGTTTCAGGCGGGAATCAAACCCCTGCTCAGACGGCCAACCACTAATCCAATGAGCAGTTCAAGTCAACATAAGCATTTAACCGCAAACGTTTTCACGATTAGGCAAAACGTAGGCGAGATATCTTAGTTCGGGGCAAACCACTAGTTTATTTAATAAAGGGAAATAAAAGAAATAACAATCAAACACTCGACCAAACGATTAGATAAAAAAAATATTATGTAAAATTATTATTAAAACAAAAGTTATAATTATGGTTTTATGTATCTTAAGAAATCCAAAAAATATTTCAGGTGCCGATGCCGTAGTGCTTCTGGTATAATAGTAGCTAATCAGTTTCGCAAAGAAAAAAAAGAAGTCAGACCCGGCTACGTATCTGTAAGTATTTATTTTTAACCGACGTCAAAAGGAGCAGGTTCTCAATTTGACTGTATTTTTTACCGAATTCCCAAAAAAGGAGGAGGTATTTAAGTCGACTGTATTCTTTTATGTGTGTTACCTCATAACTTCTTTCCACGTGAACCGATTTCGTTTTTTTTTATGGGTAGTTCGAAATTTCATTCTTCGACTGATTCATATCAGCTTTTTAACACATTTTCATATGAAAAAAGGTATATCAAATAACACATATTTTAATGAGGGACTCGTTTTTTTTAAATAGTTTTCAAGATATCGACGTTTAAATATTTTGTGCCCATGTGAATCCGAATTTGTTACAGATGAATCAGAAACAGAAATTAAAACGATTTTTTTAAATAAACTTTTATATGTCATAACTAATAAACTTTTTTTTTGTAAGAGGACAATTAATTACCTTTCGATTATATTATAATTAACATTGATGTATCAAACGGAAAATGCGCCATCGACCATTTTATTCCGGAAAATGGCAAACGGACGCGTCATATGAATCAGAAGAACAAACTTCAAATATTTTTATTTTTTACCTAGACTGCGACTATTTCAAAAATATGATTTGTTCCAGTAAGGGGTAACCAAAAATGTAAAAAAAAAATTACATGCCGTTTTGTTAGTTGGTTACAGAAATATACCCATAAACATCGAACATTTTGTATCTGAAGAACTACCCTTAGTTTGTATGATGTTGCTTTCTAATTGGTCTCATTTAAATTTGATCAAGATCTGATCAGTAGTTCTTGAAATATCATCAATAATGCGTATTCTGTGGACTACATTGACGATGTTCTCGTTTATAACCGACTTCAAAAGTTACCTCATAACTTCTTTCGTTGTTAGACGATTTCGATGATTATTTTTTTATTTGAAAGCTGGTGCTTTTCATGTGGTTCCATTGAAATTTGATTAAGATCTGATCTTTAGTTTTTTTTTATGTGTTTTACCTCATAACTTCTTTCCACGTGAGCCGATTTAGAAAATTTTTAGTCTGAAAGATTTTGCTTTCTAATTGGTCCCATTTAAATTTGATCAAGATCTGATCAGTAGTTTTTGAAATATCGTCAATAATGTCTATTTTGTGACGAATAACGCGTTATTTGACGATGTTCTGGTTTACCCGACTTCAAAAGTTACCTCACAACTTCTTTCGTTGTGAGCCGATTTTGATGATTCTTTTTTTATTTGAAAGCTGGTAGATCAAGGTTCCCATGATAACGCGGTGAAGTCGGTTTTTTTAAGCTTTGCTCGCGTTTAATTATTTAAGCTTTGCTTGCGTTTAATTATGATGATTATTTTTTTATTCGAAAGCTGGTGCTTCCCGTATGGTCCTATTTAAATTTCATTAGGATCCAGAGAACCAGAGTTATCTTCAATAATGCGTATTAAATTCATTTAATCTGTACAAGGGTTCTGTTTAATGCAATTGTTATTTTACCATAATTATTTTGGTACGGAGACAGCGCCATCTAGTTAGGTTAGGAACTATGATGTTGTAAGTTTCGGAAGAAGATAACTAGATGGCGCTGGTAGGCGCTAAAACGCGCAATCGTTTCGTTCACGCCACATGGGGTACCCCACCACCACGAAGCTGATGATTGAGCTTTGAGGGAGTGTCGATAGTTTAGTCTATCAAATATAGCTAACTGTTGAAGTGAACGGTGTCTCAAATGACGACCCCCGCACGAGACACCGAGACCTTGGATTGGAAGGTTGAAAATCTTCCAGGTTCGAAGATAAAGCGATGAAGTCGGTTTTATACCAAGTTAATACCAAGTCGGTTTTATAATAGAATCGCGCGCGAACGTAGCGCAACGGTAACGGCATGTCCACGTAAAAATATAATAAAAAATAGAAATTCAGATTATTATTAAGAAAAAATGTGTTTAAACTCTCCTTAAATGTGTGTTAGATATATGAGAGTGTTATCATAAGTGAACTGTATAAATTAACTAAAATATTGACAATTATTCATAAAAATATTAGGTAAATACAACAAATAATACAAAAAGTGACAATAAAAAGTGTTATTTACGTGTATTCAACAAAAAAATTACTGTGAGTAAAACCAAACTAACTGTGAGTTGTAAATAATACATGGAAAAACATAAATTCAATAAAAACATTGTTTGATCGTACTTAAAAACCGTTGAAGTGATTTGTTTGCAAAATTCAAATAGTAACGCTCAACAACCTATGTGACGCGTACGGTTACTACTAGACTAGAAAAGTGTTCACTAATTACGACATGCTCAACAAGTGCTCGATGGCTCAGCGGTACTAACTATGGATTTAGAACTAGTTGGCCGTCACAGTACCTGACTTCGAATCTTACGCCGTGCATTATTTTTGTAACAAAATTTGTACAAGATTTGATCATCGCTCTCAAGAGGGAGCCTCCAGCGCTGCAGCGTGTGACTAGATTCATTAATAATTTAAAATATTTTGAGACGTAATCGCGTTTTTTCCCAGAATTCATCCAGAGGTCAATGACGCAAACACGAAGAACCTGTGGTAAATTCGACGAGACTCGCTTCACTCGATGTGGCGATTCAAACGGTGTACTGTAACGAAACTTTCCTTATAATTAGATCTCATCTGGTCTTATTATGAGATAAATATTGTATTGCGACTAAAAAGACAAGAGTGAATTAAAGTTGCTAAACTCTGTCACGTCTTTATAAGATAGTCGGCGTAAATTTTACTGGTGAGATAAAATAAAACTGTGAAATGGATTGCTCTAACACTAAACAAGTTAACCCTACATTGGATTGTGGAGGTTGCCCTAATAAGATTAACAGCCGAGAATTTTTAAAATGCTCCTCTTGCGGCACAAATTTCGACCTGATATGTGGCAACGTTTCAGACAAACGTTTTCGCTTAATGACTCCAGAGCATAAACTCTTATGGACTTGTACTCCGTGTATTACCAAAAAACCAAAGAAAGATAATACTAATACGCCAGTTGGAATTCACTACTTCAACACAAATGACAATGTTACTAAAAGGAAACCAAGACGTATGCAGCGGACCCTAGAAGATATTTCAATTTGCAGTTATAACATAGATGACAGCAAAAGTAGCTTCAGTGAATCATTGGATGACAATACATTTATAGAAAAAAAATGCGAAGCCAAATGCAAAGATACTGAACATAACGATATAATTCAAAAGCTTATTGATGCAAAAACTGAAATAATCAAATTACTTAGTGAAAATAAAAAGTTGAAATTGAAGATATCTAACCTTCTAGACAAAAACAACAAAGAATGTAATGAAAATAATGTACAAAATGTAATAAGTATTAATGAAAACACATTGTCAGACATTTGCAATGAGACATTACTAAGTAAGAACAATTTCTTTGAATTAGAAAACAGTTTGTATAACAAAACATCAACACCACTGAAAACGATGACAACAGATAATGACAGAACCATCGCAATGAAAACAAAGAAAAGTAAGAAAATAAAGTCACCCAAAAATAGTAATAACGAGTCAAATCGAAATACACTCGGACACATACAAAAAGAAACAAGAAAAAATGTAGGTGAAACCATGGAATCAAAAGTATTGAGCTCTGACTGTAACAAGATAACACACAGCGTCCATAGTATCAAAGCTAAAGGTGCGTCAAAAAAATACGAAAAAAACACAGCAAATGTTGAAAAAAAGCAGCAGAACCTCCCGTTAATAAAAGCTGTTCAAAGTCATCAGACATTCGACAAGCCAGAAGGTAAACCGAATATGATCATAATTGGCGATCAAAGTTGCACTGGCTTATCACAAATAATGTACAAATTACGCCAAAAACATAGAAACGCAAAAAATTATGAAATCATAACCTACAGTTATCCTGATGCTCCAGTGGACCATATCCTTAATAATGTGAATTTAGACTGTCATAATCTAGGAAATGATGATTGGATTGTATTATCCCTAGGATCTAATGATCAAAACCCAACCAAATTTTTAATTGAAATATCAGCATTTTTGAAGAGATTTCCAATACCAAAAATTATATTATTAGGTATAATAAATAATCCACACTTAAATGAGGAGAAACTTAATCTTAACTTAAAAACCATAGCAAATAATTTTGTCAGATGCCATTACGTAAAAGCCTATTTTACAAAAAGCAACAATATAACTTTCAAAAAACAACATTTGTGTGAGCTCATTAATAAAGAGATAAACACATATGACTATGATACATGTTTTCTAGGCAAAAACATTTTAAGGTCAAGTAAGATTACAGCGAAGGGAGCTAATAAGCTAGCCGTTCACGGAACGATTCCCTACTACTTTAATAAATTAAACCGATCTGTTGAAACAAACAAACCTGACAAAAATTGCAAAAAAATTCAAAGAATGATTCAAACAGATACATTGCCCAAACCTGGTACGATACCTTTTTATTTTGAAAGACTAAACAAAGATAATCAGCTTGAAAGTACCTCAAACAATAAACTGTTTTTTCGAGGCTCAAGCTGTTGAACCATCACTAAATTCTAACCATAATATGAAGCTTCCTGATTTTACAAACAGAAATAATTATTTAAGTATAATTCATCTTAACGTGCAAAGCCTTAAACCTAAAGTAGATCAGCTTGAAATTATAAGTAAAGATTACAAATTAGACGTGTGTTGTTTTTCTGAAACATTTCTCCGAAACGAGGAAGCAGATTTTCTCCATTTTGATGGGTATATAAAAGCCGCACACTATTCACGAAAACTCAAATCCCGAGGTGGAGTTTGTATATATATAAGACCACATATAACGTTTACTAAGTTAGATTGGATACAAAATATGGCTATTGATCGCCATTTTGAAATCTGTGGCATAGGTATTCCAGAACTGAACTATGTTATTGTATGTGTCTATAGAACACCAGATGGAAGCTTTGATCTTTTCATTAAATCTATAGAAAGTTTATTATACAAACTTACGAGAAACAGATATATCAAAAAGAAAGTTTTTATCGCAGGGGATTTCAATATCAATATACTAGATAAAAATAAAAAAACTGAGCTATTTCTTAACACTTTAACATCGTTTAACTTTCACGCAACCATTTCCGAACCCACGCGTGTCACATCTCACTCTCAGACTTGTATAGATAATATTTTAACCAACATAAAAAAATATAAAACGCAATTATTAAATTTAGGAATTTCCGATCATACAGCTCAAAAAATAGAAGTCAACACCTCTGTAAGCTTCAATGAAAAATATTGGTTTCTAGAAAGAAAAAATATAGATAAATACCAAGAAATCTTTTTAAAATATTTATCACAAATAATTTTTTTACCTATTAACGAGTTTCAAAATGCAAATGAAGCTTACAAAGAATTTATAGAGTTATATATTCTCATATTTAATTTATGCATCCCGACTGAAAAAATTAAAATCTCGCATAAAAAGAAACCAAATTGGAAGACCAAAGGTATTGTTATATCCAGCAAATCTAAAAGAAAAATGTTCCTTAATGCTCATGTAATAAACAGTTCAGATAATAAAATAGCGTACAAAAGATACAGCTCAACACTTAAAAAAACAATACGAATATCAAAAAAAATAGCGAATGTTCGATACATTAACAGAAGTAGTAATAAAGCTATGGCCACTTGGGGTCTTATAAAACAACAAACAGACGCAAATAATAAAATACACACAACAGTTGAAAGTTTAAGGATTCATAATGAAGAAATAACGGATCCTAATAATATGTCAGAGGCCTTAAACAACCACTTCATTAATTTGAACACGAACAGTGATAAAATATTAAATACCAATAAACCTATTACACAACTGAACAACAATACAATTTTCATGGTACCAGTAAATCATTCTGAAATTATAAATATAGTAGCGAAATTTAAAAACAAAAAGACATCTGGCCATGACAAAATCCCAATACAATTAATTAAAAATAGTATTCATTTAATAGTCGAACCATTAACTTACATTATAAATCTTTCCCTTGTAACTGGATGCTTCCCAACAGACTTAAAAAGAGCTTTAATAAAGCCGTTACATAAAAAAGGCCCAAAAGATGATGCTAATAATTATAGGCCTATAGCTCTTCTACCGTGTTTCTCAAAAATTTTTGAACGGGTTATCTACAACAGGTTTATATCATTTTTTAACGCTAATAATATTCTAACCAACAACCAGTTTGGTTTTCAGAAAGGGAAAAATACTAGCTTAGCCGTATTTGAAATTTTAAAACAAATAGGAGAGGAAATAAACAATAAAAAAACAGGTATTGCCCTTTTTATAGATCTATCGAAAGCTTTCGATTGCGTTGTACATAATATTCTACTGAACAATCTAGAGCACGTAGGTATAAGAGGCCAACCCTTAAATTTAATAAAATCATATCTACAAAACAGAACGCAATCCATCATACTAGATGTGTATAATAAATCTACCAAAACAATCTGTGAGGTTATGTCTAAACCAAAAAAAATATTAACAGGTGTCCCTCAAGGAAGTATCCTAGGGCCCTTATTATTCCTTATATATGTGAATGAATTGCCTAAAATAATGCCACATTTGTGCGTCATGTTTGCTGACGATGCTACAATTTACATACCGAAACACAATTTTAATGACATTGAATTTCAAACAGAAATAAATAATACTTTACATATAGTAGTAAGTTGGTTAAAAAATATTAACTTAAAAGTAAATGTAGATAAAACTAATATAATACAGTTCAAAAATTATAAACAGGCCTCATTACAATTAAATATTAATTACAATAATGACAAAGTTGATATAGTCAAAGAGACAAAGTTTTTAGGAGTCACCATAGATACCCATTTAAACTGGAAATCCCACGTTTACAAAGTTAATAACAAGTTGTCTCAATACTGTTTTCTTTTATCAACACTATCTGATATTGCTTCTAAAAAAATCGCGTTAAATGCGTATTACGGATATGTTTATCCTCATTTAAGTTATGGAGTAATATTTTGGGGAAACTCTGTTGAAATTGACTCAACTTTTTTACTACAAAAAAGATGTCTAAGGATGATTTTTAAAATGCACCATATGGAATCCTTACGAAATGTCTTCAAAAATAACAAAATACTCACTCTTACTGATATTTACATATATGAAATTTGTGTTTTTGTCAAATTTAACGTTAATTATTTCTTCAGTATCAAATCTTTTCGTGCGGAGAATCAAAGAACGAAACATAAATATAATATATGTATCCCACAATCAAACAATAGCATGTTTCAGAAGAGCACATTTGCAATGGCCATTAAAATATTTAATAACTTACCTTTAGAATTAAAAATGTTAGACAGAACTCAATTCAAAGTGAAGTTGAAGTCATGGCTTGTTTGGAAATCGCACTATAACTTAAAAGAATACTTTAGTGTATAAATGTCAATGACCTGATTTACTATTATAATGATGTCATCAAAGTAAACTAAGACATACTGTTGCATACAATTTAGATTTTTATGTTAAATTTCTAGAGCACACTATTGTACGCCCGAAACGGGCAAACTGTTGTTACCTGTATAATATTATATTTTTTGTAATACCATCTTATTTACACAGTTTACAATAAAGAAAATTCTATTCTATTCTATTCTATTCTATTCACTAAAAAGGAGCAGGCACTCAAGTCGACTGGTTTTTTATTTTTGTATAACCTCATAACTTCGTTCCACGTGAACCGATTTTGAAATTGTTTATTGTTTGAAAGATTTTGCTTTCCAATTGATCCCATTAAAATTTGATAAAATCTGATCAGCAATTCTTGAAATATCTTCAATAATGCGTGTTTAGTACATCTAATTGAGAACATCCTCCTTTTTTTGAAGTCGGTTAAAAAGTAATGATTTCTGACATTTCATTTTGGTTTAAAATTTTTCAGACGGATAATAAAAAACTGAAGGATCATGGACATTTAGATTGCGTGCTTTTTTTAAAAGATTACTGCTTTGGTGGTGTAGTGAGAGACGGATATTGTAACAAAAATAACCATATAGAACAATTAAAAGAAGAAGATGGAATACCGTGTCAAGCTGCTTACGATGTCGTTTCAGAAGAAGATATGCGTAAGTTTACTTTACAACCTGTAACAGTTAGGTTCAGTTATACTTGGTGTGTATGTGTATTGTGCCAGTAATCGTCTGCCAGAGAACGTCGAAATCAGGGATATGTTTTTCCATACAAAAAAATAATATTATATTTTCAAATAATTTTGTCAACCCTACAGTTACTTCTGTGGCGCGTGACCTTGACCTTTGTTATAGCCACCACTGGCAGACGTCTAGCTCCAAAGACTATGTGGTGTAGAACGGTAGCTGATGAAATAGGGTTGCAAAAGACATAGGTACATTTTTAGAAACTTTAATTCGTCGTAACTCAATATTCATGCTGCTGCCGCGAATTTAGAATTTCCTGTATTATTAAACCTTTTTGTTACACATCTAATACCACAAGGATCTTTGTCCTGACATACTGATTCACTGACTGACTGACTGACTTAGAGAAAACGCCCAGCCTAAACCGCTGGTCGTAGAGACTTCAAATTTGGGGGATACATTGGTCTTATGTACTAAGACCAATTTATTGTATAGTACTATGAAAGGATTTTTGGAAATTCTACCCCTAAGATGGGAATATGTTAGTATGAAAGTTCTATGTTTTGAACGTACGCGCCATTAAATTATTTTTTTTATTTTTTTATTTGTGACAGGCTAGTGTTTGACCACTATCTCACCTGATGGTAAGTGACGATGTGATCGAAGCTGGTAAACACACTAAACCTGGAATACGCAGGCTCTCAAGGATAACTGCCGGAACACCGTATTTGGCTTGGCGGCAGACTTTCAACTTGATGGTGGTAAGCTACTTTGGTAGCAAGCCAGGCGAGCAACTCACAAAATGCTCTACCACCTCTCAAATGTCACCTGATTAGCACCACCCGGGGACCACGTGTAGGGAGTCAGACTTAAGGGGTATCCTCCTACGGACGTGGGTGACTCAGAATCTCAGGTTTTTCAGAAATGTAGTAACTACTATAGTTATATTTTAATGTGTTGGTCGGACTCATTCTTCCATACGTGTGTATGTGACTATTGGAATCAAGAATTTATTAGATTCGAGCAGAATAAATATTAATTCACAAAAAAAAATGCAACAAAAAATGATTTTATCATAGACAGTAATACGTCACTCGGATTTGTTAAAGTACTAGGCAAACATAAACATGAAGGAGGTTTTTCACTTCAAGGAGGTTTTTTATTTAGCCACGTAAGTTCAACTATAAATTCAACCAGTTGAACTTATTGGACAAAAAAGTCCAATTCTTTCAACTTTTCTTTTATTATTTATTTTGTGATAATTAAAAATACTTATGTAATAGTTGAAATAAATAGACATTTTATGTCCACTTAGTTCAACGATCGGAATCGGAAAAAAAAAATACCGCATCAGAAATATGTAAAAGCATATAAAATAATATACAGAAAGTTTTTTTGGCGCTTCGCCGACCGCTACCGCGGCAGGCTCGCGCGTTGTGTTTACAAGAAACCTAACCACTCCTCCGCGCTTCTCTCGACGTCGTACCTATTGATGACTGCTCTAGCCTAAATTATAGACACATATGCATGTGTATGTATTATATTTATTATGGTATATGATATTGTATATATATATTAGATATGTATTAGGATAATTATATGTGTACATGTATATGTAGTGTTTATGTAGTTTATTTAGTATTTAGTCTCAGTTTTACCACACCACCATCCCTGCTTATCTGTATTATTCTTTTCCATTCAAAGGTTGTCTGGAAGAGATCGCTCTTAGCGATAAGACCGCCCATTGTACCTATTTATTAGTAATTTATTTTCTGTACTTTTTTATTATTGGTGTCAATAAAGAGTTATTGTATTGTATTGTATAGACAAAAATGTTTTTGACAAGTCGTTTTTCCTCAATGCCCCCTTTACGACACCCTAACCAGTTCTAATGTTATAAAAAATATTAAAGTTGAAATAACTCGACGTTTTTTGTCCAATTAGTTCAACCAGTTGAACCTATTTGGACTTATAGTTCAACTTATACAATTTAATTAATATCTGATTTCTAGTTTTTGAGTTATCTTTAATAATGCGATCAATGTTCCGAAGATAAAGCGGTTTTTAAGCATTGCTTGCGTTTAATTATTCATGGTTATTCGAATGTCGTGAAAACGCGCCTAAAAAAAAAAGACGTGTGGCACTCGGGGACTGCCGCGGTAAAGCTATTGCATAGCATTTTTATTTTTCAGTTTCATTTTTCTTCACAAAAAGTTTTCGGTCACGTTGAGATGCGAACTCCGTACCGATGCATACGATTCAGTATCCAGTACCATTCGGCTACCGAGTCTTCTAACTATAATAAGCATATAGATCTTGACGTTTACTTTAAAAACGTAAACGTCAAAACCTATACGCTTATTTCGAAATTATAGTTAGAAGACTCAGTAGCCGATTGGTATTGGATACTGAATCGAATGCATCTGTGCGGAGTTCGCAACTCAACGTGACCGAAAACTTTTTGTGAAGTCGCTAGAGTGGGGGGCGTTAGGTTTTTTCGTTACGGAATTTCTGGATTAGGTCTCCACGCTCAAGGCCCGCGATAGAAGCTATGCAATAGCTTAAAAAGACGTGTGGCACTCGAGGACTGCCGCGGTAAAGCTATTGCATAGCATTTTTTATCAACTTATGCAATTATAATTATTTATTTATTTTATTAATGCAGTATTTTTCTTCCTACCGCCTAGAAGCGAGTTGCTGAACTAAAGAGACAAGCGTGATATTTCAAAAAAGTCATTAAAAGTTCTGCTATTCATCGATAGATGGCAAAACTAAAAAGTATCACCGCTGTGCCGGTCGGAGTGGGGGGTGTTAGGTTATTTTCGTTACGGAATTTCTGGATTCGTTCTCCACGCTCAAAGCCCGCGATAGAAGCTATGCAATAGCTTAATTATACGTAATATGAAATAATTTTCACATATAGAAGGGCGAAATGAAATGGTAACAAAAATACAAATTGATGTTATTTGCAAGAGATTTGTTTTTTTTTTCTTTTGCATTGATGAACGTTATAAATATTATAAGAAGATGCCTTCTACTTGCTTTATCATACAAATTTCGTCGAATATTTTTTTATCAGAATTAGTTATGATTGCCGAGTAAAACGGTTACAAAAACACGCATTTTAGGATAAATTCTGGTGTCGCTTCAACTTGAATGACGCGGGCAAAGCTGGGCACGGATACCATCAAGTTGAAAGTCCGCCGCCAAGCCAAATACGGTGTTCCGGCAGTTATTCTTGAGAGCCTGCGTATTCCAGGTCTAGTGTGTTTACCAGCTCCGATCACATCGTCACTTACCATCAGGTGAGATAGTGGTCAAACACTAGCCTGTCACAAATAAAAAAAAAAAAATATTCTACATGCTTGTTTACCTAATTTTTTTTGTTAATTACAGGCCCCAAGCCGGCGGGCTACCTGACCGTAAATACAAAGACCTACAACTTTCCTCGACTATCAAACACCGTCGATTATTACTTTTACGACGGAGAACCGTTGGATGTCGCCTGTCATAAAAGGGCTGGAAAATATGTTATCTTGACATATAGCGATAGAGGTACATAAAAAAACGCTTTCACACTCACAGCTCCACACTAAGTTCGTTTATTTGTGTCGTGGGTGCCGGAAACAATCGCACCCAGAACCAGATTACACATTTTTCAACACAAATTTCTCTTGAGTTTTCACCAGGAATTGAACCCGGTACCCAACGCTTAGAAGGCGAACGTACGTCCAACTAACCCAACGGACAGTTAAATTTTTTTTATGCGGAACAGGCAAGCATTTTACCACATCTGATGAAAAGTGATGATGCCGCCGAAGATGTGACATGCTTGCCTAGAATATACCTATTCATTATACCTATTTATTAGATGATGCACGCAAATTTTTACCTGACTAGGGCGAAGCAAAAAGGAAGGCTATGATTTTAGCACCGTATCTATATAATATATTCGTAGTCCTCAAAATAGTAAACGTATCGTTGAGTTTTGTTTTAAATTATAAAAATAAATTAATATATATTTTTTTACTATATTTTTTTTATCTTTGATGGGCTAGTTTTTGGCCACTATTTTACTTGATGGTATGTGACGTCGATGGTAGAATTAATGTTTAAATAAATATTTTATGGGCCAATCGGCAATGTCCTAAGTTTTCTGAAACCAGTCACACTCACGTAATTAAAACACAAGCGATTGACGCAATGGACTTGATATACATAGCGTCTCACAAGCGCGCGCCCTGTCCGCTTAGTATATTTTGTAACACTAGAGCCTATACAAAACGTACGCAGCGCGGGAGGAAGCGTCACGGGCGCGCACCCGCGTGCCCTGGCCGCTTTGTATCAAGTCCCTAAAAATCAACAAAATCAGCCCACGCTATTGGTCTCTAGAGCGCCACAAATTGATCAACCTGGCTCTTACCCAAATTTTTAAAATGTTATTTATAAGAAATCGTAAATAGTTGAGATGTTTAGTTTTAAGCGTGTTTTATATGTTATGTTTCAATGTTATATTCGGCTTAGAACACGAAAATGTCGACTTACTTTGTAGTCGACTAGTTTCGGACAAATTAGTTGTTCTTCATCAGGATGAGTCAGACGCGTGAATCGCGCGATACGCGGAGGTGTGCGGCTCGGGCCTCGGCGCGTGACTGATTTGTCCGAAACTAGTCGACTACAAAGTAAGTCGAAATTTTTGAGTTTTAAGCCAAATTGAAACGTAATGTGTAATACTCACGATAGTTATAACATAAAAATTGTTTTATATGGTTATTTTGCCATTTTTTTCTATAGAGAAAATATACGAATTGTTTTTTAGGAATCTTGAATGCCCTGATATGATCAAAAATTACATACTCATATTTTATTTTGATGCTTTAGACTGTGACTATAAATACGCTTCCCGAAGTGAGGCGTAAAAAATCTATTTGGCTCTTGTCACCGCCTTAAATGAAGCGTGAAAAAACCAATAAAAAAAAATGCTACTGTTTCCTATCAAGTCCATTAGACTTACAAACTGCACAAGCGCTTTCTAGCGACTACCATAATAACACATAGGTTAATAAAATTATGTATTAGAGATTAAGAATGTTTTTAAAAGTATTTTAATTCTGTTTTTCTTTAAAAAAAAAATTTATGAAAAAATGCGCCGCCGAGTTTCTTGCCAGGTTCTTCTCGAGATGGCTGTAATTTTACGAATCTGACAATAGAATCATTAACTTTAATTAGTGCCTCTTTGGGGCCCATGTGAATAAACGATTTTGATTTTGGTTTTTATTATAAACGCCCAAGGCACGCGGCCCGGGCGCTCTGAGGATAAAATGTATGGCGCCTAAAGGACCTTGACATAATATAAAGAGGCCAGGGCGCGCGGCTGTCGTTTGCTCTTGTGTTACAAAATATACAAGGCGCCCGAGGCGCGGTTATCGCGATCTTCAGCACTTCTTTGCCAACCGCTGCCAGCCACTTAAGGCCACTTTACGTAGGTCGTCGCTCCACCTTCTAGGGGAGGTAGTGCGGTTGTCCACGTTGGGCACAATTCTTGTGGTTGGCCGCATACGCTCCCTGGGACTGGAGGTCGCTCTCTCCAAGACCGAGGCCCTATTGTTCCATGGGCCTCGGGGGGGACCCCCATCAAAAACGCGGATGGAGCTGGATGGGGTCCTGTTTCCGGTTGAGACCCAGATAAAATATATGGGTCTCATCCTGGATGGGAGGTGGGCATTTGGGGCTCACTTTTCCCAGCTGGCCCCGAGAGTCGTGGGGGCTGCGGCTGCCTTAGGGAGGCTACTGCCCAACGTGGGCGGCCCGAGCGCGGCCTGCCGTCGGCTTCACACTAGAGTAATCCGGAGTAAGGCCCTGTACGGAGCACCGGTCTGGGTGGATGCCCTCAACCGCGGGACCTGCTGCGACGTCCGCAGCGGGTCATGCGGAGGTGGGTGCGGCGACGGTTTGGGTCGCTGACCTTCCGATTGGTGCAGGTGCTTTCCGGACATGAAAGTACCTGCACCAAATCGCGTGACGGAAGCCGACCCCGGCCTGCTACGAATGTGGGGCGTTAGAAGATACGGCGCTTCATACGCTGGAGGTGTGTGCCGCATGGGGCCCACAACGGCACACGCTTTCAGCGACAGTAGGTGAAAATCTCTCCCTGCAGGGCGTGGTAGATGCCATGCTGGGCAGCGAGAGATCATGGCAGGTCTCCTCCTGCGAAGCGGTGATGGCGCAGAAGGAGGCCGCGGAGCGGGCCAGAGAGGTTGATCCCCTATCTCACCCGCTCTGGCGCAGACGGATGGGGAGGGAGGAGGAGGCAGTTCACTCGCCTTCTCTTTCCTCCTCTGTAGTTGAGTCACTGGTGGAGAGCCAGGACGCACTTCATTGCCCTGCACGGCCCCACTCGTCTGGGGGTGGCCTTTGTGAGCAAGGTCACCCCTCCATGCATGGGCGCAGTGGCCTGATTTGTACCCGGGTCTATAGCCGGGGCAAGATAGTGACTGCTAGCGCGACCCTATCTTGCCCCACCTTCTCCACTGAGAAGGAAAGAAAATGATCGGCATTTTTCCACATAAAAAAAAAAGGTCGTCGATCCACCTTGCTAGAGGGCGTCCTCGCAAACGTTTGCCGAGACGCGGTCTCCACTCTAGAACACGTTTAACCTATCGGTTATCAATTTTACGACAAATATAACTAGCCCACTTGCTATCGGTTATCAATTTTACGACAAATGTAACTAGCACAGCTTGCAAATCCTATGTTCTATGTCGATAACTTAGATTGTTTCGGATCCGTTTCGAATTCGATCCTTCTAAGAAATTTCAAGCATAGCCTCTGAGAGTACAGCTCACTGAGTGATTTTAACTTACGATTACTTGAGTGCGCGCATTTAGATTAAACAAAACGAATAAATCTTTTATGGCAAATGGGGTTAGATTTTACAATAGAATTCCTTAAATTGTAACTGAACTACCACTGGGAAAGTTCAAATCTGTTATAAAACGGGCATTAATTAAGAAAGCTTACTATAAAACGATCGACTCTATTAACGACAAGGGTACATGGAGGCAAACTGTACAAGCGCTTTCTAGGTACTACATAATATACATATACCTAGGTTAATATAATTATGTATTAGTGTTAAGGAATGATTAAAAAAAATGCGCCGCCGAGTTTCTTGCAAGGTTCTTCTCGAGATGGCTGTAATTTTGCGAATCTGGCAGTAGAATCATTAACTTTCATGAGTGCCTCTTTGGGCCCATGTGAATAAACAATTATGATTTGATTTGATTTGATAACACCAGTTTAAAGTAAGTCTTACCGTTAGTGTCCAAAATTAGTATTGACCAAGTGAGCAAGCAAGCGCAGCATCTCCGTTTCAACTTGGGCAAATTGCTTTGTTTCCGGATTTCCGGTTGTTCTCCTCTACAGGTCGCATGTCTCAACCGGTTCTTGTGATTTTTTGTAAGCAGGTTCGATAATCATACAGTTTTTTTTTATTTTTAGTTTTTAGTACTCTCACTAAGTCAGTGTTGACGAGGAGCTAGATTGTCTCAACATTTACGTGGTTATTTTTGTATATATATATATATATATATGTGTGTGTAATCAGGATCTCGGAAACGGCTTCAACGATTTTCATGAAATTTTGTATGCAGGGGGTTTCGGGGGCGATAAATCTATCTAGGGTGTGGCGAATCGCCACTATCTGTGGTGTCCCAACACTAAAGTTCGCCCATCACTAATCCGTGAGATTGTCAATGTCACCGGTCAGAACCATAGAGGAACTTTTATACCGGAAAGTCAGCACTTTTGGCAAAAAGCAACAAATGATCGCTAGAGATTATCACTGAGATTATTACGATTTGTATCAAAACTAATTAACATGTGATTATTGTAACTGTGTTCCACAAACAACGTGTCTATACTTGTACTCTGGACGTTTCCTTCAACACGTTCCCTTCACCCACAATACTGTCATAGTAGAAATATATAAGTAAGTTGTCTTCATAGAGTGGTACCAAACGCGGCTTGTATGTGTGCACGGCCCTACGCACGTGCCTCAGCACGCACACTATGACAACAAACAAAACGGCGAAGACGACACGAGCCAGGGTCGCCCCCGCGCTCGTCGACGCGGTCGACGACATTTCGCCGTATTCGAGCCATTCGCCACGGGCCTTTCCGCGCTGACGGATGTTGCGTGCCGCGTGCTGAGTTGCGTGCGCGCGTTTATATTTTGTAAACAGATAGGTAAAGTTCATATACTTACTTATAGTGTAACCTTCTTTACGTGTTTATTCAATTTATGTAGGTTTTTAAAGTTAAAACTTCTATAGGCGCGTTGAGCACTTTTTGGGTGAACAAAAATCATGGAACTCGCGTCATCGTCACCGACGGCCAATATTATTGATTTATTGAAGCCTACTTAGCTATATTAGTTTTCCTTTTAACTTCGTTATATATACTACTACCGTGATTTCTTTTCACATATGCAAAACAATATTTTTTTCAAGATTTTTTTTGACTCCGTCGGCGGCTAATTTGCAAATGAAATCGTATCTATTTTACCACCACATTTTATACTATTTTATTGTACCTAACTTGTTGGTTTGTTAAAATATACATTTTACCTATAGGTACCTTTAAAAGTCGGAGATAATGACAACCCTGCGTATTCGGCTAGAGTAGGCATTTGAATCTCCTACGGGCCTCGAGTCATTTTACTTATATATTTCTACTATGATACTGTTGAAGCAAAGAGTTAGATGGAAACCTCGGAGTGCTTTCACGACTGGATTCCCCGGTTTCCCCAAAAGGTTTCAATTTTATAAAACATCGTTTCATCCGTGTTTTCAGGCGAGCAAAGCTCGGTCATCCGGGTACTTTCTTTTACTACCAGTGGTATAAAAGTAATATTTGTGTTTCCTACAGATTTATAATGACATCCATGTTTCTTGTTGCAGATGGTAACCAATTTACAACGAATTCTCAAACGACCGATTTAGTACAATTTTATGTAAAGTTATTAACAAAATATGTTAAGAATACATTCTCGCATATATCATGCAGTATATTTGACGAAATGATAAAGGAACAAGCTTCCCTAACAGTTTTTTTTGTTCATGAAGAACCAACAGCCGAGGATGGTATTTATATTTATACTTTGATAAGCTTATTAACTAAGAAAAACGTCCCTCCGTCCTTCTGTCAGAAGTTAAAAGCTCCAAACAAATTAAGTTTATTGCAACAATTTTTTACAGAATATGGCTCATAGCTGAAAATTTAAGTTATAATTATATATTAGAAAAGTATTTTTAATTATATACAATTTTTAAGTCGATTAATTTTTCAAAATTACGGTGATTTGGGGTTGAAATTTAAAAAAAAATATATTTTTATTACGAAAAATACGCGAGATCTTTAGCTCACATAGCCAATACTTAATGTTTTGACTTACTTCAAAATTTAGGTCACGAGTCGTGACTCACGACACGTGTGATTGAGACTATTATTTTTTCAAAAATCACGTTACACTTATATTATAAAGATGAAAGTTTGTGAGTGTGTTTGTATGTTTGTTACTTCGTCACGCTTAAACGGCTGGGCAATTTTTTACGAAATTTTGTATGGAGATAGCTAACACCCTGGATTAACACATAGACTTCTTTTTATACCTACACGGGTAAACCGCGAGGCGCATATAGTCTAATATACGTATATATATGTATATAAACGAATTGACGTATGTTAATCTCAAAAAACTCTCTTTTTTCTCTCTTTTTTTAATCCACTGGAAATTGTGCCCGCGCCAGCCGGGGCGGATCGCTAGTATATAATAAACCATTGCTAACATATTTATTTTATTTTCAGCCATCGGTTTTTCAGTTAACGGATTGATTCTTCCTCGAACAAATTCTCATAATTTTGCCTACTTGTACCAATTTTTTCCTGGTGAAATGTTGGATGTCAGAGTTATAAAGAACGATCAAGTCTACGGAAGTGCGTCATGCTTCTCTAAAATAGAAGGTAGGTTATTTTTAGCCGCGTGAATATTCTGTCAGTAAGGGGTCGTCAATTAATCCATATTTCAACCAGAAATGGGTGACGCGATGCCGTCCGCCTGGCTGTAAGGTTGAAAAAAGGTGAAGCGGGAACAAGGTTGTGCAGTTCCTGTGCACATTCACCGTAATGTATTTTATAGAATGCAAATATAGATCATGTGCCAAATACGGTGTTCCGGCAGTTATCCTTGAGAGCCTGCGTATTCCAGGTCTAGTGTGTTTCCAGCTTCGATCACATCGTCACTTACCATCAGGTGAGATAGTGGTCAAACACTAGCCTGTAACAAATAATAAAAAAAAAAGCAGTGTATTCATTTTACTAAAAAAATTTTTTTTATTTTATGACCTTTAGCAACGATTCATTGGCATTGTGTAATCTAATGTGATAAGCCATTTCCTGATTTTTATTTTAACATGGAGGGAGCTGTCGTGAGATTATAATGCTTTATTGCACGTCTGTAGAGGAGCGGAGACATATAGTACCTAAAGCGCCTTGCGTAGGAAGATTTTAATGTTGGAACCTTAACATTTGCTCTACGTTTCGACGGTGATTTATCGGTCTATTTATTTAAGCTTTGATGACAGCCTTATTTATATACTAGCTTATGCCCGCGGCTTCGCTCGCGTCAAAAAAAAAATGTGATCATCGAAACTATATATAAATGTTCTTCACTGTCAAATCGCGATCCTCAGTTTCTCTTCTTCATCAGACCTAATCACGTGAAACGAAACTGCTTACTAATATTATAAATGCGATAGTTACCCTAGTCGTCAGTTTGTTGACTTTTCACAGCTAAATTGCTTCTGATTTTCACTGATTAATTTTTTTAAAACTTTGTTTTTGCTACTTGTACTATTTATTATACAATGTGTAACAGAAACGTGTAGTAATACTCAAGCCACGCATCTAGCTACATGTATGGAGTCTAACAGGAACTTCTGCATTCGCGGCAGCAGCGTGAATATTTGTTATTATGAATTAAAGTTACTTAAAATTATGTCATCTACAACCCTATTCGCCAGCTACCGTTCTACACCACGTAGTCTTTGGACCTAGACGTCTGACAGTGGACGCCATAACAAAGGCCAAGGACACGCGCCACAAATGTAACCGTAGGGTTTTGAAAAATATTTTAATGTTATAATTTTTAATTTTTTGTATAGAAAAAAAAATTTTTTTTTTTTCTAATTTTGCCTTTCGTTCTCTGGCAGACGATTCTTGGCACGATACACATCAAGTATTACTACACCTTTCTGTTACAGATTGTATGATCAATTACTATTAACATTAACATTTATTTTCAGTTTATGGCGTCAGAAATAATTTTAATTTTAATACACAAATTTCTTCAGTTGATTCTTTAACGTGCGATGTAGAAAATCTAACGCCAGGGCATTATAACGTCGTAATTTCTCTGATACTACAATATAACGCTCCTATTAACAGTGAAGGTAAGATAATACAATTTTCGAAAAACAATTTATTACGCCTTAGTGAGAAATAGAAGGTTTATTTAATAAAAAGCAATACCCGACAGCGCAACGCAAAAGAGAATAATGAGTTTTTTTATTCTCGATAGGCTAGCATTTGACTGCTCCCCTGATGGAAAGCGATGATGTAGCCGAAGATGTAGCATGCTAGCCTAGAAGATACCTATTCATTCTTGACTTGAAGACTTCCAGATTATATCATTCGTTCGTTTAGCAGCCTTTGTATGTATGTTTGTTCCTTTGTGGCGTTCTAGAACCAAATTTTGATGATTCTTATGCCAATTAGTTTTACTTAATCTTGCGATTGTCAGTTTAGATATGACAGTTGTCAAAATTCAATATGGCGACAAACATACGCCATATCACGAAAAAAAAAAAGGTATTGACGAACTGTGTCAAATGAGATATTATAACGACCGTTTAGGTGTATAAATTCTTATAATTTAAACTTCTATTATTTCTTCTTATAAAATTTATAAAAAATATTTTTTTTAATTAAAATATAAAATTAAAAAAAACGAAACATAAAAAATGTTTAAAATTTATTTAAAATTTCAGGTAACCACTTATTTTGTCCTCTTAAATTTTTTTTTTTGGTTCTGGTTGTGATTGTGAGTGAATGTTTATGGCACACACGAAACAAGTCACCAAATTTAGTGTGGGGCTGTGAGTGTGAAAGCGTTTATGTTATGTATAGATTCTAATGCGGAACATAAGTCACTTACTAACAGTCAGCACTTATTATAAAGAAATGAGCCATTCTAGATTTTCAATGGTTCCCACTCGTAACGCGGTCCGCCTGGTTCTATCGTTACTGATTGACAAGGTTAAGCAATGTTCAGTCAGACCAGTGCCGGTCGGGGGCTCCCCCATAAGCGCAGAGAACCTCCATGTGGTGTCCATGGAAACTGGGAAATGGAAACAGGCTAATACTCTGCCTCACAGTTATCAAGTGCGGGAACCGTGAACGGGATGTCGAAACCATTGAGGGATTCGTCGTGAAGGTTTATAAAAAGCCCTTTTCAGGGCTCCTCCTCCGATATCATCTCTACGGACATCTTAGAAGCTGTAATAGTAAAAGGTCCTTCTCAGAGCTACTCCTATCTCCCGGCGGACCTCCTAGAGGCTTCAACGGAGGGAGCGGGAGTGTCGACGGACTTGTCCGAAGAGACAGACGGTGTGAGGTAGTCGCCGGGCATTTAGAGTCTGACACGGACACCGAAGGAACGGCTGCCGCTAAGGTACACACTGCCAGAAGAGGGGGAAAGAGAACCGCCAAAGCAGGCCTCTCTCTTTGTAAAAACATCTCTGGCGTTGTCGGACGGACAGGGGACCTCTCCATCGGATTGCACGGCCCACACGTCTGGGAAGTGGCCTTGGTGAGCAAAGTCACCCCTCCATGGGTGCATCGGATGGCCTACCAACGGGGCAAGATAGTGACTGCTAGCGTGACCCTATCTTGCCCTACCTCGGCGAGGGACTGCTCACGCCCCCCCCCGTGAGCTTCTCTTTAGTGTGTTCGAGCCCCACACACCTCTTCGGTGCTTCGGAGGGCACGCCAAGCTGTCGATCCCGGTTGTTATTCGTAAGATAACAGTCGTTAAGCCATGTCGAATGCATACTAGTCTACGCGATAAGAGTCCTAACTGTTAAAGTCACTGTGTTCAGCATTGGAATCTCTAGTGACATGATATTCTGACTTAAATACTAATTTTCATCCAATATTCCAAAATTAATACTATTATTTGTAATGTTACTTATTTGATATCCACATTATATAAATATTTGTACACCGGAAACGGTAGAGTATGTGAAACTAATACTATGTCCTACTATTAATTACTTACCATACTCACCATAGACAAATAAATACATTTTGATTTGATTTGATTTTGATTTGAATCTATTTGACTTGTTTTTTGCAGTTGGGTATTTTGATTTATTAACTGACCGAAACGAGATTTCTAAGTTGACTTGGGTTACTCAACACTTTGTCCGTCCATCCGTCTGTCAAAGGCATCTAGCGTCTAAACTAAACAAATAAATAATTTCATATTTTCAGAGAATATGTAAAGTTATGACCCAAAACCCTATTCAAAAATGGCAATAAAAATTATTGGTCACCAACATCGGAATGTTACCTTACACATAGGAAATACACTAAAAAAAAATTTGATTGTTTTATAATATTATCTTCCATATGTTATTATAAGATGTTTATATTATTACAGTATTATACAAAGTGTAACAGAAAGGTGTAGTAATACTCAAGCCACGCATCTAGTTACATGCATGGAGTCTAACAGGAACTTCTAATTTCGCGGCAGCACCATAAGTTTTGAGCAATGATTAATTCAAGTTTCTAAAAAAATATGTCATCTGCAACCCTATTTCATCAACTACCGTTCTTCACCACATAGTCTTTGAACTTAGACGTCTGACAGTGGTAGCTATAACAATGGTCAAGGTCACGTGCCACGAATGTAACCGTAGGGTTGTCAAAAATATTTAAAAAATATATTTTTAATATTGTATAGAAAAAATATCTCAGATTTTGACTTTCGTTCTCTGGCAGACGATTCCTGGCACTATACACATACAAACCACCAAGTTTTACTACTCCTTTTGTTGCAGGTTGTATATAGTAGGTTACATTTTATAGTAGTTTATAAGCAATTAACCTCAATAGTTTTCTCTAATAGGGAAAATGGAGGGAAAAATCTCAGTTCGGTTATTTACACAGTCGCATAATTGTTTTTTCTGTTTTAGAGCCTACTGTTGTATACTACTCGATGGCTAGTGTTTTGATGAAATACTCCAATTATACCTCAAATTTGATTCGATACAACTATGTGGGTGATGAGAAGTTATACTTGCAGTGTCACCCTAACGGTATCTGGACTTATCAAAGTAAGTAAAGAACATGCTCCATCGTCGATCGCATTATCACTTAACATCAGGCGTTACGTCCCTGAACGGTACAATCTAGGTAACTTCAAGTCTAGAGAGAATAGGTACCTTCTAGGCAAGCAGGTTCCATCTTCGGCCGCTTTGTTACTTTCCATCAGATGAGACAGTGATCTAATGCAACCCTATCAAACATAAAAAAAAAATTTAAAAAAAAGCTTTCACACTCACAGCCCCACACTAAGTTCGATGACTTGTGTCGTGGGTGCCGGAAACATTCACATCACACACAAATCACAACCAGAACAAGAAACACAAATTATCCATGGGGAGAAAACTTGTGCTCCCGCCGGGAATCAAATCCGATAGAAGGCGAACGCTCACCCAACTTAGCCAACGGGCAGTTCAAAAATAGTGGTCAAATGTTTGCCTATAATGAACAAAAAAATATTAAAAAAAAACATTAATGAGATAAACATAAACATAAACGCTCAAGGTGACGAGCGCAGTGCTATGCCGCGGACGAGTTCGAATTATAAGTTCAAAAAACTCTGGGTGGCACAGAACTGTGGACAATTCGCTTACCATCAGGCGTGCGACTTGCTCTCGTCTCTCAATGACATAAAATAACTACGTATCTTTACCCACTAACTTTTACAATTTTTTTTTTATTATTTGTGACAGGCTAGTGTTTGACCACTATCTCACCTGATGGTAAGTGACGATGTGATCGAAGCTGGTAAACACACTAGATCTGGAATACGCAGGCTCTCAAGGATAACTGCCGGAACACCGTATTTGGCTTGGCGGCAGACTTTCAACTTGATGGTGGTAAGCTACTTTGGTAGCAAGCCAGGCGAGCAACTCACAAAATGCTCTACCACCTCTCAAATGTCACCTGATTAGCACCACCCGGGGACCACGTGTAGGGAATCAGACTTAAGGGGTATCCTCCTACGGACGCTCTCACAACCGCCTTAAAAAAATGTTTCAATTAGGTTGTAGTTTTTAAACCCCGACGAAAGAGAGTGGTGTTATAAGATTGTAGTGTAGAGTGTATTGTGTATAAGTGTGTCTTTATGTGGCACCTTAAAACCCAAAAGGCTGGACCGATTTTGATTGAGTTTATGTTTGTTTGAAAAGTGAGAGTGTTGTTAAACATGTTTGGTGAAAATCGGTGCAGCCGTTTACAAGATCGAGGGAGTTTTCAAAATTTTTATTGTAATGTTTGTTCCCTCAGAATTCTGTCAATTATCAACAGACTGGTCATGGGACCAATCTGTTCAATCTGACCAATAGAAATTTGACAAAATTTTATCCATTATAAATCAATACGATCGTTGTCATAGCCAGGTGCGCGCCGCCTTCTAAGCGGGGTATCGGGTTCGATTCCCGGTGGAAACAAAGGTTTACTCCCCGAGGAAAAATTGTGTTTCTGGTTCTGGGTGTGACTGTGTGTGTGATGTGAATGTTTCCGGCACCCACAACGCAAGTCATTGTACTTAGTGTGGAGTTGTGAGTGAGAAACTGTTTACATTTTGGAGAGTGTTTGACAAACTATGAAAGGTCAAGTTTAAGTTTATCATCTGTACTGCAAAGTAATCATTGCTCTCGTCCTCGTTTTATCTGGTCGGGGAGGATGGTGAAATCTAGGAGTTTTCAAATCAATAGAACAGGTATCTTCTAGGCAAGCATGCTACACCTTCGGCCACAATCATCACTTTCCATCTAGTGAGATAGAGGTCAAATGCTTAACTGTCAAACTTAAAAAGTTTGTTTATCACTGAACTCCTCCTAAATAGACCCCTGGATGTTTATTCACAATTGGATTCAGAGTCAGTGGCCCTTTTTTTTTACTCTATGATAGGAAAACATTTGCTCTCTATCCCATTCCACTTGATGTGTAGTCACAACTAATTGGATTTCATTGCAATATATGATATGGGTCCACGCGAATCGCTCAGGGAATTCTTTAAAGAAACAGGCATACTTACCATGCCTTCGCTTTACATCTTTGAAAATATAATGCATGTTCGCAAAAATATTAGTAAATATAAATTAAGAAGCGACGCACACAATCTTAATACTAGATATAAGCATAAAATTACAGTGCGCGCATTTAGATTAAGCAAAACGAATAAATCTTTTATGGCAAATGGGGTTAGATTTTACAATAGAATTCCTAAAATCGTAACTGAATTACCACTGGGAAAGTTCAAATCTGTAATAAAACGGGCATTAATTAAGAAAGCCTACTATAAAACCACAGACTATATTAATGACAAGGATGCATGGAGGCAAACTGCACAGGCTCTTTCTAGCGACTACCATAATAACACCTAGGTTAAGAAACTTATGTATTAGAGATTAAGAATGTTTTAAAAAAAAAATGATTGAAAAAAATATGCGCCGCCGAGTTTCTTGCCAGGTTCTTCTCGAGATGGCTGTAATTTTGCGAATCTGGCAATAGATTCATTAACTTTCATGAGTGCCTCTTTGGGGCCCATGTGAATAAACGATTTTTGATTTTGATTTTGATTTTGATTGCAGAAATCAGTTAAGCCAATCAAACGAAAAGCCAACATTCGGGCAGAACAAGTATATCAGAGTCTTCAGGTCCACTAATTTTTTGTTTCAGCCGACCAAGTTCTCGTGAATGATAAGGATCATACAATAGATTGGTTTCAACTAAGGCCTACTCAGCAAAGCGCTGTTATAAAGTGTCATAATGCTCACTATCCTTTAATTAGAAATACATATTTTGAACTGATTCGGGCTGAACAAAATTATGTAGATAAACCAACACAAGATATCATTCCTGAAGGTGAGGCTGGTTCAGATTTAACCAGTTATAATTAATTAATTATATTTTTTTATTTTGGCTCCGCAATCTCTCTGCATTTAGACAGTGTCAAGTGAGTAATATTTTTCAAGTATGATTGAGTATTTCATTAATGTATTCCTAACCACAGTTAAGTTAAAGAATCATGGTCCAGTCTTAGTCAAGTCATGTCCCATTAAATGGTTTAGACTTTACTAGAACTTCTAGTGGAGTTTCGGAGCGAAAGCGAAAATCACGCTTTTCAACTATGTATAATTTGGCTTACATTCATGCACGTTCACGAATTATTAACGACTAATTACTCACCATAATTACACATTAACATTCGAAGAATCACATGTTTTAAGAAAATAATACGAAATCGACATCGATTTTTTTTACTTTCGTGGCAAATAATTATTTAATGAATTAATAATAAGTATTTAATGTTATAAATTGATTTATTCGTTATAACGGGTTGAGAGTTTTTTTATTTGCTTGTTTGTTTGTTTTATTATTTGCAAGCAGATTGATACAATAACATGATCGTATAGGAGTACAGTCACCTGCATTCACATGTTGAAATTCAAGTTTTCAAATGTTTGTATGTAACTACTAATGAATTTGTAAATAACGTTGAATTCACAATGTGCAGTTCAAATACGTTTGAAAATTTGAAAATGTTAACATGTCAATGCAGCCGACTAGAATCGCTCCCTAGAGCTAATTACACACACACTTGCACACTTACACATAAACCTACGGATTTATAATATTAGTAGGATTGAACTGCCCATTGGCTTAGTTGGGAGAGCATTCGGCTTTTAAGTTGCAGAAAATTTAATCCTTCAGAACCTTCAGGACCAGGAGTTATCCCTTTAGATCCTAATGGCGTAACACCGACCGGTTTTGAGCCGACCAGCCCGTCGAACACATCGGATGTGGTTGATTCTAAAAAAACACCAGGTAAGAACAATGTGAACAACAAAACCACAAACTAAAAGTATGAAAATAAATCATAATCATAATCATTTATTTGCTTTGAACATGGTATAAGGATGTTACATTTGAGATGAGCCACATGTTAAGCTAATTAATATCTAGCATGCAAATAGGTACATATTTATCTATTGAATTTATATTGTATTTTCATTATATATTAAAACATATTCAATTATTCTTATAAATCTAGGTGCATTCATGTCATAATAATATAATTAATATCTAAAGATTTAAATAATTTATGTCAAAACTTCTTGTCTAAAAATTCCTTAATGTCATAAAAAATATTTTCATTTAAATATACAAATAACTTCTTTTTGAATAAATTGTTATTAAGTATTTGTATATCTTTATATATTTTATATAAAATAAAACTAACTTTTTTGTTTCACACCTTTTCGTGGCGTAGTATGCGATTGTATAGAATCTTTATTGCAGCTTTATCATACGTATTATGTGGTCTACTACATAGCATCGGAGCATGCTACATCTTTGGCCGCATCATCACTTTCCATCGGGTGAAATAGTGGCGAAAAGCTTGCCTATTGAGCATAACAAAAAATGTATTGAAAATGTATTCGAGTCTGGAAGCTCACCATCTTTAAATCGATATAGATCCTAAATGGTCGTTTGAAAACAAATATGACAAAGGAAACATAAAATGATATTCAAACACCTTTTCAATGATACCCCACTTGAAGCAGTTCATGCCACTTTCTTAACCACACTCGAGTAGAAAAATCGAAATATTATTTTTAGTGATTTTGGCTACATCTTGACCTATTCCAAGTCTAGCTTCTTTACCACTCCTAACGACATCAAACTAAGTTCAACGACTTGTGTCTTGGGTATTTATTAATGTAGAATGCTATCTACTGGCCAATTGCCTGTATTTCCTAAAACTAAACTAAAACTATGTACAGCAAAGAACTAAGTTACCTACACGACATCGAGCTTATAGGTAACTCAAGTGCTCAAGCCTTGTGTCTTGGGTGCCGGAAACATTCACAACACAAACACAATCACAACTAGAACCAGAAACAAATTTTCTTTGGGGAGAAAACTTGTTTTCTCCGGAAAGAGAACCCCTACGTAGAAGGCCAACGTCCACCAAACACAATCACAACTAGAACCAGAAACAAATTTTCTTTGGAGAGAAAACTTGTTTTCTCCGGAAAGAGAACCCCTACTTAGAAGGCCAACGTCCACCAAACACAATCACAACTAGAACCAGAAACAAATTTTCTTTGGGGAGAAAACTTGTTTTCTCCGGGAAGAGAACCCCTACGTAGAAGGCCAACGTCCACCAAACACAATCACAACTAGAACCAGAAACAAATTTTCTTTGGGGAGAAAACTTGTTTTCTCCGGGAAGAGAACCCCTACGTAGAAGGCCAACGTCCACCAAACACAATCACAACTAGAACCAGAAACAAATTTTCTTTGGGGAGAAAACTTGTTTTCTCCGGGAAGAGAACCCCTACGTAGAAGGCCAACGTCCACCAAACACAATCACAACTAGAACCAGAAACAAATTTTCTTTGGGGAGAAAACTTGTTTTCTCCGGGAAGAGAACCCCTACGTAGAAGGCCAACGTCCACCAAACACAATCACAACTAGAACCAGAAACAAATTTTCTTTGGGGAGAAAACTTGTTTTCTCCGGGAAGAGAACCCCTACGTAGAAGGCCAACGTCCACCAAACACAATCACAACTAGAACCAGAAACAAATTTTCTTTGGGGAGAAAACTTGTTTTCTCCGGGAAGAGAACCCCTACGTAGAAGGCCAACGTCCACCAAACACAATCACAACTAGAACCAGAAACAAATTTTCTTTGGGGAGAAAACTTGTTTTCTCCGGGAAGAGAACCCCTACTTAGAAGGCCAACTAAACCAACGGGTAATTAAATCTATTCGACAGCAAAGTAAGTGTTTTCAGTCGTTACTTAAAAATTAAATAATATTTTTTATTTTCAGATCCGTATAATCAAACTGTCTTGATCGCAATTGTGTGCGTAGTTGTTATATTGATTGCTTTAGCTGTGGTTTGGGCGACTTTACACATTTTGAAGAAATTGAAACTAAAGAGACAGATACAAAATGTAAGTATAATAAAAGCATAATTAACTTTGTAGTCGACTAGTTTCGGAAAAATTTGTTGTCCTTCATCAGGATGAGTCAGACGCGATACGCTGAGTCGAGCGCTCGCCTCTGCGTATCGCGCGTCTGACTACAAAGTAAGTCGACATTTTCCTCGTGTTTCAAGCCGTATCCTACTAATATTATAAATCCGAAAGTGTGTTTGTAAGTGTATAAGTGTGTTAGTATGTTTGTTCCCTCTTCACGCTTTAACGGCTGAACGGATTTGGATGAAATTTGGTATGTACATAGATTATACATAGGATTAACACATAGGCTACTTTTTAACTTGATAATAGCGGGCGAAGCCGCGGGGCACGGCTAGTACAACATAAATTATGTGTAATACTCACGATAGTTTTAATTTTCATATTATAATAAAAGCTTGAATTAAGTAAATTTTTCGTGTATGCTATGCCAAGTTACCCACGTTCATGTTAATGATTTGGGATGGAAAAACCTTCTCTTTTAATTTAGTCTTTGGTATTTTTATATACCTCCATTGGTAAGTAGTGCACAATCCTGAAGAAGGTGGTTTAGAATCGAAAACTGAGCAAAATCTAAAATTATTTTTTTCTCTACCTTTATTTTTTTAACCTTTCTTATTGGTCAATTGTGACGCAGGCAGTTTAGTAGTAACTGACAAGTAAACTATGGCAACTTTTAGACCTACAGCAATAGCTTATAACTGAATGAATGAATGAATGAAATACATTTATGAATGAATGAATGAATGAAATGAATGAATGAATGAATGAATGAAACACATTTATTTGGCACTAAGGATAAGATAAACAAACAACAAAAACATGAAATAGACAATGAAAAACAGCTTATAAAGGTAATTAGGCATAAGTAAAAAAAAAAAGTGCCAAAAGGGTCGTGACTCAGCATTATTGCCAATAGGCGCTGATTTTCAGTCACAACCCAGAGGTGGCGGATCTAAAACAGTAAAAATATAAATATATATATATATATATACACACACATATATATATATATATATATATATATGTATGATATCATATTACATTATTATAAATATATAAAAATACAATAAATATATAATAAATAAATAAAATAAGTCTAAATAATGTAAAATATACACATACATAAACACAAGTATATAAATTTACAAATGTATAAAATGAACAACAAACAAGCAAAATTATATAAACAGGACAATATTTAACTGCTACGGAATCATTAATCTTCAAGTCTAGAGTGAATAGGTATCTTCTAGATAAACATGTCACATCATCAGCCGCATCATCACTTTCCATCAGGTGAGATAGTGGTCAAATGTTTGTCCATAATGAATAAAAAAAAAACATTGAACCAACATGTGACGAAAGGTCACGAGAGGTCACAGCTGTTCATGAATTACGAGAATGATACTTACCTTACTCCCAATAAATGTTGATTTTATTGCTAAATAACTGTACTAATTAAATTTACATACTTAGGTATTAGCATCAAACTGTTTTTGAAACGAAATAACAAAGTTTGGCGATTTCTTTGACTATAATATATATATTTGTGTGTTTCCTGATGAGTACAATATGGGAGTCTTCAAGTCACGAGTAAATAGGTATCTTCTAGGCAAGCTTGCTCCATCGTCGACCACATCGTCGCTTACCATCAGGTGAGATAGTGGTCAAAAGTTTGCCTATCATTAATAAAAAAAAAAAAAAAAATATTTTGTCCAGTTGTCGGTTCTAAGCCACCCCCTGCAGGATTGTCCACTTTTTACCAATTACGGTATATTATTATATCCAATATATATTGACAAGAACCATAGGTTTTTTTTCCAATGGACCATCTACGGGCCAATTGCCTATATTTCCTAAAACTAAACTAAAACTATATACAGCAAAGAACCAAGTTACCTACAAGACATCGAGCCTACAGGTAGCTCAAGTGCTCAAGCCCACTACCAGTGGGTAGCGTTCCCATCATGCTGGCGGCATTGCCTCTCAACCATAATAGACCAAGTACATCAAAGAATCAAGAAAATTGTTTCAATAATAATTTTTTAAGGTTTCTCGATTATTTGTTACCTAGTCTACTATGTGTACGGGAACGTTTTGATTAATTATATAATAATATGTGATAGTTTTCCAAATTTCTTTATACTCTTTGTTCAAGACTTTATCAATTTGTCTGTTTAATTTCCTTAGTAAAGTTTTTCAAACTACTTTGATACATTTTTAAGTTTATCATCTTTATCTGTCTGTCTGTCGTTAACTTTTTCTGTTTGGGGGCTGAGTCACCCACGTCCGTAGGAGGATACCCCTTAAGTCTGACTCTCTACACGTGGTCCCCGGGTGGTGCTAATCAGGTGACATTTGAGAGGTGGTACAGCATTTTGTGAGTTGCTCGCCTGGCTTGCTACCAAAGTAGCTTACCACCATCAAGTTGAAAGTCTGCCGCCAAGCCAAATACGGTGTTCCGGCAGTTATCCTTGAGAGCCTGCGTATTCCAGGTCTAGTGTGTTTACCAGCTTCGATCACATCGTCACTTACCATCAGGTGAGATAGTGGTTAAACACTAGCCTGTCACAAATAAAAAATACACCAACATCAAATTATTTTTATTTATTCATATTCATATTCATTTATTCATTGCAGTGACAGGTTATGATTATAGATCTTATTAATAACAATTGACTCTCTGTAACTTACCCTTTTGCAAACATATTTTTACACAAAACATTATTATTATACAATATTATTAAGTGAAAAGAGTGGAAGTATATACAAATAGGTTATGCAATTGAGTTGTTAGAATATATTAGTATAATGACTGTAATAATAACTAAACTTTAATTTTTAGTTGGACCCATCCACTTACGACTACCAGAACTTACCTTACCACAATGAGGGACAAATGCCGGTGCCGTCACAATGGGACTCCACTCAGGACCCAACCTACGCTTCACCTGCAAACTTTGATCATCTCTACGCAAAACCTGTGCCAAAAAATCTAAGACAACGCCAGAATCAAAACTCACACATTTATACAAGTCCAGAGCAAACTTACGCATCGATCGACCAACCAACTTATGCAGAAGTATGCGATTACAAAAAAATCGGCTATTCGAAACTGCAGAACCAGCTCTCCGAGGAACTTGACGAAACAGCAACATACCAGGAAGTCAGTACACCAACATACGCAGAAGTTTCAGAATACAAGAACATTAACCAAAATCCATGTAAACTTACGTATCTAGACATTATTCCAAACGCTACAGGGGAAGCATCAGGGGAAGCATCGAATATTGTAGAATATGATAACAACTACGTCACAGTAAATTCAGGACAACATTACAGCAACGCTGGAGTACTGGTATCTGATAATAAAGGCTTTAAAAGAGAATATGAAAATGTACGCAACAATGAGTATGTTGAGCCAACATACTGCGAAGTAAATAGTATAGAAAAGTAGAACTTAAAATTACGTGATTTTACGTGACACCCGGTTAAGGAAACTGGCATCGCTCTATTTCTTGATTTATCAAAAGCCTTCGATTGCGTTGTTCATGATATTTTACTGGATAAACTTGAGGCAATTGGTATTAGAGGAATCAGTTTAAAACTAATTCAGTCATATTTAAGTAACAGAACTCAGGCTACAGTAATTGATGTTTACAACAATAATAAAAAATCCATCGAACATGTAACGTCAAAATTTGATAACATTATTTTAGGAGTTCCTCAAGGCAGTGTCCTAGGTCCACTCTTATTTTTGATCTACATCAACGAATTGCCACTCGTCACGGAACATTCTTGTGTAATGTTTGCTGACGACGCAACTATTTTTATTCCGCAAAATAAACACAGTCGCAGCGAATTTGAAAAAGAAATAAATAGTACATTAGAGTCTATAGTAAACTGGTTAGCTAAAATAAATCTAAAAGCAAACATTTTAAAAACTAAATCGATCCAGTTTAGAAATTATAAAACAACACCATTAAAAATTTATATTTTAAACAAAGATAACACTGTTATAGAAGTCAACGAGACTAATTTTTTAGGTGTTAAAATTGATTCCCATTTAAAGTGGAAAAATCATGTTAGCACTATAAATAAGAAAATTTCGAAATATTGTTATGCGTTATCAATTTTAACCAACATAGCGAACAAATCTACTGCAATAAATGCATATTATGGTCATGTATATCCCTACTTAAGTTACGGAATTATATTTTGGGGTAACTCTGTAGACGTTCAATCCACCTTTCTTTTACAAAAACGCTGTATAAGGTCAATTTTCAAATTGCAAAGTACCGTATCCCTTCGTGAGATTTTTAGACAATATAAATTTCTCACTATTACTGGTCTATACATTCTAGAAATTTGTCTATTTATTAAGAATAATCAACAATATTTCAACACGCAATCTAACCGAGCTAATAACTTACGTACCATGCATAAGTACAATATTTGTATGCCGCAAGTGAATAACTCAATGTATCACAAAAGCCCGTACATAAGTGCAATAAAAATATTTAATCATCTCCCTTTACATATTAAGTGTTTAAATGGTAACAAATTTTAATGTCGTCTTAAAAGGTGGCTTACATTTAATGTCTATTATAATTTAAATGAATATTTTGGCCTATAAATTGTTACTGTACTTAGTGTCAATAATTAGGTAAGATGTATGTGTAATACTAAGTTGTAAAATATTATACTTTATGTTAGTGTGTACATAAATATACACAAAAGCTATAATTTGTTAAAATTCACTTGTGTATATTTTAACGATTGTAAAAATATTTTAACTATTGTACGTCCGAAACGGGCAGACTGTTGAAACATTTTAATTTTTAAGATCTATGTACACAGTTTTAAACAATAAATATATTCGGATTCTGATTCTGAGATAAAGATCATTTTATTTATAAAAACATGCGTGTAGGCCTATACAGTTAAAGAGGAAAAATATGCATGCAGTATGTATTTCCTTAACTGGATGAGGTCTTGAACGAAATCATATGAACTTATTAATTAATTAAATAAATAATTAGTGTAACATTTGCATCTACCAAAGGATCATTAGGAAGGGAAAACTTGATACATTTGGTTTTGCTAGCATTTAACAATAAGTTATTAGCAGCAAACCATTTCGAGACTAGATCTAATTCATAACTTACTTCATTTAATTCTACGTCTTCCCTATTAGTTATAAAATTTGTATTAAAATAGTTTTGAAATAATCTTGATCAAATCATACATCGTCATTGGGTAGTAGTGCACAATCCTGCAGGGGGTGGTATGGAATCGACAACTGGGCAAAATATAATTAAACGCAAGCAAAGCTTAAAAAAACCGACTTCACCGCTTTATCTTCGGAACCTTGATCATATTAAAATTAAATGTATTATACACACGCATTATTGACGATAACTCAAAAACTACTAAACAGATCATGATCAAATTGAAATGGGACCAATGGAAAAGCAACAGCTTTCAAACAAAAGAAAAATCAAATTCGGTTCACGTGGAAAGAAGTTACATGTAGCATATTAAAAAAAATAAAAAAATACCTCCCTTTTTTGTGAAGCCAGTAGGAATAAAAAAAAAGAAATATTTTTTCTGATTGTTTTCTTTTATTCTGTCCCGTTGTCGATTCAAAAATAACCAATGACGTTTTATATATTATTATCTAAAACATAAACCTCATGATGGGTTGATTATGTCTCTACATTAGAGGCTCGTTCTCCGAAACGTATTTGACTCTCTGTGAATATATGTAAAACAAAAAAATAAATAAATTATAAATAACTTATTTTTTGTTTCATTTATATATTATTTTCCTAATAAATGTACCTATTTATTTATGTACGAGTATCTTTATTACATTTATTTTATTCTAGTTACTTCACTTACAAAATCACAGCTAGAACCAAAAACACAATTTCCTTTGGGAAGAAAGCTTGTCCACCGGGAATCGAACCCATAACCTGCTGCTTTAAAAGCGAACGCACACCCATAGGCAGTTGATATCTGTCCTGATAAGCAAAACGATAAGAAAATTTAAAGAATTAGGTAACAGGTAAACAGGAATTGGGCAAATTCATATATATCAGACCATGGAAGACAAAGTAATATTTTTTTAAGAACAGGCTGCCCTTCGGTCCGTGCACGATTGTCAAGACAAGTAATTTACAGCGTATGCTGTAGGACACATTTGCGGGTTTTAAAGGCTTAAAGTCAAACGAAAAATCCAAAGTAACTCAAAAAGGCATTCCAACGAAAATATCTATCAAATTAACGCTTTCACACTCACGCTTTCACACTCACAGCCCCACACTAAGTTCAAAGACTTGTATCGTGGGTGCCGGAAACATTCTCATCACACACACATTACACCCAGAACCAGAAGCAAAAATATCCCTTGGGAAGGAATTTGTGCTCCTGCCGGGAATCGAACCCAGGACCCACGGCGCAGAGGGCGGACGCCTGTCCACTGCGCCAACTGGGTCGTCAAACTAAAATTAAACTCATTAAATCGCATAATTGGCTATAAGGTAGATAGTGGTCAAACACTACCCTGTCACAAATAAAAAAAAAAAAAAAAAATAAAAGGATGATATAAAACAATTTAAACGCAAGCAAAGCTTAAAAAACCATCTTCACCGCTTTTTCTCGGAACCCTTGATCAAATTAAATGAATTAAATACGCATTATTGACGATAACTCAAAAACTACTGTTCAGATCTTGATCAAATTGAAATGAGACCACTTGGGAAGCACCAACTTTTAAATAAATAACGTATCAACTAAATCGGTTCACTTAGAAAGAAGTCGTGAGATAACACACATAAATGAATGCAGTTGAATTAAGAACCTTGTCAATTTTTTAATAGTTTTTTTACCGACTTCCTAAAAAAGGAGGAGGTACTCAAGTCGACTGTATTATTATTATTTTTATGTGTTTTACCTCATAAATTCTCTCCACGTGAGTCAATTTCAAAAATATTTTTTTGGTTTGAAAGATGTAGCTTTCTAATTGGTCCCTTTTAAATTTGATCAAGATCTGATCAGTAGTTCTTGAAATATCGCCAGTAATGCCTATTTTGTGGACTACTTTGACGATGTTCTCGTTTAACCGACTTCAAAAGTTACCTCATAACTTCTTTCGTTGTGAGCCGATTTTGATGATTCTTTTATTTGAAAGCTGGTGCTTTTCATGTGGTCCCATTGAAATTTGATCAAGATCTGATCTCTAGTTTTTGAGTTATGGTCAATAATGCGTGTTTAATACATTAAATCTCATCAAGGTTCCGAAGATAAAGCGGTGAAGTCGGTTTTTTTAAGCTTTGCTTGCGTTTAATTATTATTTATTTACCTTCATATAGTTACACGTACGAAACTTGTATCATTGCAAAATATTAGTTTTTGGAAGCTTGATCTTAATGAAATGTCGGTTTTAGACTTACATTATCTACATAAGTAGGTATTTTTATTTTCCTCAATGGCGACATACATATTTCTTTCGATTATTCATACAGTATGAATCGAGTCGTTAAGTGACTCGGACGAAATATATAACATTAAAATATGTTCAGTGTGTTTATAGTGTTTGTGTGCTTAAGTTTTAATTATATTTATGCAGGTAATTAATATTAACTAACCGTGCCCAGCGGATTTGCCCGTGTTTATCAAGTTATAAAGTATCCTATGTTGTTAATCCTAAGTATGTTCTTAATTTCATCCAAATCCGTTTAGCCGTAACAGCGGGAATAGAAAACAAACATACTTACAAACAAACTTATGGATTTATAATTTTAGTGTGGTATTTAATAAGCTGTAGCCCCCGGTTTGGTCCTCGTCAATCAATGAAAAAAGTAACTCATTCTAAATATCATCCAAATAGGTAAAGGCCGCAGCGTAAAGGGAATAAATATACAATAATTTAAACGCGAGTAAAGCTTTAAAAAAACCGTCTTTACCACTTTATCTTCGGAACCCTTGGTCAGATTAAATGAGGAAAACTCAAAAAGTAGTGATCAGATCTTGTTCAAATTTAAAATTGGACCACATGGAAAGCACCAGCTTTCTATTTTTCTTTTTCTTTTACATTTTGGCCTCACCATCACTTTCCATCAGGTGGGATAGTGGTCCAATGCTTATAAAAATAAAAAAAATTATAAATCTGAAAGTTTGTCTTTTAAACCGACTTCAAAGAAAAAAGGTGATTCTCAATTCGACTGTATTTTTTTAAGAATTATTTCAAATCTTTTTTCTAGGTGATCCGATTTTGATGATTCTTTTCATCCTCAATAATGCGTATCTAATTCATTCAATCTGATCAAGGGTTCCGTAGATAAAGCCGTGAAGATGGTTTTTTAAGGTTTGCTTGCGTTTACATTATTAGCTCGCTTTTCAATAGAATCCAAAGCCTGAAGCCGGTACTTGGCTGTGCCGTTCCAGAGGTGAACGAACATACAGACAAACGGTTTTTTTTTTATTTAAGATAGACAAACTTTTACTCTCTTTACTTCTAACTTTTACTTTTTTTTTTTATTTGTGACAGGCTAGTGTTTGACCGCTATCTCACCTGATGGTAAGTGACGATGTGATCGAAGCTGGTAAACACACTAGTCCTGGAATACGCAGGCTCTCAGGTTACTTCTTTTACTCTTAGTAACTTTTTCTCCGCTATCTCACCTGATGGTAAGCGACGATGTGATCGATGATGGAGCAAGCTTGCCAAGAAGATACCTATTCACTCGCGACTTGAAGACTCCCATATTGTATTCATCAGGAAACACCGCCTCAGGCAAGGAGTTCCATTCCTTTGCGGTTCGCACAATGAATTTGGAACCGAAACGCTTTGTCCACATTTGTGGAAAATCTAACATAATTATAGCGGTGTCGTTTATCAGTTTGTCTATTTGTCCGATGATATAACAAGGGATGCGGGAATTAGATCGTGTAGTTCCGTGGCACTAGTTGGCACACTCTCCAAAACGAATCCGATAAAAAACCGAGAGGCTAGTATTGCGGCGATGTCCTATGCTTCGAAGCTTTGAACTAGTCAGCTGGTCGCTGCCAATGAGTCTTCTGGCTCTTCAATGGTTTCAAGAGCCACAAGCTGGTACTATGCTGAACTCTCCCAAAGACGAGAACAGTAAATTAACGGACTTGTGCTTGATACAAATTGAGTAACTGTCCCGGTACTCCACACCGGGACAGTTACTAGTCCGTCCTACTACTACCGTCCTAGAAGTACCGTCACAAAAAGTACGATGCCAAAATTATAATCAATACCTTTAAACGAGCAATTCTTGTAAATAGAATAGAATAGAATTATTTATTCGCCTTAGAACAAAGATTGTTACACTGGGCAAGTCATATTGTTACAATTAATATCCGATAAATTTATATGTACATCTTAAATAACAGTAGGATAAACTAATTTATATTTATAATAATTTTGACACTTGACAAAAAATTTATAATAATATAGTATGTAAATAAATAAAATAAAAAAATTGTTAATTATATTCCATAGTAAAAAAATAAATGTAAAAGCATGTCATTAATTAATGAATATTATTGAATTTAAAATATAATTTTTAAATATCTTACTTATCTAATTTTAGCTGTGTCACATTATTATAATCATTACATGAATAAATTAATGATAAAATTAAATGATTCCAATTATTAAATTTTCTGATATGTCAATACTCTTAATTTAAAATGAATTATATACAACCTGTAACAAAAAGGTAGTAATACTTGGTGGTGTGTATGTGTATCGTGCCAGGAATCGTCTGCCAGAGAACGAAAGTCGAAATCGGACCAAAATTGTTTCATACAAAAATCACAAAAAAAAAATTGCCATCCCTACGATTACATCCGTGGCGCGTGACCTTGACCTTTGTTATGGCCTCCACTGTCAGATGTCTAGTTCCAAAGGCTATGTGGTGTAGAACGGTAGCTGATGAAATAGGGTTGCAAATGACATATTTTTTTTAACTTTAATTCATCTTAGCTCAATATTCATGGTGCTGCCGCGAATGCAGTGTGTGACTTGAGTATTACTACACCTTTCTGTTACACATTGTATATGTGTGTATTCAGGATCTCGGAAACGGGTGCAACGATTTTCTTGAAATTTTGTATGCAGGGGGTATCGGGGGCGATAAATCGATCTAGGTTTAAATTTTAGAAAACGTCGTTTTATCTGTGTTTTCAGCCGAGCAAAGTTCGGTTCTTCGGGTACTGTAGGTAAAATAGGCTTGATCGACTTCGATAAAATTTATATGGGACCACCTCTGCATTATAATCTACCAAACGAAAAAATAATTTTGAGAATCGGTCCACAAATAGGGGGGGAGAAATCGGTGAACATACATAAAAAAATTCACACTATCTCCTCGTTTTTTGAAGTCGGTTAAAAAACTGACTTCACCATTACATATTTGGAACTCTTGTTCAGTTTAAATTAATTTAATTAATGTTCTTGTTCTTTAATTCGTCAAAGATTAAGAACAGGTAGAGAAACTTGGCATCCTAGCAAAGGTCAGACAGTACTTCACACCTGGACAGCTTCTTAATTTATACCAAGCCCAAGTCCGATCTTGTATGGAGTACTGTAGCCACCTTTGGGATGGATCAGCCAAGTATCAGCTTGATGCTCTTGACTCCATTGATAGGCGAGCAAAGCGACTCATTGGTGATGACAAGCTAGTTGAGTCCAAGTTGCAGAGCCTCAGTCATCGACGTAAGGTGGCTAGCCTGTCGGTATTCTATCGCTTGCATTTCGGAGAGTGTGCACTCGAATTGCATCAGTTGATTCCCCCTTGCCCTGTCTATAGTCGGACCACAAGAGGAACTGAGCAACGTCATCCATTTATGGTTGACATACCTCATGTCCGCTCGAAGCGTTTTGCTTCTTCATTTATCATCCGTACAGCGAAAGAGTGGAACTCGCTGCCCGCGTCTTTGTTCCCTGAACAGTATAATCTGGGAGTCTTCAAGTCTAGAGTGAATAGGTATCTTCTAGGTAAGCATGCTTCATCTTCGGCCGCATCTTCACTTTCCATCAGGTGAGATAGAGATAGTGGTCAAAGCCTTGCCTATCGAACATACAAAAATGCTAATTACAAAACAAGATCCCGACGAATTGAGAACCTCATACTTTTTAAGAAGTCAGTTAAACAGCGAAGAAATTACAATTTTAATACATGAGTGATCTGTACTCTTTCAGAAGTATCGAAAATTCCAAATGTTGAAATCAAAGTAATAAATAAAACGATTTGCGAATATATTGTGTCACGAAAACTGTTTTACAACGAAGAATTTGTTATAACTGTCATCGATAAAGGATTAAATGAAACAAGGTAAGGTCATATCAATAGTATATGAATGAGATAAACATACACGCTTTCACGCTCACAGCCCCTCACTAAGTTCGATGACTTCTGTCGTGGGTGCCGGAAACATTCACATCACACACACAATCACAACCGGAACCAGAAACCAAATTTTCCTTGGGGAGATAACTTGAGTTCCTGCCGGGAATCAAACCCGATACTCCTGCTTAGAAGGCGAACGCCCACCCAACTAAGCCAAAGGGCAGTTTGTATTTCAATAAAATATTTGCAGTTGTCATCATCATCCACAGGCTTCTTGATCCCACTTCTGAGTATAAGCGATTCTTCCTCGCGAGTCAATGGCGATTCTGCCATTCGCCATAGACTGTTTTTAACTTTTTAAAGCTTTATATAGTTTCACCTGTCCCCTTGTCTATCTGTATTTCTGTAATCAATTCTTGCAAGCTAAATTGGACCCATTTCCCGATGTCCGATTAAACTCAATTTTGGTTTGATGATGGAGACGGAAGACAGCCATAGGAACTTCTGAACTAAGCAAAATAAACTCGTCTACTTTGTCCTCTTTTGATTCGTCTAGACAAGTTCTCTGGATCGATCGTAAAAGCTCGATTAAAAAAAAACTTTTAAAGTATTATTTGTTTTGTGATTCTATTTTTATACCACATAAGACGTCGTAGGAGCTAGTCACATATCTTCCCACTATTGATATTATTGTACGTACCATGTTTTTTCAGCTATTGTATTGACCCGGACACAGAGATTCTAACTGTTGAAGGCTTCAAACGAGAATCTAATCACTACGTTTCTAAAGATGTGAGTATAATTATATATGATACAGAGAATAGAGAATATATGAGTACAGAAACATGTGTGGTGGTGGTGTGTAAGAATATAGTGTCAGGAATCGTCTGCCAGATAACGAAAGTCGAAATAGGAGATAATTTTTTCAATTTAAAAATAAAAAAAATAATTTTTTGAATACTTTTGACAACCCTGCGCGTGACCTTGAACTTTGTTATAGCCACCACTGTCAGACGTCTAGGCCCAAAGACTATGTGGTGTAGACTGAAAAAATAGAGTTGCAAATGCATAAATCAATATTTATGCTGCTGCCGCGACTTCAGAAGTTCCTGTTAGATTCCATGCATGTAGCTAGTATGAGTGGCTTGAGTATTACTACACCTCTCTCTTAGACATTGTATAGAAGTGATCATTAGATATAGTTTTTTACTATTATCTACCAGTGAGATCGTTGTTTAAAAAGAGCTTTGCCAGGAGAAAGCCCTACTTGCAAAGCTATGTTTAAAGAAAACCAACACACGCAGATATTTTTTCTTAAATGTTTGCTCCCCGCGTTTATGGGCACCCCCTCCATATTTTTGGTTATATCACTGTACCTAGTATTTTCGCCTTAGGGTTTGATCTTTACATATTTTTAAAAGAATTTTAGGTAATATAATAGGTAAGTTTATATACATACCTTTCCATCGGGCTTCACGTCCGGGGGGTGGCCTTGGTGAGCAAGGTCACTCCCCATGGGTGCAGTGGCCCGATTTGTATTCGGGCCTACCGTAACCTTCGGGTAAGACCCTATCTTGCCCCACCTTGGCAACGGACTGCTCACGGGGGGGGTGGTTTTTAGTGGGTTCGAGCCCCACACACCCCTTTCCTTCACCCCTGAGAAGGAAAGGAAGTTGTAGGCATTTTCCCCCCCACAAAAAAGTCTTTATCAAACAAGTCGCTTTTGGTTCAAATGAAATGGCATGGCCACTGCTGCGGGTGCAGCTACTGCTGTACGGGAGGCAGCTAGCTGCACACGTTCACATTCCCCTACGTTATCTGCCGAGCACAGCTGCTGTTCGAGCCGAAGCGTTCTGTATGGTGAAGCTTGAATTTTTAATCGACTTCAAAAAAAGAAGGCGGTTCTCAATCCAACAGATTTTTTTTTCGTTTTAGAAAAAAGAGCAGAGATACACTATTTGTATGATTTGCTAAAATGGGGGCAAGCAGCGAACAGACCTATTTTTGTTTTGTTTGTTACCTCTGATCATTTTTCTAGGTGATCTGTTCCTTTTAAATTTGCATTAAGATCTGATCTGTAGTTTTCGAGTCCTTATAATACGTATTTAATTAATTTAATCTGATTAAGGGTTCCGAAGACAAAACGGTAAAGTCAATTTTTACCGACTTCCCAAAAAAGGAGGAGGTACGCAAGTCGACTGTATTATTTTTTTTTATATATGTCTTACCTCATAACTTCTCTCCACGTGAGCCGATTTCGAAAATTTTATTTTAGTTTGAAAGATGTTGCTTTCTAATTGGTCCCATTTAAATTTGATCAAGATCTGATCAGTAGTTCTTGAAGTATCGTCAATAATGTCTATTTTGTGACGAATAATGCGTACTTTGACGATGTTCTGGTTTACCCGACTTCAAAAGTTACCTCACAACTTCTTTCGTTGTGAGCCGATTTTGATGATTCATTTTTCATTTGAAAGCTGGTGGATTAAGGTTCCGATGATAAAGCGGTGAAGTCGGTTTTTTTAAGCTTTGCTTGCGTTTAATTATTTTAAGCTTTACTTGTATTTAAATTTTATTAATCTGTTTCAAGGTACTGCACGTGCAAGAAGGCAAGATTATGTGCGTGTTAATACCGTTGTGTTGTTGGCAAAATGAATGTTACCGCAACAATAAGATTTGGTCTAAAAGCAATGGTTTTCAGCACTGCAACAATGAGATATCCTCTAAAATCTATTGCGAAATTGACCTAGACATTCGTAATACAAAGGGTAAGTCAACTATATACATATATACACTCAACTATCGGTTGAGCAAGTATGTGAAATTTCAGCAGTAGAACTTACCCAAAAGAAATTAATTGTAATATGTATATATAGATCTAATTTGACAAGTACTTCGCAGTATTTTCCTGTGTTGGAGTGTTTGCTTAGCAAGCTAAAGAACACCGGTTCTGAATACGTCATCCTGGGAGACGTAAACATAGATTATTCGAGCACATCTAATAACAGCGATGTAAAACGAAACAATGATTTACTATCGGTTAATAATCTATACAATATTGTAGACTTCCCTACTAGAGTGACGGTATCCACGAGCACTAGCATTGACCACGTTTATGTCAGCCGTGAGCTAGCCCGCACAGGTACCGCGCGCGCGTCACCGATTCATACATATCTGAGCGACCACTACGCAGTGCGCGCCGTCATACCATGTGCTTGTGGCTCGGAGCCTGCGCCCGCCCGGTTCACAAGATCTTTCAGTAAAGCCAACAAACTCAACTTTGTGGCCGCAGTGGAAAGTATTGACTGGCCAGCGATAGAGCAAAAGCATTCATCATCGATCGATGAACTAGCACGAGCGGTAATTTCCATATTAAGTAATAAAATTGAAGCTTGTTTTCCTCTAAGACGATCTATTGTTAATAATAAAAATGTTTGTTGGATGAGTGACAAAATACTCAATTTACACTCCATTATATGTGACATGCGTGAAATGACTTGTAAATTCCCAAGTAATGTACATTTATCATTAAAAATTGACGAGTTCCAGCGAACATATGACCGCTTGCTTCAGTGCGAACGAAGTAAATACTACTGTAATTTAATAAATAATGCACCAAATATAAGTAAATCTATGTGGGAGGTGGTTAACAATGAGATCGGAAAAACTAAGAAATTCCATGATTATGCAGAGTCACTGAGGAGACCCGACGGCTCTAAATTCTTGAGTAAAGCAGAGGCTGTAGATGCGGTGAATACTCATTTTGTGAATGCGGCCACTTCATGTGGCGCGCCCGCCGCCAACGTAACTGCTGCAATGGCCGCGTTGGCATCAGCACGACCGCCAGCCAACCGGTCTTTAAGGCTCAAACCGTTCACGGCAATCGAAGTTTTCAAAATACTTGAGACTGGCGTAGCGCATAAAAACACTAAAGACGTCTACGACATATCAACTTCATTGCTGTACAATGCCGCCGAGCCACTGTCCTACATTCTGTCATCGCTTTACAATCGGTGTAGCAGGGAGGGTCGGTACCCTTCACCTCTGAAGCAAGTGAAGGTCGCGCCTCTATACAAAGGCAAGGGTATGCTTGAGGACATTAATAGCTATAGACCGGTGTCGATAATTCCAGCTATCGCGAAAGTGTTTGAACACGGCATTAGCTCACGGCTAACAGATTACTTGAAAGAGGGTGGATTTCTCACAGACAGGCAGCACGCTTACCGTAGCGGTAGATCCACAACATCTTTAGCTAGAGAACTCGTTCGACGGATTTTGGAGGCTCGTGAAGTTTCTCAACATATTGTTGTTATCTTTTGTGACTTGTCCAAGGCCTTCGATGTCGCGAACCATGATGTTCTGGCAGCGAAGATGAGCCACTATGGCATTAATGGAACTACCCTGAAGCTGCTGACTGACTTCATGACTGGCCGATGTCAGGTAGTTATGGGGGACGGAGGAACAGTTAAGTCAAAACCCCTGGAAACTCTTATTGGAGTCGCGCAGGGATCATCACTCTCCAATATAATGTTCTCCCACCTCCTGAACGACCTGCCTGATAACGTTAATCGAGGCCATATCCTGATGTACGCAGACGATGTCGCAGCCATTGTGACTGCACCAAATGTAGATCAGCTAGAGCAAAGAGTAAATGAGGTGGCAAGTGACTTAAACCATTGGTTCAGGACTAATGGTTTAATATTAAATATAAATAAGACACACTTCATTCACTTCAACCTGGCGGGTCGTGCATATAAGAAACTAGGCGTTAGAGTTGGAAATTCACATATGGAACAAGTAGAAACCACCTCGTTTTTGGGCTTTCAACTAGATAGCGGGCTCACGTGGGAACGGCACATAGGCAATCTGTGTGACAAGATCGGTCGAGCTAGCTTTGCTTTGTGGCGCGTGTCTGCAGTTCTACCTGTTAGCATGGTTCGGAATTGCTACTTTGCATCTGTCCACTCTCTACTTCAATACGGCGTTGAGCTCTGGGGACGCGCTGCCGATTGGGAGCGTGTCTTCAGGATGCAAAAGAGAGCTGTACGAGCAATGGCGCGTGTGGCACAAGATGAAACAGCCGTTCCATTATTCCGAACCATGAAAATAGCCACTTTACCGTCACTTGTCTGTCTGCAGACGGCTCTATACGCCAGGGACCACTTAGAGGAGTACTCTCGACTGGGTGACGGGCACAAGTACAGTGTGCGGAACGCTCACCGGCTGCGAACAGTGCCGCGCAAGCTGGCAAAGACAGCCAAACTAGTGCACGTCATGGCGCCGGCCGTATTCAACTGTCTGCCAAGTGAGGTCAGAAATGCACCCTCAAGGTCATCATTTAAAAACAAGCTTAAAAGATGGCTTGTTGACCAGGCATTCTATCACGTGGATGAATACTTGAAGTATGCTAATCCTAAAAATTAAGTACTAACGTAGAAAAGCTACCGATATACCAATAACATTATTAATATATTTTAATTTTTTTTTTATTGAACGTTACAGTGATTATACTGCGTAGTCTTGTGTATTTGTAATTTAATTTGTTTGACATTGTTATATTTATTATTCTGATATTTAATTCATATTATTTTTATTATGTCTTTTTTATGATTATAAATTATTTATAATTAAGAATTAATTAATAACATTTTCGACATGTAACTATTTTTGTTATCAATAAATGAGTATGAGTATGAGTATGAGTAAGTTTATTTTTAACCAACTTCCAAAATAAGAAGGAGGTTTTAAATTGGACACTTTTTTATGTATGTTACTTGATTACTCGGTAATAATAATAATAGGCTGGACTGATTTGAAACATTCTACAATTAAAGTTTTCGTGAGAATTAGACATTATAATATTTAAAAAAAACGGCTATCACTCACGTCATTTGATCACGTAGGCTCGTTCTCGGACGAGCCCACGCCCGCAGTCTTCGTCGCGATCTCGCAGCGTCTCTCTTCTGTAGCATGGGCATATTAACTCTCCCGTCTCTCGTGTGTCTCCAAGCTGCCCTGTATGCCAGGGACCACCTGGACGAATACTCTCGGCTCGGAGACGGGCATAAATACAGCGTGCGGAACGCGCACCGGCTACGAGGAGTACCGCGTCAGCTCACGAAAACGTCAAAACTGGTGCACGTGATGGCGCCGACCGTATACAACCGACTGCCGGATGAAGTCAGGGATGCTCCTTCTAGGATTTCGTACAAAAATAAATTAAAGAAATGGCTCGTTGAGCAAGCACACTATGATAATAAGATATTTTTATTAAGTAAGTGACTAAAGTCTAAAAATGTATTATTTATTTATTACCTATATGTGATTAGGATTTTTTGTTTTAAATTAATTATATTGTTTTATTATTAATTATATGAATAATGTGATATTATTGTAATGTAATTATGCATAACGTGTAACAATTATCTGTTATTAATAAATGACTATGACTATGACTAGGAGTCGATTTTCTATGGGGTATTGTTGAGAAGGACTTTGCACATAAGCTGAAATATGATTTTATTCCTTTTCAACCATATCTCCGCCATTTAAAAAACATTTTCAAAAACTGAATCTTTAATTTTTTTTTAAATTATTGAACCTGCTCACAGGAAGTCATGTGAAATGCGACCTGTAGAGGAGTACAGTACAATCTGGGTGTCTTCAAGTCTAGAGTGAATAGGTGCCTTCTAGGCAAGCATGTTCCATCTTCGACCGCATCATTACTTTCCATCAAGTGAGATGTAGAGGAGAGTGGCTAAAAGCTTGCCTATCCAGCATAAATAAAAGAATAGTCAGAGAACAGCCAGGTATCTGGACATACGAAAACAATTTTGCCCAAGCTGAAACGGAGTTGCTTCTCGCTCTTTCGGTCAGTAAATAAGCTGGTCATCGGGAGCGGATGGTGTGCTCACAATGACATTACACTATGGAGAGGAGACGAGGGTAAGGACTGAACAAGGTGGATGTTCCACTGCGGAAATGCCTCCATTAATCCGGAAAGTACTTCCGACCCAGCTGGGTGATTTTGGTTCGGGGACAGTCATCCGAAGTTCCTTATTTGCAAGTTGTATAGTTATGTCAGTGTAAATATCGCATGCACGATGCAGGCCTCGGGCTGTGATCGACTATCCTAGTTGTTGCGTAAGCCACCGGCTTGTACGGCACGTCTAGGGGGTGGCCTTGGTAAGCAAGGTCGTCCTTGGGCGCAGGGGTCCGATCTGCACCCGGGCCTACCGCCTAGATAGTGACTGCTAGCGCGACCCTATCTTGCCCCACCTCAGTGATCTGCTCACGGGGGTTTTTAATGGGTTCGAGCCCCACACAACCCTTTCGTTCACCCCTGGGAAGGAAGGCAAGTGGCATTTTCCCAACCACAAAAAGAAAAGGAAGTTCTTGTGTAAGCAGTTCTGCCATGGTGGGGCAGATGGTGCTGTATGTTGTATAGGTCCCCGATGCTTATCGCTTAAAAATTTTATGTTTCAGAAATGAAAGGGTATGTAACAGTGAATGGAGTCGATATACCTATGAAATCCGCACCATTGACCAAATTCTACGATTTCGAGGCTACATACAGTTTTTTTGATGGCGAACCTGTTACTATTTCCTGCTACCACAATATCACCTTAATGTTAGGAATTTACATGCAGATGTTCTATAGAAAAGGTAAATAAACGCATTCACACTCACAGCCCTACACTAAGTTCAAAGACTTGTATCGTGGGTGCCGGAAACATTCACATCACAAACACATTACACCCGGGACTGTATGTCATTTAAGTATGTCCGGTGGACGAAATAATAAACGTTACAAATTTATAGTTTCACCAAGCGGACACGCGTGTCCAGATCCATGTGTCTAATTGGTAATTTTTATTTTTGACGTGATGTCGTCTTATTCGATGAACACCGTCTGCACGCACGAAAAAGTGTCACGTTCCGCCTGAGCCTGAGCGTGCAAGCGAGAGCGCGGAACAAGCGATAGAGAGGCGCGATCGAACTAAGCGTTGTCTTATGACGTTATCACGTAAAATTATCGTCCGTAAACCGACTTTACAGACAAAATTTTTTTTTTTTTTTAATCCGGGCGCTAAGACTCGGCCCTCGTGTCGCGTCTCTGATATAATCAGTGATGTGGTACATGGGTTAAATAATTTATTCAGTCTTATGGTTATATAACTACTTATTTTACAAAAATCGTAAAAGACCTTAATTAATTAAAATATAACATGAGTCATGTGGTCAATAGAACCTCTAGTCACTATAACATGTTTTAGTATAATGCAATTATACAAGTCACATACAATCACTTGTTTCTATTAACAACATTTTTTATTTCAGACATCGAGATGATATCCTCTCCTCCGAGTCCGTCGAATAGTTTGGATATATATGTTAAATTGTCAGCAAACGCAAGATATATTGATTTTCATATATCAAAATCGCAATTTCCATCCAACAAAATATATATGAAAGTTATTATTCGAATATATTTAGTAATGACAAAACAAGAGCCAGGTTCGTGCATAATCTTCATTATCTTCTTCTGTACGTGTGTATGTAACTGATTTCTTCCTAAATGGTTGGACCGATAATGAAATTTTTTCGATAGAAAATAATTCGATAGATTCGATAAAAAATAATTTAAAACTCATATCTAAAACCCCACATATACGCCATTAAAAAAAAAATTGAAATATGATAAATTTAATTTATTTTTTCCTTGATTACTATAGTTCCGCCTAGCATGACTAATGATATATATATAATAAAATCCAAAATATGAATCGACAAAAAATCTTTACTATATAATATTAAAAATGTGAAAGTTACTCTGTTTGTCTGTCGTGCTTTCACGCCATAACTACTGAACGGATTTAAATGAAATTTGGTACACAGATAGTCTAAAACTTGGGAAAGAACATAGGCTTCTTTTTATCCCGGAATTCCCGCGAGTCCGGAACTTACGCGGGTAAAACCGCGGGGCGCAGCTAGTTCTATATAATTATCAAATCCGTGGGTCTATTCCGGGCATCGATTATATAAACATCGAAGTCGAAATTGAACGATTTTCTTTTCGAATGAACTATCGAATCGACTGAACTTTCAACCGATCGATTGTCGTATTGACGTCTTATCAATTCGAACAATCGTATTTGTACAACGAGATAACGTAGCCAGTGTTACCTCGTTGTACAGCCAGACTTAATTGCTGAGCAAAATACAATCAGTGTTTTGGTCACGTGTCAAATCAAATCAAATCAAAATCGTTTATTCACATGGGCCCCAAAGAGGCACTCATGAAAGTTAATGATTCTATTGCCAGATTCGCAAAATTACAGCCATCTCGAGAAGAATCTGAACGAAACTCGGCGGCGCATTTTTTCCATTATTATTTTTTAAAAACATTCTTAATCTTTAATACATAATGTTATTAACCTAGGTGTTATTATTGTCGACTCTTACAGTCTCTTTATGGTATTACAGATATATTTATAGGCCAGAAAATTGAAAATATGTCGTTATTATGTGCCGAAAATAATGTATGTATAACTGAAGCGGACCAATATTTGGAACTGAACTCAGTTCAGAATGATTGTAAGTATGAGATGTATATTATGTATATACCGTCATTGGTAAGTAGTGTACAATCCTGCATGGGGTGGTTCTGGGGGTATATTCAGAAAGCAGTTGTTTAGATACTGCAAACCAACTCAATGAAACGCCTGGTCCACCAATTTCACATACATTTCTGGTTTACTATATGTTGGGTTTAACGGAGTAGTGAGTATTCATGATTCAACATTGTTTGAGTATTGAGATGGTCGAATACTGTAGCAGTACTTCTTTTATTCACGGTAGATTGTAGACTAGTGCCCGGACGAATAGCAATTGCCAGCACACTCTACATACTACCCTCAATTTGGAGAGAAATATCAAAGTTGCGATTAACACAGGTGACGCTGCCAAGATACTACATTATAACAAGGTTTTGCCAAAGTGAAAAAATTGTTTCGTGTAATTGTAACCGTTAATACTTAGTAAACGTGTATAAGTGTAGGCAAATGATACCAAGTTGAAAAACGTGATTCTCGCCTTCGCTCTATAACTCCAACACAAGTTCTAGTACAGTTTCTACCACTTTACTAGGGCATGACTTGACTATGACTGGACCTTGACTCTTTTGTACTTAAATTTAACTGTGACTACTGTGTAAATGCAAAAGGTTGAGAAGCCAAAAAATTCATTATTCATTACATTAATATTAATATTTATGTACTTACATTATGTGTGTATGTATGTATTATATGTGTAACGATCATATTAATCTAAATATATATAACTCAAAAGGTGACTGACTGACATAGTGATCTATCAACGCACAGCCCAAACCACTGGACGGATCGGGCTGAAATTTGACATGCAGGTAGATGTTATGACGTAGGCATCCGCTAAGAAAGGGTTTTGATTAATTCTACCCCCAAGGGGATAAAATAGGGGATGAAAGTTTGTATGAAACTTTGTCAATTTCAAACCGATCGGGCTGTGACTTTGCATGCATAAAGCTACTATGATGCAGGCATCCCCTAAGAAAGGATTTTGAGATGCAGGCTATATAAGATTAGTAACTTTTCAGTTTAAAATATACGAATTTCTGTATGCTAGCGCCATCTACATTGAGTTATTTTGGAGAGAACTTTGAATTAACCATTTTTGTGCATAGTGGGATTATATTTGACGACTAGCTTTTGCCCGCGGCTTCACTCAGTCAGTCACCTTTGAGTTACATATATAACAAATTCGAATCCCATTAATACCTAATGATATCCCGTTCGAATTTAAACGATTACAGTTTCCCCTAAAAGTCTGCTTTGCCATGACAAAAAACTAGTCTCAGGGACAATCTCTCAAATTTGCGGGTATTGACTTGAGAGAACATTGCTTCTCTCATGGACAGTTTTATGTTGCTTGCTCACGAGTAAGTTCACCCAATAACTTGATAGTTTTAGCACCTAATGATAGATTAGTTAAGAATATTGTGCAGGCCCTAATTTTTTACACATGCTAAACAAAAGTAACGCTGCAAAAACTTTTTTTTTTTTTTATTTGTGACTGACTAGTGTTTGACTACTATCTCACTTGATGGTAAGTGACGATGTGATCGAAGCTGGTAAACACACTAGACCTGGAATACGATATACCTAATTAATAATAATACTTCTTAACGCGAGCGAAGCCGCGGGCAAAAGCTAGTATTAGATAATTGTTGTAGATAGGTATATATTATTTTACTTGTCAATTATCACTACTTATAATTAAGTATATCATAATTTATTATTTTTACATTCATACACTCTTTAAAATGTTGTTTCTTAAACACCGACGTCCAATTCTATTGCGTAATTCTTCTCTATATAAATATTGCCTGGAAGAGATCGCTTTTAGCTATAAGACCGCCTATTGTTACCCTTTTTTTTGTTAATAATTATTTTCATTTTTGTTTTTATCTTAATTATTAAGGTGTTCAATAAAGAGTTTATCTATCTATACATCTTTAATACGACCCAGTTGGCGCAATGGACAGGTGTCCGCCCTCTGCGCCGTGGGTCCTGGGTTCAATTCCCGGCAGGAGCACAAATTCCTTCCCAAGGGATATTGTGCTTCTGGTTCTGGGTGTAATGTGTGTGTGATGTGAATGTTTCCGGCACCCACAACACAAATCATCGAACTTAGAGTAGAGCTGTGAGTGTGAAAGCGTTTAATGGTGGCGCCAATGAAGGATTAATGTTCGAGTGAACTGTATAGCGGATATTACGATATTAGATCATCAAAAGAAGAAGCAGAGAAAGTCGGGAGATGCAGGAACTTATTTGTACTTGGAACTCGGTCTAGTGGTATTTGAGTCTTTGAACTTAGTGTGGGGCTGTGATTGTGAATGCAAAATAATATAAAGAAGATAGATAGATAGATAGATAGATAGATAAACACTTTATTGAACACCTTAACAAATACATGACAAGGAATAATAATCTAGAAAATAAGTGTAACAACAGGCGGTCTTATCGCTAAGAGCGATCTCTTCCAGACAACCTTTGGATGGAGAGGAGTAAGCAATGAAATTGGACGTCGGTGTTTTGCATAAATATAATAATATAGAAAATACAATAAACATACATAAACAATAATATACCTAAATTAAACTATGATATAGAATACATAAACGTAATACATAACTATTATACAGAAGGTACCTAGCGTGTTTACCATATTTCTATTTTATTTAAAACTTTAATATGTTTACAGTTCCTTCAATATCCGGTCTGTCAATAGCCAATATTATGCTGAAATATAATGATTCTACAAGAATTGTGATCTATTACGAGTATGACGGTGTACTGTTCTTGAATTGCTTTTCATCGAAGGAGCCTGAGTGGATATACAATGGTACGTCTATTTTTATTCATTACCAATATGAAAGTTTAACAAAATATTCAAAATCATGCACCTGTAAACCTCGTAAAGATTTGTCTAGATGCAGGGTCCTGTACAATAATACAAGCTTAGCAATAACCAATTAGTAACAATATACACGTGTAAAATGAGATTTTTTCATGTTATCCATATTATTGGGTAGGTAGTAATTAAAATTTCGTATTAATTATCGAACGAACGCAGCGCCTGAGCCACGCGCTCCCTCTTCACGCTTTAACGTCAGAATGGATTGGGGTGAAATTTGGAATCTACATAGATTATACCTAGGATTAACACATAGGCTACTTTTTAACTTGATTATAGCGGGTGAAGCCGCTGGGCACGGCTATTTGGTTATATTTCTTGCTAATATATTGAAGTCTTGTTTGTCTGATTGATCCATGTTATACTTTTTGTCGAACACAGTATACGATATTCCTCGAAAAGTATCATACCTAATTAATCGAGTTAAGCAAGATCTCGAAGTTGACTTAGCTGGTTCAGCACTTTTCTGTCCATTCTTCCGTCCGTCCTCCCGTCCGTCTGTCAGGTGTTACAAGCGGATGACTTCAATTTCTCAGAAAATATGTAAAAATATGGCCCAAAGCCAGAAATTAATGTTATATAAATTAAAATATTAAGGGGGCACCCATACACGTAAGCGGGGAGAAAATATTTTTTATGTTTGTTTCTACCCTTGTACAATAGAGCAGTGGAACGAAACCGGTTTAAAAAAATGTATGTTGGAAAATAACAATTTGGTAGGCCATCAAAGTCTGTGTTCTTAGACCTATTTTGTTTCAAGATCTATCTCAAAAACGGCTTAATATTTAAAGCTGAAACTTACGCATAATATCCGTTACATCCTGTACTTGAATTAAAAATGCTGAAATCAAACATATATTATAAAGAAAAAAAAGTTATAAGCATTTAACTTCAAAAGTTCTTAGCGCGAGATCTTAGTTCGACGCGGACGAGTAGTATGTAGGTGTTTACTGAGTCTTTATTGTCTGAATGACTACATATTATACTTTTTAGTGAACACAGTCAATATTTGTTTTCTTTATACTCATAAATAAGTGCCAGCATTTTGATCACGCGTCGCCTTAACCAGGCGCCCTGATAGATGTTTAAAAATAGAATGAACTCCCGGTCCCCACGGACCCAGTGTCTCAACAAAGCTCGATGTCTTGTAGGTAACTTAGTTCTTTCCTGTATATAGCTTTAGTTTAGTTTTAGGAAATATAGGCAATTGGCCCGTAGATACTAGCCTTTATTGTGCGGTCGACCACATACAATAGTAGACGGTGTTCCTCAAAAAAAATAATGTGTTAGTATAGTAGGTATTTACTAAACAAGCATGAAGAGAGAGTTATCTATACAACCTGTAACAAAAAGGTGTAATACTTGGTGGTGTGTATGTGTATCGTGCCAGGAATCGTCTGTCAGAAAACGAATGTCGAAATCGGACAACATTTTTTCCGTACAAAAATTAAAAATTATATTTTTAATATACTTTTGACAACCCTACAGTTACATATGCGGCAATCGGAGATATTTGTTCTGTGCAAAAATTAAAACACATTTATTTGCCAACCCTACGATTACATCTGTGGCGCGTGACCTTGAACTTTATTATGGCCACTACTGTCAGACGTCTAGGTCCAAAGGCTATGTGGTGTAGAACGGTAGCTGATGAAATAGGGTTGCAAATGACATAATTTTTTAGACACTTTAATTCATCATAACTCAATATTCATGGTGCTGCCGCGAATGCAGAAGTTCCTGTAAGACTCCATACATTTAGCTAGATGTGTGACTTGAGTATTACTACACCTTTCTGTTACACATTGTATATTCACGACTCTTGTCAACCAAATAATCATACATTTACAATTATTTTATATTTCTTTATTGTTTAGATGCGGAAGTAGAACTTGGTCAACTTGTTGAAAATAATAGTAAAAGGGGGTTATTTATGAAGTCCCAAGTATTTAGGCTTAAAGCAGAGAGAACCACCATCAGTTGTAAGCAAAACTACAAAGTGACTGAAGTCATCCTAAGTAAGTATTATCAAAAACTAAATTAATGCATCGTCGTATGGTGGCGAATCTCTCGGTATTTTATCGGATACATTTCGGAGAGTGCGCAACGGAATTACACAATCTAATTCCCCCATCCCCATTCTATTAGCGGACATCGAGATAGTCTCTTAAGCGACACCGCTATATGGTAGAAATTCCACATATGCGGACGAAGTGTTTTGCTTCCACATCCATTATGCGAACCGCTAAGAAATGGAACTCCTTACCTGAGTTTGTGTTTCCTGGTAAATTCAATATGGGAGTCTTTAAGTCGCGAGTAAATAGGTATCGCGAGTAAATAGGTATTTTCTGGGCAGACGTGCTCCATCGTCGACCGCATCATCACTTACCATCTGGTGAGATATTCTCACCCAAATGTTCAGTAAATCTATACTTACCTAATAAAGCTGTGATAAAGTTCTTAAATACAATCAAAATATAAAAATATAAATATATAGGTATATATATATGGTCTTATTAACGAAAAAGATTAAAATAAAAAATATAAGTTCACTTTTTATGCAGTCGGGAATTAAAATTATTTATTAAGTGTATTTACTTGCTGTTTCAGTGAATGGACACAGTTCTTCCGTGAGGAGCACCTATGACGTCACAGTCCTCATAATTAGCCTGACGTTAATCGAAGTGGCAAAATCAAGATTCTAATTTTCAAACTCAAGCAAAGCTTGAAAAAACCGACTTCACCGCTTTATCTTCGGAATCTTGATCAGATTTAATGTATTAAATACGCATTATTGACTATAACTCAAAACTAGATTAGACTTGATATAATTTAAATGGGACCAGTAAAAACCACCAGCTTTCAATAACAAGTCATAATTCATTATGTTTTTTAAAATCAATTTGTAAATAAAGAGGACTAAAAGTTATATAACCAGAGAACTTGTCAAGACGAATCAAACGAGCCGAAACTCGATGGGGTTGCGTCTTTTCAAAATCAATCAAAATCAAAATCGTTTATTCACATGGGCCCCAAAGAGGCACTCATGAAAGTTAATGAATCTATTGCCAGATTCGCAAAATAACAGCCATCTCGAGAAGAACCTGGCAAGAATCTCGGCGGCACATTTTTTTTTTTTTCATTTTTTTAAAAAACATTCTTAATTCTAATACATAATTTTCTTAACCTAGGTGTTATTATGGTAGTCGCTAGAAAGAGCCTGTGCAGTTTGCCTCCATGCATCCTTGTCATCAATATAGTCTGTAGTCTTATAAGACTACAGACTAGAAGACTACAGACGAGAAGCTTATTATAATAAGCTTTCTTAATTAATGCCCGTTTTATAACAGATTTGAACTTTCCCAGTGGTAATTTTAATTAGTGAGTTCCTATAACGACCATCCAGCTCCATCATCAGACCCTGGTTACCATTGAAAGTCAAACTACTCGTCAAGACGATTCAAATAAGCCCAAACTCGATGAGGTTGTGTAATTTCATTGCGAAGTTCCTTTAGCCACCTTCCAGCTCCATCATCAGATCAGCACCATGCCATCATAATATTGTCACGCGATTTATACATGTATGCAAAATTTCAGCTCAATCGCAACCGGGAAGTGGATCAAATTTATTTTGCAAGATTTGATGACAGACATCGGGACAGGTGATACTAGATAAAATTTTGTAAAAATCATCAACAGCGGCTCACTTGGAAAGAAGTTATGAGATAACACCTAAATTGACTACCTTTTTGTGAAGTCGGTAAAAATACCTTCGAAGCTCTCTGTAAAACGGCTGCACCGATTTTCTACTAAGAAAAACATTTTTTTTTTTTTTACTATAGGCAAGCGTTTGACCACAATCTCACCTGATGGAAAGCGACGATGCGGCCGAAGATGTAGCATGCTTGCCTAAAAGGTGCCTATTCACTCTTCAAAATTCTTCAAAATTCTCAAATCACATTCACGATACTCACGATAGTTTTCATTTTCAAATTGTTTTCAACATGTTTATTAACATTCAAGCAACTTATATACTACATGTATACATCATCGAGTGAAGTGAGATCTCTAAGTTGAATTGGGTCGTTCAGCACTTTTTCCGCCCGTCCGTCTGTCAGAGGCATCTAGCGTCTAAACCATACAAGCGAATGACTTCAAATTCTCATAGAATATGTAAAACTATGGCCTAAAGCCAGAAATAACATTTAAAATTATATAAATAAGACTATTTTAAGGGGCCTCCCATACATGTAAGTGGGGAGCAAAATTTTTTTTTTTTTATATTCTCTTGTAGGGTATCATTGAAAAGGGCTTGACAAGAGTACGAAACCGATGAAAAAAACAATGTTGGACAATAATTATTTAGCAGTCACTGATTCTAGACCTATTTTGTCCCGGGGTCTATCTCAAAAACGGCTTTAAACTGAACGATGAATCTTACGTATAATGTTATACCCAGTACTTGAACAACAAATAAAGAAACTAAACAATTAATTTAAAGAAAAAAAGTTCAAAACATTTAACCTGAAAAGTTTTTCTCTATGAGGCAAAATGTAAGAGCGATACCAAAGTTCGGCGCGAACGACTAGTTGCCATACATTTTATTAAATGTTAAAATACATTTATTTATTTTTTTCCTTAGTTTTGACTTCGCAATCTTATGCATTTAGCCAGTGTCAAGTGATAATATATTTCAAGTGTATTTCATATTATAGGTCCTAGTCACAAGTCACAGTCGAAGTCAAGTAAAAGAGTCAAGCTCCAGTCGTAGTCAAGTCAAAGTGGTAGAAACTTTACTAGAACTTCTATTGGAGTTTTGGAGCGAAGGTGAAAATCACGTTTTTCAACTTTGTATGATTTGCCTACACTTATGCACGTTCACTAAGTATTAACGGTTAATAATCACCATTATTACACATTAACACTCGAAGAATCACAGGTTTTGGAAAATTTTACAAAATCAACAACGCCATTTTTTCACTTTCGCGGCAAAACTCTAGGTAGGTATCTAATAAGATATATTTCTACTATGCTATAAGTCTATGTTAATTTTGTATGTCCGGAAGAACAAATTGTTGAAACTATATTTTAAATAAGATCTTGTTGTTTCCGTATACAGTTTAACCAATACATTTTTTTCTATTCTATTACATTCTTAAAATGTATGTTTAAACCGTTTTGCTTATTTAGCTTGCACTGTATGTATGTATGTTTGTTCGGGTGGAATCTTGCAACTCAATTTTGAAGCAGATTTCTTCAACCGATTGAGCTGAAATTTTGTATTCACGTTTAGTTTGGATGACAATGCATGGTTAGCTGTGTGACGTCATTCTAAGTCCAACATGGCGGAACACACAAAATGGCGGACAAGTAATTTTTCATGCACTCCTACAATATGGGTAACAAATGAAAGGGTTTGCTGAAAATAACTCGAAAAATAGAGTGACGTCACTTTAAATCCAATATGGCGCACTTCCAAAAGCTTGCCTTTAAAAAGTTTTTAACAAGTAAGTTATTGTTGTAGAATTTAAGCGGCCAAGATTTGAGATCAATCGTACCATAGTTATTAAACGGGTAAAGCGAGGCCTTTACGTTGACTTTGAAGGTTCAGCACTTAGTCGGTCCGTTCGTCTGTCAGAGGCATTAACCTTCTAAGCCTGTAGGTCTGTTCTGGTCGTCAAAATACGATTTTTCGAATTGATGCGACGTCGATACGACAGTCGATTGCTTGAAATTTCAGTTGATTCGATGTTCATAACAAAAGAAAATCGTTCGTATTCGACGTCGATGGAAAGATAATCTATGCCTGGAATAGACCCCCTAAATCGATTTAGCTGAAACTTAGAATATAGGTAAATAACGACCTGGAATAACACAATATTTTCGATTATTTTAAAATAAAAACAAAAAAAGAAGATTACAATTTATTATAATAATGGTATAAGTAATTACATATACTCACATATGTTAAAAAAGAATGTAATGTAATGTCTTTAATTTTATATGAAACCTTAGAGATTGATTATTATTTGAAAAGGATTAAAATGTGCTAGCTGTAATATTAGTTGTAACTTAAAACTTCTATATTTATTTAAATTGTTGTGTTCTGAATAAAAGAATTATATATTTATTTATTATCACAAAATAACATAAAATGTACACTAATTCAGAAAATTATCATAATCTGCAGTTAATTTCAAAAAACGTATTTCTTATTAGGTATATAAATAATAAAAAATAAGTTTTTAGAAATGTACTTTAATAATGTCATTATTAAAAAAACTATTGAATTCACGCTCTAATTTATCATTTTATATTTATTTTACACACTTTTTTAAATTCAGTAACATATTCATTATATTTATTCAAAAATACCTATAAGACTAAACAAAAAAACTGGATGAAATATAGTGATAAATTTAGAAAGGAAAAATTATCGCTTGAGGCGGGATTTGAACCCGCGGCCATAAGGTCTCATGCCCTATTGCCTCAAGCGATAATTTTTCCTTTCTAAATTTATCACTACAGTTCTGCCTAGCATGGCTAATGCTATATAAATAAAATCAATGGATGAAATATGTCCAAAAATACTCATTGGAAAAAAAAACTTATGTTACTTTTTAAACTACAATAAATAATTAAGTAGGTACATAATTATAAAGTACCTAGTGAGTAAAAAATATCGTTACTTATTTTAATCGACGTAATATAGTTTCATTACGTACATCATAGATAATAGCTACATAATTACAAGCGATAATAATATTTAAAATGGCAGCAGTCGTTAACTTTCATGAGTGCCTCTTTGGGGCCCAAGTGAATAAGTGAATTTGATTTTTAAATTAATAATAATAGTATATTCGAGTGTAATAATTTTAGTTCCGACTACTATCATTCATGGTTGGTTAGTAAAACAACTATTGGCCTCGATTCTGATGTCACACACTTAATTAAATTTAAACTATTCCTGTCTTTTACAAAATAGGAACACAAGACAGAGATAGCATACTGCTGTGCTGTCAAGTTAGTCAGAACTTAGATGTCTTTGCAAGCTTAGTCGGGTATGTTATTGGTGTTGACTAAAAACACGCGCCTTTCTGCTGTTAATATTTTAAATGATAAAGCTTGGCAGCTCTAAAATGTATGCTATCTCTGTCTTATGTTTCTATTTTGTAAGAGACAGGGATAGTTTAAATTTAATTTAGTGAGTGTACATCAGAATCGAGACTATATATATAAATATAAAATAGTTGTTTTACTAACAACCATAAGTTAATAATATATATATAATTTTTTTTTGTCGTATATTTTGTAATGTTAACTGATGTAAATTATTATAATTTTAAGGTAACAGATGATTTAAAAAATAGACATTTTATTGCTATCGTTCTGATCAATGTCCCGTAGTATTTTTCTATTATCTTTATTTATCTATTATTTTCTAAACGGATTACATTTTTAACTTTTATGTGAATTTTTATGACTTGTTTTATATTGATTAATGATAATGGTATTATTCGAGAAAAATAAGAAGACAAACAAAACAAACAAACAAACAAACAAACAAAGAACAAACGCTTTCACACTCACAGCCCCAAACTAAGTTCAAAGACTTGTATCGTGGGTGCCGGAAACATTCACATCACACACACAATTACACCCAGAACCAGAAGCACAAATAACCCTTGGAAGGAATTTGTGCTCCTGCCGGGAATCGAACCCAGGACCCACGGCGCAGAGGGCGGACACCTGTCCACTGCGCCAACTGGGTCGTCAACAAAATATGAATTATATTGTTTGTGTTGCCTACATTATATGTTAAATTATTGTATTTAATTAGTTGACTGTACCTATATTTTATTAATTTTTGTTTGGCATTATTTTTAATTTTAATTTTACCAAAATGTTTGCATGCCTAGTCGGTAAGAATGTTTATGGAACATTCCTAACTTTACACCTTTAATTTACCTACATACTGATAAATAAAAAAAATAAAAATATTATGAATTTTTAAAAGTAGCAGTGTGCGTGGTGAGTGATGATATAATAAATTATTCAATTACAAAAAACAACAAAAATATATCATGTCAAAATCAAAATCTTTTATTTAATCTCTAAGCAGGGGTCGGGGTCGGGGTCGATTCCCGGCTGAAACACAACCTTTCTTCACAAGGGAAATTTGTGTTGCTGGTTCTGGTTGTAATTGTGTATATGAAGTAAATTTTTCCGGTACCCACAGTACAGTACAGGAGTTTTAAGTCTTGAGTGAATAGGGTGTCCAGGCAAACATGGTCCATCGTCGCTTATCATCGGTAATAATTATAGTGGTCAAACGATTGCATATACTGATTAAAAACTATACATATATGGGGGCTGAGTCACCCACGTCCGTAGGAGGATACCCCTTAAGTATGACTCCCTACACGTGGTCCCCGGGTGGTGCTAATCAGGTGACATTTGAGAGGTGGTAGAGCATTTTGTGAGTTGCTCGCCTGGCTTGCTACCAAAGTAGCTTACCACCATCAAGTTGAAAGTCTGCCGCCAAGCCAAATACGGTGTTCCGGCAGTTATCCTTGAGAGCCTGCGTATTCCAGGTCTAGTGTGTTTACCAGCTTCGATCACATCGTCACTCACAACACTAGCCTGTCAAAAAAAAAAAAAAAAAACTTTTTTTTTTTTTAAATAAAATATCTTTATATATATAATTCTACTGTACGTGTGTATGTCACTGAACTCCTTCTGGCTGGACCGATTTGAATGATTTTTAAGCTATTGCATAGCTTCTATCGCGGGCCTTGAGCGTGGAGACCGAATCCAGAAATTCCGTAACGAAAATAACCTAACACCCCCCACTCCGACCGGCACAGCAGTGATACGTTTTAGTTTTGCCATCTATCGATGAATAGCAGAACTTTTAATGACTTTTTTGAAATATCACGCTTGTCTCTTTAGTTCAGCAACTCGCCTCTAGGTGGCAGGAAAAAAAATACTGCATAATTAAAATTAAATATAAATAATTATAATTGCATAATTTGTTAAAAAATGCTATGCAATAGCTTTACCGCGGCAGTCCCCGAGTGCCACACGTCTTTTTTTTTGTATGCGTTTAGGTGGCTCCCTGGATGGTTTAGATTCATAAATCAGCCCGACAGATGGCGCTGCAGGGGTCCGCTAGCGGAAAAGCTGGGGCGAATCACTGGTATATCACTAGTATATTTGACGCAGTGGCGCAGTGGACAGGTGTCCGCCGTGGGTCCTGGGTTCGATTCCGGCAGAAGCACAAATTCCTTCCCACGGGATATTTGTGCTTCTGGTTCTGGGTATAATGTGTGTGTGATGTGAATGTTTCCGGCACCCACGATACAAGTCTCTGAACTTAGTGTGGGCTGTGAGTGTGAATGCGTTTAAAAAAAAATGTATATATATATATGTATAATTGAGAGACGAAACGAGCAAGTCGCTTGCCTGATGGGAAGCGTCACGCTTACTCTTTGCAGTTCAGCCAGAGATTTTTGAACAACGGTCAAAAATCTCTGGGTAGCTCAAATTCCAGCGCGGCACAGCACTGCGCTCGTCACCATGAGATTAGATGATAAATCTCTTTAGTCTCTGTCTGGAAACATTGCCCTTCAATCCGAAACACAGCAATGTTTGCACACACTGGTTTGGTGCCCCAGGGAAACTGCAAAGTACTTCTATCACTATATACCAAATAATTAGATTAATCGTATTATATCATAATAATATGTATCTACATTAGGTCATAATTTTGCATAGGTTTGCAATAATTATGTAGGTATATTTTAATTAATATTCATTTAATTTTTTTTTTTCAAATTTTGCACCTCTGAGTTTTTGTTATGTTAAAACACGAGGTCCAACTTTGTTGCGTAATTCCTCTCCATCCAAAGGTTGTCTGGAAGAGATCGCTTTTAGCGATAAGACCGCCTATTGTTACACTTATTTTGTAAGTCATTATTTCCTATTCTGTTTTGTCATAAATATGGTGTTCAATAAAGAGTTTATCTATCTATCTATGTAATCTATTTTTACACGCTTTGTATATTAGCTTGTATGTTTGTATGTTTGTAACCGACTCCTTTGGGCGCGATTTTGACCTACTTTAAACGGTCAGATTTCATTCAAACTTTGTAGATTTATCGAGGACTGATGACAATACACTAATTTGATATGATTATTCCGTTATTCAATTTGCAAAAAAAGTAGAAAATAAATAATAGTTAAAAAAAACTAAAAACACGCTTTATATTAAAAACCAAACTAAAAAATAGAAAATAAATTTTAATTAATTTGAATTAAGAATAGTGTATTTTTTTAAATAAATATATATTAATAATAGTGTGTATAAGAAAAAATATTTTATTTAAAAAACACGTGGGGTGCATTTTAAGATATTATCGACATGATAATGTTTCTTTTCATATCTGTTAATGAAATATTTATAACTATTGACAAAACGCACCCCACGCTTTTCTTAAAATAAAATATTTTTTTCTTATTTACACTATTATTAATTTTTATTTATTAAAAAAATTGACACTATTCTTAATTTTTTTTTTTTTTTTTTTTTTTTTTTATTTGTGACAGGCTAGTGTTTGACCACTATCTCACCTGATGGTAAGTGACGATGTGATCGAAGCTGGTAAGCACACTAGACCTGGAATACGCAGGCTCTCAAGGATAACTGCCGGAACACCGTATTTGGCTTGGCGGCAGACTTTCAACTTGATGGTGGTAAGCTACTTTGGTAGCAAGCCAGGCGAGCAACTCACAAAATGCTCTACCACCTCTCAAATGTCACCTGATTAGCACCACCCGGGGACCACGTGTAGGGAGTCAGACTTAAGGGGTATCCTCCTACGGACGTGGGTGACTCAGATTCAATTTATTTTCTATTATTTAGTTTGGTTTTCTATGGGTGTTTATTAGTTTTTTTTAACTATTATTTATTTCTTCTTAATAGTCACTTGTTTATCCAGCTCGCAGTAAGCTGGCTCAGCGTAATCATCTTTCGCATGAGTATTTACGTATCTCTGCGTATCGAAATCATTGACGTATTTATTTATAGTGCCAACATTCGGTTCTGCGTATGGGTTCTCACTATATATTGATCCCGCGTAAGAACTCTGCATGTTTGCTTCTGCATAAGAAGCTTCACTAACTGCTACTTCAGCATATGGATTTTCCATTGATCCCATGGTGGTATAAGGATTTATTGTACCCGAATTATCTGTTTTGTTACCAAGCCTATCACTTTTCTTCATGATCTGAGCGTAAGCCGCTTCGATATCTGTTGGAGCAACTTGAGTTTTACCAGGTTTTGGAGTTTTATGGATTATCTGCGAATACTTTGGATCATTGTTTACTGTTTCGTAACCTGGCTCCTCGGTGTTCTGTTTCGGTCTTTCTCGTTTGGGTAGAGGTTGAGAGTACAGTTCTTCGACGTTCTTAGGTCTGTAAGGCTGTGCGTAGACGTGATTTTCAGTTGAGTCGAAAGGTGCCGCGTATTGCGCCTCTTGCGACCACTGCTTAGGCACAGGCATAGCCCCTTGATTATGTGCCGGTAGGTTCTCGTAGTTTATGTTTGTGTCTTCCTGAAAACATATGAGGCAATGCTGTTAAATGTTGTACGAAACGTGGCCTCTTACTGTGGGCCTTATAAATAAGCTCAAAGTCACACAATGAGTTATGGAAAGGGCTGTGCTCTAGATGTAAGAAGTGGCTAACCATTGCTTAGCGACATTTTAATAAGTTAGACTGTTCTTAGTTAAACAGCTCTTAAGAGGCCGAGGAGTCTCAAACGAGTATAAAGGCTGTCTCTGTTTAACTGGCAAACTATGCCCATGCTCGATGCGATAGCACTACCGACCGAACAAATTATGATAGGTGCCGTAATACCAAAAATTATGAATGAAAATGTAATGTTTAGCCATTGTTTTTTGAATTAATAGTACCTTGAAATGATAATCTATGTTCCTGTTGTAATGACAAAAGAAATGTGTTAGTTTTTAATACAAAACGAATCAGTTAAAGATGCGACATTTACGTCGTAATAATGTGTGAAAATCAATTGGTTTAATTAATTTATTTTTTTTCCGCCACGCCAGCCTCAACGATATCATCCGCCGGGCTTTAACCAGTGCCAACGTTCCAGCCATTCTCGAACAGAATGTTCTAATGCGTGACGATGGTAAAAGACCCGACGGCATGACTTTAATTCCATGGAAGATGGGACGGCCTTTAGTATGGGATGCAACTTGTGTCGATACTTTAGCTCCGTCACATCTACCTGAAACACAGAATGGGGTTGGCGTCGCGGCAACTTAAGCAGAGCAGCGCAAACGGAGAAAATATAGAAACATTGGCAGTGGTTACATATTTGAGACGTTTGGTGTTGAGACACTGGGTCCGTGGGGACCGGGAGCTCATTCTATTTTAAAAATTCTATCAGAGCGCCTGGTTGAAGCGACGCGTGATCAAAATGCTGGCACTTATTTGGCTCAACGTATTAGCATTGCAATTCAGAGAAGCAATGCCGCCAGCATGATGGGAACGCTACCCACTGGAAGGGGGCTTGAGCACTTGAGTTACCTATAAGCTCGATGTCTTGTAGGTAACTTAGTACTTTGCTCTACAGAGTTTAAGTTTAGTTTTAGGAAATATAGGCAATTGGCGCGTAGATTTAGAAGGATGAAAAAAAAAATGGTTTATATTTCGTTTTAGGTAATTATTTTGGAATAAAAACTATCCAGGAACCTAGATTAATATGTTTTTAATCTGAATAACAGCACGGTATTGTGGTAATATGCTTGAATTATAAATAATTTCGGTATTACGATTGTATGGGCAAATCAACCGCAGGCCCCTTAAGCCCATAAACAATGGTTAGCTTTTTTCACTCATAAACATTAGATAGGCGCTGCTCAGTTGAGATACGTACAGAGAATCGTAAATAATCGAAATTTACATGATCGCCACAGATCATAACCGTATTAGTCGAATAAAAATTAAATTATACGAATAAAGTGTTTTTAATTAGTCGACTAAATATTAAATTATATGAAAAATGTGTTTTTATTAATCTGTTGAAATGAAAATGAAAGACAGGTGACATTCAACGGTTTTTTTTCTTTGTTTTTGGCTTTGCATTCTTATGCATTTAGCCAGTGTCAAGTAATAATATATTTCAAGTGTATTTCATATTAAAAGTCCTAGTCACAAATCACAGTCAAAGTCAAGTAAAAGAGTCAGGTCCAGTCATAGTCAAATCATGGCCTAGTAAAGTGGTAGAAACTTTACTAGAACTACTATTGGAGTTTTAGAGCGAAGGCGAAAATCACGTTTTTCTACTTGGTATTATTTGCCTACACTTATGCACGTTTACTAAGTAGTTAATAACCCACCATTATTACACATTAACACTCAAAGAATTACAGGTTTTGGAAAATTATACAAAATCAACAACGCCATTTTTTCACTGTCGTGTCGCGGCAAAACTCCCATTCAACTGTTGTCGAAAGCAATATAAGTCCCGCCATCTTCCCTATAGGCAATTGAAGGTTTAGCCGCGAAGTGAAAAAATGTCGTAGTTAATTTTGTATTTTTTATTATGTGATTCTTCGAGTAATAATGTGTAATAATGGTGGATTATTAACCTTTAATACTTAGTAAACGTGCATAAGTGTAGGGAAACATACATAGTTGAAAAACGTGATTTTTGCTCTCGCTCCAAAACTCCAATAGAAGTTCTAGTATAGTTTCTACCACTTTACTAGGGCATGACTTGACTATGACTGGACCTTAACTCTTTTACTTGACTTTGACTATGACTCTTGACTAGAGATAGAGCTAAAATGACTTGATTAGCTAGCTATCCTATCGGCTAGCATTTCGGAGAGTGTGCACTCGAATAACACCAGTTGATTTCCCCATGCCCTTCCTATCATCGGACCACAAGACGAACTGGCAAACGTCATCCATTTTTGTTTGATATACATCCGCTTGAAGCGTTTTGCTTCTACATTTATCATCCGTACGGCGAATGGAACTCACTGCGCGCGTCTTTGTTTCCCGAACATTATAATTTGGGAGTATTCAAGTCAAGAGTAAGTAGGTATATTCTAGGTAAGCGTGCTGCAGCTTCGGCCTCATCGTCACTTTCTATCAGGTGAGATAGCGGCTTTATTTTTTTTTTTTTATTTGTGACAGGCTAGTGTTTGACCACTATCTCACCTGATGGTAAGTGACGATGTGATCGAAGCTGGTAAACACACTAGACCTGGAATACGCAGGCTCTCAAGGATAACTGCCGGAACACCGTATTTGGCTTGGCGGCAGACTTTCAACTTGATGGTGGTAAGCTACTTTGGTTAAATGCTTGCCTATCCGGCATAAAAAAAATTATTGGGCTTCCCTATGTTATTAATGTAGGTACTGACATTTTGAACCATCTGAATCCGCTTGCGTCTTTTGAGAACGTAGCACACTATCCACACCAACAGGAAACAGATAACCAGTAATGCTATCCCCACAGCAATGACGGTTCGCTTTTGCCCCTCACTGAGGAACCCCTCAGAGATGGGAATCTCTAGAGTTCCTGCAAATAAAAAAAATTACTGAAGAAGAATGCGCAGGAATTACACGAGTTCTTTCCCTTTTACCCGTTTTACACTCGTCTTTGTTCCCCGAACGGTATAATCTGGGAGCATTGCAATTCAGTGAGGCAATCCCGCCAGCATGATGGCAACACTATCCACTGGTAGTGGGCTTGAGCACTTGAGTTACCTATAAGCTTCATGCCTAGTAGGTAACTTGGGTCTTTGCTGTATAGACGTATATAATCTTAGTTAAGTTTTAGGAAATATAGGCAATTGGCCCGTAGAATAAATAGGGTACCTTCTAGGCAAGCATGATACATCTTCGGCCGCATCATCCCTTTAGGTGGTCATTGCCTATCGGGTATAAAAAAAAAATCTCTCATATTGTGAACGCAACCTTTTTCTTTTTCCTTTTTTCTAAGAAACCCACACTTAAAAAATCTGCAACTTGTTTGACAAAAAGTGGCGGGGATAAACACTGTAATGAATAATTAAAATGCTTCCTTGAAATACAAAAGTTTTACTTCTATCGTGTGTCTTTACGTCACGCCCTGTTTAAAAAAATGCTAGGCAAGCATTTGTCCACTAACAGGCGAGAAGGTTCTATCAGGATGTAAAGTGACGATGCAGCTGAAAATTGACCATGCTTGCGTAGAAGACACCATTCGACACAGACACAGAATTCACTTTAGATTTGAAGACATCCGGATTATACCATTTGGGGATCGAAGATGCAGGTGGTAAGTTAATTTGGTGTACCTTTTTCAATTTGGGGATCTCCGATGGTACCATTGCTATTTTTATTACCAGTATCAGCTGAAAAAATAAAGTTAAAATTATACAACGTCTAAGTCGAGCTAAGCACCTAGTGCATGTATGGAGTCTAACAGAAACTTTTGAATTCGCGGCAGCAGCATGAATATTGAGTAATGATGAATTAAAGTTTTTTAAAAATTATGTCATTTGCAACCCTATTTCATCAGCTACCGTTCTACACCACATAGCCTTTGGACCTAGACATCTGACAGTGGCGGCCATAACAAAGGTCAAGGTCCCGCGCCACAGATGTAACATGTAGGGTTGTCAAAAATATTTGAAAAATATAATATGCACGGTGAAATTGAAGTCAGTATTTTCCCGAAACGTATATACTAGGACAATGCTTTCGGTACGGTAAAATATAAATAATATGTTTATATATGTTAATATTGAAACCCCTCGCGGACCCTGCGCTGTGCAGACGTGTTTTACATAATCCTCCGTGTCAAATAATTAATTATTTAACTGCAAAATACCGAAACAAAAAACTAAGTGAAATAACAGGAGCGCAGAACTTACAAGAGCTGCCTCGGCGAGCGCAAGAGCAAGAACACCGCAAGGGACAGAGACAGATACATTTCCGTGAGTTCACTTTACCTCGTAAACGTACTTGTGTGCGTAAATCGACTGTACTACTGTGCCTGCTTCGACGTCTACGCAGACATCTTTCGTCGAAAGAATTAGGCTAGAGTCCACTAGCAATAATGTCGGTCAAGCGTTCTCCGCCTAAACCACGCCACTTACAGTTAGCACCACCAAACATCACTGCCCAACAATACAATTCTGACTCAGCTATTGACGATTTACGACAAACGACGGACATAGATAACAATTACTTTAACATCACCAAGCGCCAGAAGCGTATGTTTGAAGAATTAGACACTCCAGATCAGCCGGAGCCGTCCTTAGCTGAAGTTAAAACCATGGTCATTGAGTTAAGCGCACAACAAGATAACAAATTTGAATTGATAAACAACGCTTTAGTGACCATCATGGCACAAAACCAGGATATTCAAAAATCCCTTGTAATGCAAGTCCGCCAAAATGAAGAGCTAAAATCTGAAATGCAAGTCCTTCGACAGGAAAATAGCGACTTTAAGAAGAAAGTAGTGAGTCTAGAAAGCAAAATAGATATGTTGGAGCGGAATTCACTCTGTACCACTGTTGAAATCCGAAACTTACCAAAATTAGATAACGAAACCAAGAAGCAACAAATCACCATAATACAGCAACTTGGTTTAACTCTTGCATTGGAAACTCCCATACAGGGATCAGAAATAAAAAATGTTTACCGCAGTAAATCTGACACACTGTTAGTAGACTTTACCACATCGAGCCGTAAAGAATCGCTTGTCTCCCAATTCAAAACATACAACAAATCTCGTCGCTTATGTAAAGAACAGCCACTAAACTCAGAACAGCTCAAGGCTCCAGGAGCTGCGCGTGTAATATATATCTCCGAGTGCCTTTCGAACAAAGCTCGGCGTATTTATTATCTTGCACGCCAAGATGTTAAGAATAAGAAGATAGTGGCAGCATGGACGTCTTTTGGAAGAGTTTACGTAAAGAAAGAAGAAGAAGGTAAACCTATTCGCGTCGATGAGGAGCAAGAACTGCACCAGCTTCTCATTTGACTAAGCCTAGAATTATATATTTCTATTTTTGTCATTACATTCACTTTAAAATCGTTTTATGCTACAATTATTTGCGCTACTATTAATAATCAACACACACACGCACACTTACTCCAATACACACTAATACACCTACATTACCACAGAAAGTTTGTCACTCGTTACATCATGTCAACCGATAACAATCCCAAAACACTTTTGTTTACAAAGCCTTGTAAGTCGAATAGGTTTCTTGTGGTATGTACAGGTCCGGACTTAGGTGATACAAATTATAACAGAATAAAATATACTAATTATAAATTATTGTTTATTAAATGTGGAGAACTTACGTTTCCACATTTAATAATTAGTGATGGATTTTAATAGTATTGAATCTGTCAACCTAGGTCTGGATTCTTTCACATTGGCTAACTCAGTCATATGTGATATAGAGGCAATACAAGGCTACATAAAAACCGATAATCACTGCGTTCTCAATCTCATATCACAAAATATTAGAAGTATCAACTGCAATATGCATTGCTTTAGTACACTCATTTCAAGATCTCCTATCATCTCCTATCATTTTATTATTATTATTATTATTTTTTTCAATAGAAGTGCGCCGACGTTTTCGCGGCTCGGCTGCTACACAAAAGAAAGGGACAGATCTACTTCCCTTACTCTCGTCTATGATTGTTGTACACTTGATCATTGCGGTCGCACAACAAACAAGTATTTTCGACCGGTGTTATGCTTGCTTATGTCGTAGACATATTGTAACAAATTTGAATTATGGCGAGCTTAATAATGCCTAATATTAAGTTTAATTGTTTATACTAATAATATTAAGTGCCATATTTCAATTCTAAAGCATGGTCTGAGTACATACATTTGGGGAAAATACTGACTTCAATTGCACCGTGTATATCATTTTTAATTTTTGTATGGAATCCCCGATTTCGACTTTCGTTATCTGGCAGACAATTCTTGGCACGATACACAACATACACACATACACACCACCAAGTATTACTACACCTTTTTGTTAAAGGTTGTATAAAACCAGGTTGACGACTCAGTTGGCGCAGTGGACAGGTGTCCGCCCTCTGCGGGTCCTGGGTTCGATTCCCGGCAGGAGCACAAATTCCTTCCCAAGGGATATTTGTGCTTCTGGTTCTGGGTGTAATGTGTGTGTGATGTGAAAGTTTTCGGCACCCACGATACAAGTCTTTGAACTTAGTGTGGGGCTGAGTTTGTGAAAGCATTTGTTTTTAAAAAAGCAACAACGATTCTCTAAAACTGTAAAAAGTCAATGATCAACAGTTTAAAGATCCAGAGAAGTTTGTATAACCATTCGATCAACGTTATTATTTGAACTGCCTGTTAGCTTAGTTAGCGTTTTCGCATTTTAAGCAGCGGGTTCGATTCCCGGTGGAAATACAAGTTTTTTCATTTCAAATTTAAATCAGTAATAAAACGGGCATTATTTAAGACAGCTTATTTTAAACGAATGATTACATTAATTACAAGGATGCATGGAGGCAAACTACATAATATAGGTAAACCTAGGTTAATATAATTATGTATTAGTGATTAAGAATGTTAAAAAAAATGGAAAAATGTGCCACCGTGTCAAGCCAGTAGGTCTATTCTGGTAGTCAAAATACGATTGTTCGAATTGATGCGACGTCGATACGACAGTAGATTGGTTGAAATTTCAGTTGATTCGCTTTCATAATAAAAGAAAATCGTTCGTATTCGACTTCGATGTAAAGATTTACATCGACGATTATGATTACGATTTACTACTGTAATTATCTAATCTATGCCCGGAATAGACTGGTTCTCTCTCTGAAATCGCTATAATTTTGCAAATCTGGCAGTAGAGTCATTAACTTTCATGAGTGCCTCTATGGGGCCCATGTGAATAAACGATTTTGAATTGTGTGATGTGAATGATCCCACAACCACTCACGGCTGTAAGTGTGAAAGTGTTTAAATTTTCACTTACTATTATATATTGGTTTGTCTGTAGAACTTGTTTTCATGCTGTCATTAACCCTTCGCTCTAGAACTATATTAATTTTTTTTCCATTTTCAATGCAGGTAATGATATCATCAGTAATGTTACCAATTGCTTCAAATTCACGAGAAGCCATATGAAGGCCGTTTTTTACAGTACCTGGAACTGTTCCCATATCTTTCTCTTCTTTTCCTGAAAAACAAAAAAAAATGTTTTATCTTCAGAGCTTAGAGCATCGTCGCATGGTGGCGAGTCTCTCGGTATTTTATCGGATACATTTCGGAGAGTGTGCAACGGAATTACACAATCTAATTCCCCCATCCCCATTCTATTATCGGACATCGAGACAGTCTCTTAAGCGACACCGCTATATGGTAGATATTCCACAAATGCGGACGAAGCGTTTTGCCTCCACATTCATTATGCGGACTGCAAAGGAGTGGAATTCCTTGCCTGAGTCTGTGTTTCCTGATAGATACAATATGGGAGTCTTTAAGTCACGAGTGAATAGGCATCTTCTAGGCAAACGTGCTCCATCGTCCACCGCATCGTCACTTACCATCAGGTGAGATGGCGGTCAAACGTTTGCCTATCTAGAATAAACAAATAAAAAAAACTTTCCCCAACTTTCCCCAACTATGAGAGGCTGACCTCTCGCGACCACCAGTGCAATCCTGCCGAATCGTCGAAGCTTGTCAAATAATGGTATTTTGAAAATAAAAGCGCAAGAGATTCTCTCATAAAAACAATATATAATAATATAATGAAATTAGTAAATTTAGAAATGAATTGTCAAATACTATAAAATCAAAAAGCCCGACGGTGTCAGTTGAGAAATTACTTTTTTTTTAAATAATATATCTATCTTTAACATATTATATCTAATGCTATGAGATTCTGTCCTGACTGAAGACTCACTGACTGACAGACTGACTGACTTAGAGCCTAAGCCGCTGGTCGAAGAGATTTGAAATTTGGATGATGCTAAGAATGTATTTTTGAAAATTCTACCACTAAGAGGGTTAAATGGGATGAAATTTCTTTGTTTTTGAACTTATCTTATCCCTTGTTTATGAATATGAATATAAAATATGTAATGTGTAGTAAAATGAAAAGTAAATTTAACAAAAACAAACGAAACGCATTCACACTTACAGCCCCACACTAAGTTCAAAGACACATCACACACATTACACCCAGAACCAGAAGCACAAATATCCCTTGAGAAGGAATTTGTACTTCTGCCGGGAATCGAACCCAGGACCCACGGCACAGAAGGCGGACACCTGTCCACTGCGCCAGCTGGGTCGTCACTGCGCCTTTCACACTCACAGCCCCACACTAAGTTCGATGACTTGTGCCGTGGGTGCCGGAAACAATCACATCACATACGCAATCACAAGCAGAACCAGATATACAAATTTTCCTTGGAAAGAAAATTTGTGTTCCCGCCGGGAATCGAACCCGATACCCCTGCTTAGAAGGCGAACGCCACCCAACTAAGCTAACGAGCAGTTTAAAAAGTGTATATGTAAATAAAAAATAAAAACGTAGTAAAAATATATCAGTAAGATAACTCGAGGCCCGTAGGAGATTCAAATGTCTACTCTAGCCGAATACGCAGGGTTGTCACTATCTCCGACTTTTTTTTTGTATGTAAAATGTATATTATTATAAACCAACAAGTAGGTTCAATAAAATAGAATAAAATGTGGTGGTAAAATAGATACGATTTCATTTGCATGGAAGCTGTAATTTGGCATGAATATACATATTAGCCACGTCGACAGAGTCAAATCAAAACCTTGAAAATATTTTTTTTTTGCATATGTAAAAAGAAAGAAACGGTAGTAGTATACATAACGTCGCGTGCCGCTGTGCCGGTCGGAGTGGGGGGTGTTAGGTTATTTTCTTTACGGAATTTCTGGATTCGGTCTCCACGCTCAAGGCCCGCGATAGAAGCTATGCAATAGCTTAAAATATTTCCCGCCACAGACCAGTCCCTAGTTTAGTTTTTTTTTTTTAGTTTCTTAACCTAGGTGTTATTATGGTCGCTAGAAAGAGCCTGTGCAGTTTGCCTCCATGCATCCTTGTCATTAATATAGTCTGTAGTCTTATAATAAGCTTTCTTAATGAATGTTTGATATTTTATTTATTCAAAATCAAAATCGTTTATTCACATGGGCCCCAAAGAGGCACTCATGAAAGTTAATGAATCTATTGCCAGATTCGGAAAATTACAGCCATCTCGAGAAGAACCTGGCAAGAAACTCGGCGGCGCATTTTTTTTTCATTCATTTTTTTTTAAAAACATTCCTTATTTCTAATACATAATTTTCTTAACCTAGGTGTTATTATGGTCGCTAGAAAGAGCCTGTGCAGTTTGCCTCCATGCATCCTTGTCATTAATATAGTCTGTAGTCTTATAATAAGCTTTCTTAATGAATGCCCGTTTTATTACAGATTTGAACTTTCCCAGTGGTAATTCAGTTACGATTTTAGGAATTCTATTGTAAAATCTAACCCCATTTGCCATAAAAGATTTATTCGTTTTGCTTAATCTAAATGCGCGCACTGTAATTTTATGCTTATATCTAGTATTAAGATTGTGTGCGTCGCTTCTTAATTTATATTTACTAATATTTTTGCGAACATGCATAATATTTTCAAAGATGTAAAGCGAAGGCATGGTAAGTATGCCTGTTTCTTTAAAGAATTCCCTGAGAGATTCGCGTGGACCCATATCATATATTGCACGAACCGCTCTCTTTTGTAGAATAAAAATAGTTTCAACATCGGCAGCAGATCCCCATAGCAAGATTCCGTAACTCATCAAACTATGAAAATATGCAAAGTAAACCAGCCTTGCCGTCGCTACATCAGTCAGTTGTCTAATTTTACGGATCGCAAAAGCAGCGGAACTCAAGCGACCTGCAAGCACATCAATATGAGGACCCCACTGCAGTTTTGAGTCCATAGTCAGACCTAAGAAAACAGTTTTCTTTACAAGATCTAATTTGTTGTTTTCAAGTGTTATATTTGCATCTACCAAAGGAACATTAGGAAGGGAAAACTTGATACACTTGGTTTTGCTAGCATTTAACAATAGGTTATTAGCAGCAAACCATTTCGAGACTAGATCTAATTCATAATTTAATTCATTTAATTCTACGTCTTTCCTATTTGTTTTAAAAATAAGTGACGTGTCATCAGCAAACAAGACAATATCTAATGCTAGCGAAGTTGTCATATAAGGTAAATCATTAATATACACTAAAAATAGGAATGGTCCCAATATTGAACCTTGAGGCACGCCAATTTTAACTCTAGACCTGTCAGATGTCACACCATTAACGCCTACTTTTTGTTGCCTACCCGATAAATATGAATCTAACAAATCAAGAGCAGTCCCACGTATACCGTAATGGTTTAATTTGCTAATAAGCGTTTTATGGTCCACGCAGTCGAACGCTTTGGAGAGGTCACAAAATACCCCAATTGCATCCTGCGATCCCTCCCAAGCCCCGAGAATGTGTGACACTAACTAAGCACCGGCATCTATTGTTGATCGACATTTGGTAAATCCGAATTGGTGATCATGTAATATTTTATGTTCATTAAAGTGGGAGAGTAGCTGTTCTAGGAAAATTTTTTCAAATATTTTACTGAGGGCAGGTAATACAGAAACTGGTCTATAGTTAGAGGGAGTATGTTTACAACCCGATTTGAAAATTGGAGTAATTTTGCTGTGTTTCATGAGATCAGGAAATACTCCTTGATCGACCGAGAGATTGAATACAACGACAAGGTAAGGCGTAATAGTATCTAGTATGGAACCAATAACTTTAACTGAAATACCCCACAAATCTTCAGTGTTTTTTATAGTTATCCTTTTGAATGCCTTTTTTATGGTATTAGCCGTTATGTGACGGAAACAAAAATTTGGAATTTCTTGTGTGAAGTTTTGTTGCAACAGTTTTGCAGCTAATTCGGGAGATGAGTCTAGGGATTTTGTTGCTTCAAGGGGAATTTTTGTAAAAAAAGTATTAAATTCATTGGCTACGTCAGTTTTGTTAGAAATTACTCTATTCCCAATTTTTAGACTGTAATCACATTCTCTATTTTTATTTTTACCAGTTTCTGTGTTAATAATATTCCAGACCGTTTTTATTTTATTATTAGATTTTGAGACTTTATCACTTATGAATTTGGATTTGGCCTGGAAGCAAACGCGTTTAAAAATTTTCGAATAATTAGTAACATACTTGTGAAAATGTTCATTAGACGTGAGAGATTTTTTATAGTAAAGTTCGTACATGAAATCTCTACTTTTCCGTATACCATTAGTGGCCCAATCATTAAATTGTAATTTAGTGTTCACTTTTATTAATTTTTTGGGGCATATTTTATTAAATTCATTACAAATGATCGAGTTCAGCATTTGGTGGACATTATTTGGGTCATCAAGTGGAAAACTGGTAAGGGATAGTTTTAAATCAACATTTTCGTTAAGTTTACTCAACTTGTTCTCAGTAAGTGGTCGTATTTCTATATTAGAGTCAAAAGATTGTTTTTTTCTTGATATTGTTACCTTTTGTCCCATGTGGTCTGATCGTATACCACTGATTTGACATTTATTTTTAATTTCAAAATTTACAATAATATTATCGATGCAGGTTGCTGAAGAGTTGGTTATTCTAGTCGGTTCCTTAAATAAAAAAATTAAATTAAAAGATGCAAATAGCGACACAAGTTTTTGTTGATCTGCCGAGTCCTCTAGAATATTAACATTAAGGTCAGCACACACTACTATGCGTTTATTACATTTAAATAGTTTTCTTAAAATTTCTTCCATGACTACAAGAAATTGGGATAAATTGGAAGCAGGTGGCCTATAAATACACAAAATTATATAACCAGCGATTTCTGCACAAGCTACTTCACAGACCCGCTCCACAGAGCAAGTAGCCACGTCATTTCGTTCTTTAAACTTAATGTTGTTTTTAACAAATATTATTGTACCACCACCTTCAGCTGACACTCTGTTGAACGTACTAGCGACCACATAATTGCTAACATTAAATGACATTTTATGAGGCTTTAGCCACGTTTCAGAAAAACATAGAACATCTTGGTGATACTTATCTGTAAGCAACTCTACATCTAAAATTTTGCCAGAGAAGCGATTAATATTTTGATGATATATACATAATTCATTACTTCTAATTTTACAAGTCTTATTCATTGGCATCGTAGCGGTAGCACACATTGTATTATTTTTTAGTCCTAAATTTATAGCACTGCTGGAAGAACTCTGTATATTTTGATGGAAGGCAGAGAGCTCAACCATTGTCGGAGAAGTCAGTTTAAACTAATGTTTGCTGACTGATGCAGATTCATCTTATTAGTAATACTACTAACCTGAGAGTCGTCATGTGACTATTAAAAAACTACTTACCCATATAAATACTTGGTGTTGTGCTATTTGAAAAGCATGCTATTGTTAAGTTTTTGGCGCCATCATAATCGTACACAGTTGTCAATTCGTTGTTTTGCCGATACGTTAACAAAACTTTGGCCATTGATATTCCAGTCACATAGAAAGCTAAAATAATCAAAATAAGATAAGTAATAATTAAACGCAAGCAAAGCTTACAACAGTAACTGACTTCACCGCTTTATCTTTGGAACCCTTGATCGGATTAAATGTATTAAATATGCATTATCGACGATAACTCATAAACTACAGATCAGATCCTAATCAATGGGGCCACATGGGAAGCACCAGTTTTCACCAGGTAAGCAAAGCTTAATAAAACCAACTTCATCGCTTTATCTTTGGAACCTTGATCAGATTTAACAGTATTAAACATGCATTATTGACAATAACTCAAAAACTAGTAATCAGATCTTGACCAAATTTCAATGGGACCACATGGAAAGCACCAACTTTCAAATAAAAAAAATAATCATCAAAATCGGTGCACAATGAAAGAAGTTATGAGGTAACTTTTGAAGTCGGTTAAAAACGAGGACATCGTCAATGTAGTCCACAGAATGTCTACGCATTATTAAGGATTACTCAAAAAGCACTTGTCAGATCTTGGTCAAATTTAAATGGTACCTATTACAAAGCAATATCTACCTAACAAAAATGTTTTTTCGAAATCGATTCTCGTGGAACGAAGTTATGAGGTGTAATACATTAAAAAAAATACAGTCAACTTGAGTACCTCCTTTTTTGTGAAGTTGATAAAAAATCATCAAAATCGGTTCACCGAGTGTTGTAGAGGTAGCACACATAAAAAATGTAATCGAATTGAGAACCTCCTCCTTTTTTTGAAGTCGGTTTAAAACTGTTTCACTCTTATTAGCTACAATATTAGAAATCTAAATGGATGTTTACAATAGAGTACTTTGTTATCTTTTTTTCTTTAATCGTTAACAGATAACGATTAGAGAAAAAAAAAATAACGTCTATAACTGTAATATGTCTTTAACTGCCCGTTAGTTGAGCGAGCGTTCGCCTTCTAAGCGGGGATATCGGGTTCGATTCCCGGCGGGAAAACAAGTTTTCTCCCCAAGGAAAATTTGTGTTTCTCGTTCTGTTCGTGATTGTGTGTGTGTGATATGAATGTTTCCCCCACCCACGACACAAGTCATCGAACTTAGTGTGGGGTTGAGAATGTGAAAACGTTTTAATATAATTAAATTTTTAAATAAAAAAAACAGTCAACATTCTTATTTTTCACCGACTTCGAAAAAGGAGGAGGTTCTCAATTCGACTATATGTTTTTTTTCTTTGTATGTATGTTACGCGATAATTCCGCAAGTTATGAATCGATTTTGATTAATAATTTTTTATATTTTTATATATTATCATACTTCAGAGCTGGTCTCATATTATTTCATCAATATTTAGTGCTATATATATTATGTATGTAGCCTGTCAGGCCAAAAATCAAAACGCTTTATAAAAAAAGCAAATTTAATTAACCTTAAGTCTTGTCACTAAGGTTTCACATTGTGTGACTTGAATATTTAGGGTGCACTATACAATCACTATAAAATAAATAGTCAGTTAATATATAATATATAATAATATTATAAAGCAAAACTTCCCATGCTTCAAAATCACAAAGTGACAATACATTTTATGAATAATTTAAATTTAAACGCCAGCAAAGCTTAAAAAACTGACTTTACCGCTTCATATTCGCTTCAGCCGCAACATTAAATACGCATTATTAAGGATAACTCAAAATCGGTCAGATCTTGATCTAATTTTAATGCGACCTCACGGAAAGCACCGGCTTTCAAACAAAAATGTGTAAAGTTTTGAGGTATCACACATAAAAAAATACAACCGAATTGAGGACCTCCTTCTTTTTTGTGAAGCCAGTTTAAAAGATCAATTGTAAAATCCCTGATCTAAGCAGGATTCTTTGTTAGGGCAAAATTTCAAACTATTTTATCGCACGACTGTCATCTGAAGTTGGCTGCCAACAGGGAGATCCATTCAGTCCGTCTATTTTCTGTACCGCGATTCATACGACCATTAAACGTTTATAGTCAAAATTTTATGTGTTGTATAATATGACGGATTTTTAGAGGTGTTACTAAAACTGTTTTCAATGGTTTGACTAACGTTAAATCTAAATTCAATAATATTAGTCTAGAGCTTAATTTTTCCAGATGTAACTTATGACTCTATTAATGTACAACATCACACGATATGCGATTTCTTACAAGTTAAAGTAGATGAAACATATAATTTACGCGCATGTTCTATTAGAAGCTGATTATTTGCTTTAGAAACAAATCCTATCTCAAAAACCTGTTTTTTTTTTTTTTATTTGTGACAGGGTAATGTTTGACCACTATCTCACCTGATGGTAAGTGACAATGTGATCGAAGCTGGTAAACACACTAGACCTGGAATACGCAGGCTCTCAAGGATAACTGCCGGAACACCGTATTTGGCTTGGCGGCAGACTTTCAACTTGATGGTGGTAAGCTACTTTGGTAGCAAGCCAGGCGAGCAACTCACAAAATGCTCTACCACCTCTCAAATGTCACCTGATTAGCACCACCCGGGGACCACGTGTAGGGAGTCAGACTTAAGGGGTATCCTCCTACGGACGTGGGTGACTCAGCCCCCAAATTCTTATAATATCCATAGATTACGTATCTATGAAAGAAATTGCTTGTTTTGATTTGAAACAACCTTTTTGATCACCGCTATTATTATACTCTGAATTAAAAAAAAACTTATAAATAGATACTTACCCTCATTAAATTTCAACATATAATGTGCATTTAGTTCAAGCACAGAATAGTGGTCTTTGGAGATTGAACAATTCAGCGAAAAGTTTCCATAGGCCTCTTCTCCAGTCAAATGTATTTCATGTGGTTCTTCTAAAGCTAAAATAATACAGATAGAAAAACACAACTGGCTAGTTATAACTCCGCCATTAAAAAAAAAATCCAATAACTGAATCGACAAACATATTTATATATTTATCGAACCTGCTCACAAAATTTTACGAGAATCGGTTGAGAGATGCGACCTCTAGAGGAGAACAACCGGAAACCAAAAAAAAATACCACAGTTTACAGGCAATCCGGAACTGCCCATTAGGTTTAGATGGGTGCGCGTTCACTATTTATCGGGTTCAAATCCCGGCGGGAACACAAGTTATTTTCCCAATGGCAATTGGCGTTTCTGGTTCTGGTTGTGATTGTGTGTGTGATGTGATATCGGCACCCACGACACAAGTCATCACAAACGGGAATATGCAATTTTATTATTACAATATATTAATTAATATTATATTAATCAACACAACATGCCCGTTTTACCATTTAACAACTAGACAAACTGTCGAATATGGTTGACATACCTCCAGTTCGCTCGAAGCGTTTCGCTTCTACGTTTATCACCCGTATTGTGAAGGAGTGGAAATTCCACGTCATCGCTTTCCATCTAGTGAGTTTTTTTTTTTATTTGTGGCAGGCTAGTGTTTGACCACTATCTCACCAGATGGTAAGTGACGATGTGATCGAACCTGGTAAACACACTAGACCTGGACTACGCAGGCTCTCAAGGATAACTGCCGGAACACCGTATTTGGCTTGGTGACTTTCAACTTGATGGTGGTAAGCTACTTTGGTAGCAAGCCAGGCGAGCAACTCACAAAATGCTCTACCACCTCTCAAATGTCACCTGATTAGCACCACCCGGGGACCACGTGCAGGGAGTCAGACTTAAGGGGTATCCTCCTACGGACGTGGTCAAATGCTTGGCTATAAAGCATAAAAATAGATAAAATGTCTACTCACTAGTCTGTAACTTCTCGGGTGGATAACATTTCAAACTTTTTAGGATATTGTCATCCATATAACCCACGCGTAAGTCCTCGCCGTCATAATATCTGTATTCACTTACGTCGTTGTTTGTTGGCAGAAGTAAGCCGTTGACTTGAAAACCTTAAAAGTATTATTAATTAGTTATTAATACTGGCTCAGTTGGGTGAGCGTTCGCGTTCTAAGCAGGGGTATCGGGTTCGATTCCCGGCGGGAACACAAATTTTCTCCCCAAGGAAAATTTGTGTTTCTGGTTCTGGATGTGATTGTGTGTGTGATGTGAATGTTTCCGGCACCAACGACACAAGTCTTCGAACTTAGTGTGGGGCTGTGAGTGTGAAAGTGTTTATGTTTATGTTTATATATACAGGGTGTGGCATGAGGAATAGATAGCCCATAGGGTCACTATGCCACACCTACATACCTATGAACGAACGACCCTATGGGTCATCCCTATATAGGTATATAGGGATGATAGATAGGGGACTTCATGATGGTCCAGAAGCTGAATAAGATGATTGCTTAGAAGGTGAATGCACACCCAATTAAGCTAAATACTTTTTTTATTTAATAGGCACTCTCATCGCTTGGGAATAATAGACAAATACACTCAAGATTATATGGTGATGATGATGATGATTTATGAGATGAGTCACCTTTCGTACTTACTTTTTACTGGTCGATAAAGCAACAAGATTGTCTATTTTTAACCGACTTCAAAAAAGGAGAAAGTTTTAAATTCGATTGTACGATTTTAGGGTTCCGTACCCAAAGGGAAAAAACGGGACTCTATTACTGAGACTTCGCTGTTCGTCCATCCGTCCGTCTGTCACCAGGCTGTATCTCAAGAACGGTGATAGCTAGATAGTTGAAATTTTCACAGATGATGTATTTCTATTGCCGCTATAAAATAAATATTCAAGAGGGGCTCCCAAACAACAAACATGTTTTTTTATAGATAATGGTACGGAACCCTTCGTGCGCGAGTCCGACTCGCACTTGGCCGGTTTTATTTTTGTATGTACAACTTCTTTCTGCGTAAATCGATGTTAATGATTTATTTGTTTCTAATCTGGTACTTCCCATGTAAAGGTGCCAAGATCGGACCAGTATTTTTTTATTATTCTCAATAATGCGTATTTAAGACATTTAATTGGTGTAATAATAATCCGTATTTAATTCAGGGATGTGAGATTAATGTAAAAGAATCGATTAATTAATAAACGATTTTTCTTTATTAAAAATTAATCGATTTGTAAAAAATCATAATTACGAAACCAAATAGCATTATTGATACAAATTTTAGTACTATTATATAATCTATAAATATTTATATAATTAATAAAAATATGAAATTCTATAATAAAAAATCGATTATAAGAAAATAATAATAGATTTAAATAAAAATCGATTATTTTTTAACATCCCTAATTTAATTCATATAAGCGGTGAAGTCGGGGTATTTAAGTTTTGCTTGCGTTTTAATTATTACTAGTGATATTTTTTATCCTGATTTGGATTAATTTATTGCAGATACTTATGTATATTATCTGTTATATAATGAGGCAATGGCCTCGATTCTGATGTACACTCACTAAATTAAATTTAAACTATCCCTGTCTCTTACAAAATAAAACACAAGACAGAGATAGCATGCATTTTAGAGCTGTCAAGCTAGTTTATCATTTAAAATATTAACAGCAGAAAGGCGCGTGTTTTTAGTCAACACCAATAACATACTCGACTAAGCTTGCATAGACATCTAAGTTCTGACTAACTTGACAGCACAGCAGTATGCTATCTCTGTCTTGTGTTCCTTCTTTGTAAAAAACAGGAATAGTTTAAATTTAATTTAGTGTGTGACATCAGAATCGAGGCCATTGTCTATATTTCCTAAAGGTAAACTAAAATTAAACTACTACATCTAAACAGCAACGATACATTCATGTCCTGTACTTGAACAACAAATACATAATTCAAACAATTATTATCAATTTCTTATGGACGGTTCAGCAGAACACCAACTTGATGCTCTTGAAATCATTGAACGAAGAGCCAAGAGACTTATTAACATCGACCAGATGACTGATGCAAAACTTCAGAGCTTGTAGACCAGGGTAGAAGCCTTTAAAAATAATGAAAAGTGAAAAGAAATTATAGTAGGATGAAACCCATTAGAAAAGGAGGGAAATATTATAAAAATGAAAGGAAAAATAATTTACGGGCGATCTGAGGTCGGGAAGGGGATGGGGGTGAGTTTTTAAGGGTCAAAAACGGTTTTTCTCGATTTCCGGCAAAACTAAAAGTCCTATCGAAAAAAGTCAAATGGCAAAGTTGTAGATAATAAAAAGATCTAAAACTTTTGTATATACACTTTTTTCACATAACCTCAAAATTTATGTGAAAAATTCAAAAAACCAAGTTTTTGGTTTTTTATTTTTAATTTTTACAAAAAATTTTTTTTCGTAACGAAATTTTGTGAAAACTTACCTTTTTATGTCCCAAATACGCTGTAATTTATTTGATTAAAGATATTTATTTTTTCACCTTATTTTGAATTAATATCGAAAAAACACCCTAATTTTCAATCGAAAATTCACCCGTCAAAATATCAGCTTTTTTCAAAAAGTTGGTATGGTTTCTGTTCGTTGAAATCTCTACTTTCCGATGGTGAAAAAAAATATATATGTTACTATGGTAAATCTTCTCAGAAAATGCAAAAATTCCAAAAAAACTTGAATTCGAAATTTTTTTTTCAATTATTATAAATAATTTCATCTAAAAAATTTAAAGAAATGTACGTTCTTAAAAAGTATCCTATGTCCTTCTCCTGGCTCTAAACTACCTCCCTGCCAATTTTCAGCTAAATCTGTTCAGCCGTTCTTGAGTTATAAGTGGAGTAACTAACACGACTTTCTTTTATATATATAGATAGATATTTACGATATATATTTGTTATAGATTTTAAATATAGTTTTTATGTATTTTGAAATATATTTTTTTTTCATGGGATTAACTAAATTTGTTTGTGCAAAATTAAGGAGATAATTATTTTTTTATCTTGTACTAAAATATCATTTAATTTCAATCTTTAGGTTATGTTACGTTAAGCATACCTACTATTTTTTAAAGAAAATATTACGATTTTTATGGTGGAGTTGATTGATACAGATAAAAATAGAGATAGTATTTACCTTCCTATGCAGATTCGAAAAGTTTTTTTATTTTTTTAAGTAAACTTGTCACAATTATCTTCAAGAAACTCAGCGTGCACGTGTATTTTTATAAACGATGTTGTATACTGTACTGTATTTCGAATACTGGTTAGGCTAGCAGTTGTAACAGCTGCTACGAAATATAAAGTATATAATAATAGTAGGTATGTATGTAGTAAGACCCAGACCCGCCTAGCCCCTTCCCCACTTCTCCACGAAATACCTTTTGATGGGCTACAATTTTTCGTAGGTCACTCAGGTATATCTACTCAGGTATATATATAATTTATCTCAAAATAGTTATAAATAGGCATCTACGCATATAATTTAAAGAAAATTAGACAACTTTCTCCAAATATTGTAGATGTCTTATTAAATATTAATTTAATTAACTTATTTGTTTGTTAATTATAGTAGTATATTTTTATTGGCAATTTTTTTGTTATTAACGTCACATGTAATCTAACGTTTTTCGAGTAATTAAAGTGTAAATTTTAATAAATAGCTCAAAATTATTTATAATAATTAAAAAAAAATTTTCGGATTCAAGTTTTTTTTGAATTTTTGCATTTTCTGAGAAGATTTACCATAGTAACATATATTTTTTTTTTCACCATCGGAAAGTAGAGATTTCAACGAACAGAAACCATACCAACTTTTTGAAAAAAGCTGATATTTTGACGGGTGAATTTTCGATTGAAAATTAGGGTGTTTTTTCGATATTAATTCAAAATAAGGTGAAAAAATAAATATCTTTAATCAAATAAATTACAGCGTATTTGGGACATAAAAAGGTAAGTTTTCACAAAATTTCGTTACGAAAAAAAATTTTTTGTAAAAATTAAAAATAAAAAACCAAAAACTTGGTTTTTTGAATTTTTCACATAAATTTTGAGGTTATGTGAAAAAAGTGTATATACAAAAGTTTTAGATCTTTTTATTATCTACAACTTTGCCATTTGACTTTTTTCGATAGGACTTTTAGTTTTGCCGGAAATCGAGAAAAACCGTTTTTGACCCTTAAAAACTCACCCCCATCCCCTTCCCGACCTCAGATCGCCCGTAAATTATTTTTCCTTTCATTTTTATAATATTTCCCTCCTTTTCTAATGGGTTTCATCCTACTATGATTTTTTTTGGTTTTAAAAATTATCGACCCTGGTCTATTGGGGCATCGACGCATGGTGGCGAGTCTCTCGGTATTTTATCGGATACATTTCGGAGAGTGTGCAACGGAATTACACAATCTAATTCCCCCATCCCCATTCTATTATCGGACATCGAGACAGACTCTTAAGTGACACCGCTATATGGTAGATATTCCACAAATGCGGACGAAGCGTTTTGCCTCCACATTCATTATGCGAACTGCAAAAGAATGGAATTCTTTACCTGATTCTGTGTTCCCTGATAAATACAATATGGGAGTCTTTAAGTCGCGAGTGAATAGGCATCGTCTGGGCGAACGTGCTCCATCGTCGATCGCATCGTCACTTACCATCAGGTGAGGTGGCGGTCAAAGGTTTGCATAATATCTTAAATTAAAAAAAAAATTGGGCAAAATGTAGACGCGAGATCTCAGTTCGGCGCGAACGACTAGTGTATCATACCTTTCATCTTTTGTTCCATGTTTAGTTGAATTCGAATGACAAATGATGCTTGGAGTGCTGTCATTTGACAATCGATATATCCTTTGTCATAGTCCGATGTCAGCTTTACATACATCTCTAATGAAGTTCCGGTAGAAGAAGCAAGAACTGCAATTTCCAATAATGTTAGCAATTTTTTTGGAAGTTAAACTTTTTAATGGGAACCTTTGAAATTCTGATCTGCAACCTTGTTGTGTGACGAAAAGTGGTCGGGTTATATCAAACAAACAAACACATTCACACTCACAGCCCCACACTAAGTTCAAAGACTTGTATCGTGGGTGCCGGAAACATTCATTCACACATTACACCCAGAACCAGGAGCACAAATATCCCTTGGGAAGGAATTAGTGCTCCTGCCGGGAATCGAACCCAGGACCCACGGCGCAGAGGGCGGATACCTGTCCACTGCGCCAACTGAGTCGTCATTCAATATGTGATGAATAATTTTTTTTTTTTCCCTGTATTACAAAAGTTTTACTTCTATCGTGTCTTTACGAAACACCTTAGACCGCGCGCCCGGTCCGCTTTGTATGTCAAGTCCCTTAGGCGCTATATATTTTACTAGCCGTACCCCGCGGCTTCGCCCGCTATTATCAAGTTACAAAGTAGCCTATGTGTTAATCCTAGCTATAAGCTATGTACATTCCAAATTTCATCAAAATCCGTTCAGACGTTAAAGCTTGAAGAGGGAACAAACATACTAACACACTTGCACTATAACACAATATAAGTAGGATCTTCACAGCGCCCGGGACGCGCGTCTGGGGCGCTTTGCAAATCAAGTCCCTGCCACCATCGAAATAATATAGATGCCACAGACAGACAGACACAAGTTTTTTGGAACTTTGCTTGCGTTTAAATTAAAACTTTAAGGAGTGAATAGGTATCTTCTAGACTAACATGTCACATCTTCGGCCGCATCATCTTTCCATCAGTGAGATGGTGGTCAATTGATTGTCTATTCAGCAATTAAAAAATCTACCAAACACTTCTACAACAACAAACATAATATATGATATACTAGCCGTGCCCCGCGGCTTCGCCCGCTATTATCAAGTTAAAAAGTAGCCTATGTGTTAATTCTAGGTATAAGCTATGTACATTCCAAATTTCATCCAAATCCGTTCAGCCGTTAAAGCGTGAAGAGGGAACAAACATACTTAGACACAAACTTTCGGATTTATAATATTAGTAGGATTATATGATATATATATATTTATAAAAAACAATAGTAATTACTTCTTTGACATACATTCAAGACGTGCTGACAAATTGCGATCAAAACATTAATATTATATTTGTATTCCTCAAGTTAACAATGTTACTTTCTACAAGAGTTCTTTTTATTCAGCTATAAAAATTTATAACCACTTACCTATAGAATTTAAGTTACTTAATCTGCCGCAATTCAAAAATAAACTGAAGAGCTGGCTTATAAGCAAAGTGTTTTATAATTTAAAAGAATTTTATGATACATAAGTATATTTAGTAAGTTATTATATTTATAATATTTTATTGTAAATATAACAGTAGTTATTATTGACTATTGATAGATATTAGTTTAATCTATAAGGAGTGTTTTGTATATAAAAGGCATATTATTATGTCTCATTTGTAATTATTATATGTAAAAATAGGTGGTCAGATTGATTAGAGGAAAAAAATTTAAATATCATACTTGTCTTCTAATATTATTATGTTAGATTATACTCCTTTTGTAAAAATAAAAAATAAAAAGACGTGTTGCACTCGGGGACTGCCGCGGTAAAGCTATGGCATAGCATTTTTTATCAACTTATGCAATTATAATTATTTATTTATTCAGTATTTTTTTTTCTACCACCTAGAGGCGAGTTGCTGAACTAAAGAGACAAGCGTGATATTTCAAAAAAGTCATTAAAAGTCCTGCTATTCATCGATAGATGGCAAAACTAAAAAGTTTCACCGCTGTGCCGGTCGGAGTGGGGGTGTTAGGTTATTTTCGTTACGGAATTTCTGGATTCGGTCTCCACGCTCAAGGCCCGCGATAGAAGCTATGCAATAGCTTAAAAATTCTCTGTAATTTTCTATAGGAACAAAATTGTTCCACTGAATAATTGTACGTCCGAAATGGACATTTATTGTTGATACTTTTATATGTCTAAATTTATAAGACCCTTTTGTTAACACAGTTATATGCAATACTAGCCGTGCCCCGCGGCTTCGCCCACTATTATCAAGTTAAAAAGTAGCCTATGTGTTAATCCTAGGTATAATCTATGTACATTCCAAATTTCATCCAAATCCGTTCAGCCATTAAAGCGTGAAGAGGGATCAAACATACTTACACACTTACACACAAACTTTCGGATTTATAATATTAGTAGGATAATTGTTTCTGATTCTGATTTTGATTCATTCACACTCACAGCCCCACGCGCACAGAACCAGGAACGCAAGTATCCCATGCTTGTATTGGTAGGACTCATTTTGCAGAGTCCGCGTGGGCAGTAGCCCAGTGTTGCCAGTTCTTCAGCCACCAGCAGTAGTGTGCAAACATCACTGTATGCACGATTTTTTTTTTTAATTATTTCATGACCATGGATGCATAGTCCTCCAGTCGAAATATTAAACAAATATTAACAATTTCTATTCTTCATAATAAAAGTCTTAGTCACACGTCACAGTCAAAGTCAAGTAGTCAGTCATAGTCAAGTCATGCCCTAGTAAAGTGGTAGAAACTTTACTAGAACTTCTATTGGAGTTTTGGAGCGAAGGCGAAAATCACGTTTTTCAACTTTGTATGACTTGCCTACACTTATGCACATTTTCTAAGTATTAACGGTTAATAATCCACCATTATTACACATTAACACTCGAAGAATCACAGGTTTTGGAAAATTACACAAAATCAACAACGCCATTTTTTCACCTTCGCGGCAAAACTCCGTATACACGATTGTACGACAATGTTGCCAGTGAACATTACAGGACATAAATAGATTTAACATCTACAAGTCCCAGAGTGACGAGTGCACTGTGCAGTGATAGATAGATATATAGATATATTCTTTATTGAACACCTTAAAATAACAAAGAATACAAAAAAGGAATGACATTAAAAAAATATATAAGTGTAACAATAGGCGGTCTTATCGCTAAAAGCGATCTCTTCCAGACAACCTTTGGATGTGTTTGGAGTGCTTTGCAAATGGCACTGAACTGCCCAAACGTGACGTTAACTGTTAGGCGAGCTTCTTGCTCTCGTGTCTCTCGATGACATAAAATAAAAACAATTGCTGTGCGTTAGTTTAGCAAAAACTAAAAACTCAAATATGGCTCGATCGATTTGGATGATTCTTTAATGTTGTTTGTAATTGACAAGCGAAGATTTGTATGTACATTTTTTTAAATATTTTTTTGTTTGAACAAACATTTTCCGCAATCTCACCTCATGGAAAGCAATGATGCGGCCGACGCGACGGTGGGACTTGCTTGCGAAGATACTTGTTCACTCTTTACTTGTAGAGGCCTACATTATACTCATCGGGAAACATGAACGAAGGCAGTATTCCATTTCTCCAATCCAACCGAAACCAACCCCTAGCCGAAAACCAAAACGCTTCGTTTCTATTCTATAAAAAGAAACGCTTTCCAAATGTTCCAGACTTAAAACTGGTGTACGAAGGTTTCAAATTGCGTGTCTGTAAACCCAAACTTTGCAATCTCGGTGAGCGCTAAATAACTAAACTACACCTTACAAACTACTACCTTAAAAATATCTTCACTAAATAAGTGAAGATATTTTTAAGGTCTGTAACTGAATAGAAACGAAACGTTTTGGTTTTTGGCTAGGAGGGCTACCCAGCCCTCCTAGCCAAAAACCAAAACGTTTCGTTTATAGTTAATGAAAATCGGACTACCTTCATTTTTTTTATATAAAAACATTTTTGATGTAACTAATCTTGTGGCGTTTTTATTTCGTACACATGAAAACGTTGCAGGTTGGCCATTGAAGAATTTATATGATCCCTCGTAATCATATGTAAGATTCTCATTCGTTTGGAGTGTCGAATTAATGATAAGTCCATCTGCGTAAATATTTCCATCGATCCCTGTAACATGATAAAAATAATAAGCCTTTGCTTTTTTTTGGCTTCGCAATTTTGTGCGTTTAGCCAGTATAAAGTAATAACATATTTCAAGTGTATTTCATATTAAAAGTCCTAGTCACAAGTCACAGCCATAGTAAAGTAAAAGAGTCGAGGTCCAGTCATAGTCAAGTCATGCCCTAGTAGAGTGGTAGAAACTTTACTAGAACTTCTATTGGAGTTTTGAAACGAAGGCGAAAAACACGTTTTTCAACTTTGTTTGATTTGCCTACACTTATGCACGTTCACTAAGTATTAACAGTTAATAATCCACCATTATTACACATTTACACTCGTAAAATCACAGGTTTTGGAAAATTATACAAAATCAACCACTTTTTTACTTTCGCGGCAAATATCTAAGGCTTTTTTCAGACTAGACTTTACTTAGTTGGATGGGTGTTGGGGTATCGGGTTCGATTCCCGGCGGGAACACAAGTTTTCTCCTTAAAGAAAAATTGTTTCTGGTTCTGGCTGTGATCTATAACAGACCCACTTTCTGATGTCCTATTGGACTAAATTTGGTGCACTTATATATCTTCAGTGACAATACAATAATATGGTACCACGGAGATGGTCTGATGATGGAGACGGAAGATGGTCATAGGGGCATTTTGGGGGCTGAGTCACCCACGTCCGTAGGAGGACACCCCTTAAGTCTGACTCCCTACACGTGGTCCCCGGGTGGTGCTAATCAGGTGACATTTGAGAGGTGGTAGAGCATTTTGTGAGTTGCTCGCCTGGCTTGCTACCAAAGTAGCTTACCACCATCAAGTTGAAAGTCTGCCGCCAAGCCAAATACGGTGTTCCGGCAGTTATCCTTGAGAGCCTGCGTATTCCAGGTCTAGTGTGTTTACACATCTGCGGTTTCATTTATATAGATACCCAGTGTGAAGTTAATGAAACCCCCTTCATTTCGAGGATCTGTATTATAAGGGCTTTGCTCGTTTACAACTGGTATCAGCTTGATTTAAAGAAAACGTATACCTATTACATGTTATTTAAATTGAAACTGCCCGTTGGCTTACGACAACGAGTTTGAGCGTTCGCCTTCTAACCAGGGGTATCGGGTTCGATTCCCGGCGGGAACACAAGTTTATCCTCAAAGAAACTGTGTTTCTGGTTCTGGTTGTGATTGCAATGTTTGAAATTTGAATGTTTCCGGCACCCACGACACAAGTCTCCGAACTTAGTGTGGGGCTTGAGTGTTAACGCGTTTTAATTTAATTTTAAATCAAACATCAGTCAACATTCTTATTTTTCGTCGACTTGGAAAAAAGATGAAAAGATAGAGGTTCTCAATTCGACTGTATGATTTTATTTTTGTTTGTATGTAACACGATCATTCCGCCAATTATGAATTGATTTTGATGATTCTTTTTTTTGTTTGGTATCATACTTCAGAGCTGGTCCCATTTAATTATCGACTTCACAAAAAAGGAGGAGGTACTCAAGTTGACCGTATTTTTTATGTGTGTTAACTTCGTTCCACGTGAACCGATTTTGATTTTTTTTGTTTGATAGATGTTTCTTTCCAATTGGTCCCATTTAAATTTAATCAAGATCTGACTTGTAGTTTTTGAGTTATCCTCAATAATGCGTATTCTGTGGACTACATTGACGGTGTTCTCGTTTTTAACCGATTTCAAAAGTTACCTCATAACTTCTTTCTTTGTGCGCCGATTTTGATGATTATTTTTATTTAATTAAAATCTGGTGCTTTCCATGTGGTCCCATTAAAATTTGGTCAAGACCTGATCGCTTGTTTTTGAGTTATTGTCAATAATGCGTGTTTAATACGTTGAATCTGATCAAGGTTCCGAAGATAAAGCGGTGAAGTCGGTTTTTTTAAGCTTTTCTTGCGTTTAATACACAGATACAAATAGTATCATAATTTAGCGCTTTTTGAGAAAATCAATAAAAACAAAATGTAAGTAGTATTTTTTTATACTCGAAAGGCCACTATCTCACGGATGGAAAGCGACGATGCGGCCGAAATGTAATGTTGGTTTTTAGGGATCCGTACCCAAAGGGTAAAAACTATCTATTAGTCTATTGCTGAGACTTTGCTGTCCGTCCGTCCGTCTGTCACCAGGCTGTATCTCAAGAACGGTGATAGCTAGACAGTTGAAATTTTCACAGATGATGTATTTCTATTGCCGCTATAACAAAAAATAAAATAAATATTTAAAGGCATAGAATTATAACAAGTTATACAACAAACTTGTTTTTTTATAGATAATGGTACGGAACCCTTTGTGCGCAACTCCGACTCGCTCTTGGGCGGTTTAATTTTAGCTTTGCTTGCGTTTAAATTATATATGATAAAAAAATACTTACAGCGTATGTCACGAGCCCTAAGGTCCAATTTGATATTACAGACGGCGGCGTTCTCACATGACATTTGGTCACAGGAGAATGAGAATTTACACTCGATTGTGTTATTGGCCGAACGTCCACCAGCGTTTATCGTCTGTAACAACCTCATCATTTTAAAAATCTCGTAAACCCTTAGTTACACGTACTTTTAACTTACATAATTACTAGCGTGGGGTGCACCCTTGTTTTATTTCTTGAAAATCATCACCTGATATGTACTATATGGGAGTCTTCAAGTCACGAGTAAATAGGTATCTTTTTTTTATGCGGAATAGGCAAGCATTGGGGCAAATTTTCTTGGCAACCGTGATCCAACGTCGACCACAGATTAGATAGATAGATAGATAGATAGATAAACTCTTTATTGAACACCATATTTGTGACAAACAAATAGAAAATAATTACCTACAAAATAAGTGTAACAATAGGCGGTCTTATCGCTGAAAGCGATCTCTTCCAGACAACCTTTGGGTGGAGAGGAATTACGCAACAAAGTTGGAAGTCGGTATTTTAACATAACAAAAAGATTATAGTCTGGTCAAATTAGAGTCCAGAGTGGAAGTAATTAGGGAAGTTGTAAATTATTGTGGAATCGTTAGATATCATGACTGTTAGTCTCACCCCAGTTTGCACCGTTCCTAGCGTGTAGCGAACATTGTTAAATATTACGTACAAACTTTTAACGACTGTTACTCCAAATGTATAAATAAATTGTTTTAGAATTTTGTACCATAAATAGAGAATATCTCAGAGCACGTCGTGATTTACTTCAAAAAATATTTGAAGCAAGGAATACTGATTTATATGTTTTTTTGTGACTCGGGGCAAATTAGTACAATACGTGCAAACTTACACAATGCTTCCATAGACATTGTAAACACTCAATTAATTTTGCACCTATGGGCAGATAACGGAACTTGTGGTTTGCATTTTTGTAAATTGTGTTTCGGGAGAAATTGGGGTAATTTTGCAAATGGTAATGAATTAATCTATTCTGAGTGTTTTACATTTGCCGCACATAAAAAAAGGAATTTCATACTGGAACATAAAAAAAACTACAAACATTATATTTCATCTATTCATATCGTAAGGCACATGGCGCCTAAGTACACGGCGCAAGGCGGGGCGGAAAAAACCTTACGAAATTTGTGTAGTGGTTCAGTGGACGTAAAATTTACTCACACAAGACATAGAGCCCTTAGCCGGCTGACTCGATTCTCAAACATGAATTGACACTATTATGTATCGCGACTTCTGACGACGTCGGCAACTCTTTGAGTCGGAAGAGTCATCAATTACAAATACAATTTACAAAATTTCAAAGTTTTACGGAGCCACATTTTTTTTTCTTGGCAACAATAATAACTACTGTACTATGAGTATCGTATAGACGCACGCGTTATACCTACCTAATCATTCCATAATTTACCTTTTTGAACTGTATATATGTACTTTTTTGCTACCTTTGGAGGTTTGTTAATAGTGGCGATACAGAACGTTTTTTTAAATGATTTTTTTTAATAAATAATATTTGCGTATGGAACTAAAGAGCCGCAGCTTAACATCCAAAGAGCCGCAGGTTGCTGACCCCTAGCCTGGACATTTTAACGGGATCTGTGTAAAGTAGCTGAAAGTTTTCGCGGTTGTCTAAGAGACAAAATGCATGGAAAACTAGGGATGGCAGGATTTATTCTGAAAATTGTTAAAATAAGGCCTGAAAGAAATTTTGGAAACAATTGAGAACCATAACAAGTTTTATCATCTAGTTATATTTTTGGGTTACCATTAGAATATTTATCATTGTTAAATCAAATTCAATTAAAAAAAATATTCAATCAAAAATCATTACAGCTACTTTTAGCGAATGACTTCAAATTCTCATCTTCTTCTTTCTTATATATAAAAATAAATTGCTGTTCGTTAGTCTCGCTAAAACTCGAGAATGGCTGGACCGATTTGGCTAATTTTGATCTTGAAATATTTGTGGAAGTTCAGGGAAGGTTTAAAAGGTGAGAAAACATAAAGAAATTGCAATAAAATTAGTAAAAAGTAGTATTTTATTATCCCATACAAACTGTTCGTACCTGTCAAACAGGAGATGTTTCTGAATATTTGACCACAGACAATTGGCGGTATGAAGTTCGCCGGGTCAACTAGTAGAATATATAAAACTACGGCCCAAAGCCAGACATTACATTTAAAATGATATAAATGAAAATATTAAGTGGCATACATGTATGTGGAGAGTAAAATGTTTTTACTTATATCTACCCTTGTGGGGTATCGTTAAAAAGGACTCGACAAGTAGAGTACAAAATTGTTATTAAATAACGATTTGGTAGACCACCATAGTCACTGTTTTTAGACCTATTTTGTCCCAGGGTCTATCTCAAAAACGGCTTTACACTGAACGCTGAATTTTACGTATAATGTCCGTTATATCATGTACTTGAACAAAAAACACAGAAATCAAACTATTATTATATAGAAAAAAAGTAATGAGCAATTAACCTCAAAAGTTTTTATCTATGAGGCAAAATGTAGGCGCGAGATCTCAGTTCGGCGCGACCGACTATTTTAGCCGATCTCCAAAACAGCGTTAGTGAGCTTTTACCCGCAGGTCTTCCGCCGCCGTTCCCGGTATATGAGTAGTGCGACCCAGAGCAGCAAAACAGCTAGTGGTAGCGTCTTATAAAAAAAAAAAAATTGTGTGGCGTATTGAACAGAGAACCCTATACCTACAAATAGGAGACATCATGATGGTCCAGAAAAAAAAAATTACGTAGTAACTCTCAGTTTTCGAGATAATCGTAATTTTTAGAAATTGTGAAAACTACTCTTGTTAAAAATTCCCTTTGCCTCTCTTTTTACCGACTTCAAAAAAGGATGAGGTACTATGTTCAACTGTAAGTATTTTTTTTTAAGTATATTCACCGATTTCTCCCCCATTTGTGAAACGATTGTCAAGATTCTTTTATTGTTTGGTAGATTATACTTCAGAAGTGGTCCCATATGAATTTTTATCGAAATCGATCAAGCCAAAACCAAAATATAAGCGATGAATTCGGGTTTTTTTAAGCTTTGCTTACGTTTCAATTATCGGTGTTAAAATAGCAAATAAAGGAACTTTCTCAATCTGTTTTTTTAATAATAGTCTTATAGATAAGTGTACTTTCGAATGAAAGTTACTGTATCTGTGCCACTTTTTTCCAATTTTTTTTAGCTCAAAGTTTCATTTATAATTTTATTCATAGTAACAACATAATTTCAGTAGCAATTGTACATTACATTAAACTAAATACTAAATTAAAATTAAACAAAAAAAAACTATAATTAGATATAAATATGTACAAAACTTAATCTAATAGACCGCTACCAGTAGGCAAAGTACCCAAAATGCTGGCAGCATTGCCACGTTGAATGGCAATACTCAATCTCTGTCCAAAATATTTGCCAGCATTTTGGTCACGAGTTGCTTCGACCAAACGCTTTGTTAATTCATTGTAGAATGTATGTGCTCCCGGTCCCCACGGTCCCAACGTCTCAACCCCAAAAGGCACAAATATATAACCACTATCAAGATTCATTATTATTCATTTATTGCAATTGTTTATCGTAAATGTAACCTCTCGTAGTGTACTCAGGAAACAAATGCCTTTTTTATTGAGATTCTAAAATGGTATACACACTGTGTTTTTTTACATCTTTCAATTAATTGCTATTTAAGTGCGAAAGGTGTAATATTTTAATTTTCAAATAATACTAGTTTACTTTATTCGTTTGTTTTTTATTTAATTTAGGCAAACTTTTAACGACAATCTTATCTGAGCGACGATGTGGTCGACGATGGAGCAAGCTTGCCTAGAAGATACCTATTCACTCGCGACTTGAAGACTCCCATATTATACGCATCAGGAAACACTGACTCAGGCAAAGAGTTCCATTCCTTTGCGGTTCGCACAATAAGTGTGGAAGCAAAGTTCACATTTTCTGGAACATCATGATGTCCCCCTCAGCAGGAGAAAAATTTTTCATCCCAAGGGACCAGTTGGTGCAGTGGAAAGGTCTCCGCCCTCTGCGCCGTGGGTCCTGGGTTCGATTCCTGGCAGGAGCACAAATTCCTTCCCAAGGGATATTTGTGCTTCTGGTTCTGGGTGTATTTGTGTGTGTGATGTAAATGTTTCGGCACCCAAGATACAAGTCTTTGAGCTAATGTGGGACTGAGAGTGTGAATGCGTTTGTTTTGTTTTTTTGTTTGTGCTTCTGATTCTGGGTGTGATTGTGCGTATGAAAAGTAAACGATTCCGGCACCCAGGATACAAGTCTTAAACTTAGTGTGGGGCTGTGAATGATGATAGCGTTTATATCTATTTTAACTTACGTCATTTGCAACGTAGTAATCATCCAGCTTAGAGAATTCCTTAATCTGACTTATACTCATATCTGACTCTGTTGTCTGACAACTGAAATAAAAAAATAATGCATGAATATATTTATTTTCAGTTCTTTTTTTTATTCATTATAGACCAGCGTTTGTCCACTATCTCACTTGATGGTAAGCGACGATGTGGTCGACGATGAAGCAAGCTTGCCTAGAAAATACCTATTCACTCGCGACTTGAAGACTCCCATAATGTACCTATAAGGAAACACCGACTCAGGTAAGGTGTTCCATTTCTTTGCGGTTCGCATAATAAATGTAGAAGCAAAACGCAAAAGATTATAAAAGACAAGTTAAAAAGTAGCCTATGTGTTAATCCTAGGTATAATCTATGTGTATTCCAAATTTCATCCAAATCCGTTCAGCCGTTAAAGCGTGAAGAGGGAACAAACATACTTACACACTTACACACAAACTTTCGGATGCATAATATTAGTAGGAAGTAGGATTTACTTTCATAAAATGTTTTATCAAATATGCTTTAAAAATCTCTCCGAAAAGGCTGGACTGATTTTAATGCTTTTTTTTTCTTATTGTTTTTTGGTATTAATTTGGTAGGTATGAGAATAGGACGTAAGTATTTATAACCCTCCTACCCCCTACCCCCTATTTTTTATCGCAATTTTAGTAATTTCTAACAATATCCATAAAGTTTTCATTATGGTATATATAATATATATAGGTATATATTGGCCTCGATTCTGATGTATACTCACTAAACTAAATTTAAACTATCCCTGTCTCTTACAAAATAGAAACACAAGACAGAGATAGCATGCATTTTAGAGCAGTCAAGCTAGTTTATCATTTAAAATATGAACAGCAGAAAGGCGCGTGTTTTTAGTCAACACCAATAACATACTCGACTAAGCTTGCATAGACATCTGAGTTCTGACTAACTTGACAGCACAACAGTATGCTATCTCTGTCTTGTGTTTCTATTTTGTAAAAGAAAGGAATAGTTTAAATTTAATTTAATGTGAGGCCATTAAAGTACTAGGCGACCATAAACGTGAAAGAGGTAAAACACTTTTTACCTCTTTAACGTTTCACTGTTACTAAAAGTACCGTCTCAATTCGACTGTACGTTTTTTTTTATTATGTTACGCGATATCTCCGCCAATTATGAATCGATTTTGATGTTTTTTTTGTTTGGTAGAATATACTTCGGTTGTGGTCCCATATACATTTTATCAAAATCGAATAAGCCAAAACCAAAATATAAACGGTGATGTCGGCTTTTTTAAGCTTTGCTTGCGTTTAATTATTTAAACGTTGCATTGCAAGCATAAAATAATAGTATGGTGTAGCTATTAAAATTAATATTATATATACATGTAGCCACGTGTGTATATGTAAATCTTTGATATCTACGGGCCAATTGCCTATATTTCCTAAAACTAAACTAAAAATATATACAGCAAAGAACTAAGTTACCTACAAGATGTCGAGCTTATAGGTAACTCAAGTGCTCAAGCCCACTACCAGTGGGTAGCGTTCCCATCTTGCTGGCGGCATTGCCTCTCTGAATTGCAATGCTAATACGTTGAGCCTAATAAAGGGTGTAATCTGGGAGCCTTCAAGTCAAGAGTGAATAGTTATCTTCTAGGCAAGCATGTTACATCTTCGGCCGCATCGTCACTTTTCATCAGGTGAGATAGTGGTCAAATGCTTGCCTATTATTCATAAAAAAAAAAAAACTACAGCCCTACAGCTAAATCTGTGGCCCGTGAGCTTGGCGTTTGCTATGGTCACCACTGTAAGTCTTGGTCCAAAGTCTAAGTTGTTTAGAACGGTAGCTGATGAAATAGGGTTGCAAATGACATAATGTTTTAGAAATTATCATTAATAATATATATTCATGCTGCTGCCGCGAATTCAAAAGTTCCTGTAACACTACTCCATACATATAGCTAGATGCGTGGCTTGAGTATTACTACACCTTTCTATTACACATTGTATAAGTTAACAAACACAGTTTTATTACGTTAATGTTTAATGAAATTAAATGATATTAATATATAGATATTAATGTAATAAAATATTTTAATGAAATGAATATAGAATGTAATATTAGGTTTTTTTTGTACTATCTACGGGCCAATTGCCTATATTTTCTAAAACTAAACTAAAAATATATACAGCAAAGAACTAAGTTACCTACAAGACATCGAGTTTATAGGTAACTCAAGTGCTCAAGCCCACTACCAGTGGGTAGCGTTCCCATCTTGCTGGCGGCATTGCCTCTCTGAATTGCAATGCCAATACGTTGAGCCAAATAAGTGCCAGCATTTTGATCACGCGTCGCCTCAACCAGGTGGTCTGATGGATTTTTGAAACCCCAACGGACCCAGTATCTCAACACCAAACGGCTCAAATATGTAACCACTGCCGAGGTTTCCATATTTTCGCCGTTTGCGCTGCTCTGCCGAAGTTGCAGCGACGCCAACCCCATTCTGTGTTTCAGGAAGATGTGACGGAGCTAAAGTATCGACACAAGTTGCATCCCACACTAAAGGCCGTCCCATCATCCATGGAATTAAAGTCATGCCGTCGGGTCTCAATATTATTTTGAAAATGAATTTAATTTGGAAAAAGAAATTTTCTTCATACTTACTGTCCGGAACTGAGGTTGTAATTGGGTAGAATATTAAATTTTACTTTAATTTTATCTTCTCCGTATTTGACTTTATGTGGGACATTCGGTGTGCATGTTAAATTTTTGTTTTCCTTGTTTTCCTGCAAATCGAGCTTCACTTCTACAATATCTGAAACAAATAGATTAACTATATTATATCTGATTCAATAAAATCCCTAATTACAACTATTGTTATAAAAATCAATTAATCAATCAAATGTTTATTCACTCTCTTAAGCCGAGCCTTGTTGCCGAGTTTTGGTCTAAGATATAGAGGGACTGGTGCCTGAAGTAGGTTGATAACAACCTGTATTACAGGTCACCAGGACTACAGGTGCAACTATTGTTATAAAAATACTAGCTGTCCCGGCGACCTTCGTTCCGCCTAACAGTCAATGAATGTGCATATTTAGGAAGCCATACGCGGCATGCGTTACAATGTCACGTGACTATATTATTACAACCTTCATGTTTATGTTTGCCTAGTACTTTACCAAATCCGAGTGACGTATGAGAAAATGAAAAGCATGTCGAAATGTAAAAAAAAAAATTATAGAAATGTACGTTCTTAAAAAGTATCCTATGTCCTTCTCCTGGCTCTAAACTACCTCACAGCCAATTTTCAGCTAAATCAGTTCAGCCGTTCTTGAGTTATAAGTGGAGTAACTAACACGACTTTCTTTTATATATATAGATAATAAATGTTAAAGTAACTCTGTCTGCAGGTTTTTTATCTCGAAATTCCCGCAGGTAACATCTGGGTAATGTTATAAATGTAATTATATATCTATAAGGATTATCTCTATGATTATTAAATCTGCCTGTTGGCTCAATATCGGGTTCGATTCCCGGCGGGAACACTAGTTTTCTCCCCAAGGAAAATTTGTGTGTCTGGTTTTGGTTGTGATTGTGTGTGTGATGTGAATGTTTCCAGCTCACGGAAAATTTCTGGAAAAATGTCGTATTTAACTTGGGAGATTTGATGAAAGATAGATACCTTGAGAGCCTGCGTATTCCAGGTCTAGTGGGTTTACCAGCTTCGATCACATCGTCACTTACCATCAGGTGAGATAGTGGTCAAACAGTAGCCTGTCACAAATAAAAAAAAAAAACACCGGGACGGGTGACACTAATTAAAGCTTATAATATTTTGGTTTTAGGTGAGATCGTGGTCAAAAGTTTGATTATCTTGAATTTAAAAAAGAAATGTTTTCAGTAGTCCAAGGTTTAGTAGTCGATTGTTAGGCTTAACCGAAAACAGGGGTAGATTGAAAAACAGCGCTGCAGCGCATGCTGACTACTCCTATTGCCCAAAACTGCACTGTCGAAAACTGTACGGCGTATCTATATACGACCGTTTCAGTCTTGGCTTACTAAGGTTAGTTTTCACAATAGACTAACCTTGTCCCTCAGTCTGGGGCGGTCTGTCTACCACTTCTAAAATTTTCATGTTAATGTGTTTTTTGGCAATAAATTGATTTTTTGTTTTATTTTATTTATAATATAATACTCACCTCCTGCCACGTAACTGGTACAAAAACTTAAAAACAACGCTATCACTAACCACTTCATTTTGCTATAAATATAGATATGTACGTATCATGGCACAAGGTTTAGCACACTGAAGGAAGACCGCAGTATAATAATTACTATTATTTAATGTTTGTTTTCCCTAACCGCATATGCGCAGTGGAATCATATGAAATCCATTGAGTGACTAAGCAGATCATTAATTTATCCTTTTCGGATTTATAACAATAATATTAACAACAGGTGAATTCACGGGTCCGCTCACTATGCCCTTGTTATACAAACTGTAGCAGAAAGGTGTAGTAATACTTGGTGTGTATCATGCCAGGAATCGTCTGGCAGAGAACGAAAGTCGAAATCGGAGATAATATATTCCATACAAAAATTAAAAATTGCATTTTTCAAATATTTTTGACAGCCCTACAGCTACATCTGTGGCCCGTTCTCTATGGTCACCACTGTAAGTCAAGGTCCAAAGACTATGTTTTTTAGAACGGTAGCTGATGAAATAGGGTTGCAAATGACATATTTTTTTAGAAACTATAATTAATAATATATATTCATGCTGCTGCCGCGAATTCAAAAGTTCCTGTAACACTACTCCATACATGTAGCTAGATGCGTGGCTTGAGTATTACCTTTCTGTTACACATTGTATAAGTTAACAAACACAGTTATATTACGTTAATGTTTAATGAAATTAAATGATAATAATATATAGATATTAATGTAATAAAATATTATAATGAAATGAATATAGAATGTAATATAAGGTTTTTTTTTGTACTATCTACGGGCTAATTGCCTATATTTCCTAAAACTAAACTAAAACTATATACAGCAAAGAACTAAGTTACCTACAAGAGATCGAACTTATAGGTAACTCAAGTGCTCAAGCCCACTACCAGTGGGTAGCGTTCCCATCATGCTGGCGGCATTGCCTTTCTGTAAGTTATATATTATATTATGTCAATAACTGAATTGATTGATAAAAAAAACAAAGTAATTATATTGTTAGTTTTGAGTGCCGTACTTGGCAGTACAACAATGTTATACTCCAAGTAGCCTGACTTGCTGTTATTGCATTTTCATAAGATGAGATCATATAAAAATCTATTGTTCTGCGTTAGTCTCATAAAAACTGAAGAACGGCTCGACCGATTTGGCTGATTCTTTTTTTGTTGTGTTTGTAATTGACAGGACAAGGTTTGTTTGTATTTTTTTATCCAACGGAAATTGCATCCGCGCTATACCGGGGCGGAACGTTAGTAGTAAATAGATTTTGAATGATTTTACACTCTTTTCAACGAACTCTTTTGTAGCTAGTCGAGTCCAAATTGCAGTCTCGGTCACAGACGTAAGGTCGCGAGCCTATCGGTATTCTATAGTATACATTTTGGAGAGTGAGCGCAGGAATTATACCGAGTTAATTCCACCTCGTCCGTTTTACCATTTAACAACAAGACAAACTGTCAAACGTCATCCATACATGGTTGACATACCTCCAGTTCGCTCGAAGCGTATCACTTCTACATTTATCATCCGTACTGCGATGATGTGGAACTTATAGCCCTCGCCAGCATGTTATATCTTCGGCCGCATCATTACTTTCCATCAGGTGAGTTTGCTTTCAAATGCTTGCCTAGGCATAAAAAAAATCCTGAATTTTTTAAAGATTTATTATTGATTTCCGGGTTCGATTCCCGGCAGCAGCTCAAATTCCTTCCCAAGGGATATTTGTGCTTCTGGTTCTGGGTGTATTTGTGTGTGTGATGTGAATGTTTCCGGCACCCACGATACAAGTCTTTGAACTTAGTGTGGGGCTGTGAGTGTGAATGCGTTTGTTTGTTTGTTTTGTTTGATTTATACTATTTAGACTTCACTAATCGTGGTGTAAATAATGTAAGTATTTAAATTGACTCAATGGAGTATTCCATAATCTTTTATACCTAAGAGAGATTAAAACAGTATGGAATGTTGAATGAATCAAAACAAAAGCTAATTCATTTTACACAGGCGCCCATTTTTTTAACTGCGTAAAAAAAACCCGCTACTTAGCGGCTGCTATCTCTAGTTAAGTGGCAGATATACGTCAAAACCAAAATCATAATCGTTTATTCACATGGGCTCCAAAGGAGCACTCATGAAAGTTAATGCCTCTACTGCCAGATTCGCAAAACTACAGCCAGCTCGAGAAGAACCAGGCAAGAAACTCGGTGGCGAATTTTCTTAATCTCTAATACATAATGATATTAACCTAGGTCTATATTATGTAGTCGCTAGAAAGCGCTTGTGCAGTTTGCCTCCATGCATCCTTGTCATTCATCATCGTAATACCGAAATTATTTATAATTCAAGCATATTACTACCACACTGTGCTGTTATTCAGATTACAAACGTATTAATCGAGGTTCCTGGATAGTTTTCATTCCAAAATAATTACCTAAAACGAAATATAAACCATTGATTTTCACACATTATTACGACGTAAATGTCGCATCTTTAACTTATTCGTTTTGTATTAAAAACTAACACATTTCTTTTTGCATTACAACAAGAACATAGTTTATCATTTCAAGGTACTATTAATACAAAAAGCAACGGCTAAACATTACATTTTCATTCATAATTTTTGGTATTACGGCACCTATCATAATTTGTTCGGTCGGTATCGCATCAAGCATGGGCCCAGTTTGCCAGTAAAACAGAGACAGCCATAGACTCGTTTCACAGACTCCCCGGCCTCTTAATGTTGTCAATCGTTCAATGCGAGCACTTTTTTAATCACAGACAATTTTCCTCCTTATTGTGTTGCCTATAAAGGTGTATATTGCGTACATTGTATCGTGGCGTTAACGCAAGGCCAAGCGCGGCAATCTTTGATTCTTCATGATTTTCGAAATTCGTAAAAAAGCGCTACAAAAAAATAAAAAATGATAAAAAAACATTCTTCTAGTAATTATACGTAATATGAAATAACTTTCACAGTGTTTTAAAGTAATTTTTTTTTTTTTGTGACAAGCTAGTTTTACCACTATCTCACCTGATGGTAAGTGACGATGTGATCGAAGCTGGTAAACACACTAGACCTGGAATACGCAGGCTCTCAAGGATAACTGCCGGAACACCGTATTTGGCTTGGCGGCATACCTTCAACTTGATGGTGGTAAAATGGGAGAACGAAATTGTTACAAAAATACAAAATTTATGCTATTTGCATGATATTTGATATTTTTTTTCCTTTGTATTTATGAACGTTATAAATATTATAAGAAAAAGGCATAATTTGTTATATCATATAGATTATATTTTTTTATCGGAATTTGTTATGGTTGCCGAGTAAAACGGTTACAATAACACGCGTTTTAGGAGATATTCTGGTATCACCCCCTTAAATCAAATCCGTCGTTAATTATACTACAAACAAAGAAACAAACGAATTCACACTCACAGCCCCACACTAAGTTCAAAGACTTGTATCGTGGGTGCCGGAAACATTCACATCACACACACATTATACCCAGAACCAGCAGCACAAATATCCCTTGGGAAGGAATTTGTGCTCCTGCCGGGAATCGAACCCAGGACCCACGGCACAGAGGGCGGACACCTGTCCACTGCGCCAACTGGGTCTTCATTATATCGTTTTTAACGGAACCCTTATAGGATCACTTTGTTGTCCGTCTGTCTGTCTGTCAAGACCCTTTTCTCAGAAGCTGAAATTCATATCAAATACTCAAATCTACTGTCCCTTAGAGCTGTTAAAAAATCAAACTTCTAAGCCAACGCAATCAAAAGGTACAGCCGTTTATGCTGCAATTTTTTTACACTCGCAAGGGAATCAAAACCTACAGGGTACTTCCCGTGAACTCAAAATCATGTTTTTTTATACGAAGCAACGTCTTATAGCACAGATAAAGGAAAAAATGCGAAAAGCATAAATTTTTTGTTACATCATATTATTATAATAATTTCATTTAGCAATAAAAATACCGTAACTTTTACTTATATACCTACAGGTTTCTACGGAACCCTCGGCGCGCGGGTCCGACTTGTACTAGGCCGGTTTTCTTTTGTCGATTTAGTTTATGGAAACTTTTTGAAATGGCGGAGATATGGGGGTAGAAAACGTAAAAACATATATTTCAGCCATTTTTGAAACTAAGCAAAATCACCAGCTCATGTTTAGGAACTGAAATGTCTAGGATGCTACGAAATCAGTACCCTGGCGTAGCACCTACGAGCTGTAGGCGCCATGTAGCACCGCAGCTACGTGGCGTAGCCCGTAGACTCAATTAGTGCTACGAACTTAGGTTTGTTTTTTATGCTAGATCGGCAAGCATTTGACCTCTATCTCACCTGATAGAAAGTGGAGTTGCGGCCGAAGATGTAATATGCTTGCCCAGAAGATACCTATTTACACCACCCAGATTGTACCGTTCGGGAAACAAAGACGCAGGCAATGAGTTTCACTCGAACGCTGATGATAAAGATAGAAGCGAAACGCTTTGAGCCAACCGGAGGTATATATACCATATAATGATGACTTTTGACAGTTTTTAGGGTTCCGTACCCAAATGGAAAAAACGGGACCCTAATACTGAGACTTCACTGTCCGTCCGTCCGTCCGTCTGTCACCAGGCTGTATCTCAAGAACGGTGATAGCTAGACAGTTGAAATTTTCACAGATGATGTATTTCTATTGCCGCTATAACAACAAATACTAAAAGTAAAATAAAATAAATATTTAAGGGGGCTCCCATAGAACAAACTTGATTTTTTATAGATAATGGTACGGAACCCTTTGTGCGCGAGTCCGACCCGCACTTGGCCGGTTTTATTTTTGTTGTTTGGTGGTATAAAGGGGATGGGGGAATTAAATATAGGTCCTGTAATTTTACTGTGATTTAATCGAGATCTATAGAATAAATAGTTCATTGATTTTTTTATGTAGTTAAGAGATCAGACGAGCGACTCGCTCGTCTGATCGCTATAAAGATAGAAGCGAAACGCTTTGAGCCAACCGGAGGTATGTCAACCATATAATGATGACTTTTGACAGTTTTTAGGGTTCCGTACCCAAATGGTAAAAACGGGACCCTAATACTGAGACTTCACTGTCCGTCCGTCCGTCCGTCTGTCACCAGGCTGTATCTCAAGAACGGTGATAGCTAGACAGTTGAAATTTTCACAGATGATGTATTTCTATTGCCGCTATAACAACAAATACTAAAAGTAAAATAAAATAAATATTTAAGGGGGCTCCCATAGAACAAACTTGATTTTTTATAGATAATGGTACGGAACCCTTTGTGCGCGAGTCCGACTCGCACTTGGCCGGTTTTATTCTTGTTGTTTGGTGGTATAAAGGGGATGGGGGAATTAAATATAGGTCCTGTAATTTTACTGTGATTTAATCGAGATCTATAGAATAAATAGTTCATTGATTTTTTTATGTAGTTAAGAGATCAGACGAGCGACTCGCTCGTCTGATCTCTTAACTACATAAAAAAATGGTAAGCCTAACGTCTGTCATTACAGTATAGTATACCCAGAGATTTTATAACTTTTGAACTGCCCGTTGGTTTAGTTGGACAAGCGTTCGCCTTCTAAACAGGCGTATTGGGTTCGATTCCCGGCGGTAGCACAAGTTTTCTTCCCAAGAAAAATTTGTGTTTCTGGTTTTGGTTGCGTATTCCAGGTCTAGTGTGTTTACCAGCTTCGATCACATCGTCACTTACCATCAGGTGAGATAGTGGTAAAACACTAGCCTGTCACAAATAAAAAAAAAGATTGTGTGTGATGTGAATGTTTCCGGCACCCACGACACAAGTCATAGAACTTAGTGTGGGGTTGGGAGTGTATGTTTAAAAAAACTTGTATAGGTCGAAATCCGCGGCAAAACACTGAGTTCATCACTCTGAGATATTTGATGATAAATCTCTTTAAGATCTATAATTTATTTTAGTTTCATGAATTGGAGAAGACGCTGGTTCTTGAAACACAGTGTAAACTAACATCGGGAACTAGGCTAGGCTTCAGAATCTAAATTGTAACCTCCAAATTTATGTCAATAAATATTTGATTTTTTTAAACGCATTCACACTCACAGCCCCACACTAAGTTCAAAGACTTGTATCGTGGGTGCCGGAAACATTCACATCACACACACATTACACCCAGAACCAGAAGCACAAATATCCCTTGGGAAGGAATTTGAGCTCCTGCCGGGGAATCGAACCCATGACCCACGGCGCAGAGGGCAGACACCTGTCCACTGCGCCAACTGGGTCGTCGATTGATTGATTTTATTTTATTTATTTATTTTAATTCTTTATTGCACAAAATGGACTTAATGCTAGGGGCATTCTCTACCAGTCAACCACACATGGTAGACGAGAAGAGGGGTGTAGGCGTGCATCAAAATGGTATAGAGAGGGCGAGAGATGAAAGAAAGTTAGATGATTAGTTAAAATAATAAATATACATAAATGATTATATACACATATATATATATATATATATATATATATATATATATATATATATTATATATAAATATATCGGTACTTATAATTGAATAAAATATATAATGCATACCAAATAATTACATATAATAAAAATAAATATACAAATAAAATAAAATATAAGCGACGAAATAATGAACAGAAAAGAAAAACAAATGATAATTTAGATATAGATAAATTTAGTCTGGATAAGTATAGGACAGTCACTCAGCGCGTGACGAAACCTTTAAGTAGTGAGCCTTTACTAGCTTTTTAAAAACTTCTTTGGAAGGAGAATTTTTGATGTTAGGTGGAAGCTCATTCCAAAGCCGGACAGCCATAACTCCAAAAGATTTATCCAAAAACGAAGTGGTGTGCATTTACTGGAATCATTGCCCTTCAATCCGAGACATAGCAATGTTTGAACACTACTGCTTAGCAGCCGAATGTCTGGCAATGGTCCACACCACCCCACGCGGATTCTGCATAAAAAATCGGGAGTAGTCCTACCAATGCAAATACTTAATGTAAAAACGTTTAAACAACCTTTAAGGGGTTTATTCCTTTAGTCTTCTCTCTCGCTCTTACAATTCGATATTTTTGATAAATACAATTATTTACGTGTGTTTTTGAAAAAATTTTTAACTAACTATATGGACATTAATAAGTAGTGTTTAAATCGGGTTTTGATCTGTTATTAAGTTGCAATGGGCTCACTGAGCGTCATACATTTCCAATATAATCAAACGCAAGCAAAGCTTAAAAAACCGACATCAATGTATTGAACACACGTATTGACGAATGACGATAACGCAAAAACTACTCATCAGATCTTGATCAAATTTAAATTGGACCAATGGGAAAGCAACAGCTTACAAAAATACAGTCGAATTGAGTACCTCTTCCTTTTTTGTGAAGTTGGTAGAAAAAAAGATGAATTTATTATAATACTAGCTGTGCACCGCGGTTTCGCCTGCTATTATCAAGTTAAAAAGTAGCCTATGTGTTAATCCTAGGTATAATCTATGTATGTTCCAAATTCGTTCAGCCATTAAAGCGTGAAGAGGGAACAAACATACTTACACACTTACACATTTACACACACACTTACACACAAACTTTCGGATTTATAATATTAGTAGGATAGAATAAGTATGTAAGTTTTATACCTTTAGTCTGTTTTGTAAAGATTCAATTTAAAAAAAATATTTGTATAGAAAACTACATACAAATGTTTTTTGTATGGAGTGTCTCATACAATAAGTCTAATATGCCGATTATTATTATTAATAATAATAATAATTTATTTATTTATGCAGAAACTTATTAATAAGGTATGAGATTGAGCAATAGAACCCCACTAGGATTCCCTGTCTCGGGGAGACTATTTCTCTTCCAAACATTCTTAAACTTATTTAAAAATATATTTCGTTAGGACATAATATGTATATTTATAATGTGTGTGTACTAGTGGTGTGTGTGTGTGTATGTGTGTTGCGGGTGGTGTGTGTGTGCGTTGTGCGTGTGTTTAAGTATAATTTATGTTACATTTTATTATATGTTTATTTCTAATAATGCTTCTGTCTGTTTGTAGTTTTTATATTTGAGCCATCGCCATAGTATATTATTACCATAATCGGTATCGTATTGTTGGCTCGTTACGTAAGTGTTACTAATTAGAAGGAAAAATATATCAGGTGAATCATTTCACCTCTAGTCATAGCAGTTTAAATTAAATTATTTATTAGTATATCCTGTTATATATCCCATTTATCATTCAGTTTACAGTTACAATTGAATGTAAAATGTATCTTTTTGTGCTTTTGCTTTGTTTTTGTTTTTGTAGCAGTTATGGTATGTTCCCTTACATTATTATTAATTAAACAAACGCATCCACACTCACAGACCCAGACTAAGTTCAGACTTGTATCGTGGGCACCGGAAACACTTACATCACACACACATTACACCCAGAACCAGAAGCACAAATATCCCTTGGAAAAAAATTGTGCTCCTGCCGGGAATCGAACCCAAGACCCACGGCGCAGAGGGCATTAATATTTTATAATGTTTTTTTTTATTTATCCGCTGTCTACGGGCCAGTGGCCAACTATATACATATATGCAAAGACCTAAGTTACCTACAAGGCATCGAGTTTAAAAGTAGCTCAAGTGCTCAAGCCTTTGAACAGTGGGTTGCGATCCCATCATGCTGGCATTGCCTCTCTGTACGTTGAATAAAACAGTTCGAGGTCAGATTCTGTACAATGAAGATATTTTGAAAATGTTTAATGGAGGACAGTCTACTATCGAAACGGAAGCAAAATATGTATTTAAAAAAAATTTTGTCTGTCTGTCTGTCCTCCTGTATCTTGAAGCACTATCACGCCAAAACTACTGGGTGGAATGTAATAAAATTCGGTGTGATAATAGTGTGTTCTCCGAGGTATTACTTAGAATACTTTTTATTCTGAATTTTTTTTTAGTTTGGGTTTAATAGCTTTTTTCCCTAACTACAGTATATAACTTTGTAATTTCATGTAAATGTATCAAGTTACCAACTTTACTTTGCATTTGATGCAATCAATGCGATCATTCACATTGCAGATGTTTCCAATATTTATTCTAACTTCGGTACGTACGTCATGGGTTTTGTACTTTTTAAATTGCACAAATAAACACCTACAGCCATATTTGGTGCAACTCTGTGCTTTATGTACAGCGTAGAATGGCAAATGAGGGGCCTACCGCATGCGCATACTTTTACGAATGCAAGAAAAAATCGTCCGAATGACGTCGATAGCATAATTAGCGCTGAATTTCCAAACCCCAGTGATGATCCGTCCTTGCATGCCATCGTAAAGGCGCATATGGTGCATGGTCCATGCGGTACTCTTAATAATAACTCCCCCTGCATGCGAGATGGGCGTTGTACTAAGAGGTTCCCGAAAACACCTGTCCCGCAGACAGTGACTGGGGAGGATGGTTACCCATCCTACCGTCGCCGTTTGCCTTCGCAGGGAGGTTCCTCTGCGACCATGTCTGTACGTAGCCAAGAAATCTTGGTGGATAACCTATGGATTGTGCCGTATTCTCCAGTCCTGACAACACATATAAACGTTGAGATGTGTAACAGTGTGAACTCGATAAAATACATATTATTAAACTTATTATAAAACATGTATATTATTATGCAAAAACTTTTAGAATTCTATACATAAACATACATACAACAGATCATATGATACATACATTCCAATATTATACGTATATATTTATATATATATAAAATATTCTATATAAATTACATATACAAGAGAAATAGTACCTATAAATTCGATGTTTATAACATATATATTATGATAAACTAGCCGTGCCATACGGCTTTGCCCGCTATTATCAAGTTAAAAAGTAGCCTTTGTGTTAATCCTAGGTATAAGCTCTGTACATTCCAAATTTCATCCAAATCCGTTCAGCCGTTAAAGTGTGAAGTGGTAATAAACATACTTACATCTTCGGCCACATCATCGCTTTTCATCAGGTGAGATAGATGCTGATACTTGCCAATCGAGAATTAAAAAGAAAACTTACACACTTACACACAAACTTTCGCATTTATAATATAAGTATATGATAATCATTAGTTACACCAATTGTTATAGTTATCTTTAATTGTACTTTACTGGTAATTAAAAAAAAACGCTTTCACACTCACTGCCCCACATTAAGTTCGATGACTTGTGACGTGGGTGCCGGAAACATTCACATCACACACACAAACACAAACACATTTTTCTTGGAATCGGGAATCAAATACCCCTTAGAAGGTGAATGCCACCCAACTAAGCCAACTAGCAGGTCGAACAATAATAATAACAATTAATAAACTCTATATACGTAACCTGTAAAAAAAAAGTTCTTGACTAATTTGTCTCATGTTACAATGAATATACAAAAAATTCTAAATGGACCGGATAGGGAAGAAATACTTTCAAGGCGTGTTTTTCGCTTCCCACTCCCACAGGCCACTTCACTTTTCTCCCAAAGAAGCACAAACTATGCTCACTCAAATTTATAACAAAGTTTACAATAAGTACGATATCAAGGACGCTTCTGTATCCGCATATAAACAAATTGTAAAAAAGTGGCTATTAACTTTAAATTACGAAGAAACTGAGAACTTTATTTGACACAATCACACACATCTCACGCACATAACACACACGCAAATCTCAAACATACACACAACTCATAAATATACACACTCAAACACATACATAAACACACACACACCTAAACTAACTACTGAAATTTTATGTCAGTTGGTATAGAATTGTACTTACATTACACGTAATTAGACAGTGGTACACAAATATAAATCTCTGTGTTCTGTAATACGTACTCTGAATCCCAAGACACAGGCCCTGGCCTAGTTTGGGACTCTGAAAAACAATATCTTTGTAAATAAATAAAACTTCAAATTTGCTTTATTGTCATTTTTTGTAGGTACAATTATTTTTTAATCCATAGGCTCCCAAACTAGTCAAACTGTGTTTCAGGAGCCAGTGGCTTCTCCCATCAATGAAATACATAAAACTATCGTTAGCATTTGTGATCACATTTGAGATCTTTATTGACAATCTTTATAAATGTTATATATATATATATGCGTGTGTGTGTTTATGAGTGTATGTGTTAAATGCGTGTTTGTGTGGGAAGTGTAATAATGCATGTAAGGGTGTGTATCTGAATGTTTGTGTATAAGCGCATGAGTGTTAATGTAGAGTGTAGGTATATAAAGTATCAGAAGTATAAATTAGTTAGCAAATTTTTAATTCCATCATAATCAAATGAGTTTAGGTATAAAAGTATAATATTCTCTATGTCCCTGTTATTTTTACTTTTTACGTTGTGAATTATATCTAGTCTGTTATATAGGTATAAATATTGTATCTGTTAACATGTATCAGAACCACATACTGTAAACTTTAAAGGAAATAAGGAAAATAATAAACATTATAATATTCGTATTGGGTCTTCACGATACATGCTTGCCTAGTGTGAAAGCCATAATTATATATCCTCGAATCTGTAAGCTGCAATCAGCGATTAGCAAAAGTTATAATTATTGTGCGTAAACTAATTATTTACTTAAATTATATGTAAACATTAACCACTCACCGGCACCGCTGCAAAATAATCATTTTTAGAGTTCCGTACCTCAAAAGGAAAAAACTAAACCCTTATAGGATCACTTTGTTGTCCCTCTGTCTGTCTGTCAAGACCCTTTTTCTCAGGAACGCGTGGAGGTATCAAGCTGAAATTCATATCAAATAGCTCAGGTCTTCTGTCCCTTGGAGATGTAAAAAGCCAACGCAATCAAAAGATACAGCCGTTTATGCTGCAAGTTTTCGACACTCGCAAAGGAATCAAAACCTACAGGGTACTTCCCGTGAACTCAGAATCTTGAAATTTGGTACGAAGCAACGTCTTATAGCACAGATAAAGGAAAAATTGCGAAAAGCATAAATTTTTTGACCGGTTTTTTTCACATTCACATATAAAAATCGTCAGTAATTTTATTTTCAATACCAAAAACTGACATCAACTTCTAGCGCCCTTTTATCCGATTTCATATTTGACCGAGCAGGTGCGAAGTATCTCAGTTTCAGCTTGGACAAAATTGCCTTCGAATGTACGGACTTCCGATTGTTTATTTATTTAATCATTTTGCACAAATCAGAGTACAGGGAATGGCCTAATGCCAAATAGCATTCTCTACCAGCCATCGTGGCCGTGAAAGAAAAAAGGTTGTTGTCCTCTACAAGTCGCATCTCACAACCGATTCTCGTGAAACTTTGTGAGCAGGGACGATAATAACATTGATTTTTCATGACTATACAGTTTTTGGAATATTTTCAAATTGGCAACGGGAGTTCAAAACGTAAAAAATAACATATTTCAGCCATTTCGAAAAATATGCGAGGTTTTCAGCTCGGAGACCTATCCCACAGTGTATTAAACATCATAGTTCAAAAAGGTCCTTCATCTTTATTTATCTATATTCTTTCAGGAGTAATATCAACCTCTGCATCACCAATGTTTCCAACGCTTATTCCATTTTTAATAGACGAGACGACGGCACCTGTCGATTTCAACAACATAGGTGAAAATAAAGAAATTGAAAAAGAAACTGGAGGTAAATTTGAAAAATATTGATTGCCCATATTCCATTATCGCATTTGAGGGGTGGAACTTGGGAAATTGTCTTTTTTAAGTTCTTAGTAGCTTTCAACAGTGAGTAGTTAACAGGTTAGCTTCTGAAGGTGCTTATTGGTAGAATCATCGTTGGATTGCTGGATATATATTTTTAGCCTTTTGGTAAGTTCATTGAGCTTTCTTTTATCTTCAGGACATCTTGATCGATGCCATGTTTTTCTTTGTTTTCTATTTTCACTAACAAGTTGTTTTATTCTAGCTGGGTATGTGTTACACTTGGCCTTCTTATGTACAGTTGGTGTATTATTCCAAGCTGTTTGTTGAATAAGTCGGCAAAAAAAGTTCTATTTCGTTGTTCAATTGTTCAGGTATCTTAAGCGCCGCTTTCTGGTTTTGATCTAAATCAATCTTAAAGCTATCCCAATCTGTTAATTTACTAACCAGTGTTAGAAGTTTTTCTTTATACAAGATGTCTTCATTTATTTCTAGGTATATTGTGGAGTGGTCTGAATTCAGATTATAACTCTGATATGTTCTCATGTAGCTAGGTGACACATTCTTATATACAAAGAAGTCTATGAGGTCCGGGACTTTATGTGGATCTGTTGGCCAGTAAGTAGGCGCTCCAGTAGATGTGGCGTCACAATTCATTAGTTCTATTGCACTTAGTAGCTCTTTTCCCTTAGTTGTTAATAGTATAGAGCCCCAGTAGGTATGTTAATCGTTAAAATCGCCTCCTAAAACGAATCGGTTACCAAATCGTTTTAGTAAGCTCATATAATACTCCATTTTTAACCCCTTATTCCTCTTAGATAAGTATATTAGATAACCAGTATTCTAAGAGGAAAAATATTTACTGTTGAATAACTAACATGTATCGAGGTGGGCAGTATATAGCTGATACTGTTAAACTGTACTGCTTTGTTTTGAGACCAATTGCTACTGCTTGGGTCCCATTTTCTTCAATTTAGTCACATCATGTCATTAGTCACAGCACTAACGCCTCTCGCACTATTGTCTGTATGTAAGCTATGATAAACTTTGTAGCATTTGAACTTGATATAAGATTGTTTCGTGAAGTGTGTTTCAGATATGAGACACACGTCAACATTTTCTGTTTCTAAGACTACTTGTAATTCACTTTGTTGTTTTAGTAATCCGTTTGAATTCCATGCCATTATTTTAAGAGACTTCTTCATTTTATTAGCTTAAGGGTAGCTGTTTTTGCGCTACTTTCAATTTTCTTGAGCCTTTCATATTCATATTCATATTCGTTTTATTGGTAAATAGTTATTTAGAGGTCAAAACAATGTAGAAATAATCATATTTAAAAATAATATTCAAAAAGTAAAAATAAATAATATAAAATTAATTATTCTTCAATGTCAATAGAAATAGTAATTAGTTTAATGTATAATAAATTAAATTATTATAAATTCATGTCAAAATAGCGTACATATGATTAGGTAATTCTCTTTTCAATAAATTCGTCATATGTATGAAAAGCCTGCTTAACAAGCCATTTCTTAATTTTAACTTTAAACAAGTTTCGGAAGTGGCGTTCCGAACATCGTCTGGCAATCTGTTGTATACAGTCGGTGCCATGACATGCAACAGCTTCGATGACTTCGTGAGCCGCCGTGAGACTCCTCGTATCCGATGGGCGTTTCTTATGGCGTATTTGTGACCATTGCCAAGCCTAGAATAGTCCTCCAAGTGCCTTCTTGCATAAATGGCAGCCTGCAGGATCACCAGAGACGGAACTGTCAAGATCCTCCACGACTGAAATAGAGGCTTCGCAGGAGTATCTTGTGGCACTCGCAACATAGCTCATACAGCTCTTTTTTGCATTCGAAAGACGCGCTCCCAATCAGCGGCGCGTCCCCAGAGCTCGATGCCGTATTGTATGGAAACAGAGGAAAAGTAGCAGTTGCGTACCATTTCTGTGGAGAGGACAGCAGACACCCGCCACAGCGCAAAACACGCACTTCCGACCTTTTCACACAGTTTGTTGATGTGGATGTCCCATTTTAAAGCACTATCCAATTGGAAACCTAGAAATGTAGTTTGCTTAACATGAGCAATTTCTGTGTCGCCAATTCTCACGCTAATAGGCTTCTGGTTGCGGCCGGCTAAATTAAAGCACATGTCGTGTGTTTTTTTAATATTTAAAATTAGCCCATTAATTTTAAACCATTAATTAAAATCTGATGATGCCTTGTTAATCCTGACCTCCAACTGTTCCATTGAAGGTGCGCTCACAATCACGGCAACATCATCAGCGTACATCAATACGTGACCATTTCCAACGTTTTCAGGCAGATCGTTCAAAAGAAGGGAGAACATTATATTAGATAATGATGAGCCCTGCGCCACTCCTATGTGGGTCTGAAGCGGTTTAGATCTCACTCTGCCTCCTTCACCCACAACTACCTGACTTCGACTTGTCATAAAATCAGTGAGTAGTTGTAGTGGTGTCCCTTCGATTCCGTAGTGCTCCATCTTCGCAGATAGAACGCTATGGTCTGCAACGTCGAAAGCTTTAGACAGGTCACAACATATTACTGCAACCTCCCCCCATGATGCGCCTCACTACTTCGCTCGCCAGGCATGTTGTAGATTTGCCCTTGCGATAGGCGTACTGTCTATCCGAGAGTGCGTTACATGCTGCCAGGTAATCGACCAACCTCGAACTGAGCCCGTGCTCGAACACTTTGGCGATCCAGGGTATGATCGATACTGGCCTATTAGTTGTTAATGTCCTCTTGTTTCCCTTTTCCCTTGTACAATGGCGATCATCAAAGGACATCATTATTTTTAAGATGTCATCCAACTTTTTCTCAGTTGATACTCCTAGTTCAGGATCCCTGAGAGATTTTACTATACTTTTCGAAGCAGCTTGAGCGTAAGATTGGTTTTTATTGGCTATATAGAGTTTTGTTTCACTTGTTTTATTGATTTTAGTAGGTACATCTTGACTTTGAGCAGTTGTGTTACGTTGTCGTACTAAACTAGGCTTTTTTAATGTTTTGTTCCGAATAAGGCTGTACCTCCTTCGCTATCATGCACCCTCTAGTTTGCCGGATGCGGAGCTCCACAGTGAATACATTTTGGATTTTCGTCTGCTGGTTTTTTGCAGTCCTTTGTTAAATATTTTCCTGTACATTTAACACACCTCGGTTCTTTAGAGCAGTACTTTGGGTACGTCCATAGGCCTGACATCTCTTGCACTGGGGGACCAGTTTAGTTGATTTTAGTCCTTGTACATCCACTGCGCATCCCAGAATGGTTTGATATTATATATTTTACTTATTTCCTCACTATTTTTTAAGGTCAACATGAACATATTCAGAGGCTCTTTAGTTCTCCAACTCAATTTTTTAACTGCTTAGATAATTTTGTAACCTTTACCCTTAAGATCTTCCAAAATCCTTTCAGGCTTGCACGTTGAAAACAATTTTTTGGCCATTACTCTTATTGGTCTGTCTTGTTTATTTTCATAGGAGTGCAGAGTTCATAGTGATACGACTCTTTGTCAGTGGTGTTAACTTTTATTGTATCACTGTTCATCATTTTTATGGTAAACGGGTTATCTGGTTTCTTATCTGACAATCTGGTGTTTTCGATCTTCTTCATTGCTGGATTCGTCCTAAACTGGTGAGGTGTTCAATTTCCTTTTTTTTCCTCGATTTTTGACGAATCCACTTTGTTTCACGAGCTAAATCTTCTCCGACCGTGCTAAATTCACGATCGGCAAAAGTTTTTCCCTTACCGCGGGTACAGTTTTTGTAGAAGTAGTTTCCGCCAGACATTTGAGATGCTGCTGGAGGATTTCCATTTGGTTCCACTGACTTAACAGCTTTTCTCGCTCATCTCTTTCTTCGCAGAGTCGTTTACACAACAGATGTTCAGTTTCTGTTTTCAATGTTATTTAGCCTTTTTCCGGCGATTAGTTGTATTTCGAAATCATTATCAAAGCAAATGTACTTCGCCTTTACAATAATATTAACACGTTGTCATAGCATAGCCTTGCGTCATGAAAACTAGGCCATCGCGGAAGCACTGGTGAACACGTATCGACGCGACTGTTTGTTGTGATGCGTTAGCAGATTACACCTTTACAACCATTCGCGGACGCGAGGCACTGATCTCAACGGAAATGGAACGATCACTGAACGACTAACAACATGACTGAACGACTAACAACATAATTCAATAAAAAAAAATCTAAATCGGATTAAGTAGAAAGAAGATATGAGGTAACACCAATAACAATAATTAAACGCAAGCAAAGCTTATAAACCGACTTCACGCTTTATAATAATGCCTATTTTGTGGACTACTTTGACGATGTACTCGTTTACCCGACTTCAAAAGCTACCTCATAACTTCTTTCGTTGTGAACTGATTTTGATAATTCTTTTTTTATTTGAAAGCTGGTGCTTTCCATGTAGTCTCATTGAAATTTAATCAAGATCTGATCTCTAGTTTTTGAGTTATAGTCAATAATGCGTGTTTAATATATTAAATCTGGGCAAGGTTCCGAAGATAAAGCGGTGAAGTCGGTTTTTTTAAGCTTTGCTTGCGTTTAATTATTTTTCGTTGCAGATTGAATTGTTTTTATGTTTGCAGAATATGATGATGATCATTCGGCGGGGATTAATTTATCACTAGTGTTTATATGTGGCGGCATCGTTATCGTTATAGGAATTGGTATAACAGGTTAGTAAATCAAAACCCCTATACCAGGGGGGTGCCTCTGTTGTACCAGCCCCCTAACTCTGTAAGTCAGCGTCATGGACGGGCGTCACGCCATAGAATAGCAATAAAAATCACCAAATAAAAGCCAACTGTTTTAGTCCACAGACTAAATAGCAGTAAAAACCATTGAAGAACGGCCACGTTACGTTTCATTTCACCGAGTTCCTAAAAGTAATTGTTGAACTCATTGAAAATAAATAGCTTTAAATGAATAAGAACTGACTAAATTTATTTTAAAAAGCTAAATTACAAATCATTAAAATACATGAAATTTTAGCTAAAGTAAGCGATACGAAAATAAAAAAAATCTTAAAATTACTTTCAATTGTTATAACTAATAATCGATTTTTTTATTGTTGACAATGTCATTGTCTGAAAAATTAAACACTCAAGAGTGATTACATTATTTTTAAAATAGTATAAAAAGACCGAATGTTTAAATTATTGTTAGCTGAATATAAGGCCTGCATTCATTTGACGTCAGCTAATTGCCTGATATCTAAAACTTTCCACGTGCTGCTGAATACAATAATATGATCTGTTTTTCTGTTATCACGGATTGGGAACTCGCTCACGTTTAGACCTAGCACTATAGCTGTAAATATGCTATAACTACTGTTCACCCAATCAATTCGTAAATTTCCCAATTCGGGAGACAGCCACGACAATATCTATACTACCTATATGAAGGCCACGTAATTCATAGACAATTTCGCCACTAGTAACAGCGTGAGGGAATTTCATATATTGTATTCTCTTTGTTTCATTCTTTCGTTTCGGTCATTGAATCAGTTTGGTTTTTGACGCTATTATGTCATTTTTGACAGCTGTTATGTCATTTTTTACTGTACTTGACACCCATCCTTCACACAAAATACGCCTGCAGGTATCTCCGTTGCGATCGGTTTTAATTAAAATACTTCTAAGAAATACGATAAATTCTTGCTCAATTCAAATTGAAATCGCTCCCAACTAAGATACGTAATAAGAACGTAAATAAGAAGTTAAATGTATATAGATACATAATTAGCGTAAAAGTTAATTGGTACCGGGATTACTCCTAAAATGAGTGTTTATATAACCGTTTCTTCTAATCATAGATTAAGAGACTCCTATTGTCTTCTCTCTCGCTAGCACAATTCGATATTTTCAATAAATCTTCCAATGGAAATACTGTTCATCAAATAGCGGCGGTTTTATTTGATATTTAAGATCTTTAAAAATATATTTCTTAATTAGATTATAGTACCTAATTGGCCTCGATTCTGATGTACACTCACTAAATTAAATTTAAACTATCCCTGTCTCTTACAAAATAAAACACAAGACAGAGATAGCATGCATTTTTGTGCTGTCACGCTAGTTTATCAATTAAAATATGAACAGCAGAAGCAGAAAGGCACTTGTTTTTAGTCAACACCAATACAACACATACTCGACTAAGCTTGCATAGACATCTAAGTTCTGACTAACTTGACAGCACAGCAGTATGCTATCTCTATCTTGTGTTCCTATTTAGTAAAAGACAGAAATAGTTTAAATTTAATTTAGTGTGTTACATCAGAATCGAGGCCAATTGTACAATAAAACTAATTAACTGTTATGTTTATCTTACAGTATGCATCATAAAACTAAAATCCAAAATATGTACGAAATTTGATAGTAACGAGGACCACGCCTACGAAACTGTAGATGAACTACGGTCTATAGCAACTGGTAATGTTATCTTCTATCTATCTATCTATCTATTCTAGCTATATAAAAATCATTGCCACTTTTCGTTGTAATTTTATAACTCAAGAACGGGCTCACCTATCTAAACCAAATGTTTAGGCTTTGTTCGGACTATTTAGTAGATGGTTTATGTGAAGTTTGCACTAAATCGGTCGAGCGGTTCTTCATTTATCAGACCCGGGCGAAGCCGGGGCGAATCGCTAGTTATGTTATATACCCTTAGTAGGTACATGTTTTTATAAATTTTTTTGGTTAATTTTAATTAAGTTTTCAGTTTAATGTAATTTATATATATTGTATTTAAGTTTTAAGTAAATTTGATATTTGGTATGTTAAGATCTTATGTACATGTATTCTGGCAAAGAAGCACATTCTAATATTTTTATTTCATAACAAGTATCAAATGTAAGTACGTTTTTTTTATGCAGTGTAGGCAAGCATTTGACCACTATCTCACCCGATGGAAAGTGATGATGCGGCCGAAGATGTGACATGCTTGCTTTTAAAAACCTTTTTTAAGTATGACTTGGTATCTCTCACAAAACCTGTATTCTCTCACAAAATTTGAAATAGTTTATTCACATGATCCCCAAAAAGGCACCCATGAAAGTTAATGTAAATTATATATAAAAATGTTAAGGGGTCACCTATACACGTAAGCGGGGAGCAAACCTTTTTTTTTATCATCCCTTGTGGGAAATCGTTGAAAACAGCTCTGCAAGTAGAGTACAAAACTGGTATTAAAAAAAATCTATGTTGCAAAATAACTATTTGGTAGGCTATTTGCTAGGTAAGTCACTGTTTTTAGACCTTTTTTTCCCGGGGTATACCTCAAAAACAGCTGAAATTCCTGTATTAATATTTCGGAGACTTTTAAAAAAATAATTGAAAATGCGAAGGTTCTTCCCGAGATGGCTATAATTTTGCAAATCTGGTAGTAGAGTCATTAACTTTAATGAGTGCCTCTTTGGGGCCCATGTAAATAAACGGTTTTGATTTATTTATTTGGTCGTTTTACAGTGGTATCTCCTAATAACCCGCCTGCTCTTCCGAGTCGCAACATACGCACCGGTACATTGCCCATACAACAAGAAGGTAAACATATTATAATATTAAAAAAAATAAAGCTTTTATTTCCTTACACATAATATAACATAAACGCTTTTACACTACCAGCCCTACACTAAGTTCGATGATTTGTGACGTGGGTCCCGGAAACATTCACATCGCACACAGAATCACACCAAGAACCAGAAACATAAATTTTCCTTGGGGACAAAACTAGAGTACGAGCCGGAAATCGAACATGATAACTTTTTTGTTCGGTGTTATTAAACACAAAGAACCGACTTATCTATATAATAAGTTGTCTTGGAAAGCTAGTCGCAAGTCCCTTGAGCCTCGCCAGTGCTCGACGCAGCTTATTACGGAGCAGCATAGATCAGCTGCATTTTGTGGAAGTTTCCGGTATGCTGCGACCAAGTGTTGGAACAACATTCCACCGCCAATAAGGAACCTGCAAAGTATATATGTATTTAGACTAAAGCTAAAAAGATTTATTTGCGCGCATCAAAAACGCGAGGAAATTCTTATTTATGACACAAGTGCTATATAACAGACTCATACTTACCTACTTTTATTTTCCATGTTATGGTTTGATTTATAAAAAAAAATGTACCCTTTTGTCAATTGTTTTTTGCCACAAATAAATATATGTCTTTATGTCTTTATTATAACCCTGCTTAGGTAGCGAACGAAATTGACCACAATTTTACGTGATGGAAAGTGATGATGCGGCCAAAGATGAAGCATGCTCGCCTAGAAAGTTCACTCTTGATGTTTTTTTCACGTAGTAAAAGTATAATTTATTTATGGTGAAATTGTTTATATATTTATCCTCTGTTACAGTGGTATATGCAAATTGCCCCCCTGATCGACCAACTAACAACAAACGAAACAGTCCGTTACCCACACCGGAAGAAGGTAAACCAAGTACCAACGATTAAAAACATGAAAAGAGATCCCGATGAGTACCTATACTCCGAGAGTATTTAAGGGGCAGATATACATCAATGCAAGCACCTTTTTTAACCACAGCCAAATATCCCCCGTATACTTTTGCACATAAAGGTGTATATTGCGTAAATCCAGTTCGCTCGAAGCGTTTCGCTTCTACGTTCATCATTCAGCGAAGGAGTGGAACTTATTACCTGCGTCTTTGTTCCCCGTGGGGTATCATTTGGGAGTCTTCAAGTCAGGAGTGAATAGGTATCTTCTAGACAAACATCTCACATCTTCGGGCGCATCATCACTTTCCATCAGGTGAGATAGTGGTCAAATATTTGTCTATAAAGCTTTAAATTTTTTTTTATCTTGGCTGTTACGCAAGGTCACGCGTGGCAATCGATAAAACGCGCTTTAAAAAAAATTTTAACGTTATGAATATTCTAAGAAGGCATAATTTATCGTATCACTCAGAATACGACGAATATTTTATTTGAACCCGCGGCCATAGGGTCTCATGCCCTATTGCTCTAACCGCTGAGCTACTCAAGCCCCGCCTGAAGCGACGAAATTAACCTTTCCTTATTATTAACGTCTTACGGGGACGTGTGACGTCATCTACCGAAACAGTTTATAGAAACTACTAACGGCCAACGAGTCTAACATTGCAGTTAGCTCAACGTTGTATTGATAACGTCTACCCAAATCAATTGATTTTTTTTATATAGCGTGTGTCTCAGCGGTTAGAGCAATAGGGCATGAGACCCTATGGCCGCGGGTTCAAATCCCGCCTCAAGCGATAATTTTTCCTTTCTAAATTTATCACTATAGTTCTGCCTAGCATGGCTAATGCTATATAAATAAAATCAATTGATTTGGGTAGACGTTATCAATACAACGTTGAGCTAACTGCAATGTTAGACTCGTTGGCCGTTAGTAGTTTCTATAAACTGTTTCGGTAGATGACGTCACACGTCCCCGTAAGACGTTAATAATAAGGAAAGGTTAATTTCGTCGCTTCAGGCGGGGCTTGAGTAGCTCAGCGGTTAGAGCAATAGGGCATGAGACCCTATGGCCGCGGGTTCAAATCCCGCCTCAAGCGATAATTTTTCCTTTCTAAATTTATCACTATAGTTCTGCCTAGCATGGCTAATGCTATATAAATAAAATCAATATTTTATTTATCTGGATAATTATGAATGCCGATTAAAACGGTCACAAAAACACGCGTTTTCGATTAAATTCTGGTATCGCCCCCTTAAGTCACAAGTGCACTGACCCCTCATTACCTAACTCTATTGCAAACAGGTTCTATTTTGAATTAAGCAAAAATGAACCTTATTGGAACGAAAGTTCCTTATCGCGCGTTGCGAAAGGGGGCTACACGGAAAAAATTAAGACCAAAAGTTGTAACGACACTTTTTGCTATAGTTGTAAGCCATACCACGTTCTCGTCCGATCACCGAAGTTAAGCAACGTCGGGCGCGGTCAGTACTTGGATGGGTGGCCCTTGACAACTCTCAAGATTTTTTTTATTAACCTTTGGCTTAGCTGGGTTCTGGTTGTGATTGTTTGAGTGATATGATGTTCTGGCACCCATTAAAAAACAAGTCACAGATCATAGTGTAGGGTTGTGAGTGAGAAAGCGTTTATGTTTAAGATATAACTACAGCTCTGTTTAAAACATGTTTTTCTTATCACAAAGGCTACAGCTTAAAATTATATAATAAAAACTACTTTGAACTGCCCGTTGGCTTAGTTGGGTGGCGTTCGCCTTCTAAGCAAGGGTATCGGGTTCGATTCCCAGCGAGAATACAAATTTTCTCCCCAAGGAAAATTTGTGCTTCTGGTTCTGGGTGTATTTGTGTGGGTGATGTGAATGTTTCCGGCACCCACGATACAACTATTTGAACTTAGAGTGGGGCTGTGAGTGTGAATACGTTTGTTTTGTTTTTAAAAACTATTTTAATCGCAAATTTTTAAAACTACAGTTTAAAATTATACAATAAAAACTACTTCAATAAACGTTTACACGTTTAAAACATTTAAAATTATACAATAAAAACTACTTTAATTGCAAATGTTTAAAACTACAGTTTAAATAATACAATAAAAACTACTTTAAACGCAAATGTTTTTCAGAACACAGTTTGGAAGAATACGATTACGACTATGTATACGATTGGAGGAGAAATTATTGAAGCAACAGAAAACGTGAACGATCCTCAACTGGAAGACCAAAGCAGATTTTGAGCAACTACACCTTACTTAAGTCGAAAAACTGTCGCCAAAATATTCTATATTCTCACTACATACCCCCGTGAACAGTCCCTCGCCGAGAAGGGCATGAGAGGGTCGTGCTAGCAATCACTATCTTGCCCCGGCGCGGCGGTAGGCCCGGATGCAATCAGGCCCCTGCGCCCATTGAGGGTGACCTTGCTCACCGAGACCACCTCTTACACGTGTATGGCCGCGAAAGCCGCTGGAGAGGTTGTCCCCTGTACTCCCCTCTACTAGTGACCCCACAGGAGGAGAGAGAGAAGGTGGGCAAACAGCCTCCTCCTGCCCCCCGACATCACCGCTTCGCAGAAGGAGACTACCACCTGCCACGATCTCTCGCTTCCAAGCATGGCGTCTACCACGCTCGGCAGAGGGAGATCTCTGTGTGCGTGCTGCTTTGGGCCCCATGCGGCACACACCTTCAGCGTATGGAACGCCGTATCCTCTGGCGCCCCACATTCGTGGCAGGCCGGGGTCGGCTCCCGTCTCGCGATTTGGTACAGGTACTTTCCGAAACATCCGTGTCCGGAAAGCACCTGCACCAATCGGAAGGTCAACGACTCAAACCGAAGGATTCTCCAGTGGACCGTGGAGGCCCTCCACATGCGCGACCTCTTCCCACGCTGGGGGTACACCGATTAAAATGTTCAAAAAGTTGAATTAGTTTTTTTATTATTTATTCTTTATTGCACATCAAGTACCTTCAAAAGGTGGACTTAATGGCATTTTCTACCAGTCAACAACACATGGTAGACGAGAAGAGGGTGTATATAGGCGTGCATCAAATAGATAATATCCGGATGACGGTTTTTTGTTTTTGGTAGAATGTGTTTGAATTTGTAGCCTCAGAAAGCTCCATCTAGTGTCGAGTAGAAACAGTTTTTTACATCGGTCATGGTGTAATAGATGGCGCTGATAGTTTCTTAAGCCCGGTTTTTCAGTTTGGGAACCGAGCATTTCTCGGACCTGGAACGTTGATAAATCGAAAAACCCCTAATCTGTAACTTTCATGAAAATCGTTGGAGCCGTATATGTATATAATATACAAGAATTGCTCGTTTAAAGATATTAGATAGAGAGGGAGACAAAAGAAAGTAGGATAATTAGTTAAAATTATCAATAGAAAATTACATAATTATGTTCATAAAACACATATGTATAATTTATGTATATATATATATATCGGTACTTATAATTTAATATAATGTATAGTAATCACCTAATAATTATAATAAACTAGCGATCCGCCCCGGCTTCGCCCGGGTGCATTTGTATGGGAAAAAGAAAAGGGCTATTTTTAGGGTTTTTCCAGCAATAATTCTAATTTTTCTCGCCGTAAAAACCATCCTTGAACTTCAACGAACATTTTAAAAAAAGATTTGGCCAAATTGGTCCAGGCGTTGTTGAGTTATGCGCTTACCAACACATTTTGCGATTCATTTTTATATTATAGATATGCGAATAAAACAAAAGGAACGAAATGATGAACATAAAATACAATAATAATAATTAAACGCAAGCAAAGCTTAAAAAAACCGACTTCACCACTTTATCTTCGGAACCTTGATCAAATTCAATGTATTAAACACGCATTATTGACGATAACTCAAAAACTACATTTAAATGGGAAAGCACCAGCTTTCAAGCAAAAATAATCTTCAAAATTGGTTCACGTGGAAAGAAGATATGAGGTAACACATATAAAAAAATATACCGTCGAATTGAGTACCTCCTCCTTATTTGTGAAGTCGGTAAACAGCGCGTGACGAAACTTTTAAGTAGTGTGCCTTTACTAGCTTTTTAAAAACTTCTTTGGAATGAGAAATTTTGATCTTGGGTAGGTAATTCCAAAGCCGGACAGCTATAACTCCAAAAGATTTATCCAAAAACGAAGCGGTGTGCATTAGATGTGTAAGCGCAGGTTATTGGTAGAATGAGCTTAAAATCTGTAATAAAACGGGCATTAATTAAGAAAGCTTAGTATAAAACGATCGACTATATTAATGACAAGGATGCATGGAGGCAAACTACACAAGCTCGTTCTAGCGACTACCATAATAACACCTAGGTTAATAAAATTATGTATCTATTAGAGATTAAGAAAGAAAAAAAAATGAATGAAGAATAATGCGCCGCCGAGTTTCTCGCCAGGTTCTTCTCGAGATGGCTGTAATTTTGCGAATCTGGCAGTAGAGTCATTAACTTTCATGAGTGTCTCTTTGGGCCCATGTGAGTAAACGATTTTGATTTTTGATTTTGATTGAAATTGTGTTTGTCGGAAAGAAAACCGAAAGAATTCTTAAGAAAAGCAGGCGAGTATAAAGTAACGAGATTGAGTAATCTGGGTTTGTGAGCTACTTCAGTATGGCTCGGTACTTCGACATATGGTTGTACTAGCGGAGACCATAAATAAAATATTACATTTATAAAGTATCGATATACATATAAGTGACGACCCAGTTGGCGCAGTGGACAAGTGTCCGCCCTGTGCGCTGTGGGTCCTGGGTTCGATTCCCGGCAGGAGCACAAATTCCTTCCCAAGGGTTATTTGTGCTTCTGGTTCTGGGTGTAATGTGTGTGTGATTTGAATGTTTCCGGCACCCACGATACAAGTCTTTGAACTTAGTGTGGGGCTGTGAGTGTGAATGCGTTTGCGTTTTGTTTGTTTGATATTAACAACGGTCATGCGAATTACAGATTACAGAAGAATGAAGTGAAAAGTCTTCAAGTCAAGAGTGAATAGGTATCTTCTAGGCAAGCATGCTACTTCTTCGGCCACATTGTCGCTTTCCATCCGGTGAGATAGTGGCCAAATGCTTGCCTTTCGAACATAAAAAAGATATAAACAAACTATGCCTATAGTTTCTGAGGCTAAACTAAAATTATACATACAAGCAACAAAAACTTGAGCAAAAGAGCTCACTACAAGCCTAGTTTAGAGGTAACCCAAGTGTTTAAGCCCAGTACCAGTTGTGTACACATCTTGCCAACGGCATTGACACTTTGAATCGCAATGCTGATGTCGATCCAAATAAGTACAGGCGTTTTGCCTATCGAGTCGTTTACAACTAGACGCTTTGATATTTTTTACCGACTTCAAAAAAGGAGGAGGTATGTATTTTTCTATGTTTGACTGTATGTATTTTTTTATGTATGTTCACCGATTTCTCCCCCATTTGTGGACCGGTTCTCAAAATTCATTTTTTGTTTAATAGACTATATTTCAGAGGTGGTCCCATATCAATTTTATCGAAATCGATCAAGCCAAATCCAAAATGTAAATTTGAAAAAATAATGGTCAGCAACAACAACGCACATCCTAAACCGCTGGTCGTAGAGACTTGAAATTTGGAGGGTACATTCGTCTTAGTACGTAGAGGTGTAATAAGAAAGGATTTTTAGAAATTTCACCTCAAAGAGGGTTAAATTCAGGATGAAAACGTTTGGATGAAAGTTGTTTTTGAACTTATTGCGATGAAAATGTCAAACTCAAACAACAAAAGAGGGAATGAAATATATGATCTTATCACACAGCATAATCTTATCATTTGCAACAAAGGAAACCACCCAACATTCAACACAGTAACACATGGTATCATTAGACATTCAATATTAGACCTTACACTGCTCAGCGACAATACAAACCTGGAAGTGACTGATTGGACGGTAGAATATATGCGGAGTTCGTTTAATACAAAAAATTATGTTATCAATATTTTTTGGCGACATTAATATCGGTTCTTTATTCATGATTTACTAATATAAATCGGTGGTTCGTGTTTGAATATTTCATTGAAAAAAAAAGCATCAAGGTCATACAATGGGAATGAAGGTTAATATGGAAAGTGTTTTAATCTAGTGTGTTTACCAGCTCACATCGTCACTTACCATCAGGTGAGATAGTGTTCAAACACTAGCCTGTCACAAATAAAAAAATAAAAAAAAACATTTACATACACAGAAAATCACACTTACCACAATAATATAATTATTATGAATCCTAAGCTGAGCGAAGTACTTGAGGCTCTCGACACCATGGAGCAGCTGACTTGATTCAAGGCTTTAGAGCTTGGGACATGTGTGCCATGGAACTACACGATCTAGTTCCCGCTTCCAAATACTCAAAATCTCATTTACAAAATACAAATACAAAATATTTATTTCAGTAAACTTAATCTAAGTTACATTTCATGGGTTTGGGACCCTCTTTTAAGTATGGAGATACCTGTGTTAGAGGGTCTCTGATTCAGCAAAATTTTGGAAATTATTTTTAGAAATAGATGAAAAATGAAATAGGAAAATTAATTTTGTGTATATATAATATGTATATAGGTGTGGGTGAGTGTATGTATGTGCGAAATGTTTAAAATGAAAGTGTGTGAAGGTTGTGTGTAAATGTGTGTTACGAAAAAATTTTCAGGAGATTTTCAGTTTCCTCATAGCTTTGTGTCAATAACCATTCATTTAGAGTTTTTTTGCATTTATAATTATTCATAGGGTAGATATTCAATGTTATATTTATTGTGTTGTAGAGGTAGGTGGGTTGATTTGTAAATTGTCGCGATGCAAACTATGACCGAGCTGCAATTGTAGTAACTACTTTACCTCTTCTTCGTTTGTTGAGGTTTTTGTTTGGGTTGTACTCAACAGATCTATGTAACTTTAAAACGGCGTTTAGTATGTATATCTGACTCATTTATTCAAATCAAATCAAATCAAAATCGTTTATTCACATGGGCACCAAAGAGGCACTCATGAAAGTTAATGAATCTATTGCCAGATTCGGAAAATTACAGCCATCTCGAGAAGAACCTGGCAAGAAATTCGGCGGCGCATTTTTTTTTTAAAAACATTCCTTATTTCTAATACATAATTTTCTTAACCTAGGTGTTATTATGGTCGCTAGAAAGAGCCTGTGCAGTTTGCCTCCATGCATCCTTGTCATTAATATAGTCTGTAGTCTTATAATAAGCTTTCTTAATTAATGCCCGTTTTATTACAGATTTGAACTTTCCCAGTGGTAATTCAGTTACGATTTTAGGAATTCTATTGTAAAATCTAACCCCATTTGCCATAAAAGATTTATTCGTTTTGCTTAATCTAAATGCGCGCACTGTAATTTTATGGCTATATCTAGTATTAAGATTGTGTGCGTCGCTTCTTAATTTATATTTACTAATATTTTTGCGAACATGCATAATATTTTCAAAGATGTAAAGCGAAGGCATGGTAAGTATGCCTGTTTCTTTAAAGAATTCCCTGAGAGATTCGCGTGGATCCATATCATATATTGCACGAACCGCTCTCTTTTGTAGAATAAAAATAGTTTCAACATCGGCAGCAGATCCCCATAGCAAGATTCCGTAACTCATCAAACTATGAAAATATGCAAAGTAAACCAGCCTTGCCGTCGCTACATCAGTCAGTTGTCTATTCATAAACATTAGTTTACACGTCATATTGTACAGTCTAGAATGAGATATTTCTTAATAAAAGTAACTCTCTTAGGGGGCTGAGTCACCCACGTCCGTAGGAGGATACCCCTTAAGTCTGACTCCCTACACGTGGTCCCCGGGTGGTGCTAATCAGGTGACATTTGAGAGGTGGTAGAGCATTTTGTGAGTTGCTCGCCTGGCTTGCTACCAAAGTAGCTTACCACCATCAAGTTGAAAGTCTGCCGCCAAGCCAAATACGGTGTTCCGGCAGTTATCCTTGAGAGCCTGCGTATTCAAGGTCTAGTGTGCTTACCAGCTTCGATCACATCGTCACTTACCATCAGGTGAGATAGTGGTCAAACACTAGCCTGTCACTAATAAAAAAAAAAAAACTCAAAATGAAAAATAACGAAATAAAAATAAAATAAGTTACTTGTTAAAGACTATTTTAGAGACAAGCTTTTAGAAGTCCGCCATATTTGATTTAGAATGACGTCACTTAATTTTTCGAGTTATTCTCAGCAAGCCCTTTCATTTAAGGGGCCTGCGGAGGTTGATTTGCCCATACAATCGTAATACCGAAATTATTTATAATTCATGCATATTACCACCATACTGTGCTGTTATTCAGATTTAAAACGTATTAATCTAGGTTCCTGGATAGTTTTTATTCCAAAATAATTACCTAAAACGAAATATAAACCAATTGATTTTCACACATTATTACGACGTAAATATCGCATCTTTAACTTGTTCGTTTTGTATTAAAAACTTACACATATCTTTTGTCATTAAAACAGGAACATAGATTATCATTTCAAGGTACTATTAATGCAAAAAACAATGGCTAAACATTACATTTTCATTCATAATTTTTGGTATTACGGCACCTATCCTAATTTGTTCCGTTGGTAGTGCTATCGCATCAAGCATGGGCACAGTTTGCCAGTTAAACAGAGACAGCCTATAGATCGTTTCACAGACTGATAACCTACTACACTGGAAATGGCTTTCTTGACAATTGTAAACATCATTAAAATTATACTTATATTCAATCGTGGGACTGTAATAACTAATAACATAATTATATTTTAGTAACATTTTTATCTTTGACATTAATATTCTGAAATTTTGACATCTCTTGACATTATAACTTTAATGATGATTTTTCCATGTCTACTTATTGTAATTGGGCCACATATAGAATTATATTAACAATAACCAAAAATATTATTATGACGCTATAAAGATATCTAACTACCTAGCCCTCAAATCAATATTTGCATGTCACTATTATGACCAAGTGTGTGAACTATATTGATACACTTAACCTTACATCTGTTTATACCTACACTTGAAGCAAATAAATGCATTTCATTTCATTTCAAGTCTGCCAGACTGACTGCGACGGTCCTACAAAACCTCCATCAGGTGAGATAGTGGTCAAATGCTTGCCTATAGAGAAAAAAAAAACACTAGCAAACTGCAACAGATGATGAAAAAAAATCGCTAGCAAACATTGCACAGACCTATAGTAGCGAGCATGTCTGCAGGGCGTCCCACGGGCTTATCCGTCTAGTGCAGGGGTCGGCAACCTTTTGAGTCGGAAGAGTGAAAAATTACAATTTACAAAGATTCAAAATTTTATAGAGCCACAATTTTTTTTCTTGCCATCAATAATCCTAATGCTAACAATAATACCTACTGGTTATTTACTTGGTTCAACTGTATAAATGTTCTTTTTCGCTACCTTTGGAGGCTTGTTAATGGCTCGATAGAAATGGCGCCTAATCCTCGTTAATCGATTCAGAAAGTCTTTTTAATTTATTTTTTAATAAATAATATTTGCGTATGGAACTAAAGAGCCGCAGTTTCACTTACAAAGAGCTCATGTGGCTCGCGAGCCGCAGATTGCCGACCCCTGGTCTAGTGAATTCCACGCTTTCTACTACGGCGAGGCACAGATTTTAAAGAACATTTGTGTAAATTACTAGTCTTTCAACTAAATGCCTGGTGACTTAGTTGGTTGAGCGTTCATTCGCTCTATCATTGTGGTCACCGTGGCCATGCGGTGCCTAAATAAGGATAAATAAATATGACGCACGCAATGAGCAAACTGTGTTTCTAACTATTTGAATTAAAATTGTTGCAAAATATACACGACTATCCAATTGTTCTCCTATATTATTGTGGATTAAATAAAATGTGGCGTTCCGTGCTGGTTCTACTATCGGTGTACTACGTCTATGGTTCAGGTGATGTACAGTTATTAACTTCAAAAAAGGTTCTCAATTCGACAGTAGGTTTTAACATACTGTCGAATTGAGAACCCCTGAATTGAGACCCGGGGACACAATATGTTTTTGAGAGGTGGTAGAGCATTTTGTGAGTTGCTCGCCTGGCTTGCTACCAAAGTAGCTTACCACCATCAAGTTGAAAGTCTGCCGCCAAGCCAAATACGGTGTTCCGGCAGTTATCCTTGAGAGCCTGCGTATTACAGGTCTAGTGTGTTTACCAGCTTCGATCACATCGTCACTTACCATCAGGTGGGATAGTGGTCAAACACTAGTCTGTCACAAATGAAAAAAAAAAAATGTCACACTGTAAAAACAGGGATTTTTGCTGTTAAAATCCTTGTTTTTATATTGGCTTTATATTCGTTAGGTGAGTATTCGCCTTTTAGGCATCCGGTTCGATGTGTGTGTATGATGTGGATGTTTCCGGCACCCACAATACAAGTAATCGAATTTAGTGTGGGGCTGTGAGAGTGAAAGCGTATAGTTTAATCTTTTAACATTGTTTTTTTTACTAAGGTACTCAACTTCCAAAGTTAAAATCAAAATCTTTAATTCACATGGGCCCCAAAGAGGCACTAAAAATTACAGCCATCTCGAGAAGAGCTTGGCAAGAAACTTGACTTGCATTTTTTCATTAACTTTTTTTAAATCGTGCTTAAACACTAATACGTGAATTTTATTGGCCTAGGTATATATATTATGCAGTCGCTAGGAAGCGCTTGTGCAGTTTGCCTCCATGCATCATTGTCACTAATGTTGTCAAACGTTTTTTAAAATAAGCTTTCTTAATTGACGACTCAGTTGGCGCAGTGGACAGGTGTCCGCCCTCTGTGCCGTGGGTCCTGGGTTCGATTCCCGGCAGGAGCACAAATACCTTCCCAAGGGATATTTGTGCTTCTGGTTCTGGGTGTAATGTGTGTGTGATGTGAATGTTTCCGGCACCCACGATACAATTATTTGAACTGAGTGTGGGGCTGTGAGTGTGAATGCGTTCGTTTGTTTGTTTTAATTGATTCCCGTTTTATTACAGATTTGAACTTTCCCAGTGCTTTCAGTTAAAATTTTAGGAATTTCATTGTAAATTCCAACCCCATTTGCCGTAAAAGATTTATTCGTTTTGCTAAGTGCGCGCACTGTAATTCAATACTTATATCTAGTATTAAGATCGGGTGCGTCGCTTTTTAATTTATATTTATCAATATTTTGCGAACATGCATAATATTTTCAAATATGTAAAGCGAAGGCATGGTAAGTATGCCTGTTTCTTTAAAGAATTCCCTGAGAAATTCGAGTGAACCCATATCAAAGATTGCACGAACCGCTCTCTTTTGTAGAATTAAGATAGTTTTAACATCGGCAGCAGTAACTATTTTCTACGATACCCCAAACGAGCTGAAAAACAACAAAAACATTTTTTTATCGTCACTTCAGTGTATGGGTGTCCCTTAATTTTCTTTAATTCATTTTAATTGCATATTCTCTGAGAGTTGGAAGCTATTTGCTTGTATGTTAGACGCTAAATGCCTCTGACAGACGGATGGACGGACATAGCGTTATAAATACTCTTAAACAATTATTAATTAATAAAACCTATTACCAAATAAATGAGTACGTCAATGACAAAACACTATAAAAGCGACTTCAATAAAAATAGTGATAATAATATAATAAATTGTTTATTTTTCTTACTTTATATTGCATATTAATTTTTAGACAAATGATGTACTTAGATAGATAGATAGATAAATTCTTCATTTGCACACCAAAATAAATAACACTTACAAAGGAATCTTAAATATAACATAGGAGCACAAAGGGCGGTCTTATCGCTCAAAGCGATTTCTTCCAGACAACCAAAGGGAGATGATAAAAATATTACAAACAGGGACGGTGGTGTACCTCGTCACGTATTTAAATTAATAAATGTACTTATACATACTTATTCATGTTAGATACATAATATACCTACATACAAAAACCAACATAAATAATAATAATATATTTTAAACATACACAAACTAATAAATATTATTATATATACATATATATGACTAATAAGGGACATTCATAACTTTGACTTAATTGAGAGTGATACAACGTTTTTATTTGTTCTTTAAAGTGTGTAGTGATTGAGAGCGACGTATAGAGACCGGTAAACTGTTCCAGAGGCGAATAGCTTGTACAGTAAAAGATTTATGATAAAAAGTAGAACTGTGGCTTGGCATTCTTAATTCTAATGATTCGGATGACCTCAATGAGAGCGAGTGCCCTAGGTGAAGAAATTCAAACTGATCTTTGAGATAGCTAATATTATAACTTCCTCTCTTTTACTTTTTGTTGTGCCCATACAGGGTCTGTAATGATTATAATTTATGTATGACATCTTAATTACTCACAGAATGCAATAAATAATTTTATTTTGCGCTGAACCACCTAAGTTAACTTAGAGACCTCGCTTCGTACGTTTACAAAAAGGTCTAACAATAACTCTGTTTGTACAAACTATAGTAAGTACAATTCAGAACCTATTTAATAATGACGATAGTCTTGCTATTTTTAACACACAGGACACCTTATAAGGATGGAGGGGGTTATCCTTTTATTTGGAAATTACGTGTCCCATGAACCACATTTATTATAAAGTGATATGTATATGATATATACAATGTACTTACTTAATGTTAAATCGACAACAAGGATAGGTAAATATTATTACATTAATGTCTAAGCAAAGTTTAAAAACCGACTTCACCGCTTTATCTTCGGAACCCTTGATCAGATTAAATTATAGAATTATGCATCATTGAGGATAACTCAAAAACAACTGTTCAGATCTTGATCAAATTCATGGGACCAAGAATAAAAAAATAATCATCAGAATCGGTTTACCTAGAAATAAGTATTAATACAATACAATACAAATACTCTTTATTGAAAAACCAATTCAAACATCTTAAGAACTAACTAAATGAATAAATCTTAAAGAGGTTTCACAATAGGCGGTCTTATCGCATAAAGCAATCTCTTTCAGACAACCTTAGCATGGATGAATATATATTTTTTTTATAAAGAACAGCATCTGGCTGAGGTGTACACTAAGAAGTAAATAATAAATAGAGAATATAACTATTACTATACAGATATTCATGAAAAGTACATAGGTGTTAAAAATAAACTACATATATTATTTATATATATATATATATACATTATTACACATATACATATAATGTACACTAAACATAATGTTATATTACATAAAAAATAATACATAAGATTATATCCATAAATAGCAATGTGCAGCAATTTTTTTTAGTTTTGGGATAGGTAGATTTTTTTTAACGTGGACTTAAAGATTTCCAAAGACTTAGAACGCCTGATATCCACTGGCAACGAATTCCATAAACGAACTGCTTGTACCGTAAAGAATCCTACATGATTCATCTTACCTAATACAAAAAGTCATTGGTCAGCAGTGTGCCCAAAATGCTGGCTGCGTTACCTCGTTGCACAGTGAGACTGAGACAGTATAATCTGGGAGTCTTCAAGTCTAGAGTGAATAGGTATCTTCTAGGTAAGCATGCTTCATCTTCGGCCGCATCATCACTTTCCATCAGGTGAGGATAGCGCCCAAATGCTTACCTATCTGACATAAAAAAAAAAATTAATTGCTGAGGAAAATATTATCCAGCATTTTGGTCACGTGTCGACTCTTTCAGTCTCCCAGCCAAATCTTCATAAATTTCTAGTGCACCTGGTCCCCATGGACCCAGCGTTTCTACTCGAAATGGCACAGAAAGAAGTTATGTGGTAACTCATTTAAAAATATATATATAAAAAAATTACAGTCGAAGGGAGCCAGGTACTCCTTCGTTATTAAGAAGGCCCAAATTTGAGTATTTATTTATTTTATTTTATTTAATAGTTTACCACAAAACAGTGTACAAGGAATAGCTTAATGCTATGAAGCATTATCTAACAGCTATCCTGGGCGTGGAAGAAAAATGTTTGGGCGTGCAGCTAAAAGATACGCGAAAAAAAAAGAGATTTTAGAATAAATAAACTAGATCAAATAATTTGAAAAATAAATAATTAATATAAATATTTAAACATATACAATATACTACTTACATATGTATAATTAACACATAATCAGTATACCTATATAAGATATAAATAAATAGAGTTAAATATTGCTTTTTGAACAGGATAAATATTCTTTATGTAATGTCGATGAATAAGTCTTTTAAATATCAATTTACTTTGAGCCTTCCTTAAATGTTCTAGTGACTGATTCCACAACCGTACAGCCACAACAGCAAATTAGTTATCAATTGATGCAGTGTTGTGGCTGGGGGTGGTTAGAATTAAATTGTGAGAGGAACGTAATTCCCGTTCGTGAGTCTCTGAAATAAATTTAATTATTTGTTTGAGGTAGCTTGGTGACTTTGGATCATTGAGGCCCGAGTAAAGGAAGCAGATAATTCTTATATACCTACGCTCGCGAATAGGAAGCCATTTAAATTTGGCGCGGTATTCGGAGACGTGATCGTATTTTCTAAGGTTGAAGATAAAACGGATGCAAGAGTTTAAAAGTCTGTCTAGTTTGCTAAGAAGATCCTCAGGAATATCAGTAATACAAATATCAGCGTAAAAAATAATTGGGAAGAGAAGAGTGTTGACAAGAGAGATTTTAGTTTTTATAGGCAGAAAGTTTTTTAACATTAGGACAGAGTGAAGAGCGGCATAGAATTTGCGGGATATTTCACTTACATGGGGCTTCCAATTGAGATTGGAATCTATGATGATCTCAAGATTTTTTACTGTAGGCGAAAAAGGTATCTCGTAATTGTTGAACTTGAGAGTTGGGAGATCTGTCAGGTTAATTTTTGCAAGCTGTCGCGAGCTGCCGACTAATATTGCCTGGCACTTGTCTGGATTAACCTTGATGCCATAGCTGTCGTAATGATTGATAAAAATGCATCATGTTTCTTTTACTTCAACTAGCCGTGCCCCGCAGCTTCGCCCGCTATTATCAAGTTAAAAGTAGCCTATGTGTTAATCCTAAGTATAAGCTATGTACATTCCAAATTTCATCCATATCTGTTCTGCCGTAAAAGCGTGAAGAGGGAGAACAAACATACTTGCACACTTACACATATACACACAAACTTTCGGATTTATAATATTAGTAGGTGGTTTTTTTTTTGTAAACACTACTATTTGTAACAACTAGCAGCATAAAATATGATTCAAAAACGTATGTTCTTGAAAAGTAAGAAATATAATATCGACATTAAACCATGGTTAAACCATGGTTACTGCCTGCGTATTCCAGGTCTAATGTGTTTACCAGCTTCGATCACATCGTCACTTACCATCAGGTGAGATAGTGGTCAAACACTAGCCTGTCACAAATAAAGAAAAAAAAAAAACTAAACTATAATTGATCGAGCGAAGCAAGATTTCTAAGTTGACTTGAGTCGTTCAGCACTTTGTCTGTCCATCCGTCCGTCCGTCCGTCTGTCAGAGGCGTCTAATCCATATAAGCGTAAGACTTCAAATTCTCATAGAATATGTAAAGCTACGGCCCAAAGCCAGAAATTACATTTAAAATTATATAAATGAAAATAATAAGGGGGCTTCCCATACATGTAAGGTATCGTTGAAAAGGGCTTGAAAAGTATAGAACGAATGTGGTTTTAAAAAAAACTATGATGGAAAATAACGATTCGGTAGACCACCAAAGTCACTGTTTTGAAAACAATCACACTGAACGCTGAAACTTACGTATAGTATCCGTTTTATCCTGTACTTGAACAACAAAAACAGAAATCAAACAATTATTATATAAAAAAAGTTATAAGCAAGTAACCTCAAAAGTTTATCTCTATGAGGCAAAATATGACCAAAATGTAGGAGCGAGATCTCAGTTCGGTTCGAACGACTAGTTATTTTATAATTGTAGGTAATAGACGATCGAGCGCGAAGCGTCTTCATTTCAGCTTGAGCTGCTTTCGTATGTCCGGATTTCTGGTTGTTCTCCTCTGTGGTCGCAATTTTTGTGAAATTTTGATAATAATATAGAATTTTTTTCTAGAAGCGTTTCGCTTCTACGTTTATCACACGTATTTACTGCGAGAGAGTGGAACTCATTCCCCGCGTCTTTGTTTCCTGAACGGTATAATCTGGAAGTCTTCAAGTCAAGAGTGCATAGGTAATGAAATATATGTAATAATAATAAATAATTATTATATCATATCTTCTAGGCAAGGATGCTGAATTTTTGGCCGCATCATCGCTTTCCATCATTGTAGCGGTAAAATGCTTAGTCTATTGAACATTAAAAAAAAATCAGCCGCTTTCCGGGCGCCTTTACAATATCATCGGGCTGTTTGGCCGACAATAATCTCTTATCAAATCTCTTCTATCTCTTCTAGCCAGCCTCCTAGCCAAGTTTCAAGCTAAGCGTTCTCTATCTCTATCGAGTTATAGTCAAACTGACTAGAAAATAAAATAAGCTGATTGCTAAGAATTATAATGTTTTTTTCGGAACCTAAATCTACGGGCCAATTGCCTATATTTACTATAACTAAACTAAAACTATGTACAGCAAAGTACTAAGTTACCTACAAGACATCGAGTTTATAGGTAACTCAAGTGCTCAAGCCCACTACCAGTGGGTAGCGTTCCCATCATACTGGCGGCATTGCCTCTCTGAATTGCAATGCTAATACGTTGAGCCAAATAGTGTCTCAATACCAAATAATATTTTGAAATAAGTACCTAATTTTAAACCTTAACTGAAAATGCTTAAGGTCTGTTGGTTAGTGACGGTTGATCGTGAAGATACAGTAAGCCTGGCTTGCAACATAGCTTCCTTAGTCTAACTATGGGGATAGTTTTTTTTTTTTTACGGGAGGTGGGCTTTCGGGGCTCACTTTGCACAGCTTGCCCCGAGAGTCGTGGGGGCTGCGGCCGCCTTGGGAAGGCTGCTGCCCAACGTGGGTGGCCCAAACGCGACCTGCCGTCGGCTTTACTCCGGAGTAATCCGGAGTATGGCTCTGTACGGGGCGCCGGTCTGGGTGGACGCCCTCATCCGCGGAAACAAGACCCTGCTGCGACGTCCGCAGCGGGTCATTGCGACGAGGGCGATACGCGGGTACCGGACAGTGTCCTGGACGGCAGCGTGCGTGCTTGCGGGTGATCCCCCCTGGGAGCTCCAAGCGGAGATCCTCGCCGAAGTTTACCACTTCGTGGCGGCGAGGAGGGCTCGAGGAGACCCCCCAGCGTGGGAAGAGGTCACCCGCATGCGGTGGCGGGCGCGGGCTGCCCTGTTGCGGCGGTGGACGGAGGACCTGGCTCCACCGGTCCCCGGGCTGTGGACGGTGGAGGCCATCCGCCCGGTCCTTCGGAGGTGGGTGCGGCGGCGTTTTGGGTCGCTTACCTTCCGATTGGTGCAGGTGCTTTCCGGACATGGATGTTTCGGAAAGTACCTGCACCAAATCGCGAGACGGGAGCCGACCCCGGCCTGCCACGAATGTGGGGCGCTGGAGGATACGGCGCTCCACACGCTGGAAGTGTGTGCCGCATGGGGCCCGCAGCGGCACACGCTTTCAGCGATCATAGGCGGAGATCTCTCCCTGCCGAGCGTGGTAGACGTCATGCTCGGCAGTGAGAGATTGTGGCAGGCGGTAGTCTCCTTCTGCGAAGCGGTGATGGCAGAAGGAGGCCGCGGAACGGGCCAGAGAGGTCGATCCCCTTTCTGACCCGATCCGTCGCAGACGGATGGGGGGGAGGAGGAGGCAGTTCGCCCGCCTCCTCTCTCCTCCTCTGTAGTGGGGTCACCGGTGGAGAGTCAGGGAGCTCTCCACTGGCTTGCACGGCCCCACAAGTCTGAGGGGTGACCTTGATGAGCAAGGTCACCCCTATATAGGCGCAGTGGCCCGGTTGTACTCGGGCCTACCGCCGGGGCAAGATAGTGACTGCTAGCGCGACCCTATCTTGCCCCACCTCGGCGAGGGACTGCTCACGGGGGGGTTTTTAGTGGGTTCGAGCCCCACATACCCCCTTCCTTCACCCCTGGAAGGGAAGTGCAAGGCATTTTCCCGCCAAAAAAAAAAAAAAATATGGGGTTAGATTTTAAAATAAAATTCCTAAAATTGTAACTGATTTACCACTGGGAAAGTTAAAATCAGTAATAACAACAACAAAACAATTACAAACGCTTTCACACTCACAGCCTCACACTAAGTTCAAAGACTTGTATCGTGGGTGCCGGAAACATTCACATCACACACATTACACCCAGAACCAGAAGCACAAATATCCCTTGGGAAGGAATTTGTGCTCCTGCCGGGAATCGAACCCAGGACCCACGGCACAGAGGGCGTACACCTGTCCACTGCGCCAACTGGGTCGTCTTAATTAAACGCGCATTAATAAAGAAAGCTTAATATAAAACGATTGACTACATTAATGTCAAGGATGCATGGAGGCAAACTTCACAAGCGCTTTCTGGCGACTACATCATATAGATATACCTAGGTTTACATGCGCCGCCTAGTTTCTTGCCAGGTTCTTTTCGAGATGACTGTAATTTTACGAATCTGGCAGTAGAGTCATTAGTTATGCGGACGACATGGTGCTGTTGAGCCCATCGATCAGGGCCCTCAGAAAGCTGATTGACATCTGCGAGCGTTATGCGGAGGCTCACGGGCTCAGATACAACGCCAGTAAAAGTGAGCTTATGGTGTTTAAAGCCTCTCAAAAACGTATCACACTGTTCCGCCAGTTATGCTGAACGGCAGTGCCTTGCAAAGAGCTACGCAATTTAAGTTTCTGGGTCATTGGGTCACCGAGAAGCTTGCGGATGATGTTGACATGGAGAGGGAGCGCAGAGCGTTGTCAGTTAGGGCGAACATGCTGGCTCGTAGGTTTGCACGATGTACTACACAAGTTAAGGCGACGCTGTTTAGAGCGTTTTGCCAGTCCTTTTACACGTGCAGCCTATGGGTCATGCATACGAAAAAGTCGTACACGACTCTGCGCACCCAATGTAGTAACGCGTTCAGGGCGCTGATGGGGCTGCAACCGTACTGTAGTGCATCGGGGATGTTTACGAACGCGCATATAGACGGCTTCTCAGCGATCATGCGCAAGCGAGTCGCGTCCCTGATGCGCCGAGTGCGGGGCAGCACCAACAGTTACCTGCAATTATTCGCATGAAGGATGGATTTAGAGTGTCCAATAATGCAGCATTGGACAAAAATGCATGTTGAGCACTCTGGATCCAAGCCCAAGTATAGGCTAAGATAATTAATTCATGCAATTGTAAATTGCATTATAGTGATATTATGACCTATGCTAATTAACATTTTTGATGATTAATTTTTGTTTTTATTTGATTTTTTAATTGACTTTTGTAATGGCCATTTATAATAATTATGTACTAAGACTTAAAATATTTAATTGTGTGTATAAATTGTATTATAGATTTATCTGAAATGAATTGAATTGAAAAAAATTAACTTTCATGAGTGCCTCTTTGGGGCCCATGTGAATAAACGATTTTGATCTAACTAATTTATTATTTATATATACATTCTATCGTTTACAGATGATATGCCGGAAATCGAAATTGCAGTTTATTATGAAAACAATTATTATTATTGGAATCCAAACTGTTCAATCTCAGTACCAATTAAATTAATAATTGGTGAAAAGTTCCGTTTTTCCGTCAACGTCACGACCGACGTGGTAGGAAACGAAAATTTTTTATTCAGGTAATAATTATTTTTTACCGACTTCCCAAAAAAGGAGGAGGTACTGAAGTGGACGGTATTTTTTTTTAAGCTATTGCATAGCTTCTATCGCGGGCCTTGAGCGTGGAGACCGAATCCAGAAATTCCGTAACGAAAAAACTTATACGCTTATTTCGGAAACATACTCGGATGTCTCAGTAGCCAATTGGTATTGGTTACTGACTCGGAGGCATCGGTACGGAGTTCGTATCTCAACGTGACGTGACGTTTGTGAAGAGAAATGAAACTGCATCGCTTTTTCAGTCGCTAGAGGGCGCCATCTATGCTTAGAAACTGGACAGAACTAAAATTTTCATTAAATATTTGCTGCAAGTAAACTTTTGCGAGGTATACGAACACAATAATGCAAATGAAGCTTACAAAGCTTTCATAGAGCTCTTTAGTCTGATTTTCAACTTATGTATTCCACTAGAACAAACGAAAGTAACTTATAAAGAAAAGCTAACTGGAAAACAAAAGGTATTATGATAGCTAGTAAAACCAAAAGGGATTTGTATATTAACAAGATCACAAATAATGATAAAAAATACATCGATATATATAAGAAATACTGCAAAACTATGAAATAAGTCATCTGCATTTCAAAAAAAAAAACAAATATCAATTACATAAATAAAAGCACGAATAAAATCAAGGCTACCTGGGGCGTGATTAAACAAAATACTTCTCAAACTAACTTTATTCACACAACTATAGACAGCATCAAAATAAATGAAAAAATATAACAGAAAAATGTGTTATAGCGAAACTCTAAATGGTTTCTTTTTGAATTTACACAAAAATACCAATTTGAACACAGCTCAAAAATCTATCACTCCGAAAAATGTTAATCCCATTTTGGTAAAACCCGTAAATCCTCACGAAATCTACACTATAATACAAAATCTAAAAAACAAAAAGAGTGCAGGTCATGACTATATCCCTATTCAAGTAATAAAAAGAAGTGTTAATATAATAGCAGAACCCTTATCTTATATCATCAATTTATCACTCGAAACCGGAATCTTTCCGAATGATTTTAAAAAAGCTTTGATTAAGCCCTTGCATAAAAAAGGTCCGAGAAATGACATGAGCAATTACAGACCCATTGGGTTACTTCCCAGTTTTTCAAAAGTTTTTGAGAAAGCTTAAAGAGATATTGTTTATATTCCTTGTCTATCTTAATTTAAATTGTACATTTTATTATTTAGTTTGATTGATGATATAATATTGTATGTCCGAAAAGGAAAAACTGTTGATACCTATGATAAAAATTTACCACCTTGTTAAACACAGTTATATACAATTAAGTTTTCTATTTCTATTTCCGACCGGCACAGCGGTGATACTTTTTAGTTTTGCCATCTATCGATGAATAGCAGAACTTTTAATGACTTTTTTGAAATATCACGCTTGTCTCTTTAGTTCAGCAACTCGCCTCAATGTGGCAGGAAAAAAATACTGCATAAATAAAATAAATAAATAATTATAATTGCATACGTTGATAAAAAATGCTATGCTTTACCGCGGTAGTCCCCGAGTGCCACACGTCTTTTTTATCAATGTTTGTTACCTCATATCTTCTCTCCACGTAAGCCGATTTCGAATTTTTTTTTTTACTTTGATAGATGTTGCTTTCTAATTAGTCCCATTTAAATTTGATCAAGATCTGATCAGTAGTTCTTGAAATATCGTCAATAATGCCTATTTTATGGACTACTTTGACGATGTTCTCGTTTACCCGATTTCAAAAGTTACCTCATAACTTCTTTCGTTGTGAGCCGATTTTGATGATTTTTTTTATTTGAAAGCTAGTGCGATGAAGTCGGTTTTTTAAGCTTTGCTTGCGTTTAATCATGTAATGTGTAGTGCGCTATCTTTTTGAGGCATCCCAATTGAAGAGCGAGACCAATTATCCTGAATTTTTCACTAAAGCCACGGATAATTTCCCACGTATTACGAGGCGGGGAGAAAGACTTATGAACTACAAAACAACTACCCCTACACACATGCACACACACACATACATCTCCCTCATAAACACACCCACACACACACACCCACAACATACACCTATATATATATATATATATATATACATATATTTTTTTTTAATAATGATATGAGAAATTAATGTTAGGTACATTAATTATTTAAACATTTGTGACGTAATGCTATAATAAAATTAATTATTGGGAGAAGCCACTGGCACCTGAAACACAGTGTTCTAACACTAGTTCAGGAGCCTATGGATTCATAAAATTTATATAAAAACTTATGTCAATAAATGTTTATTATTATTATTCTCTTTATTGTTATTATTCTCAATATTTTGATAAAAGTAATAAAAATACAATATTACAAAATAAAGAAAACTGTAAAAAAAACGATTATTATCCAAGTATTTATTTAATCTCACGGGTCTGTGCCCGGACCTTTGTAAGGCATTAGCGGAGCCGTAGCCAACGCTAAGAGGCCCTTTGGTATAATTACAGTTTAATATCATATTAGGCGTGTCCAAACATACGACGCGACATCTCTTACTTTAGAAGTTAATGCCGTTCTATGCTTGCACACGCCTTTACAATAATTATATATTATTAACTATGGACTGGGGGATGGATAATATTGGGTTGACAATAACTGTGACTAATGCGAGTAAAAACTTATTATTAATATTACAATGTTTGAACGTGTTGAACTTTTTTTTTTAAAATGTATTGCCTGCGTATTCCAGGTCTAGTGTGTTTACCAGCTTCGATCACATCGTCACTTACCATCAGGTGAGATAGAGGTCAAACACTAGCCTGTCAAAAAAAAAAATATATGTTGAACTGCCCGTTGGCTAAGTTGGGTGAGCGTTCGCGTTCTAAGCAGGGGTATCGGGTTCGATTCCCGGCGGGAACACAAGTTTACTCCGCAAGGAAAATTTGTGTTTCTGGTTCTGGTTGTGATTGTGTGTGTGATGTAAATGTTTCCGGCACCCACGACACAAGTCATTGAACTTAGTGTGAAGCTGAAAAAAAAAATTGTACTAAGATCCACATTATTACAAAAAAACTGCTACCATTTGTATGTAACAGTGTATGACAAAATACCACATGCAATAAATGACTTACATATAGGAAATAGTCTAGTAGCCTTCAAATAAATTTTATTAGCTAAACATTTTACTAGCCGTGCCCCGAGGCTTCGCCCGCTATTATCAAGTTAAAAAGTAGCCTATATATTAATCCTAGGTATAATCTATGTACATAACAAATTTCATCCAAATCCGTTTAGCCGTTAAAGCGTGAAGAGGGAAAACCTTACACACACACACAAACTTTTGGATTTATAATATAGTAATCAAAATCAAAATCGTTTATTCACATAGGCCCCAAAAACGCACTCATAAAAGTTAATGACTCTACTGCCAGATTCGCAAAATTACAGTCATCTCGAGAAGAACCTGACGAGAAACTCGGCAGCGCATTTTTTCATTATTTTTTTTTTTATCATTTCTTAACTCTATTAGGATTATATAGACTTCGGCCAAATTATATTTCTTGCAATTTATAATATTGTTGTATTTAATCGTTTATGCAAATATATTTCAGATGCCGAACCTGTTCAGAGTATTGGGGGGAATCTTACTTGACAACGACCAATTATTTAGACTACGTTTACAAAGAGGTAAGAGTTCTTCCAAACCGTAGGTTTGCCTCCTATATTGGCGTAATTTCACTAGCTGTGCCGCACTGTTATCGGCCATAAAAAAAAATCAAATTCAGTTTTTTACGCTAGGAGAAGGGCCTTTTGAACCGGCACAAAAATAAGAGGGTCATAGATTATCTTTGCATCGACGTCGAATACTAACGATTTTCTTTTGTTATGAACATCGAATCAACTAAAACTTCAACCAATCGACTGTCGTATCGATGTCGCATCAATTCGAACAATCGTATTTTGACGACCAGAATAGACCTACAGAATGTCTCCTAGAATGCGTGACTTTGTAACTGTTTTACTCGATAATCATAACAAATCCTGGGGGTTTATTGCGGGCATCGATTAATTTTACATCGATGTCGAAAATGCTGGCAAATATTTTGGACATAGATTGAGCATAATGTATAAGCATCGTGTGAGATAGTGGTCAAATGCTTGCCTATCGAGCTAAAAAAAGTTGAGCATTGCCATTCAGCTTGAACAAAAAATGATTTTTTTTTTTATTTGTAGACTTGGGCGTCTAGGTGTTGAATAGTGTTGTTATGGATATCCATATCCGTAACTGAAACTATCGGATATCCGAAATTAAAAAATATCCGTAACCGTAACCGAGTCCGAAATAAAAGTTTTGGATAGTTTCGGATAGGGCGGAGTCTAACTAAATACTACACTCGTACCAATTAACTGTGCACTCGGCTGGAATGCGACACCTCTCCCGCTACCTAATGACGTCACAGCGCGAGGTGCACAGCTAATTCGTACGGGTTATACTTTATAGTAAACTAGCTTTTGCCCGCGGCGTCGCTCGCGTTAAGAAGTATTATTTTAAAATTGACAAACTTTCATCCCCTATTTTATCCCCTTGGGGGTATAATTAATCAAAATCCTTTCTTAGCGGATGCCTACGTCATAACATCAACCTGCATGCCAAATTTCAGCCCGATCCGTCCAGTGGTTTGGGCTGTGCGTTGATAGATCACTATGTCAGTCAGTCAGTCAGTCAGTCACCTTTGAGTTATATATATTTAGATAGATATGACACGTTGTGACAAGTTTTTGTTTTTGCCCGGCCGGCAGACCACCGCGCGCCCGTTTAGTCGTAACTTTAGAGGTTATTGTGGGATTACGTTTCGTACGATGTAATTCATTTTACGATTACTTATTAAAGGTAGAGTAGCTGTAAGAAGGAATTACTTGTATGACGGATTGCAAAACCTACAAGGAACAATTAAAATCGAATATAATCTTATTTGTATTTCATTTTACAGTTACTTAAAAAAATAATATCCGTAACCGAAACTATCGGATAATCCGAAATAATTACCAAACCGATATTATATTTTACCAATATCCATATCCATATCCGGATCCGAAATTATATATCCATAACATCCCTGGTGTTGTGAACTACACTTATTGTCATTAAAACTGACACCAAAACTTTTCTTTTAACAGGAATTAACAGCATCAAAGAATATGGCATGTAGATGGTTTTGCGAAATATATACAGAATCAATTCCATTTCATTTACTCTGTTATTATTACATTGATGTCCATCTACTATTACGAAATCCAGGTAACTCTACTATTTTCTACTGATATAAGTTTCAAAAAATATTTTCCCCTTTTTAGGATGAATATTTTTTTTTTATACTGAATAGGCAAGCGTTTCACCGCTATCTCACCTGATGGAAAGTGACGATGCGGCCGAAGATGGAACAGGCTTGCCTAGAAAGTTCCTTTTCACTCTAGACTTGAAGCAGATTGTACCATTCAGGGAACAAAGACGCCAATGAGTTCCATTCCTTCGTTGTACTGATGATAAACGTAGAAGCGAAACGCTTCGAGTGAACTGGTTGTGTGTCAACCATGAATGGATGAAGTTTCGTATTTAAATTTCAAAATCTTTAGATGGTAAAAAGTGCATATTTCGTCTCTAATATTATTAAAATTTAGCCTGTTACTGGGCTAATAAGTAATTATTGTTTAATTTAATTTCGATTGCTAGAAACAAAACTGATGCAAGCAGATTTCTCATCACTTTGTCCGTCTTTCCGTCCGTCTGTCTGTCCATCCGTTCGTCGAATAATTTAAAAAAATCTTAGAAAATATGCAACGCTCCACAGCTTTGCATATATATATATATTTTTTGTGACAGGCCACTATCTCACCTGATGGTAAGTGACGATGTGATCGAAGCTGGTAAACACACTAGACCTGGAATACGCATGCTCTCAAGGATAACTGCCGGAACACCGTATTTTTTATATTGGTTGTTTGTTGGCCCAAGGTTTTATTTTTCTCTTTGAAAATATCTTTGCAAGTAGAGTTCGACGTTTTTAGAAAAATCCTTGTTAGAAAATAACAACTTCGTAGTAGAGGTGTGGCGTATATACTGGAGCAGGTTTTAAGACTAGGTTTCAGCGAAGACGTCTCTGTACTAAGTCTCTGAACAGCGTCTAAACGCGTCTTGAGTATTTACGAGTACGGCGATTGTTATCTCAATGCCCGCCCGCTCATCGCACTTCTAAAGTCAAACCCATACTTTGCCGAGTACGCGCTTGATGGAAGCATGTGTGAGTAAGGCAAAAATGAACTCGACCTTAACATTCAAAGCTAAGGTTCATTTTAAACTAAAGCAACAACTCCTGCCTCGTACTTGTTGCGAGACGCGCTCGACGAAAGTAGTATGAATGAAGTGAGAATAACAGCTTTCGACTTTAAAACACTAGCATTAAGGATGGTTTTTAAATGAAATAACTTGTACTTCTTGTACATACGCGTGCGTGACGCGTATACTCGTGGAGCTAGTATTTGGAACGCGTATTTACATGTACTCGTACTAGTAAGACTTAGTACGTACATTTACGAGTATGACACACCTCTACTTCGTAGGCAAACAAAGTCACTGAGTGTAGACCAATTTTTGCCCGGAGTCTATCTCAATAACGGCTACATATTATTAAAAGCTGTTAGCGGGAGCGATAGATGCCCGGTTACGCTGAGAATTAATAACGAAATTATTGAACGTATACTTACATTCACCTAAAAACAAAGTGCAAAATTTACAATGAGCCTACCCAAATACTCTAAACCAAACGTTTGCGAGTTTTAAGGCCTCACAGCGCCATCTAGTTAGTGCATTGAGCAACAATTCAAATATTTACCGCCAAAATAGATGTTACAATTTGTTATCGTTTCTGATACCATACAATTTAGACTTTTGAAAAAACAATAAGAAACTGGTCGCTTCTGTGATGGTAAGCGCTAAGTCAACTAATACTCTTAGACAGCTGTTATTTGGGTTTAATATCCGTTACATATATTTATTAAACACAAATACAAAAACCAAAAGATTATTATAAAAAAAAAATATAAGCAATTAACCTCAAAGTATGTGCGAGATCTCAGTTCGGGGCGAACGACTAGTTTTATAAAAGTAATAAACATTTATACCACAAAACGTATTTTTAACATATTGTTTAGTATTTATTTAATATCACGGGTCTGTGCCCGGACCTTTGTAAGGCATTAGCGGAGCCGTAGCCAACGCTAAGAGGCCCTTTGGTATAGGTAGATTTTAATAATAACATTTCAGACGTGTCGAAACATACGACCGACATCTCTTACGTTAGAAGTTGGACTGACTATTTTTTTGTTTTGTTTTCTTAGTCATGTTTTTGTGAAAATCGTTGCATCGTCGGGGGTACATTCATAATTTTGATTTTGCCGCCTGTAAAAACCTTATAAACTCATTCAAAATCTAAATCGTTTATTCACATGGGCCCCAAAAAGGCACTCATGAAAGTTAATGACTCTACTGCCAGATTCGCAAAATTACAGCCATCTCGAGAAGAACCTGGCAAGAACCTCATCCACTCTCACAGCCCCACACCAAGTTCAAAGACTTGTATCAAACGCCGGAAACATTTATTTATCACACGCACAATCACACCTAGAGCCAGAAGCACAAAGGTCCCTTGGGAAGTTTTTTTAACCGAATATTATTTCTTTTTCTTTTAGCTTATGGGACCCTAAAAATAAACGGGAGTATGGTGCACACGGAAACAGCAACCAGAGAAGATAAGTTTGACGCTGTCTACTATCACAATTACTACGATGGCGAATTGGCTGACATAAGTTGCGAAGCTAATACATCGAATTATATATACGATAAAACAGTAGCACTATCACCAAGCACTATTATTAGAGGTATAAATATATCAAGAGTATACAAATGTGTAACAGAAAGTTGTAGTAACACTGAAGACACGCATCTAGCTACATGTATGGAGTCTAACAGGAACTTCTGAATTCGTGGAAGCAGCATCAATATAGTTATTATGGATTAAAGTTTCTAAAAAATTATGTCATTTGCAACCCTATTTTATCAGCTACCGTTCAACACCACAGAGTCATTGAACTAGACAGTGGGGGCCATAACAAACGTCAAGGTCATGCGTCTCAGATGTAACTGTAGGGTTGTCATATATATTTGAAAATAATTTTAAATTTTCTATGGAAAAAAAATCTCCGATTTCGACTTTCGCTCTTTGGCAGACGATTCCTGGCACGATACACATACACAAAACCAAGTATTACTATACCTTTCTGTTTCAGGTTGTATAAGCATATCGGATATTTCTATTTTAGGTAAAAAAAAATAACATAGGTAACATCCTGTAGAATGTTTAAATGAGATAGACCCCGGGACTAAACAGGTCAAAAACAGTGACTGTGGTGTCCTATTTAATTGGTATTTTCAAACATAGATTTTTTTAAACCGGTTTCGTACTCTTCCTGCAAAGCTCTTTTCAAAGATACCACACACGGGCAGAAAAATAAAAATTATATTGCCCCCCATTTGGGTGCCCGCTTGCCATTTTTGTCATAGGGCCACAGCTTTATACAAACGGTTTAAGAATTTGTTTCTCTTAACAATTACAAATTCACTTACAGAAAAACACAATTTTAAAACAAAAATAAAGTGCCGGTAAGCAAAGTACAGCTAAGATTTTTTTAAAAGCAATCACTTAAGTAACATTATTTTGTATGTGTAAAATTAAATTGTTGGTACCCACATTCAGATTTAATATATTAAAAATGCAACGTTTGTATAGCTGCCTACTTTTTATTTAGGTAGGTAACAGCGTGCAACGCAGGATTCGCCGGGTCGGCTGCACTGCATGTTTACTAAGGCTTATGCCACAGTGAAAAATAAAAATATATTTTACTTACATAGTTATTAAGCTATTGCATAGCTTCTATCGCGGGCCTTGAGCGTGGAGACCTAATCCAGAAATTCCGTAACGAAAAAACCTTACACCCCCACTCTAGCGACTTCACAAAAATGTTTTCGGTCACGTTGAGATGCGAACTCCGTACCGATGCATTCGATTCAATATCCATTACCAATCGGCTACTGAGTCTTCTAACCATAACTTCGAAATAAGCGTATGGGTCTTGACGTTTACGTTTTTAAAGTAAAAGTCAAGACCTATATGCTTATTTCGAAGAAAAAAAAAAAGACGTGTGGCACTCGGGGACTGCCGCGATAAAGCTATTGCATAGCATTTTTTATTTTTCAGTTTCATTTTTCTTCACAAAAAGTTTTCGGTCACGTTGAAATGCGAACTCCGTACCGTTGCATACGATTCAGTATTCAATACCAATCGGCTACCGAGTCTTCTAACTATAACTTCGAAATAAGCGTATGGGTCTTGACGTTTACGTTTTTAAAGTAAAAGTCAAGACCTATATGCTTATTTCGAAGTTATAGTTAGAAGACTCGGCAATAGCTTTATCGCGGCAGTCCCCGAGTGCCACACGTCTTTTTTTTTTTTTTTATATATCATATAATTAATATTTCCCCGAGTGTTAACTGTCTATTAATGAAACTATATGAGAATCAAAAGTTTTTCGCTTGAATTGATTGGACGCTAAATACCTCTGACAGACGCATGGCCGGACGGACTAAGTGTTGAACCACAAGGGTACTCGGCTCGCTTTGCTCGGTCAATTATATGTTGCTCCTTAGAAACTTATATAAGTGGCATATACTTTAATATTCATCCAGTTATTTTACGTTTCAGAAAATGAATTTATGTTATCCGAATCTATAAAAAGTTATGGAAAAGTTAAACTGAATATGAAACTGACAGCAGAATATGATGGTGCATATATTGATTGTACCATTTACAAGAAAAATATTATTATAAATACAATCCGAATATATTTCCAACTGAATAAAACTAGTGTGCAAGGTAACTTATCTCATATAGATCGTGAGCCCATAGCAAGGTACCCTATCTCATATAGACCTTGAGCCAACTGCAAGGTACCCTATGTCATATAGACTGTGAGCCCACTGCAAGGTACCTGTCTCATATAGACCGTGAGGCTAGTGCAAGGTACCCTATTTCATATAGACCTTGAGCCCACTTCAAGGTAATCTATCTCATACAGACCGTGAGCCCACTACAAGTTTACTCTTTCTCATATAGACCGTGAGCCAACTGCAAGGTACCCTATGCCATATAGCCTATGAGCCCACTGCAAGGTACCCTGTCTCATATAGACCGTGAGCCTAGTGCAAGGTACCCAATTTCATATAGACCTTGAGCCCACTTCAAGGTAATTTATCTCATACAGACCGTGAGCCCACTACAAGTTTACTCTTTCTCATATAGACCGTGAGCCCACTGCAAGGTACCCTATGTCTTATAGACTGTGAGCCAACTGCAAGGTACCCTATGCCATATAGCCTGTGAGCCCACTGCAAGGTACCCTGTCTCATTTAGACCGTGAGCCCACTGCAAGGTACCCTATCTCATAGAGACCACAAAATCCAGTACCTTCGCCGTCTCTTGACCAGTTGGGTGAGGTGTGCGTGGTCAGTGAACTAGTGTGGGAATAGCCTTCCTGATTGTGACAGTAGCACTAATTCGGCAGAAGGATACCTTTGATATCGACTTCGGCCGCCTCGCTGAGGTATGTCATGAACCTTTATCCGCATCTCCTGAGTGCGAGCGGTAGACACCGGCATAGACAATTTTCTCCATACCGGTATCCCCCAAAACCCATAGAGTGGAAAAGCTGAAAAGTTTCAGTATAACACGCACAGCCTTTCCAAACCGAGAAATTCAATTCTCTCATTTTTCAAATTCATGATATTATTTGTTTTTCTTTCAGCTGATTTGACAGCAATCTTTGCTGTTTCTGGAGTCGTGATAGTAATTGCCGTACTCGTGGGATCAACGATAGTATTTTGGAAAAGGAAACGTTCTAAGCAGAAAGTATGTGTTTTTTTATTTTCTACATGTCATTTTTTATTAATAGATTATGTAGGATAGTATATTCAACGTGGAATTACAACGCAGCCAGTATTCTGGCCACTTTTCCTTTGGCAAGCGGTTTACAAAATTTTTGAGTGCTATTTTTTTTATTCCATCTTTTTTGGTCTTAATTTTTTTTATAAAAGTTAATTTTGACGTGATAACGTCTTATAAATCGATGAACACCGGCTGCACGCACGAAAAAGAGTCACGTTCCGCCTGAGCCTGAGCGTGCAAACGAGAGCGCGGAACAAGCGATAGAGAGGCACGATCGGCCCAAGCATCGGCGAGGCGAGTGTTAATCTTTAAAGGTATTAGATTTTCACTCGTAACGCCTCGAGCAAATATTTATATACAATGTGTAACAGAAAGGTGTAGTAATACTCAAGTCACACATCTAGCTAGATGTATGGAGTCTAACAAGAACTTCTGCATTCGCGGCAGCACCATTAATATTGAGTTATGATTAATTAAAGTTTATAAAAAAATATGTCATTTGCAACCTTATTTCATCAGCTACCGTTCTTTCTACACCACATAGTCTTTGGACCTAGACATCTGACAGTAGAGGCCATAACAAAGGTCAAGATCACGCGCCACAGATGTAATCGTAGGGTCGGCAAAAAAATGATTTTTATTTTTTGTACGGAGCAAATATTTCCGATTGCCGCACATGTAACTGTAGGGTTGTCAAAATTATTTGAAATATATAATTTTTAATTTTTGTACGGAAAAATGTATGTCCAATTTCGACATTCGTTCTCTGGCAGACGATTCCAGACACGATACACATATACACCACCAAATTATTACCCACCTTACTTACACACAACAATACTACACCTTTTTGTTACAGGTTGTATATAAATATATGTAATCAGAATCTCGGAAACGGCTCCAACGAATTTCATGAAATTTAGTAAGCAGGGGGTTTCAGGGGCGATAAATCGATCTAGCTAGGTTTCATTCTTAGAAAACGTCATTTACCAATAAAAAAAACCGGGTCATCCGGGTACTAAATGTTAATTTATCAAAAAAATAAAATTTTCAATTAACTCCTTCTTTGTATTATACAAAATAATGATAATTCAGTGATAATAATTCAATTCATAAAAGTATGCAATTTTTCATCAACATATCAACATATCTAAATCCGTTCAGCCCTTAAAGCATGAAGAGGGAACAAACATACTAAAACATTTACACACAAACTCTAACATTTATAATTTTAGTATGATTAGAAATTGAAGATGAGAATTATTGCAAACCAACTTTAAATCGTTAAAAAATACAAGAAAAACCTAAAAACCTAAAAATTAAATTTTAATTGCCTCTTTAATAATACTCGACACAGTTCTTGACCGATTTTTTGGCCCACGCCATTAAAAAGTAATTATTCGTCCCGCACGATAATATTTGTGCATATTCGTCCCGCATACTTTGTCTCAATCTTGCGAGTGTCACATCAAAATTCGTAATTCGTTTAATAATTGTTAACAAAACAAATTTCAGCTAAGAAATGAAGTCACCTACAAAGATGAGTCAAATAACAAAGAAAACTTACAGCCAACTCCCCACCAATTGAAACATATGACTTGTGTGTCTAATGCAACAGACCTCAAGCTCGAGAGATATAACGACAGAAATCTGGATGAACTTTATACAAAACCGATACCTAAAAACCAACGAAAATTGAATTCCGGAAACGTAGAACAACAAACTCAAGTTGTCAGTGGTGTAAAGTTAACAACAGATCAACAACTACCTGAAGAAGTAACGTATGCCGAGTTAGAACTTCACCCGACTACTATAACTAGTGTAGATTTAGTGCCAAAATGTGAATACAGTGAAGTGCTATCAACAAAAAGGCCTGAACGTGAAAGTACCGAACTGGATTACACAGAATATAAGGCTGAATATTATAATGAGAGTAATAGTAGATACGTCAATGTGAATCTTCAAGACGATTATGTAGAACCAGCTTATTGTGAAATCAATGTGAAGAAGTGACATAGATGTTTAATTAATTTAGTTTACAAACCTTTAAACATCCTGATTAATAACTAGTGCCTGGATGACCGAGCTATGCGCGATTTTTTTTTTAATTAATAATAATTAAACGAAGCAAAGCCTAAAAAAACCGACTTCACCGCTTTATCATCGGAACCTTGATCCGACTTAATGTATAAACATAAACACGCATTGTTGAATATAACTCAAAAACTAGAAATCAAAACTTGATCAAATTTCAATGGGACTACATAAAAAGCACCAGCTTTCAAATAAAAAAGGAATCATCAAAATCGGCTCACAACGAAAGTAGTAATGAGGTAACTTTTGAAGTCGGGTAAACGAGAACATCGTCAAAGTACGCATTATTCGTCACAAAATAGGCATTATTGACGATATTTCAAGAACTACTGATCAGATCTTGATCAAATTTAAATGGGACCAATAAGTAAGTAACTTCTTACAAACAAAAAAAATTTTTCGAAATCGGCTCACGTGGAGAGAAGTTATAAGGTAACACACATAAAAAAGAAAAAAAAAATACAGTCGACTTGATTACCTCCTCCTTTTTTGGAAAGTCGGTAAAAATAGGTGGTCAGATTGATTAGAGAAAAAAAATTAAAATAATATACTTGTCTACTAAATATTATTATGTTAGGTTGTAAGTACTTCTTTTGTAAATATAAATAATTAAACGCAAGCAAAGCTTAAAAAAACCGACTTCACCGCTTTATCTTCGGAACCTTGATCAGATTTAACGTATTAAACACGTATTATTGACTATAACTCAAAAACTAGAAATCATCTTGATCTTGATCTTGATAAAATTTCAATGGGACTACATAAAAAGCACCAGATTTCAAACCTTTAAATAATAAAAGAATCATCAAAATCGGCTCACAATGAAAGAAGTTATGAGGTAACTTTTGAAGTCGGGTAAACTAGAATATCGTCAAAGTACGCAATATTGGTCACAAAATAGGCATTATTGACGATATTCCAAGAACTACTGATCGGATCTTGATCAAATTTAAATGGGACCAATTAGAAAGCAACATCTTTCAAACTGAAAAAAAAATTCGAAATCGACTCACGTGGAGAGAAGACATGAGGTAACACACATTAAAAAAAAAAAAAAAAAACATACAGTCGACTTGAGTACCTCCTCCTTTTTCGGGAAGTCGGTAAAAAAATAGTTTTGTGTGTCAATGACATTTTAAGTCCTGTTATTTATTTATAACATGTTATTCTTAGTCTAATAAATCACACCTAGTAATTTTAAGTAAAACACATTAAGTCTAATAAAACATTTGCCAATTTGATAAAAACTCACGCATATTTTGAACTATTAAATTAAAATTAAAACGGAAATTAGCGTGACTCGGTGCGATGTGGGACGCGACGGCGAGCGCTCCGCACTCATCCTGAAGAAGGCTTCCGAATGAAGCCGAAACAATTGTCGATCTAGACATCGACAACGCGTAAGTCACTCTAATTCCCGTTTTAATTTTAATATAATTTGTCAAATTTATCACTATACACTTACACAATATGTATGAGGTTGTACAATGGACGGTCTTATCGCTTTAAGCGATTTCTGCCAGACAACCTTTGGATGGACAGAAATGCGCATGCTGATTTGGGAATATAACAATTATTAGATTATACAATTTGACATTAATTAAAATTGTATAATTGACATCATATGAATTCGAAATTTTATTATAATTATTTCTTTATTATTGCATTATCTCCCATGATTTGAATGTGCAGTTTATAAAAAAAAATTAGTTAAATTTACCTATTGCTGCGTCTCTATATTTAATGCCCGATGTGGATATATAATGATGTCACATAATTAAGAACTTGCACAGCGTTATAATTTGTAAGTTCAAAATAAATAAAAACATTATGTAGTAGTGGATTCAAAAACGTTTATATGCATAAAATATAGGTTTTTAAAGTGCATAATATATAGGTTCTATAAGTTTTGGTGAGGTTAAGTTAACTCATTATATTTGTGGTAAATGTTAATGAAAAAAATATAATTAAACGCAAGCAAAGCTTCAAAAAACCGACTTCATCGCTTTATCTTCGGAACCTTGATCAGATTCAATGTATTAAACACGCATTACCGCTAAAAGCTAGAGATCAGATCTTGATTAAATTTCAATAAGACCACATGAAAAGCACCAGCTTTTAAATACAAAAATAATCATCAAAATCGGCTCACAACGAAAGGTAACTTTTGAAGTCGGTTCAAAACGAGAACATCGTCAATGTAGTCCACAGAGTGTGCATTATTGACGATATTTTAAGAACTACTGATCAGATCTTGATCAAATTTAAATGGGACCAATTGGAAAGCTCTTTCAAACTAAAAAAAAATTTAGAAATCGGTTCTCGTGGAAAGATGTTATGAGGTAAAACACATTCAAAAAAATAGAAATACAGTCGACTTGAGTACCTCCTCCTTTTTTGTGAAATTGGTAAAAATGGAAAATTATGCACCACCGAGTTTGTTGCCAGGTTGCAATTTTAAAAATCTGGCAATTAGAGTCATCAACATGAGTGCCGTTTTGGGGCCCATGTGAATAATAATGTTGAATTTGAAGTAAATAATAATGATTGTGTTTATTCATCCAATATGTATAAGGATTAGAGTTCGTTATTTAAATTAATTTACGATACCAATGAAGTGCATTATCAGCAAGGTTTTTATATATCAATAGTTCCTATGTTATAATATATGTTTAGTCGTTGTAACAATACTTTTATTATGTAAGAAATTAAATTACTTGAAACAATATTTTTTATAATTATTATATTTTGTTGAATTATAGATTCTGGTATAACGTGATATATAAGATATTTATGTTGTAAATTATTACATATTTATAAAATACTTGTTGCTGTTTTTGTGTACTATAGCATATGTTAAATTATTAATTGTGTAATCCGCTTCCACATAAATACATCGGCTACCATCTTTGTCCGATATAAGGGGTAGATTGTAAATCAGCGCTGTGAGCACATGAAAATGTACGCACAGCATATGCTGAATCTACCCCTATTGCCCTATTTGAGAATATGACCCCAATGTATGCACATGAATTTTGAAAATGTTTTTTTTGTGTTTCTTCGTTTTTTTATTCTTTTTGTACTTATGGGCAATAAATATGTTTTTGATTTTGATTAAAATTATAAATAAACTACAATATGGTTACTTATATATAGGTTATGGTAAGACATTAACTATAAGGCTTATTATCATTTATTCGTACTAAATGAAATATGCATTGAAGAAAATAAATTTATTCATAAAAAAACACAATTAATATCAAAATAAATGTTTAAAAATGCGAGCATGTATGAGCAATTTTAAGCGCCATTTTGAACTTCTCTTTGTGACTTACACAATCCAATCACCGTCAAGGTAAATAGACCAATGATTGACGTCAAAAATGTGCGAACTGACGTCACAAATCAATTAAGCCAATATGTGCTATTAAAGCTGTCATTCTGCAACCATAAATATAAAAATAAATGTAAAAAATGTTTTTTTCTTAAAGTATAGGTAATATGGGGTTGTTCAAGAAGAGAGTGAATAGGTATTTACTGAGCAAGCGTGCTCCATCTTCGACCGCATCGTCTTCATTAATTTGTTTTAACACTTATAATTTTTTTTTTATACTAGGTATGCAAGCATTGACTGCTATCTCACCTGATGGGAAGTGACGATGCGGCCAAAGATGGAACATGCTTGCCTAGAAGGTACCTATTCACTCTAGACTTGAAGGCACCCAGATTATACTGTTCAGGGAACAAAGACGCAGACAATGAGTTCCACTCCTTCGCTGTACGGATGATGAACGTAGAAGCAAAACGCTTCGAGCGAACTGGAGGTATGTCAACCATAAATGGATGACGTTTGATAGTTTGTCTTGTTGTTTGATGGTAAAAAGGAAAAATAATAATCATAAAACATAATTTACAATATCCCTACCATAAAAGACGTTGGTCTCCATGCAATAGGTGGAATGATGTTCCAAGAGATAATACAATACAATACAAAATACAATAAAAACAAAAAGATACAAACTTAAAACTACGAAATTAATATTATAAGGCAGTACAATGGGCGGTCTTATCGCTTTTAGCGATTTCTACCAGACAACCTTTGGATGGACAGAAATTGTAGTAGCAACTGAGGTGTACAAATTTACAGTACAAATTGACATAAATATAATATGTAAAGCTAATAAACTACATAAAATAATTAAATTAAATAAAAGTATACGTTATATCATATATTTAAATTGATAAGATAAAATATGGATAAAAATAAGATGAATTATTTATTGTCATAACATTAAAACATAAACGCTTTCACACTCACAGCCCCACACTAAGTTCAATGACTTTCCGGCACCCACGATACAAGTCTTTGAACTTAGTGTGGAACTGTAAGTGTGAATGCGTTTGTTTGTTTGTTTTGTTTGTTTGTGTTTGTGTCGTGGGTGCCGGAAACATACACATCACACACACAATCACAACCAGAACCAGAAACACAAATTTTCCTTGGGGAGAAAACTTGTGTTCCCGCCGGGAATCGAACCCGATACCCCTGCTTAGAAGCCGAACGCTCACCCAACTTAGCCAACGGGCAGGCAGCAGTGGCATATAAATTGAAAATTTTATAATTATAATTAGTCAAACAGGCCGCCCCTGACAGTTCCAGTAGCAAAGGTGCCCAATATGCTAGCAGCATGACCACGCTGGATTGCAATAGCTATCCTTTGCACCAAGAAAGATCCGGAGCGGGGTCACCAACCTTCTCTCTTAACCTATACCTATCCTATAATAAATAAGTAAAAATAAATGTAAACATCCATGCTAAGGTTGTCTGGAAGAGATTGCTTTAGGCGATAAGACCGCCTATTGTGAAACCTCTTTAAGATTTATTTATTTAGTTAGTTCTTAAGATTTTTGAATTGGCTTTTCAATAAGGAGTATTTGTATTGTATTGTATAAGTAATAAAAATCTTTTTATTTCATAAACGTAACTTATTTGTAACACTCGATGTACTTATAACTTACTAGCCATGCCCTGCGGCTTCACCCGCTATTATCAAGGTAAAAAGTAGCCTATGTGTTAATCCTAGGTATAAGCGTTCAGCCGTTAAAAGCGTGAAGAGAGAACAAACATACATATTTACACACAAACTTTTGGATTAAGTTAACTTTCGTAAGTTGGAAGTAGGATAAGAGTGAATAGCTTATAGGCCTAGGGGTAGGTTACCTTATAGGCAAGCATGTTCCATCTTCGGCCGCATTGTCACCTTTCATCAGCTGAGATAGCGGTCAAATGCTTGCCTAAATAGCACAAAAGAAACTTAAATAATTAAACGCAAGCAAAGCTTAAAAAACCCGACTTCACCGCTTTATTATCGGAACCTTGATCCACCAGCTTTCAAATAAAAGAATCATCAAAACCGGCTCACAACGAAAGAAGTTGTGAGGTAACTTTTGAAGTCGGGTAAACGAGAACATCGTCAAAGTACGCATTATTCGTCACAAAATAGACATTTATTGACGATAAGAACTACTGATCAGATCTTGATCAAATTTAAATGGGACCAATCAGAAAGCAACATCATTCAAACTAAAAAAATTTTGAAATCGGCTCACGTGGAGAGAAGTTATGAGGTAACATAAATATAAAAAAAAAAAAAATACATTCGACTTGAATACCTCCTCCTTTTTTGGGCAGTTGGTAAAAACAGCGTCTCGAATTAAAACTTTTGGATTAACACGAGGCGATAAAATAACTGTACCTAAATTTGAAGATAGGTATTCGAGAATGTATTGACGGCTACGCCTTTGATTCACAGTGAAACATCAACCAACTTTTTATCATCTATAGCTGGAGCTGAGTCATACTCGAGGACAGAGGTTACACTTCCCCGAATTGACCTTCCAAAGTTTACGGGTTCCTGCGAAGATTGGCAAAATTTCGAAGACGCTTAGAATAAGAATAAGAATCATTTTTATTGTATATAACTGTGTACATGGTGGATGTTACAGTAATTATTTTGTACCAACAGTTTGTCCATTTCGGACGTACTATATTATTTGTAATACAATTACAAGCCAATACTAAACTAACTACACACATAAAATAATAACAATACATTAACTACAATAAAAAACAACACATGGATTTAATGTTAAAAAACAGTGAAAGTGTGAAAAACAGTTTTAAAAGAAACAATTATATGAAAATATACTTTATGTCTATTTCTTAGTGGTTATCGAAAAATTCATTGAGGTTATAATGAACTTTACTAACTAACCATTCTTTAAGACTGCTCCTAAATTTATTACCATTGATGGATTTTAAATAAGACGGTAAACTGTTATAAATCCTAATTAACTCATCATCAGCCTGTATCGACCCACTGCAGGGAATAAGCATCCTCACCTTTGTGCCACTCACCTCTGTTTTGGGCTGATCGCATCCAGGTCTTTCCTACGATCACCTGTATATCGTCGACCCATCGAGCAGCTGGTTTGCCAACGGATCGCTTGCCTTCTCTCGGTATCCACTCAGTCAGGGCTCTACTCCACCTCTGCTTCAACACGCCTTACCATGTGTATATTAACTCATTGATAGCTAATAATACATCACAAAAAATCTCTATAATAAAAAAAAAACAATAATATTTTTTTGTTTTTTGTTTGGGCCACCCTTATCACTTAGGGGGATGAAAAATAGATAACAACCTATTCTCAGACCTACCCAGTGTGAATATAAAATTTCATGGTTATGGTAACAAACACTGTGACACGAAATTTTTATATATATAGAAGAGATATACATATATAAAGAGATATAAATATACATATATATAAGAATTGCTCGTTTAAAGGTAAATGCTTTGTAGCATTAATTAAAATAGTCTTAATTAAAAATAAATTCAAACGTAGGTATGTTTCCTATTTCGAAAACGGAAACTACTAAAAGTTGCGTTATTTCCAAATTTAAAATAAAACTAGTTTATGCTCTTTTTCCCTGATTCCGATTACGTATGTAACTTATTTGTAAGCAAAATTCCAGAATCGTCCTATTTCCTTGTATAGTTACTCTAAAAATATATTATTTTTAGTAAAATAACTACATGGTTGATAAAGAGCTGCTTATACTTGTTTACACAGCTCTCTGCCAATCTATTATAACGTACTGTATTCTGGCATGGGGTAACGCTGCAAAAAGTTTTATGCTAAAGCTGGAAAGAGCTTAAAGATCAATCTTGAAAGTGATGTTCCGTAAACCTTTTCGATACTCGACTGTAGCCCTATACAGAGATACGGAAACGCTTTCACTCCGCCAACTATCTTCTCTATATAGGTACATATAACTCAAAGGTGACAGACTGACTGACATAGTGATCTATCAACGCTCAGCCCAAACCACTGCACGGGTCGGGCTGCAAATTGGCATGCAGGTAGATGTTATGACGTAGGCATCCGCTAAGAAAGGATTTTGATTAATTCTACCCCCAAGGGGATAAAATAGGGGATGAAAGTTTGTATGAAACTTTGTCAATTTTAAACCGATCGGGCTGAGACTTTGCATGCATAAAGCTACTATGACGTAGGTATCCCCTAAGGATTTTGAGATGCAGGCTATATAAGATTAGTAACTTTTCAGTTTAAAATATACGAATTTCTGTATGCTAGCGCCATCTATATTGAGTTATTTTGGAGACAACTTTGAATTAACTATATTTGTGAATAGCGGATTATATTTTGTCAGTCAGTCAAGTCACCTACAGCCAAAATCAATATATATATTATAAATATATATTGATTTTGGCTGTTCTTTTCTTGGCATATTTTGGATTGCATTTGTTTTGTTTTGGTTTAGTAGTTTTGGTTATAGACTCTGCTTTGTATTTGGTCTATACCTAATTAATCTTAACGCGAGCGAAGCCGCGGGCATAAGCTAGTATATAAATAAGGCTGTCATCAAAGCTTAAATAAATCGACCGATAAATCACCGTCGAAACGTAGAGCAAATGTTAAGGTTCCAACATTAAAATCTTCCTACGCAATGCGCTTTAGGTACTATATGTTTTACCGTTCCTCTACAGACGTGCAATAAAGCATTATAATCTCACGATAGCTCCCTCCATGGCGTTAAAATAAAAATCAGGAAATGGCTTATCACATTAGATTATAATGCCAATGAATCGTTGCTAAAGGTCATAAAAAAAAAAAAAAAATTTTAGTAAAATGAATACACAATTTTTTTTTTTTTTATTTGTTACCGGCTAGTGTTTGACCACTATCTCACCTGATGGTAAGTGACGATGTGATCGAAGCTGGTAAACACACTAGACCTGGAATACGCAGGCTCTCAAGGATAAAAGCCGGAACATCGTATTTGGCTTGGCGGCAGACTTTCAACTTGATGGTGGTGAGCTACTTTGGTAGCAAGCCAGGCGAGCAACTCACAAAATGCTCTACCACCTCTCAAATGTCACCTGATTAGCACCACCCGGGGACCACGTGTAGGGAGTCAGACTTAAGGGGTATCCTCCTACGGACGTGGGTGCGTCTCTTCCTCTCTCTCTCTCACACACACACACACGCACACATACCTCACACAATACATACAACCATGCACACAACATTGTAATATATGTTTTTTAATTCTATTTAAAGCAACTACAAGAGTACACATGTTCAGTGTAGCTGTACTGACGTTATTTTCAAGTTTAATTAGGTATAGTAATTATTATTGTTAAAGGCCTCCTGCGATACAGGCTTGCTCTAGTGCAGGGACCAATAGCAACTTTGTGTTTATGTAATTTTGTTTTTAGTAAATAAATGATTTTGTATTTTGTATTTGGTTCTTTCTTCTTTGAATATTGGATTTGCAATCTTGTGCATTTAGCCAGTGTCAAGTAAATTTAGGTTAATTCAAGTGTATTTCAAATTAAAAGTCCTAGTCATAGTCAAAGCTAAGTAAAACAGTCAAGGTCCGGTCATAGTCACGTCACGCTCTAGCAAAGTGTTATAAACTTTACTAGAACTTCTATTGGAGTTTTAAACTTCAAAAACGAAAGTCCCTTTTGTCAACTTTGTATGATTTGCCTACACTAATGCACGTTTACTATGTATTAACGATTAATCTACCATTATAACACATTGACATTAGAAGAATCACAGGTTTTGGAAAATTATACAAAATCAACAACGCCATTTTTTCACTTTTACATATTTGAGCCGTTTGATGTTGATTTGATGTTTTTTTTTTATCTATAAGCTGTATATAAGTATATAGTTTTAGTAAATATAGGCAATTGACTCGAGATAACTGGTGATGTACAAAATCTGAATCATCATCATCATCATCATCAGCCTATGGAAGTCCACTGCTGGACATAGGCCTCTCCAATTGCACGCCACTGAGCACGATCCTCTGCTTCTCTCATCCAGCTCCTGCCAGCCACCTTGCGAAGATCTTCGCTCCACCGAGCCTGAGGGCGTCCTGTGCTACGTTTGCCAATTCGCGGTCTCCACTCAAGAACACGTTTACCCCAACGGTTATCGGTTCTCCGGCTAATATGGCCAGCCCATTGCCACTTCAGCTTACTAATTCGCTGTGCTATGTCGACTACTTTGGTTCTCTGTCGGATAACCTCGTTCCGGATTCGATCCTTCAGAGAAACTCCGAGCATAGCCCTTTCCATAGCTCGCTGAGCGACTTTAAATTTGTGGTCCAGCCCAACCGTGAGTGTCCACGTTTCGGCACCGTATGTCATGACAGGCAGGACGCACTGATTGAAGACTTTCGTCTTTAGGCTCTGTGGAATAGATGACGAGAATACTCGACGTAATTTCCCAAAAGCCGCCCAGCCTAGCTGAATTCTTCTATTGGCCTCTTTCTCGAAGCTGTTTCTACCTAACTGCAATGTATGCCCGAGATAAACGTATTCTGGAACAGCTTCGAGAGAACTGCCATGTACAGCAATCGGTTCCGGTTTGACATGTTGGTTAAACATAATCTTGGTTTTATCTAAGTTCATCCGGAGACCGATGCGCTCAGAAGAGTCAGCCAGGCCGTTCAGCATATCTTGCAAATCCTGCAACGTTTCAGCCAAGACGACGATGTCATCTGCAAATCTCAGGTGTGAAATGTGTTTGCCGTTTATGTTTATGCCACGTCCTTTCCAGTCCAGAACCTTGAACATATCCTCCACTGCATTTGTGAACAATTTGGGGGATATTACGTCCCCTTGTCTCACTCCTCGGCGCAGGGGGATGTGACCAGACTGCTGGTTCTGGATTTGGACAGACATGGTCGCGGCGCTGTAGAGACATTTCAACACTTGGATATATCGCCAGTCCACTTGGCATCGTTGCAAGGATCTGAAATAAAAATGCTATATAAATCAGAACCAGTATTAGTTGTAGAGGGTACTTCCAGTAGACCAAGAATCACCTTTGGTGCGCGAGTCAGATTCGCACGGGTCGGGATTAATTGTTGACCCGTCTACGGCGATTCAAAAAGGAGAGTTATGCGTTGTATGTATGTAAGCTCGTCTGTTCTCTCATAACATTTACCTCATTTGTCAAACAATAACCTCTTGTTATAGTTTAACAAATAATTAAACGCAAGCAAAGCTTAAAAAACCGACTTTACCGCTTTATCTTCGGAACATTGGTCAGATTTAACGTATTAAACACGCATTATTGACAATAACTCAAAAACTAGTGATTATATCATGATCAAATTTAAATGGGACCACATAGAAAGCACCAGCTTTCAAATAAATAATTAAACGCAAGCAAAGCTTAAAAAAACCGACTTCACCGCTTTATCTTCTAAACCTTGATCAGATTAAACGTATTAAACACGCATCATTGACGATAACTCAAAAACTAGGGATCAGATCTTGATCAAATTTCAATGAGACCCCATGAAAAGCACTAGCTTTCATAAAAATCGGCTTACAACGAAAGAAGTTATGAGGTGACTTTTGAAGTCGGTTAAAAACGAGAACATCGTCAATCTAGTCCACAGAATACGCATTATTGAGGATAACTCAAAAACTACTCATTAGATCTTGATCAAATTTAAATGGGACCAATTAGAAAGCAAGATATTTCGAAATAAAAAAAAATCGAAATCGGTTCACATGGTAAGAAGTTATGTGATAACACACAGAAAAAAAATACAGTTGATTTGAGTACCTCCTCTTTTTTTGGGAAGTCGGTAAAAATCAAAAAAATATTATTAACAAAAATGTTATGCGCAATTAACCTCAAAAGTTTTTCTCTATGAGGCAAAATGTAGGCGCGAGATCTCAGTTCGGCGCGAACGACTAGTTATTACATAAAATATGTAGTTTGGCTGGGTTTGGATAAAAAATGTGTTTTGCTCAGATCTGTGACGTGATTTAAGATATTATACCAAATTATAGGGTGTCCCCCGTCCTTTGGAATTCCCTATTATCGGTATCCAACGTAGCTTCACATTCCAGGTTTCCAACGATAACTCATTAACTGACTTCAAAAAAAGGAGGAGGATTCTCAATTCGACTGAATTTTTTGGATTTTTTTTAATGTGGGTTACAACTTACAACTTACAACGAAAGAAGTTATGTTCTTTCGTTGTAAGCCGACTTTGATGATTATTTTTTTATTTGAACGCTGGTGGTTTTCATGTGGTCCCATTGAAATTTGATCAAGATCTGATCTTTAGTTTTTGAGTTATAGTCAATAATGCGTGTTTATACATTAAATCTGATCAAGGTTCCGAAGATAAAGCGGTGAAGTCGGTTTTTTAAGCTTCGCTTGCGTTTAATTATTTAAGCTTTGCTTGCGTTTAATTATATTGTTTCTTGTTCAAGTACGTAGTGTGTGGATATTATACGTAAGTTTCTTTTTTAAATTTGCATCGATTTAAAGATATACCCGTGACAAAATAGGTCTCAAAACAGTGCCTTTGGTGGCCAATCAATGTGTTATTTTCCAACATTATTAATTCTTTTTTTTAAACGATTTCATACTCTATTTGCAATGTTCTATTCAACGATAGGTATCTAAATTTACCGTATGCGTTGTGCTCACGCAGTGGCAAAATAATTAGTCTCAGTATGACGCACGCAATGAGGAAATAGTTTTTTACCCATGATAAATAAGAGATATATATATATTCTTACTTCTATTTAAATGTATTTCTTCGTAAGATATACACGTATATCCATTTGATCAGCGTATTACTGCGGATTGAATAAAATGTGGCGTTCCGTGCTGGTTCTACTGTGTTCGGTGTACTACGTCCATGGTTTAGGTAACGTACAGCTTTTATTCAATATTCGAGTTGCCTAAAAACAGAAAACAGCTCTTAAGCAAAAATATATTGTCTGTATGGGATCAAAAACAGTACGCAATAAACTTCCTGTTTTCAAAAAAAAATTAAATATAAATCACTTTAAACCGAGACTTAAAACTTATAATTAAAAATACACATCCCATACTAAAGGCCGTCCCATCAGTTTCAGCTTGTGTAGTAAAACAAGTAACTTTGCTGTCCTACCGAATTGTTATTTATCAACATTGTTTATGAGTTCTTTTCAACGATATCTTTTTAAAGATAAAAGGCTAAAACAAATATTTTGCCCCTCACTTAAGTATATGAGTGTTCACATAGTATTGTTATTGATCGAGCGAAATGTCTCTGAGTTAACTTAAGTGGAAAAGCACTTTGTCCGTCCGTCTGTCAGAGGCATTTAGCAATTAAGCCATACAAGCGAATAACTTCGAATTCTAGAGTATGTGTAAAGCTATGGCATAAAGTCCAAAATGGGAATTAAAATTATATAAATGAAAATACTAAGGGCACGGTTTAAAAAAACTATGTTGGATAATAACAATTCTTTTTAATTTCTATACTTGTATTTACACTCCCGTTTCACCGAATTATTTAAAATCTTTTCTATCTAAAGGTTGTCTGGAAGAGATCGCTTTTAGCGATAAGACCGCCGATTGTACACTATCATTTAAGTTTTTTTTATTATTTTAAGTGATATATGTAAGGTGTGACAACAAAGCGTTATCTATCTAACATAGTTATATCTAACAATTTGGGCCACCAAAGTCACTGTTTTTTCGACCTTTTTTGTCCCGTGGTCTATCTCTCGAAAACTACACAATTAAAGCTGAAACTTACGTTTAATATCCGTTAAACCCTGTATTTGAACAACAAATACAAAAATCAAACAATCAATAATTAGAAAAATTGTTATAAGCAATTAACCTCAAAAGTTTTCATAAATTACGTAAATGATTTGATTTGATCTATTAGGTGTAAGTCCTCAGTTCGGGTCGAACGACTAGTTTTTATATTATTTAAATTGCATATTCTTTCAGAAATGCAAGTTATTATATTATAGAGCCTGCGTATTCCAGGTCTAGTGTGTTTACCAGCTTCGATCACATCGTCACTTACCATCAGGTGAGATAGTGGTCAAATACTAACCACTAGCTAGCATTAGCACTAGCAACAAATAAAAAAAAAAATCGCTTGTATTTTTCTACTGCCTCTGATAGACGGACGGACGGAGTGCTGAACTTAGATACCTTGCTTTGCACGGTTAAAAACATGTAACAACTAGCCCGGCTGACCGCTGACCCGGCGAACTTCGTACCTTCAATAAAAGTTGTCTGAACTTTAACAACAAACATATAGGTCACATTGTCTGAGGTCAAATATTATAGAGCGTTCAGAAATTAAATTTGTGAATAATCTTTAGCAGGTACGACAGTTTGTATGGGAAAATACAATAGTTGTTTTTACTACTTTCCTTACGATTTCTTTATATTTTCTAACCTTCAACATATTTCAAAACCAAAATTAGGTAAATCGGTACAGCCGTTTTGGAGTTTTTTTTTGTGAAACTGACAAACGTTAAATATAGATAACACTGTTTGTACAAATTATAATAAGTACAGTTCAGTACTTATCTATAATTAATTCTAATTTTAGAACGATGACGAGAGTCACTCCAACCATATATCTCACACAAGGCACCTAATTAGGATTGGATCCTGTTACACAAAAAATACGTGTACTTATTAACCATATTTACAATTAGGCAGTTTAAAATAACGTGACCTCTTACTGTACCTTATAAATAAGCTCAGAGTCGCACAACGAGCTATGGAAAGGACTACGGAGTTTCTCTACGAGACCGAATTAGAAATGAGATCCGTAGACGAACGAAAGTCACCGACATATCACGATGGATTAGCAAGTTGAAGTGGCAATGGGCAGGGCACATGAGAACTGATGACCGATGGGGCCGAAAGGTTCTCAAATGGAGGACACGGACTGGCAAGCGTAGTGTCGGAAGACCCAAGGTGGACGGACGACATAATGAAGGTCGCAGGAAGACGCTGGCCGCTAACAACCGTTTTTTTTGGTGATCTTTGGGGGAGGCCTATATCCAACAGTGGACTTCTTGTGGCTGAGATGATTTTTAAATAAGTATGAATAAGTAACTTCCAGGCAAGCGTGCTCCATCGTCGACTACACTATCGCTCACCATCAGATGAGATAGGGGTCAAACTGTTGCCTATACTGAATAAAAAACAATTAAACGCAAACCGACTTCAACGCTTTAATTTTGATTTTGGCTGGATCGATTTCGATAAAATTTATATGGGAACACCTCTGAAGTATAATCTACCAAACAAAAAAAAATATCAAAATCGATTCATAATTGGCGGAGATATCGCGTTAAATACATACAAAAAAAAATGCAGTCGAATTGAAGTCGGTTGAAAAATGAAACGAATGTTGAAGAATTTAGCGTAGTTAAACGATTTAATATTTTGTGAAGTCGAAGGACGAAAATGTATATCTGTATGCACAAATTTGAAAAATTATACCATGAAAAAATATTTTAGCCTCCGACGCAAAAAGAGGCTTGAGATTACAGAGTGCTCTATTCGTAGTCCCAAACTGCTTCACCGATTTCGATTTAGTATTTTCAACCGACTTCAAAAAAAGAGGTTCTCAATTCGGCTGTATGTTTTTTTTGTATGTATGTTACGCGATATCTCCGCCAATTATGAATCGATTACGATGTATTTTTTTTTGTTTGGTACCTATACTTCAGAGGCGGTCCCATATAAATTTTATCGAAATAGGTGAAGTCAAAACCGAAATATAAGCGATGAAGTCGGTATTTTTAAGCTTTGCTTGCGTTTCAATTATTTCTACCGACTTCACAAAAAAGAAGAAGGTACTCAAGTGGACATTTTTAATGATTGTTTGAAAGAATCAGTCGATTTAACATAGACGTTATCTCAATACTAGAACTAGAATTTGAATTTTGAATTTGAATTTCACAGACAGAGCGTCGCAGGTATTTAAAAATTTCGGTGTTGCCACTTGTAAAAAACTTATGTGTTTTTTTTAGATTCTAGGACCGTAAAAATAAACGGTTGTACCATGCCTATTAACAGAGGAGTATATGAGCAAAGTGCAGCCGAGGATTACAATTACTTGGATGGTGAAGATTTTCACATTACCTGTGATAAAGACAATGGACGGGGCTCAGTTGTAATTGAACTGAGAAGCAGTAGTAAGTATAATACCTTAATGTAACAATACAATACAATACAATACAATTACTCTTTATAGACACTAAAAGATAAATACAGCTTACAGATAAACTTATAAAATAAAGGTAAATTTAATAAACTTACAGATAATAAATAAATAATTACATACATACAAGTACCAATAATACATATCATTTAACCTACACAATTCACATAAAGTAATGTTCAGATATTAATAATAATAATACTGACTGATAATTTTTTTTCAATTGAGTTTTAAATGAATCTTGTGTTTGAGCACGTTTGATGTTCACAGGCAAAGCATTCAATCGATCTTCAATGGTGAAAGAAAAATCAAAACAGCTGCACATGTTCTCTACGCATTTTAATGGAAAGTTTTCCGATGACCTTAGCAACAAGGTATTGGAGGAGTCAAAGAACTTAAAATTTTCTTTCAGATAAGAAGGAGTAAAGGGATTGAAAAGAACGTTATAGAGAAAAGAGAGTAAATGAGTATTCCGACGCAGCCGTATCGGGAGCCACTTGAGCTTTGAACGAAACTCTGAGACGTGGTCATATTTACGGAGGCCGTAAATAAAACGAATACAAAAATTTTGTAACCGTTCAAGTTTATTGAGCTGTTCTTGAGTGAGATCTAGGTAGCTCACGTCGGCATAGTCAAGAATAGGGAGCAAGAGTGATTGAGCAAGCGCAGCCTTAGTTATGAACTGTGTACATACTGTTTCAAACTACGGGCCAATTGCCGATCTCCTAAAACTAAACTAAAACCATCATGCCTCAGCATGATGGTTTTAGTTTAGTTTTAGCCGTGCACACATACAAGCCGCGTTTTGGTACCACTCTATGAAGATAACATACTTATTTATTTCTACTATGCTAAAACTATCTACAGTAAAGACATAAGTTACCTACAAGAAATCGAGCTTATAGGTAACTCAATTGCCCAAGCCCACTACCAGTGGGTAGCGTTCCCTTCATGCAGCATTGCCTCTCTGAATTACAATGCTAATACGTTGAGCCAAATAAGAACCCAGGACCCACGGCGCAGAGGCGGACACCTGTCCACTGCGCCAACTGGGTCGTCATGGTGATGTTAACTAAACAAAGATATTTTTATACGTTTTCACACTCACAGCCCCAAACTAAGTTCGATGACTTGAATCTTGGGTGCCGGAAACATTCACATCACACACACAATTACAACCAGAACCAGAAACCCAAATTTCCCTTGGATATATTCATTCTAGACTGGGTGGCTCTAGACACCTAGGTTATTTTTTAAGTCATTCGCCATTGTTATTTGTTGGTTAAGTACAGTTTATAAGCATAATAAAACATAAGTAGCAACTTTGTAAATAAATCGTTTATGAGATAAACCCCGGGATAAATAGGTCTAACAACCGTAACTGTGGTGTCCTACCAAATTGTTTTGTCATGTACATTTCTAGGAAATAGTTGATCGTAGAAGGGTGAAAATTTAGGGTTGTATGTATTTTTACCGACTTCCCAAAAAAGGAGGAGTAGTACCTACTCAAGTCGACTGTATATTTTTTTTATTTTTTTTTATTTGTGTTACCTCATAACTTATCTCCACGTGAGCCGATTTCGAATTTTTTTTTGAGATTGAAAGATGTTGATTTCTAACTGGTCTCATTCAAATTTGATCAAGATCTGATCAGTAGTTCTTGAAATATCGTCAATAATGTCTATTTTGTGACGAATAATGCGTACTTTGACGATGTTCTGGTTTACCCGACTCCAAAATAACCTCATAACATCTTTCGTTGTGAACCAATTTTGATGATTCTTTTTTTATTTGAAAGCTGGTGCTTTTTATGTGGTCCCATTAAAATTTGATCAAGGTCTGATTTCTAGTTTTTGAGTTATAGTCAATAATGCGTGTTTATACGTTAAATCTGATCAAGGTTCCGATGATAAAGCGGTGAAGTCGGTTTTTTTAAGCTTTGCTTGCGTTTAATTATTCAATGCTGAATCATGAAAAAAAAACCAAAAAAAATTGGGTTAGACCACCATTAACATTTAGGGGTATGAATAATTAAACGCAAGCAAAGTAAAAAAAACCGTCTTCACCGCTTTATCTTCGGATCCTTGATCAGATTTAATGTATTAAAAACGCATTATTGACGATAACTCAAAAACTAGAGATAAAATCTTGATCAAATTTCAATGGGACCACAAGAAGAGCACCAGCTTTCAAATAAAAAAAGAATCATCAAAATCGGCTCTCAACGAAAAAAGTTATGAGGTAATTTTTGAAGTCGGGTAAACGAGAACATCGTCAAAGTACGCATTATTCGTCACAAAATGGGCATTATTGACGATATTTCAAAAACTACTGATCAGATTTTGATCAAATTTAAATGGGACCAATAAGAAAGCAACATCTTTCATACTAAAAAAAATGTTCGAAATCGGCTCACGTGGAGAGATGTTATGAGGTAACACACATAAAAATAATAATAATAATAATACAGTCGACTTGAGTACCTCCTCCTTTTTTGGAAAGTCGGTAAAAATAGATGTTGGCCGATTCTCAGACCTACCCGATATGCACACAAAATGTCATAAAAATCGTTCGTGCCATTTCGGAGTTTGGTAACAAACACAGCGACACGAGAATTGTATATATTAGATATACTTTTTAGAAATGTGGCATTGACAAAGAGTGGCTGTAACAATGTAATAATCATCCGGTTTTTTTTCAGATGGACAACATTTTGGTCCCGGAAATTTGAAAGCTGAATTGAACCACACACTGACAGCAGCATATGATGGTGCACATATTTTTTGTACCATTGACGATGTTTTAATATTCGATATGTATTTAAAACTGAATAACAAGAGTGTACGGCGGAGTTGTGACAGCGATCCACAGGTGTCATATAATCCAGAAATAGAAAATACAGTTGAAACAACTACTTGTAAGTATTAAAATACACCCTGAACTGCACGTTGGCCTAGCTGAGTGCGCATTTGCCTTCCAAGCAGAGGATATCGGGTTCGATTCCTGGTGTAAACACAAGTTGCGTCCCAAAGGAATTGTGTGTTTTTAGTTCTGAGCACCCACGGCACAAGTCATCGAACTTTGTGTGGGGCTGTGAGTGTGAAAGCGTTTACGTTTACACTTATACTACTATTACTAATTTATAAGAAACAATGCAAAGTTTTTGGTGTTTTTACCGACTTCCCAAAACAGGAGGAGGTACTCAAGTCGACTGTATTTTTGTTTTTTCTTTTTTTTTATGTGTGTTACCTCATAACTTCTCTCCACGTAAGCCGATCTCGAATTTTTTTTTTATTTAAAAGATGTTGCTTTTTAATTGGTCCCATTTAAAGTTGATCAAGATCTGATCAGTTGTTCTTGAAATATCGTCAATAATGTCTATTTTGTGACGAAAAATGCGTACTTTGACGATGTTCTGGTTTACCCGACTTCAAAAGTTACCTCACAACTTTTTTCGTTGTGAGCCGATTTTCATGATTCTTTTTTTATTTGATTGCTGGTGGATCAAGGTTCCGATGATAAAGCGGTGAAGTCGGTGCTTGCGTTTAATTATGTTTGTCTCTCAATCGCGCCGAATGGAAATGACACATGACACATTTAAATGACAAATTATAAATTTATAGAACTCTTTATTAAACACCTTAATTAAGACAAAAATCAAAACAGAAAATAATTATATACAAAAAAGTGTAACAAAAGGCGGTCTTATCGCTAAAAGCGATCTCTTCCAGACAACCTTTGGATGGAGAGGAATTACGCAATAGAGTTGGACGTCGGTGTTTAAGAGAACAACATTTTAAAGAGTGCATGAATCTTAAAATAAAAAATTATAATATACTTAATTATAAGTAATGATAATTGACAAATAATAAAATAATATATACCTCAATAATGATCAAATATAAATACATATTAATGACACATGAGACATTATAATAACGCAATTTACGCAAGTAAAGCTTAAAAAACCGACTTCACCGTTTTATATCCGGAACGTTGATCAGATTTAATGTATTGCACATGCATTAATGACGATGACTCAAAAACGAAAGAAGCTATGAGGTAACTTTTGAAGTCGGGTAAACGAGAACATCGTCAAAGTAGGCGTACAAAATAGGCATTATTAACGATATTTCAAAAACTACTGATCAGATTTTGATCAAATTTAAATGAGACCAATTAAAAAGCAACATCTTTCAAACTCAAAAAAAATATTTGAAATCGTCTCACGTGGAGAGAAGTTATGAGGTAACAAAAAAAAACATTCGACTTAAGTACCTCCTCCTTTTTTGGGAAGTCGGTAAAAAATAATAATGACACAGATAAAACAGTACAATATGCTTGCTGAGTTAACTGAGATAGTTCCTGTTAGAATTGTGCTGTCAACGTTAATGATACCTTTTAATTAACAAGTTCCCTGTCCCAACAAAAATGCGAAATTGAGCCGCAAGTCCAACAGCCTTTTTTGCAAAATACTGTTTTTATGTTGTCAGAAGAACACGCAAACAAATAAAAAATAATTAAACGCAAGCAAAGCTTAAAAAACCGTCTTCACCGCTTTATCTTCGGAACCTTGATCAGATTTAATGTATTAAACACGCATTATTGACTATTATAACTCAAAAACTAGAGATCAGATCTTGATAAAATTTCAATGGGACCACATGAAAAGCACTAGCTTTCAAATAAAAAAACAAACAAACAAACGCATTCACACTCACAGCCCCACACTAAGTTCAAAAACTTGTATCGTGGGTGCCGGAAACATTCACAGCACACACACATTACACCCAGAACCAGAAGCACAAACATCCCTTGGGAAGGAATTTGTGCTTCTGGCGGGAATCGAACCCAGAACCCACGGCGCAGAGGGCGGACACCTGTCCACTGCGCCAACTGGGTCGTCTAAGTAATAATTAATCATTAAAATCGGCTCACAACGAAAGAACTTAACTAAGGTAACTTTTGAAGTCGGGTAAACGAGTACATCGTCAAAGTACGCATTATTCGTCACAAAATAGGCATTATTGACGATATTTCAAGAACTACTGATCAGATCTTGATCAAATTTAAATGGGACCAATTATAAAGCAACATCTTTCAAACTAAATTTTTTTTTTCGAAATCGGCTCACGTGGAGAGAAGTTATAAGATAACACACATAAAGAAGTTCTCCTCAATAATGCGTGTTTAATTCATTTAATCCCAATTTTATTTTTTTTTTTGGAGTTTTGCCGCGAAAGTGAAAAAATGGCGTTGTTGATTTTGTAAAATTTTCCAAAACCTGTGATTCTTCGAGTGTTAATGTGTAATAATGGTGGATTATTAACCGTTAATACTTAGTGAACGTGCATAAGTGTAGGCAAATCATACAAAGTTGAAAAACGTGATTTTTGCTCTCGTTTCAAAACTCCAATAGAAATTCTCTGTAGTAAAGTTTCTACCGTGTACCTCACCCAGCTGGTCCAAGAGGCAACAAGGATACTGGATGTTGATGGCCACACAGCCAATTGCTTGGACCTTCTGCTGACCACAGACCCAGACCGTTACTCAGTGTCGGTTTCATCACCGCTTGGTAGCTCCGACCACTGTATGGTAAAGTCTGTATCAGTCCATTCCCCGCCCGACCCCAGCCCAGAAGGCACTCGGCGGATATGGCGATACAATTCAAGATTGGAATGAGATGCGTTCATTTTATGCATCTTATCCTTGGCGGCAAGTATGCTTTTCTTCTAGCGATCCCTCTGCATGCGCGGGTGCTGTGGTGGAGGTTTTGCGTCAAGGTATGGAATACTTTATTCCATTCTCAGACGTACCTCTGTCCAGCAAAGCTCGCCCTTGGTTTGCGGCCGACTGCAATGGCGCAGAAGCGCTAAAATATGAGGCCTACACCGCTTGGGCTGATACTCGAATCCGTAAAGCTAAGGACATTCGTGAAAAGAAGAAAGCCTTCAACAAAGCTGCCAAGTCCTGCAAGAAGGTTCTAAAGAAGGCTCGTTTCGACCACATTAGCCGAATAGGGGCCAAACTTGCTTCTTATCCCGCAGGGAGCAAAGCATTTTGGTCTGCCGTCCCTCACTTGCCTATCAGGCATAAAAAAAAAATACACCTTTTTACTAATATTATAAATATTACATAAATTACACAGTAATTAAAACTATAGTATATATTATGTCCGTCCGTCCGTCTGTCAGATGTCACTTCAGAACTATTTTCAAGTTTAACCGATTTTGATTCTTTATTTTATTTGAAAGCTGGTGCTGTCCACGTGGTCCCATTTAATGTTAAACAAGATCCTTCTTCCTTCTCCTCCTCATCCTCCTCTCATCCTTTCCTTCCATTCTCCTCAATAGTGCGTGTTTAATTCATTTAATCTCAACAAGGGTTCCGTAGAGAAAGCGACGAAGTCGGTCCCGTACTACTTAGTAATTTGATTTTTTCAGATAACGATGAATTGGAATCATATGGTAAGTTAGTTTGTACCCAACTCAACACATTTTTTTTTTTTATTTTGGCTTCGCAATCTTGTGTGTCAGTGTCAAGTAAAAATATTTCAAGTGTATTTTATGAATTACACTTGAAATTTTTCTTGAACTTTTGATATGTCAAAAGTCATAGTCAAAGTCAAGTAAAAGAGTCAAGGTCTAGTCATAGTCAAATCATGCCCTAGTAAAGTGGTAGAAACTTTACTACATAGAATTACTATTGGAGTTTTGAAACGATAGCAAAAATCACGTTTTTCAACTTTGTATCATTTGCCTACACTTATGTACGTTTACTAAGTATTAAAGGTTAATAATCCACCATTATTACACTTTAACACTCGAAGAATCACAGGTTTTCTAAAGTTATACAAAATCAACAACGCCATTTCTTCACTTTCGCGGCATAACACACACTCAACACTTTCTTATATGCCTAAAATGTGACACGCATGAAAAAGCAAAGAAAGCTTAACATTTTATGTAGTAGATAAATCAAAATCGTTTATTCACATGGGCCCTAAAGAGAGAAACATGGAAGTTAATGACTCTGCCAGATTTCCAAAATTACAACCATCTCGGCAAGAACCTGACAAGAAACACGGCGGCGCATTTTTTTTAATCCTTGATTTTTCTTAATCTATGTTTTTTTTTTCGAAAAGACACGCTACGCGCCAATTACCTATATTTCCTTAAACTAAACTAAAATTATATAGAGCAAAGAACCAAGTTACAAGTGAATTGCAATGCTAATACGTTGAGCCAAATAAGTGCCAGCAGTTAAATAAAAAAAAAAAGCATTTTTTGAATATTTTTTTTTTCATCTAGGTATATCTGTATTATGTAGTCGCCAGAAAGCGCTTATGCAGTTAACCTCCATGCATCCTTGCCATTAATGTATTAATTAGTTTTATTTGTGATGAAGTGGCTGACCCGGCGAACTTCTTACCGCCAATAAAAGTTGTCAAATCTTTGACAGGTACGAACAGTTTGTATAGGAAATTAAAAAAGTACAATTTATATATATATATTTTCACCTTTTAAACCTTCCTTGGACTTATACAAATATTTCAAATCTAAATTAGACAAATCGGTTCAGCCGATCTTGATTTTTTGTGTGACTAACAATCGTAAATAGTTTTATATTTTTATATAGACCGTTATTTATATAGACCGTTTTATTTCTGACTAGCTGATCCGGCGAACTTCGTTCCGCCAATATAAGTTGTCAGAACTTATCTATAATAATTAAACTCAAGCAAAGCTTAATAAACCGACTTCACCGCTTTGTCATCGGAACCTTGATCCACCAGCTTTCAAATAAAAAAAGAATCATCAAAATCGGCTCACAACGAAAGAAGTTGTGAGGTAACTTTTGAAGTCGAACCAGAACATCATTGACGATATTTCAAGAACTACTGATCAGATCTTGATCAAATATAAATGGGACCGATTAGAAAGCTACATCATTCAAACTAAAAAAAGAAAGCACTAGCTTTCACATAAAATAATAACCATCAAAATCGGCTCACAACGAAAGAAGTTATGAGGAAACACACTTAAAAAAAAATACAGTTGAATTTAGAACCTCCTCCTTTGTTTGAAGTCAGTTAAAAATATGTATAGTAGTAGTTTTTGGGGGCTGAGTCACCCACGTCCGTAGGAGGATACCCCTTAAGTCTGACTCCCTACACGTGGTCCCCGGGTGGTGCTAATCAGGTGACATTTGAGAGGTGGTAGAGCATTTTGTGAGTTGCTCGCCTGGCTTGCTACCAAAGTAGCTTACCACCATCGAGTTGAAAGTCTGCCGCCAAGCCAAATACAGTGTTCCGGCAGTTATCCTTGAGAGCCTGCGTATTCCAGGTCTAGTGTGTTTACCAGCTTCGATCACATCGTCACTTACCATCAGGTGAGATAGTGGTCAAACACTAGCCTGTCACAAATAAAAAAAAATATAAAAAAAATCGTATTGCAAAAAAAAATTACATAAAATCTTTTTTAATGCCAATCGATCATTTACTTATTTATTTATTAAATTCCAATTACAACTATCATTACAGGATTATCCTAATCATGTTTCTTACAAGAATCAATAATTGTATATACAAAGAGGTAAAAGTATCAGATATGGCTTATTCTAAAATTAATTCTTAAATATTTTGCTCTTTATTACGAAGTAAAATATGAAAGAATTGATACATTTTAGTTTTTCTAATATTCTTAGGTCGGCCTGATCCCAGCGCTGTAGTATTTCAAGTTATTCTACATAAATAAAATATTGCTGTATCAATATTTGAAGTATATATCCAGGGCTTCAATGAGTAAAACACCCATGTATGACATCACGCGCGTCAGGACAGAGATACAAACGAAACTTAAAAAATAATAAAACACTTTATACATATTTTATATACTATAGATTATAAATTTAATAATTAAACGCAAGCAAAGCTTAAAAAACCGACTTCTCCGCTTTACCATCGGAACCTTGATCAGATTTAATGTATTAAACACGCATTATTGACTATAACTCGAAAACTAGAAATCAGACCTTGATCAAATTTCAATGGGACTACATAAAAAGCACCAGCTTTCAAATAAATAAAGAATCATCAGAATCGGTTCACAACGAAAAAAGTTATAAGGTAACTTTTTAAGTCGGGTAAACGAGAACATCGTCAAAGTACGCATTATTCTTTATAAGACATTATTGACGATATTTCAAGAACTACTGATCAGATCTTGATCAAATTTATTACTTAAATGGGAATTTATTGATTAAATGGGACCAATTAAAAAGCAAACTCTTTCAAACTAAAAAAAAAATTCGAAATCGGCTCACGCGGAGAGTAGTTATGAGGTAACACAAAAAAAAAATTACAGTCGACTTGAGTACCTCCTCTTTTTTTGGGAAGTCGGTACAAAAGGCACTAACATAATAATATAATATAACTACATAATAATGATAAATAATAATAATTATTTTTTTCTTTTTATAATTTGTATCTTACTTCACTTAATTTAGCTATATTATTATATATTGTATGTTTTACAACATAATAATATATATAAACAAAAAAATTGTTTTCCTGCAGCACAGTGGTTAAAGAAGGTGACCTGAATAAAGTATAATCTATATTATACTAGCGGACCCCTGCAGCGCCATCTGCCGGGCTGATTTGTGAATCTAAACCATCCAGGGCGCCACCCAAACGCATACAAAAAAAACCATTCAAATCGGTCCAGCCGTTTAGGAGGAGTTTAGTGACATACACACGTAGTACGTACAGTAGAATTATATATACAAAGATAACAAAGTCGGGCTTGTTACAACACTTATAACTCGAGAACTGCTGGACCGATCTAGATGAAATTTGGAATAGGTAGACAGAGGCCTAGAATAACATATAAGCTACATTTTATCGCGGACGAAGTCGCGGTGAACTGCTTGTTATAATTAAAATGTTATTATTAATAATCATAATATCTTAAATCGATTGAGTTGTTGATATTGGAGTGGAGTCTTCAAGTCGCGAATGAATAGGTATCTTCTAGGCAAGCTTGCTCCATCGTCGACTACATCGTCGCTTACCATCAGGTGAGATAGTGGTTAAGAGTTTACCTATATTACCTTATTTGCCTGGTAGAGATCGCTATTAGTGATAAGGCCGCCTGTTGTGATACTTTACGTATAAGCTTGTTTGTTGCCTTTGTTTTATCTCATCTTGTAAAGTGGATCAATAAAGTATTATCTATCTATCTATCTATCTATCTATCTATCTATCTATCTATCTATCTATCTATCTATCTATCTATCTATCTATCTATCTATCTATCTATCTATATTACATTTAAAAAATCTATTCTTTCAGCTGATTTAACAGCAATCTATGCTGTTTCTGGAGTCGTGATAGTAATTGCCGTACTCGTGGGATCGACGATAGTGTTGTGGAAGAGGAAACGTGCTAAGCAGAATGTATGAATTTTTATTTCAAACCGTTTTCATAATATTTTTTCTTATAGGTACTCTGTTAGAATAAGTCTCGCGTATTTTTCAAAATGGCAGAAAAATGTTTATATTTTCGTTTTCAATCATTTTGAATATTCGACTGTTAATGACAGAGCCAGCCAGAACGAGCGTAGCGTCTTCGTTTCACCTTAGGCAACATTGCTTTCGTATGTCCGGATTTCCGGATTTCTCCTCTAAATGTCGCATTTTTAACCGATTATCACGAAATTATGTAATATTCGATAATTATATAGAAACTTTTGTCGATTCTTTTTATGGTTTTTAAAACTATGTGATTTTTTTATATTATCAAAAAATATGCGAGGTGTTCAGCTTACATGAACACTAGTATATAATAATTGTAAACAAAACATATTACAGCTGACAAGTCAAGTCCCCCACGGAGATCAGTCAAATAAGATGGAAAGACAATAGCCTCCTATTCTCAGACCTATTCTCCAATTGCATCATACGACTTTGACTCAAGCTTGAGAAATATATAACGATAAAGTTGTAGATGAACTTTATACAAAACCGAAACCCAAAAATCAACGAAAAGCAAATTCCGAAAACGTAGAACTACAAACTCAAGTTATCAGTGGAGTGTAGTTAACAACAGATCAACAACTAGCTGAAGAAGTAACGTATGCTGAGTTAGAACTTCACCCGAGACTACTGTAACTGGGGTAAAATTTGCGCCAAAATTTGGATACAATGAAGTAGTGTCAGTAATAATTTAAACTCAAGCAAAGCTGAAATAATTAAACGTAAGCAAAGTTAAAAAAAAACCGACTTCTCTGCTTTATCTTCGGATTTGTAATCAGATTAGATGTACTAAACACGCATTATTGAAGATATTTCAAGATCTACTGATCAGATCTTGATCAAATTTGAATGGGACAAATTGGAAAGCATCTTTAAAAAAATAAATTTTAGGCGTCAGTTTACGTGGAACGAAGTTATGAGATTAAAACACATAAAAAAATATAAAACATTCGAATTGAGTACCTATCTCCTCCTTTTTTGTGAAGTCGGTAGAAAACCAACTTCATCGCTTTATCTCCGGCCATAAGGGGTTATGGCAACCTCCGCCACATGTACAGCGCTATCTGCCTCACTGTGGCAGAACCACCTAGTGATCGGAGAAACAGACCACCGACCAGCTCGACAAATCACAGCCCGAGGCCTGCATCGCGCAAGCGATATTTACTCGGAGTCATTGCAACTATGCAACTTCCAAGTTGAGAACATCGGACTCATTAACTTCGCACTGCCCATTGCCGTTGTCAACCTTCGTAGCAATACAGCCAGCATTTTTGCATGCTATCTACCGGCTTTTGCGTCAAGTTTAGAAAGCTTGACGCATATAGATCACACATATCAACTCGGAAAAAGATCCTAAACAAACAAACAAACTTAAAAAAAAACAAAAAAAACAACAAACCTCTGTATAATATTATTATAGTTTATATATAGTATAAATAATAAATTAATTTGTGGAACTATTCCGTTTTGAAGTTTTATTTAAGACTGGTAACCTATAGTCAAACTAGGAATTTTAAATGTTTGAAATCGGCTCTTACGCATATTTTTTATTACATGATGTTCACTACCATTTTCTGTTTAAGGTCATATCTTTACATTTTATTATAAAGCGTGAGAATTTGAAGATAAACAATGTGTAAGAAAAAGGTGTAGTAATACTCAAGCCACGCATCTAGCTACATGTGTGGAGTAGTGTAACAGGCACTTCTGAATTTGCGGCAGCAGCATGAATATTGAGTTATGATGAATTAAAGTTTCTAAAAATATGTCATTTGCAACCCTATTTCATCAGCTACGTTTTATACCACATAGTCGACCTAGACTTCTGCCGGTGGTGGCAATAACAAAGGTCAAGGTGACGCGCCGCAGAAGTAACTGTAGGGATGTCGAAAATATTTGAAAAATAATTTTTTTATGTGGAAAAAAAATATCCCTGATTTCACCTTTCGTTCTCTGGTAGACGATTCCTGGCACGACACGCTTACACATCACCAAGTATTACTAAACCTTTCTCTTACAGGTTGTATACCCAATTGTTTTATTAGAAGCTATAAGCCTCTGACAGACGGACAGATGTTAAACACCAGATTAGAGACCAATAAAACCAGAATATCAATAAATCAAACATCTTACACACATTATTAACACCTACAAAGTTTTTATTCATTATAATTTAATAGAATTTACATTTTGTTCACTTAACGTATTATTACAATTAAATTAAATTACATTTATAGCACAGCCATTTCGTTTAGTTTATAGTCAATAAGGCAAACGAAATAACCTCAAATCAATAGACATTTAGTTAAAGCAATTAGAGCAAGTAAGACTTAAGATAAGTACAATTTATTTGTTTTCAAGTCGAGAGTGTTCAAATGGTTGCCTATCAAAGATAAAAAAGTGTTAACAGGTATTTTCTAGGCAAGCGTTCTCAATCGTCACTTAAATCAGCCCCCTAGCCAAAAACCAAAACGTTTCGTCTCTATTCTATCAATAGAAACGCTTTCCAAATGTAACAGACATTAAAACTTGTTAGAAAATGTTTCTTGTACTGTATAAATGGAGGCAATGAACAATTTGAATCTGAATCTGAATCTTTTGATAGAATAGAGATGAAGCGTTTTGGTTTTTGGCTAGGGGGGCGGGTGAGATAGTGGTCAAATGTTGGCCTATAATATATATATAAAATAAAAGAAAAATTGCAAGACTCAAATGGCGATGGGCAGTATACATGGTAAGGCAAGGTGATGGTATATGGAGTAGAGTCTTGAGTGAGTGGATACCGAGAGAAGGCTCGAGTTGGCAAACCAGCTTTTTTATGCCCAATATCTCACCTGATGGAAAGTGATGATGCGGCCGAAGATGTAGCATACTCGCCTAGAAGATACCTATTCACTCTTTAATTGAAGACTCCCAGATTAAACCGTTTGGGGAACAAAGACACGGGGATATGAGTTCCACGCCTTCGCAGTACGGACGTAGAACCGAAACGCTTCGAGTGAACTGCAGGTATTTCAACCATAAAAATGAATAAAAAAAAAAAAAAAAAAAAAAAAAATTATATAGATGACGTTTGACAGTTTGTCTTGTTGTTAGATTGTAAAACGAGCATGGGGGAATCAACTCGTGTAATTCCTGCGCACACTCTCCAAAATGTAAACGGTAGAATACCGGTAGGCTTGCGACCTTACGTTGGTGGCCGAGACTGCAATTTGGACTCGACTAGCTTATCATAGCCAGTGAGTTTTTTTGCTCGCCGTCGATGGACTCGAGAACTTCAAGCTGATACTTAGCGGATCCATCCCACAGGTTGCCGCAGTACTCCATACACGATCGGATTTGAGCTTGATATAAATTAAGAAGCTGTCCGATCTATCGACGATATCCTGGTGGAAGACCTGGATGCGATCAGCGCAAAGTAGGCTTATACCCTGCAGTGGGTCGATACTGGGTGATGATGAAAACCATTTTGCTTACTAATAATTTCTTAAAAGTTATGTCCAGAAATTTAAGAGATAAAGCATATTTGACATAGACACTAGACTTTTTGACAGATGTTGAAATAGATCAAACAAAATGGCTGCGGCTGTGACGTGTTTCATTTGATTATTTTAACGCGGCATTGGGGTCCTCATCTGCTTCATTATATTCGCATTGAGTCTGGAAGAAAAAAATCATTGAAGTATTTTTTATTCAAGCCAAACCCTTGACCTCAATTTTTTTTTTTTTTTATACTAGATAGTCAAGCATTTGACCGCTATCTCACCTGATGGAAAGTGACGATGCGGCCAAAGATGGAACATGCTTGCCTAGAAGGTACCCATTCACTCTAGACTTGAAGACACCCAGATTATACCGTTCAGGAAACAAAGACGCAGGCAATGAGTTCCACTCCTTTGCTGTACGGATAAAAAATCTAACCTGATGGTAAGCGACGATGTGGTCGACGATGTTCGAAACTTGAGAATGACTCGACCGATTTGACTGATTATTTTATTGTTGTGTTCGTAATTGTCAGGGCAAGGTTTGAATGTCACATTTTTTTAATACACCGGAAATTGCAGCCGCGCGATGCCGGGGCGGATCACTAGTATTTACATTTATCCAAAAATTTCAGTGAACTGCAGTGTTCGCTAGCGAACCAGCCAAAGTTTCACATTTATAATATTAGTAAAGAACAACCGGACATCCGCCGGACATACATAAGTATTTTTGCCCAAGCTAAAATGAAGACTTTTTGAGATTTTTTTTGTAGGTACTATAAAATTTTATTAAATAACTTAATAATAGTTGAATATCATTTTAATTACCATTTCTGGCTTAGGGCCACAGCTTTACATATTATCTGAGAATTTGAAGTTAATCGCTTGTTTTGTTTAGGCGCTAAATGCTTCTGACAGATGGACGGACGGACGAACTTCTGAATCACCCAAGTTTATTTAGAGTATAATTATTATCCCAGCTATTTAAGCGCGCTAAAATTGTTTTGGGTTTACCTTCTAACATAGGATTTCCTCCTCGCTTGCATTTCAAACACCATTGGATCCATGTCGACTCTAGAATCGCTGGATAAGAGGCCTGGTATTACGTCGGAAGCGCCATCACTGTCTCTACCCACTGTAATAAAACTAATTAATATATTACCCTAACAAACAAAAGATAATATATATATAAAGACAATATAAAATAGCACCTAAAAACATTAAACGTATTTTAAAACAGTACTTTATCAAGCATCTGCAGTCTTTTTAAGCCTGTCAAGTTCCGCTTGCAAGTTCCGCAGTTCATTAATTGAATCGATTTTAATTTGTCCTGCTAAAATTTGGGGTGCTTCCCAACGGATCATAGTATCAGATTTTCACAAAACCGATCATAACTGTTGTTCCCATCTGATCTGAGATCAGTTGCAACTAAAATAAATAATATATATTTGTTCTCAACTAATCATAAGATCAGTTGGTACCAAAATAAGTTATCTATTATTGTTTTCAACTGATCTTAAAATCCGTTGGTACCAAAATAGATAAATGTTTACGGTCTCAACGGATCACAGAAATAATATTATAATTGTTTGGTTCGCCATGTTTTCGTGAAATGTATGGTATTTATTTTTAATGAATAAGTATTTCTAACTGCAACAATAAAACTTTACTATTTTCAATTTTCACAGTGCACTGAAAGAAAGCAAAAAATAGATCAGATAAATTACTCTGTGATGCCCGAAACGGGTCAAAACTGTTCAGCAATTCGTAAAACATATCGTATGTAATAGCTAACGGCGAAAACTTATTGTCTAGGCAAACTGAAGCTAGGTTTACAGGCAATAAAACAATTTGTATTTTATTCAATTAATAAATGAATATTAATAATTCTAAATTAAAATGTATTTAGAGATAATTGAAGTATAATTAATCCTTATTATGTAACTTATTATGTAACTAATAATATATTTATTTATTTTATTATTTTTGAATACTTTTTATTTTATTTTATATGTTTAACAGTGGACGGTATCCCACGACACAGGATTTTTCCTAGTGTGAGATCCTGGGCTCCCCTACACAAATATAACATTTTTGTTATTGTATGTGCTGTATACAGATACAGAATCATTAAGTCCCTGTATAAGTGTAGTCTGTGGGCGGATACACTCACTCGTCGTACAATGCTATCCGCAAAGAGAAAACCGTAACGCGTTCGGCCCCACTAGCCAAAACCCAAAACGCTTCATCTCTATTCTATCAAAAGAAACGCTTTCTAAATGATAATTTGATTGTGATGCTTTACTCCTTTCCATCCAAAGTTTGTCTGGAAAAGATCGCTCTTAGCAATAAGACCGCCTGTTGTTACACATGCCCTCTAGATTATTATTTCTTGTCATGCTCATATTTGTTAAAATGTTCAACAAAGAATTTATCTATCTATCTATCTATGTTACTTACTTAGCCGTCCATAGTCGCTGATGTGTACACTGCCTTCATAATAAACGTTTCCTTCCGTGTCAGGTTTCAGTTCTAAAAAAGACGTAAAGTTATTATACAGTATATAAATTAGTAAAATACGAGCACCCCCTAGCCAAAAACCAAAACGCTTCGTCTCTTTTTTTATTAATGAAATGCTTTCCAAATAAAACAGACTTTAAAACTTGTGTACGAAGGTTTCAAATTGCTTGTCTGTAACTTTGTAATCTCGATGAGCTAAATAACAAATCGAGATACTTTAAACTTTATGTCTACAAGTTTTAAGGTCTGTTACATTTGGAAAGCGTTTGTTTGATAGAAAAGAGACGGAGCTTTTTGGTTTTTGGCTAGGGCTAGGGCTCTCAGCACCTGACTCCTATTTTACAATTAAAGTGCTGCTGATTCCGATTCTTACTATTAACTTAGTTAGTTCTACGACCTTCTTCTAAATGCTATATTTTATGTAATAATTAATTTAATACAATGTATAATTAATCTTATATCTTTAAACGAGCAATTTTTGTATATATATGATCTAAATCTCTAAAACGGCTCCAATGATTTTCATGAAATTTAGTATGCAGAGGGTTTCGGGGGCGATAAATCGATCTAGCTAGGTTTCATTTTTAGAAAACGTCTTTTTGCTGAACAAAGCTCGGTCATGTAGGTACTAGTTGTATATACTACACTATCCCGTAAGAAAACGGCATCGCCGCGCCGCGCCTCGTAATGTGCCCTACAACACCAGTTGACACTTGACACAAAGAATAATAACAATAATAATCATTTATTCATTGACACTTAAAAATTATAACACAAGAACATTACAATTACTTATAATGTCTTGTGAGCCCTGAATCTCACACTAGGATGAGTCCTGTGTCGTGGGATTCAGTCTCTTTCAATATTAATTCTACAGTTAAATACATTAATAATTGATTACATTAAAATTAGATAAAAAAATAGCTAAACAACTTTTTTTAACAAAATAAGTTAATATATAACTATGCTAGCAATACTTGAAACTGTGAAATTTATAATTCTGTTATTTATTTATTTATTTTTTCATGCCTAACTACGGGCCAATTGCCTATATTTCCTAAAACTAAACTAAAACTATGTTATTATATTAAATGTCATTTATAGAAATAGATTGAATAAAAAATACACTATGGCATTATACATCATTATAATATCGACCAATATGAATAAAGAAACAAACAATATATATGTTTTTAAATTGGTTAGCAAGGTCACCCCTCCATGGGCACAGTGGGCGGTTTTTTTTTGCTGGATAGGCAAGCATTTGACCGCTATCTCACTAGATGGTGGGCCTATATAAAATAAATATATTGACACCTAAATAAAAATTAAGAAGCTACACACACAATTTTAACAAAAAAACAAAAGCTTTCACACTCACAGCCCCACACTAAGTTCAAAGACTTGTATCGTGGGTGCCGGAAACATTCACATCACACACACATTACAACACTAGTTAATAGCGAATGGGGTTAGATTTCACAGTAAAATTACTAAAATTGTAACTGAATTACCGCTGAGAATGTTTAAATCTATATAAATCAATTGACGTTTTTTAGTCTCACAGAAACTCGAGAACGGCTGATAGAAGTCTAGAAGTCCAAGGAAGGTTTAAAAGATGAGAAAATATAAAGAAATTGTAAGGAAAGTACTAAAACAACTATTTTAATTTCCCATACAAACTGTTCGTACACTTGTCAAAGATTATATATATACCGCCATAGGTAAGTAGTGCACAAAACTGCAGGGGGTGGTTTGGAATCGACAACTGAGCAAATTAAAAAAAAAAAATGTTTTTTTGTCAATTTTTTATCGACTGACCTTGCAGGCAGTTCAGTAGTAATTGTCAAGTAAAGTATGGCCCTCTATAGACAGCCGCTACAACAATAGCTTCCAGAGTAGGTGAGTGCTACGAGTGCTACGGGGTCATTGAATTAACATGTGACGAGAGGTCACACTGAAAGGCGGTTCTGGTATTATGAGAACCAACCAACTTGTTAAGAGAATGGCAAATTATTATTATTATTATTTAGCATAAAAAAGCTTCCGTTTCAGTTATGATAATCGTTATTTATTTAGTCGGTCCTAGTTATTATGAGGTAATTAATTCCTGAACCGCCGAGAGGTCACACTGAAATGTGACCTCTCGTCACATGTTAGTTCAATGACACCGTAGCACTCGTAGCACTCACCTACTCTGGAAGCTATTGTTGTAGCGGCTGTCTACGGAGGGCCATACTTTACTTGACAATTACTACTGAACTGCCTGCAGGTCAGACGATAAAAATTGAAAAAAAATTGATCTTCGATCCCAAACCACCCCCTGCATTATAGTGCACTACTTACCGATGGCGGTATATATATACAACCTGTAACAAAAAGAGGTAGTAATACTTGGTGGTGTGTATGTGTATCGTGCCAGGAATCGTCTGCTAGAAAACGAAAGTCGAAATCGGACCATTTTTTTCCGTACAAATATTAAAAATTATATTTTTGAAATACTTTTGACAACCCTACGATTACATCTGTGGCGCGTGACCTTGACCTTTGTTATGGCCACCACTGTCAGTCGTCTAGGTCCAAAGGCTATGTGGTGTAGAACGGTAGCTGATGAAATAGGGACATAATTTTTTAGAAACTTTGATTCATCAAAACTCAATATTCATGGTGCTGCCGCGAATGCAGAAGTTCCTGTTAGACTCCATAGATTTGGCTAGATGTGTGACTTGAGTATTACACTGTTCTGTTACATATTGTATATATAAAACTATTTACGATTGTTAGTCACACAAAAACTCAAGAACGGCTGAACCGATTTGTCTAATTTAGGTTTGAAATATATTAGGGAAGGTTAGAAAAGGTGAGAAAATATAAATAAATTGTACTATTTTAATTTCCTATACAATCTGTTCGTACCTGTCAAATATTTGACAACTTTTATTGGCGGTAAGAAGTTCGCCGGGTCAGCCACTTTAAAATTCATTACAAATAAAACTAATGACTACATTAATGGCAAGGATGCATAGAGGTAAACTGCACAAGCGCTCTCTGGCGACTACATAATATAGATATACCTTGATGAAAAAAAAATGAAAAAAATGCAAATTTTTTTTATTCAAATGCTGGCACTTGTTTGGCTCAACGTATTAGCATTGCAATTCAGAGAGGCAATGCCGCCAGCATGATGGGAACGCTACCCACTGGTAGTGAACCTATAGACTCGATGTCTTGTAGGTAACTTGGTTCTTTGCTTTATATAATTTTAGTTTAGTTTAAGGAAATACATATAGGCAATGGGCCCGCAGCGTAGGTGTCTTTTGAAAAAGAAAACCTAGATTAAGAAAAATCAAGGATTAAAAAAAATGCGCCGCCGAGTTTCTTGCCAGGTTCTTGCCGAGATGGCTATAATTTTGCAAATCTGGCAGAGTCATTAACATCCATTTTTCTCTCTTTAGGGCCCATGTGAATAAACGATTTTGATTTATCTACTACATAACAAAATGTTAAGCTTTCTTTGCTTTTTCATGCGTGCCACATTTTAGTGTGTGTTTTGCCGCGAAAGTGAAAAAATGGCGTTGTTGATTTGTATAACTTTCGAAAACCTGTGATTCTTCGAGTGTTGATGTGTAATAATGGCGGATTATTAACCTTTAATACTTAGTAAACGTGCATAAGTGTACACAAATCATACAAAGTTGTAAAACGTGATTTTTGCTCTCGTTTCAAAATTCCAATAGTAATTCTATGTAGTAAAGTTTCTACCACTTTACTAGGGCATGACTTGACTATCACTGGACCTTGACTCTTTTACTTGACTTTGACTTTTGATATGAAATACACTTGAAATATATTATTACTTGATACTGGCTAGATACACAAGATGGCGAAGCCAAAATAAAAAAAAATATAAAAAAAATATGTTGAGTCGGGTACAAACTAACTTACCATATGATTTCAAATTGGATTCCAATTCATCGTTATCTGAAACAATCAAATTACTAAGTAGTACGGGACCGACTTCGTCGCTTTATCTACGGAACCCTTGTTGGGATTAAATGAATTAAACACGCATTATTGAGGAGAACTCAAAAATTACTTGTCAGATCTTGTTTTAAATTAAAGGGGACCACGTGGAAAGCACCAGCTTTCAAATAAAATAAAGAATCAAAATCGGTTAACCTTGAAAATAGTTCTGAAGTGACATGTGACAGACGGACGGACGGACAAAATATATACTATTATTTCAATTACTGTGTAATTGATGTAATATTTATAATATTAGTAAGATATATTACCTGGGAAAAATATTGGCGTCGTTTGTTTAGTAGAGTCGGATTGCAGCGATGTAACGGTTGGTCCCATACTTATAACTGATGCAACAGGTCTAGCTAATAAAATCGTTGGTGTCACTGCAAAAATAATAGGTATTACGGTTTTTTTTTATTTTAAAACAAGCATTTAATAGTTTTTTTTACCGACTTCCCAAAAAAGAAGGAGGTACTCAAGTCAACTGTATTTTTTTTTATGTGTTTTACCTCATAACTTCTCTCCACGTGAGCCGATTTCGATTTTTTTTTTTTATATATGAAAGATGTTGCTTTCTTATTGGTTCCATTTAAATTTAATCAAGATCTGATCAGTAGTTCTTGAAATATCGTCAATAATGCCTATTTTGTGGACAACTTTGACGATGTTCTCGTTTAACCGACTTCAAAAGTTACTTTATAACTTCTTTCGTTGTGAGCCGATTTTGATGATATTTTTAAGCTTTTGCATAGCTTCTATCGCGGGCCTTGAGCGTGGAGACCGAATCTAGAAATTCCGTAACGAAAATAACCTAACACCCCCCACTCCGACCGGCACAGCGGTGATACTGTTTAGTTTTACCATCTATCGATGAATAGCAGAACTTTAAATGACTTTTTTGAAATATCACGCTTGTCTCTTTAGTTCAGCAACTCGCCTCCAGGTGGCAGGAAAAAAATACTGCATAAATAAAATAAATAAATAATTATAATTGCATAAGTTGATAAAAAATGCTATGCAATAGCTTTACCGCGGCAGTCCCCGAGAGCCACACGTCTTTTTTTTTATTTGAAAGCTGGTGCTTTTTATGTAGTCCCATTGAAATTTGATCAAGATCTGAGCCTTAGTTTTTGAGTTATAGTCAATAATGCGTGTTTAATACATTAAATCTGATCAAGGTTCCGAAGATAAAGCGGTGAAGTCGGTTTTTTTAAGCTTGCTTGCGTTTAATTATGTATTTTTGTTCGTGATATGATAAGCAAACGTATGTCACTATCTCACTCACCTGATGGAAGGTACAATGTGATCGATCAATGCACGTTTGCCTATAATGATGCCAATTCTGTTGTCCAGAATTAGACTAAACTAGCCTAAAATTAGTTTTAGTCCTGCTTTAATCCAAAACCTATTCAGAAAATGCAAGATTAGACTAAAATTAAGTTTGACAGGACTAAGTTAGTTTAGTTACTCTATTTAGTGAAAATGACTAAATTCACATGTTTTACGTCAAATTAAGACTAAAAATAGAAATTTTAAATTCAAATTAGTCTGTATGAAAAAGGTCTGGATTATTTTTAATGTGATCTTATACTTGAAAGAATAACACGTGCAATTAATGAAGCAAATGGAGGAATATGTGATTGCGGCTCTTGTGAATACAATTCAATTTGGTTGCTGTCAAAATCAATTTTAGTCCTGTCATTTCAACTTTTAAATTAAGTTCAACGTAAAATCAGAATAGCGTTTAGGTATTCTTTGATTAAAATTAGTTTATTTTTAGTTTAGTTTAGGTTAGTTCGGTGCTCAACAGAATTAGCACCAATACCTGTTCACTCGAGACTTGAAGGCTCCCAGACTGTTCTTATCGGTAAACATAGACTCGGGCAAATTTGAATTTGGAATGATGAATGTGGAAGCAAAACGCACACTGCTGGAATATCAACTATAAATCTTCGCATGGCTGTCTGGTTTTGCGATGGTAGAATAGGGATGGTGGAATTCCGTGGAGACTTTTTTTTTTTTCTTTGTGACAGACTAGTGTTTGACCACTATCTCACCTGATGGTAAGTGATGATGTGATCGAAGCTGGTAAACACACTAAACCTGGAATACGCAGGCTCTCTGCCTCTACTTGCCGAAATGTATCCTATATAATTTAAACGCAAGCAAAGTTTAAAATAACTGACTTCACCGCATTATTTTCGGAACCCTTGATCAGATTAAATGTATGAATGCATTATTGAGGATAACTAAAAAATTACTGGTCAGATCTTGATCCAATTGGACCACATGGAAAGCACCAGCTTTCAAATAAAAAAATAATAATTAAAATCGATTTACCTAGAAAAAAGATCTGAGGTGATACACATAAAAAAAACCGAATTTAGAACCTCCTTCCACCTCCTTACGCCTTTTTGAAGTTGGTTATAGCATAATTTTCAAGGAGCTTCTTTACTCACTTGCACGATACGTGGATTCCTCTCCACGTGTGTCGATGACATGCTCTTGCATCGACGGTTTCGTCACTCTTTCCAGAACTTGTGACTTTGCCTGCATCACCGTCGCTGGGGGCGGAGTGATGGAATTCGATTCTAAAAACATTTTTTTTTTTGGGAAACAATCGTGATTTAGACGTAAGTATTAAATAAATACAATACATGATTCAGCGAATATGAATTATTATAAAACAAACAAACAAACGCATTCACACTCACAGCCCCACACTAAGTTCAAAGACTTGTATCGTGGGTGCCGGAAACATTCACATCACACGCACATTACACCCAGAGCCAGAAGCACAAATATCCCTTGGGAAGGAATTTATGCTCCTGCCGGGATTCGAACCCAGGACCCAGGGCGCCGAGGGCGTACACCTGTATACTACGACAATTGTATAACATTTGATTATTAAGAACTAAAACGAACTTAAGGGGCCTATTATTTTCTGTAGATAACTGTATTAAAATTTGTCGTTCGCGACGAACTGTGATCTCGCGCCTACATATTGACTAATAAAGAAAAGCTTTTGAGGTTAATTGCTTATAACTTCTTTTCTTTATAATAAGTGTTTGATTTCTGTATTTGTTGTTCAAGTACAGGATATAATGGATATTATTCATAAAAATTCAGCTTTAATTGTGTAGCCGTTTTTGAGATTCACCCGAGACAAGATAGGTCTAAAAACAGTGACTTTGTTATTGTTATATTACCAAATTGTTATTTTCCAACATAGATCTTTTTAACCGGTATCCTATTCTACTGGCAGAGCTTTTTTCAACGGTAATCCACAAGGGTAGATAGTAGAAAAATCTGAGTATGAACGACAGCAGTTTTTCAGAAGACTCATAAAAAAAATACTGTATCTATAAAAATCAATCCTATCATATTTTCGTCTTTCACATGTTTTAATTAAAGCATCTTATAGATAAATTGTCCAAATAAGAAACCTTTAACGCAAAACGTTTTAAATATACTGAATACAACTATTTCTTAGCTCAAAATTTTACAGAGAGCATTTTTGTATAATCCATGCGCTATTAGAATGGTATGGAACTTTGTCAAAGTAAATCGAAAATGACAGTTCTTACCTTTCTCAAGTAGTGTTAGCAAAAAAATTCTCGTAATTTTTTGATATCCCTGAGGTAGCAACAATTCGTTCGGATATTTTTTTTGTATATTTGAGCAAACCTTTAACTACGTCTTAAAGATCTCTTGACAATAACTGAACTGTGTCGTAATTTTCAATGCGTTAGAACACCAACTTCGTTCTTGATCGAAATATCTATCAACTATGGTGGTCAAAAGTTTTCCTGGCTCGAGTAAAAAACAAAAACTGCCAGAACTATTTGGCGTGATTGAGTATTCAAAGTGTTACCCCCCTTTTCCACTAATTATTAAAAACTAAAATAATAAGTAAATCTCGCATTTAATATAAATTCGAGCAGAAATCCACGCACATAGAAAACTCATCTAGCATAATATGCGAGCTTCGACGCGGATTTGCCGACGCTACGTCTGTCCGGCGGACGGCACGCGTCTAGGGCTTGCAATCCGGATATCCGGATATTCAAATTATCCGGCTATCCGTTACCTTTACTAACCGAATAATTCAATCTCCAGTATTCGGATTTTTCGAATATTACGAACATTTTTTTAACAAGTAATCTACTTATTGGTGGAAATAAAATGTCTTACTTTATAATAAAACAATAATACCAGTTTTCTCTGTTGTCACTCTTATCATACCAATTATATTTCCATAGTTATCCCTCCCCGGCACGCCAAGTGGATTTGCTTATTAGCTAATAAGTAATAACATAACGAATATAAAGACAGTACGATGTTCCCCGCACTACCTCACCTCACTTAATTTAAAATTAATATGTCTACTACGTTGTGATCATATTTGCTTGTTTTAATAACTTTATGTTTTTGATTTATAAAAAAAACAATTTTATACTATATTCGAAAAATCCGAAATATCCGGATATTCGAATATTTAGGATAATTACTATCCATTTTATCCGAATACTAAATATGAACGGATAATGCAAACCCTACACGCGTCTCAGTTCCAAAAGGTCACATTCTATTCTCATCTCGCGCGGATTATACAAGACTCATTGTATTGATAAGAATGATTCTTTACTCACCCATGAAGTTCAGTCTTCTTAGAGATTTTTCCACACACCAATTGAGCTCTTGTCCATTACGGTTCTGACCAATTTCATTGCAAAAATTAAAAGCCATTGTTAAAAATGGATCATTGATCATCTTATTATCGCTATCCTTAACTTCGTTCACTGATTCATGTTTATGTTTAACTTCTCTTTCTTTTGTAACTCCATGAATTTTATTGCCTTCTTTAAGTTTTATCGCAGGGTTATTGCCAAGGTTATGTCTATTAGATTTTCTGTATTTATTGTTAAAATGATTAATCCATCTTCGGTCTCTTTTGTAAGAAGATTCACTGATGCTGTTATTAACAGGTATCATCAAAGTGGTTTCTAGCTTATTCCGCTTCTTTTTTGCTTGATTGTGCCGATTAACTAATTCAACACTGTTCGAGTCTGTTGCGTAGTTGTTAAGAATTTTGCTCTTCATTAAATTATCTATAAATGTATTGTTGAAATAATACTTGTAAACTAAATCATCGATCTGTTTGTCGTCTTTTTCTTTTATAATCAAAGCGTCTTGATCCTCCAGTTTGTTTTTAGTTTGGATTGCTAATAAATTGATTTTCATTGCTTGAGAGTTTGATGGTATAGGAGTTGTTTCTGATATCTTTGGTTCTTCGCTAATTAAATTCGTTTCAGTTGGTTGATTTTTATATAAAATATCTTTGTTTTTACTATCATTGATAATTTGCTTGGCTTTCTTCAATAATCTTGCGAAGCTGTTTTGTCTATGCGATATTTCATTTTGAGTTTTTGCAATTAAATTTTGTCTAGAATTGATTTTTTCATTTTGGGCTAGCATTAATTTCTGTATTGTATAAAATTGACGCTGTTGAGCTAAAAATTTCTTTTGCTGAGTTTGGAAATCTACAAACGTCGTTTGTATTTCTACTTGTTTAGTGTCAAAATATTGCTTTTGAGTAACAATTTGGTCTTCGATCATTTTAATTTTATCATTAAACTGTATCATATCAGAATATTTTGAATCGAAATCTTCGAATTTGGCGAACAACGCCGTAATTTTAGCAGCGAGTTCTTTGTCAACGTTTGAAAGTCTATTATGAATGTTTTTAATATCAGCGTGTTGTTTAGTAATTTTTTTGAATGTTTTAGTTAGCATTGCTATTACTTTGATAAGTCCAGCTTCGGTGATACCTTTATGCCTTTCGGGGTCCTTGGGGAGCACTTTATAAACATTACTATCAGGAAGAGGAGAATTTTGGTTCCAAATTCGTTCATCTTTATCAAAAATGTTTCGGTTCTGCTTAGATGTATCGACATGGTTTGTGTTATTATATTCGTCAACTAAATTGTAGTTATTCCTGTCATTGACATTGTATTTTTTGCTTCGTTTCGGAATTCGATCGGGTTCCGTGGAACTGGTTTTTATAGGTGTAACTGTTATATCGTGTTCTTCTTGTGGAACGTCAGTTATATTTTCGATATTTGAAGCAAGTTCTTTTTCGATGTGTTTTTTCTTTATCGTAACATTTCTGTCGTTGTTTTGTTCATCGTTGAGTAAGATAGCAACTTGATATGGGTATTCGTTAATGACTGATGCAGGTTTAAGATCTTTTACAATTTTAGATTTTAATATGACTGCGTCTTCTACGCTGTTTTTGACAACTTTTTCACTTTTCATACTCTTTCTAGGACGCCGCTTCCGGATATCTAAAAAGATTATAAATAGACTTCAATGACATATCATCAAGTATCATAACATGATAAAAACAAGGTAAATGACTACTGTCTCGTTAATTTAATGAGGAGGCACAGTTTTCACCGACATCAAAAAAGGAGGAGGTACTATGTTCGACTGTATGTATTTTTTTTATGTATGTTCACAGATTTCTTCCCCGTTTGTGGACCGATTCTCAAAATGCTTTTTGTGTTTAGTAGTTTGTACTTCAGAGGTGGTCCAATATAAATTTCATCGAAATCGATCAAGCCAAAACCAAAATGCGGTTAAGTCAGTATTTTAAGCTTTGCTTACGTTTAAATTAAATTTTTGTTGATTCAGATTTAGCAAATTTCTCAATATGGCGAAGATACGGGGTTGAAAACGTAAATAATCATATTTCAGCCATCATATTTCAACAAAAATACGCGAGGTGTTCTGTTCACAGTGCCATTAGTTACGATGATGTCCTGTCTTTTTTTTTTTATATATACTATAGACCACAATCTCACATGTCTTAATCTTTTATCGGCTACATTTACCAAACGAGCACTATGCTAATTAATCTAAAATAGAATCAATTTTATTGCTTAAACTGTGTACAAAATAATAAGATCTTATTGAAATAATTAAACGCAAGCAAAGCTTAAAAATAAACCGACTTCACCGCTTTATCTTCAAAAACTTTATCAGATTTAACGTATTAAACATGCATTATTGACAATAACTCAAAAACTAGTTATTAAATCTTGACCAAATTTGAATGGGACCACATGGAAAGCGCCAGCTATCAAATAAAAAAATAATCATCAAAATTGGCGCGCAAATAAAGAAGTTATGAGGTAACTTTTGAAGTCGGTTAAAAACGAGAACATCGTCAATGTAGTCCACAGAATAAGCATTATTGAGGATAACTCAAAAACTACTAGACAGATCTTGATCAAATTGAACGCGGATCGAAGTCAGAACATTCACATCACACACACAAAACACCCACAACCAGAAGGACAAATATTCCTAGAGAAGGAATTTTTGCTCCTGCCTGGAATCAAACCCAAGACCCATAGCGCCCAGTCGGCTTGCATGACCTTACACGTCTACGGGGTGGCCTTGGTGAGCAAGGTCACCCCTCCATGGGCGCAGTGGACCGGTTTGCATCTGGGCCTACAGCTGGGGCAAGATAGTGACTGTGACCTATATTTCCTCATCTCGGCGAGGGACAGCTCACGGGGGTTTTAATGAGTTCGAGCCCCTCACACCCCTTTCCTTTACCCCTGGATAGAAAGGAAAGTGCAAGGAATTTCCCCATCACAAAAAAAGGTCAAAAAACTTTGGTGGCAAATTGTTATTTTCCAACATATTTTTTTTTTAAGTTGAGGAATGAATGTGCCTACCATTTTCAATACCACAAAAACAGAACAGCGCAAGTGCTTGGATGGGTGACCGTTTAATGGGATTTTCAACTGAGAGTCACCGTGCTTCGGAAAGCACGTAAAGCTGTCGGTTGTTAGTAAGACAACGGTCGTCAAGCCATGTCGGAAACGTTCAGGCGGCCTGAAAAAACCTTACACTAGAACTGCCCACGACAAGCAAGCAAGGTTGTCTACTTTTAAAAAAAATTTACTGCAAATATTAACTCATATTCATTTTATTATTTATTCTGCTGTACTATTTTTATAAATTTTGTTTCTGTACACAAAATATGTTATTATATACTTTTATTAAAATCATAAGACGTCCTCCTCTGCTCTAATATTGTTGTGCCCGACAGGGTCTCTAATGAACTGTAAACTTTTAAAACCATGTGCTGACTATTAGAGATTGCAATAAACATTTTGAATTTGAATTTGAATTTGAAGGTTCAAAGCAACTTACGATCCGGGGAGCGTCGAGACCTCTGCACGTAGTTCGACACGAACGGAGGGTCCTGCATAGCATTTTCACCAACAAAAGTGTCGAAGCTACTCGGCATGTGGTTCTCCATGTCCATCGAATTTTGTCTGAATATAAAACCTGGAAAATTACTGCTTATATTATAAATGCGAATGTTTGTGTGTAAGTTTCCCTGTAATACAAAAGTTTAACTTCTATCTATGTGTATTTACGACCACTTTTTTTTAATTTTTTTTTATGCTAAATAGGCAAGCATTTGACCACTATCTCACCTGATGGACAGTGATGATGCGGTCAAAGATGGGACATGCTTGCCTAGAAGATACCTATTCACTCGAGACTTGAAGACTCCCAGATTATATCGTTCGGGGAACAAAGACGCAGGCAATGAGTCAATCCTTCGCTGTACGGATGATGAACGTAGAAGCGAAACGCTTCGAGCGAACTGGAGGTTAGTAGAGGAGTGGAGATTATACCCCTCGGGGAACAATGACGCAGGCAATGAGTTCCACTCCTTCGCTGTACGGATGATGAACGTAGAAGCGAAACGCTTCGAGCGAACTGGAGGTTGGTAGAGGAGTGGAGATTATACCCCTCAGGGAACAATGACGCAGGCAATGAGTTCCACTCCGTTGTACGGACCCTGTTTTATTTAATCTTACCCAGATGCCCCTTCTCAATGTCATCTCCGGCGTTCTTTTTATTCCGCACCCACACACCCTTATTTACAATATTGTTTCTTTCCAATTTTGGTCTCAAAAAATTAGACTCAGCTTCCAGGAACAGACAATCTAGTCCGTTAAATATCGATATTAAAAACGTAATAATTATTAGCGCGTACATGACTGGACATGTCAGTGTGCAGTGGAATTCAGAATGAGAAGAATTTCGGATGTATACCGATTTGTATTGAATGGTTTTGGATTATTTGTAAATACGTTAGAGAGGGGAGAGTATCGATGCTAAGTTATCGATATCTCTTCTGCTGGTGTCGTTGAAAAGAGCTCGGCAAGTAGAGTACGAAACCTTTTTGAAATTAAACTTCTTATGAGAGCAGGAAATTCAGATCCGCAACCTTTTTTGTGACTTAAAGTGGCGGTAAATACTGTGATGTGTAATTAAAATGTTTACCTTTAATACAAAATATGCTGCCAGCATGATAGGAACGCTACCTACAGGTAATGGGCTCGAGCACTTGAGTTACCTATAAGCTTGATGTCTTTTATTTAACTTAGCTATATACAGTGTTATGTATATATAAAGGTATACTTACAAATAACTATTTACAACACCAAGTGCGGGTAGTTGGAGACAATACTCGCCCTTTCCCACGCTGACACCCGCATTCTCCAGTCTTCTCGAGACCATGGCCAATGCAACTTGGCCGAAACGTCGAGGTAAATAAAAATAGTTTTTTTAGCGCGATGAAGTCCTGAGATATTACCTAAACTATGTGCTCGAATCGCGAAAGTTTAAAAAATACAATTACAACACCAACCTATTTACTTATATTTTTTCTCTTTCACCATCAAAAGGTCGATTGGTCTTTTAGTCGTGATTGAATAAGCATCATCTAGTCAAACGTCCTCCATCATTGGCCGCATCAGCGCTTACCCGCTTACCATCAGGCGATATCTGTATATATAATTTCAATTGCAATTTTCAATATTTTCAATTTTCAATTTTTAATACGTATTAGCATTGCAATTCAGAGAGGCAATGCCGCCAGCATGATGGGAACGCTACCCACTGGTAGTGGGCTTGAGCACTTGAGTTACCTATAAGCTCGATATCTTGTAGGTAACTTAGTTCTTTGCTGTACATAGTTTTAGTTTAGTTTTAGGAAATATAGGGAATTTTCAATTCATATCGATAATTTTCCCCACACTATTTAACTGTCAATATTTACATACTTATTTCTACCAAAAAATACACGAGTGTTTACGATCGGCTCGTGACATTTTTACTATTTTTATAAACAATCAGAAAATTAGGGCATTGGGAGTTGCCACTGAAATTTAGACTTTATGATAAGGTTTATTCCCTGTCTAGCTTTTTTTCAATGCTTTTAAGAGAAGCTAGGCATTTGCTTGATGGTAAGCGACACGCCTACGACTACATACGCATTGAATCCACCTGAACACAAAAAATTTCATCAATATTAGTCTAGCCCAGGGATCGGCAACCTTTTGAGTCGGAAGAGTAAAAAATTACAACTTACAAAATTTCAAAGTTTTATAGAGGACAATTTTTTTTCTTGCCAACAATAATCTTTACTGGCAACAATAAAACCTACTGTACTATGAATATCGTATAGAAAACGCTATGCACGCGTCATACCTACCTAATCATCCCATAATTTACTTGTTTCAACTGTATAAATGTACTTTTTTGCTACCTTTGGAGGCTTGTTAATGGCTTGATAGAAATGGTGCCTAATCCTCGTAAATCGATTCAGAATGTTTTTTTTTATTTTAATAAATAATATTTATACTAAAGAGCCGCAGCTTCACATCCAAAGAGCCGCATGTGGCTCGCGAGCCGCAGGTTGCCGACCCCTGGTCTAGCCGGTTAGGTGGAGTTCAGTCATATACAAATAGACACGTACATAAAAATTATATTGATCAAGCGAAGTGAGATCTGTAAGTTGACTTGGGTGGTTATTCATTCTGTCCGTCCGTCTGTCAGAGGCATCTAGCGTTTAAACCATATATTTTATTTATTTATTTTATTTAATACTTTATTGCGCAGTAAAAAGTGTACAAAAAGAGGACTTAATGCTAGAAGCATTCTCTACCAGTCATCCAGCGGTGGAAAATGAAATGACATGAGGCGTGCATCAATCAGGGGTAAAGAAAATATATGTTTATGAAATTTATATCGAATTGTAATGTACATAAATATAGAAGCGAATAACTTCGAATTCTCGGAGAAAATGTAAAATTATGGCCCTCAGCAAGAAATGGCAATTAAAATGGTATACATGATAATAATAAGGAGGCACCAATACACGTCAGTGGGGGGCAAAATATTTTTTAAATATTTTTCTTTCCTTGTGGGGTTTTGGTAAAAAGAGCTTGACATGCTTGACTAAACCGAATTTTATAAAAATCCATGTTGGAAAATTACATTAATACACAAAACAATTTTAAGTAGTCACTCACAACGCGTCCATTAATTACGTGAGGCGTTAAGAGGGGGGGAGGGTCTCACGTGGGGGAGAGGGGGTCAAATATCGCGGGTGAAGCCGCGGCGCACGGCTAGTGTTGAAATAATTGAATTAATTTAGATATTGATTTAGTTGATAGATACTGGATTGCAATTAAACTGTATCTAAGTATATTTATTTATTTATACTTTATTGCACAACAAAAACAATGTACAATAGGAGGACTTAATGCTAAGAGCATTTTCTACCAGTCATCCAGCAATGGAAGGAACAAAAGTAAAGCATGCATCAGAACAGTGTATTGTCAATAATTTAAATTATAACTATAATATATCATTTATTACATATAATATTATATGGCATATAATATTAGTATAAATAATTAATATTAAATATTTTTATATTATATATTGTACACACATTAATAAACAATTTTACAATAACAAAAGATGTACAAAGGCGAGCTTAACCCTTCACAGAGTTTTCTTCCAGCAAACCCTTTAAGTAGGACATAATTTATAGGAGCGAGTAGGTTGTTGTGTACATAGTAATATGATAACAATACAAGGCACTAATAATATGTTACAAATATACATTAAAATTTTAATAATAATAGACAACATTTAAAATATAAATAAATAAATACATATAAACAATATAATAAAGTTGTATTTATGTCTATTAGTATGTATTAATGTATATGTATAGATAGGTATCTAAGTAAGTTGTATTTATGTCTATTAGTATGTTTTTACACCACCGACCTCATTATATAAAATTATCCCTCTCTCCATCCAAAGGTTGACTGGAAGAGATCGCTTTTAGCGATAAGTCCGCCCATTGTACTTTAGTTTTTTAAGATTACCCCTGTCACTAACTGTATTTGGTGTACAGTAAAGAATTTTCTATTCTATTCTATTCTAAAGTAAGAATAAATACCATTATCAATAAATACCACCAATATGTATATAAATTAATTACATTTTTATATTATGTAATTAATATTAATATTAAATTGAATGGTGTTCAATAAAGAATGATTGTATTATAGGTATCAGCCATAACTTTTTTTAGCAAGTAGGTAGTCCGCGATAAAGTCCTTATCAAGTTTGGTTGCAACAAAGAAAAAGATGATTTCCCGATAAGGCGCAGTTTAGAAAACAAATATTCTTAGTTGCCTTTGAGAGGTTGAAACAAGTGCCGTTTTACAGGTAAGCTTTTTACCCAACTGCTAAAGAAGGGTTATGTTTTTCGCGCGTATCTTATGTATGTATATTTGTAAATTTAGTTATTACATCGTATCTTTCAAACGGCTGGATGGATTTCGACAGTGTCGTTAGATATGTTTAAAAAAAACATATCGGATTTTTTGGCGCGCACTAGTAATACGTCACTAAAAAAAATTTATAAAACCTATCGAATAGGGTATGAAAATTAACGAAATTTAAGTGATCTCATAATGCCTGTTGAGGATTCAGTTACTGGAAATTTTTAAAAATGGCAAACATATATAATTTTTTTATTCATGATAGGCAAACTTTTGACCATAATCTCACCTGATGGTAAGCGAAGATGTGGTCGACGATGGAGCAAGCTTGCCTAGAAGATACCTATTCACTCATGACTTGAAGACTCCCATATTGTACTCATCAGGAAACACCGACTCGGGTAAGCAGTGCCATTCCTTTGCAGTTCGCACATTGAATGTGGAAGCAAAACGCTTCGTGCGCATTAGTGGAATGTCTACCATATAACAGTGTCGCTTAGCAGTTTGTCTGCTTGTCCGATGATAGAACGGGGATGGGTTAACTAGATCGTGCAGTTCGTTGGCACACTCTCCGAAATGTATCCGATAAAAAACCGAGAGACTAGCTACCATGCGGCGATGACCCAAGCTCTAAAGCTTTGAATTTCGAATTTTGAGTTTTGTGTCGCTCAGCAGTTTATGGGGGTTGAATAAGTAAAAAAAAAATTCACCCATTTCAAAATATACGGTAAAATACGAGCTTTGGGTTCATATTTGTCTGTATTAATGTAATTTAATTACAAGCTTTTATTTAGCTTGCACTGTATGTATGTTTGTTCGGGTGGAATCTTGCAACTCAATTTTGAAGCAGATATCTTCAACCGATTGAGCTGAAATGTTGTATTCACGTTTAGTTTGGATGACAATGCATGGTTAGCTGTGTGACGTCATTCTAAGTCCAACATGGCGGAACACACAAAATGGCGGACCAGTAATTTTTAATGCACTAAGAAAATTAATTGAATTAGGCGTTACTTTTCGGAAATCCATAACGACAAAGTTAATTTATTATGTTTAGTGTTAATCCCGATAATGTTGTTAGGCTTCAAGCAGGATGCACCACCCGCCCGCCCGCACGCCGCGAAAGTTAGTGTTATTGGGGTGCGAACGTTAGTATTATTATCGTGGGAACTCCGCCGAAGCCTCTGCTCTCGCCGAACCCTGTTCGACACGTGTTTCGCCTCTACACGAGGCATCCTCAGGAGCTGTTGACTCTCGTTCTAGCGTTCGGCGAGTCAACAGCTCCTGAGGATGCCTCGTGTAGAGGCGAAACACGTGTCGAACAGGTTTCGGCGAGAGCAGAGGCTTCGGCGGAGTTCCCACGATAATAATACTAACGTTCGCACCCCAATAACACTAACTTTCGCGGCGTGCTTGCATCCTGCTTGAAGCCTAACAACACTATCGGGATTAACACTAAATATAATAAATTAACTTTGTTTTTAATGCACTACTACAATATGGGTATCAAATGAAAGGGCTTGCTGAGAATAACTCGAAAAATAAGTTAACGTCACTTTAAATCCAATATGGCGGACTTCTAAAGGATTGTCTTTAAAAAAGTTTAAGTAACTTATATCACTTGATGTTTCCAGCTCACAACACCCTGTATCCATGTCGCGATGGGACTACGACACAGTGTTCTACAGGGTGTTCTGTATCACTCTGCTTGCGGTAGCATTTACTTTCACAGTGGTGTTGACGAACGTGTTCGTCGACATCGACGGTTTGCTGTCTAGGAAAGATAAAAGTAATGGATTTTATTGTATTGTTCACGCACTGTCTATTTATATGAACTGCCCGGTTTTTTTTTTGTTTTTTATGCATTTGACTACTATCTCACCTGATGGAAAGTGAAGATGCGGCCGAAGATGCCTAGAAGATACCTATTCACTCTTGACTTGAAGACTCCCCGATTATACTGTTCGGAGAACAAAGACGAGGGCAATGAGTTCCACTCCTTCGCTGTACGGATGATAAACGTAGAAGCGAAACGCTTCGAGCGAACTGGAGGTATGTCAACCATATATGGATGACGTTTGACAGTTTGTCTTGTTGTTAGATGGTAAAATGGGCATGGTGGAATTAACTCGTGTAATTCCTGCGCACACTCTCCAAAATGTAAACGATAGAATACCGATAGACTTGCGACCATACATCTGTGACCGAGGCTCTGCAATCTGGACTCAACTAGCATATTATCGCTAATGAGTCTTTTTGCTCGTCGGTCAATAGACTCAAGACCTTCGAGTTGGTACTTAGCAGATCCATCCCAGATATGGCCGTGAGCTTAGTTCGGTGCACTTTGCCTTCTCAGCAGGGATATCGGGTTCGATTCCCATAATACGAGTTTTGTCCCCAAGGAATTTTTGTTTCTGGTTCTGGTTGTCATTGTGATGTGAATGTTTCCGGATTCTACGACACAAGTCATCGAAGTTAGTGTGGGATCTGAGTGTGAAGGAGTTTAGCGTTGAAGTGTTTATTTTTCTATCTTCACTAATTATACTTCGATGCACCCGTTTTTTAGACGCTCTTACACTACACCCGCATTAAGTTCGAAGACTTGTATTTTACTATAGCGCGTTGTCTATTTTATTTATTTATTTATTTGTGCTATAAAATCCACAGATCTTAAACATGGTAAGGTATTACATGAGTATTATACATATATCCAATTACGATTTACTTTATATATTACCTATTAACTAAGAGAGCAACAAAATGTATACATATAAATCTTATCAACATTTACTACATGTTAACTTTTGTTTCTTACTTCTTTTTAAATTTTTTACTAAGTCTACATCTTTATGATAATTTAGGTATATTATTGTTTATGTATTTTCATTGTGTTATCTATATTATACATCAAAAAAAATATTAATGCACACATCTAAATCTTTAAATATACTAAAATTCTTATAATATACAAAACACCGTCGTCCAATTTTTAAATTAAAATTAAAACGGGAATTAACGTGACTTACGCGTTGTCGATGTGTAAATCGACAATTGTTTCGGCTTCATTCGGAAGCCTTCTTCAGGATGAGTGCGGAGCGCTCGCCGTCGCGTCCCACCTCGCACTGCGAGCAGCAGCACGAATAAGAATAAGAATAAGAATAAGAATAAGAATTCACTTTATTGTATAACTGTGTAGGTATAAAGAGATCTTAAAATATTTACATAGTTCCAACAGTCTATTCGTTTCGAACATACAATATTAATGTTTTGCTAAAAAATATAATATTAACAACAAGTATATACACAATAATTATTGGATATAGCTACATTAGACACAACTGCCATTAATCAATATTACATTCAGTAAATAGGATAGTACAATTATATCATTTGTCAAAGTATTCACTTAAATTGTAGTATGCTTTTGAAATTAACCAAATTTTTAACTTATTTTTGAAAATATTACCTTTTAATATTTTTAGCTCTATCGGTAAATTGTTGTATACTTTAATAGCGGTTATGAAAGAACTTTTGTGAAACATTGTGTTATTAATCTGGGGAATTATCATATTGTACTTATAATTGTTCCGTAAGTTCCCAGACCGGTTTGATTGTAGGCTAAAATATTGATTTTCATTTTCTTTTACAAATACTGACAATTCTAATATATATATAGATGTAAGCGTCAGGAATTTATATTTGACAAAAATATTTCGGAGCGTTTCAGTGCTTTGTAGGTTAAAAATAGCACGCAGGCATCGCTTTTGCAGTATAAATGTTTTAGAAACATCGACTGAGTTCCCCCAAAATATGATCCCATAACTTAAATGAGAGTATACATAGCCATAATAAGCGCTTATTGCCACTGCCTTTGATGCAATACCACTCAACAAAGATAACGCGTAGCAATATTGACTTATTTTGCTGTTTATTATGCTGATGTGGGCCTTCCAGCTTAAGTAACAATCTATTGTAACACCTAAAAATTTAGTTTCTGTTATCTCTGTTACAAATTTACCATCATTTGTTATCTTTAAATTTAGGGGTTGGCTTTTGTAGTTTTTAAACTGTAAAATGTTGGTTTTATCGATGTTAACTCTGAGATTTATGTTTTTTAACCAGTCTATTACTAATTGTAGTGTATTATTTACTTCAGTTTCAAACTCTTGGCAACTTAAATTATTACGGGGGATATATATAGTGGCGTCATCAGCAAACATAACGCAAAGATGCTGTGTTATTTTAGGCAGGTTATTAATATAGATGAGGAAAAGTAAAGGGCCAAGAATACTGCCTTGTGGCACACCAATAGATATTGGTTCGAACGTAGAATTTATTGTTTCAATGGTTTTTGTATCACTATTGTAGGATTCAATTACGGTTGATTGGCTTCTATTACTAAGGTAAGTTTTAATTAAATTTAAAGCGTTTCCTCTTACGCCAACTACTTCCAAATTATTTAATAATACATTATGTAGTACACAGTCGAATGCCATTGATAGGTCTAAAAACAAAGCAATTCCTGTCTTTTTTGTATTGACTTCGTCCCAAACTCGTCTCAGCATTTTAAAAATGGCTAATGTCGTGTTCTTACCTCTTTGAAACCCAAACTGATGGCTATTTATTACATGGTTATTATCAAAGAATGAAATAAGCCTGTTATATATAACTCTTTCAAAGATTTTTGAAATGCTCGGTAAAATAGCAATGGGTCTATAATTTCCCATTTCCTTTTTATTCTTTTTTTTATGAACTGGTTTAATTAATGCTTTTTTGAGCTCGTCAGGGAAGCAACCGGTTTCAAGCATTACATTGATAATGTGTCCAAGTGGTCCCACTATATAAGCCAAACTACTTTTTATGACTTGTATAGATATACTATCGTGGCCCGCTGTTTTTTTGTTTTTTAATAGTTTAATAATATTTATTATTTCTTGACCTGTGACAGGATCCATGAATATGGTGTTACAAATGAAGCTGTTACGTATATATTTTGTGGAATCGTGAGCTTCAGTTATTCTATTCCTATTGATGAAATATTCATTAAAGCTGGTTGCAATTCTTTGCGGGTCACTTATCTCATCATTGTCAACTTTTATAGTTTCTACTGATGTTTTAATGCAGTTTGTTTGGGATGTGTGTTGTTTAATTATTCCCCACGTAGCTTTATTTTTGTTGGTGCTTCTGTTTATATATTTTACATTGGATATTTTCCGTGATACTTTTATGACCTTTTTGAGTGTTTTGCAGTACGATTTGTATTTTTTGTAGTGTTCTTTATTATCTTTTTGTTGGAATTGTAAATATATGTTCCTTTTGTGTTTACAAGACGTTTTTATGCCCTTAGTCGTCCAATTTGACTTCTTTTTATACGTTACTTTGATTTTTTCTAGTGGTATGCAGAGGTTGAACAACATAGAATATAGATCTATGAATTCTTTATAAGCACTATTCGAATCTTCGTGAGTGTAAACTTCTGAAAAGTTGACTTGTGATAGGTATTTAATAAATATCGGTAAGTATACATCAACGTTCCTTCTGTATATATACCAGTATTTTTCGCGAAAGCTTAAGTTACAGGATAAGTTAATAGTCTGTGCTGTGTGGTCAGAAATTCCTATATTTAGAACACTGGTCTTGAAGCGTTTGATGTTAGTAAGAATGTTATCTATACAAGTTTGAGTATTCTTAGTTATTCTGGTCGGTTCCATTATAGTGGGGTAAAGATTATACATTTGGAGTGTGTTTGTAAATATTTCACTTCTTGTATTTTTTTCGAGTAAGTTCACGTTAAAATCTCCTAATATTATAACTTTATTTTTTGTATTTCTATTTCTAACAGTTAATTTGTGTAGTAAAATTTCTATACTTGTAATAAATAAATTAAAATTACTATCAGGTGTCCTGTACATACAAATTATGATATAATTCAAGTCTGGTATTAATATTCCGCAGGATTCGAAGTGACGCTCTACTGCCATGTCGGCTACCCAATCCAGTTTATTAAAGTTAATCGAGTGTTTAACATAAATGCCTACTCCCCCTCTTGATGCATTTTTTCTGCAAAAATGTGCAGCTTTTTTAAATCCATTTATTTGTAACACTTCAGCTTCATTACTTTTTAGAAATGTTTCGCTAACGCAGAAGATGTCGATTTTTTGTTCATCATTCAATAATTCCAACTGTTCTACTTTAGACTTGAGACCTTGAACATTTTGATGCAATATAGTTAGACAGTTATCATTATTATTATTATTATTTGGTCCGAAAAAACTGATTGAACACGGGAGGGCTTTTTAACTCATTGCTTTTCTTAGATTCACTGTTATTTTCACTTATTTGTGTAAAATTAAAAGTATTTTTACTTTGAAAGTAGAAAGGTATTGTACCAGGTTTTGGTTTGTGTTTAGACATTTGGTTTGTTTTATACGGGACCGTTGAAGTGTTCAAGTTTGAAGCAGAAGCTTGTGTTTTTATTATTTTTGCAAAGTAATACGGTATTGTGCCTGGTTTGTTTCTAAGAGCGGGTTTCACTTTAGTCATTTTTGTTATGTTGGCATCTAGAAAACAAGACTTGTAGTCGCAAGTATTAATGTGGTGGTTTAAAAAGTTGCAAAGGTACCTACCATTTAATGGCACAGTTTTATAAGCTGACATGTGTGGTATTGCTAAGTATTGACTGTTACTTAAGCTGTTTGTTATGGTTTTTAGCTCTTGGTTTAGTTTACTCTCATTTAAAAATGTGGAGTAAACAATGCCTGTGACAATTATTTTGAGATGTGAAAACTTTTTTAAAAAAGATGACAGCTCAATAAGCAGTCTGGTTGGATTTGTGTCATGTGCTCCTGCAGACAGTATCAGCCAGTCATCTTCGTGGTCATCTAAGTTCGACGTTCCAAAGTTTCTTAGGATAAACTCAGCTGGTGCTTCGGGATACGAATGACTCATAATGATGTAGTCTCTGGCATTTTTATGATTTCTTCGTAACGATATAAGCAAAGTTGCCAGATCCTTGCATGTTTGATCGCCTACTATAGTGATTTTCGGTTTTCTGGTTGATGATTTCAGTGTTAAGTCGGACATCAGGAGATTTTTTCTTGACTGCCGCTGTACGACTGTGGTTGTATGTGTTTCTTTTGTATGTATCTGAGTTTCCTTAATTGGCTTAAAATATTTGTTTCTAGTTGGTATCAGTGGAGGCTCTGGAGTTCTGCGGCCATCAGTGACAGTTAGTGGTTTACTACTGATTTTGTCATTTAGAAGGGAAGGCGTTGGCTTTTGGGCACTGTTTACTGGGCTATGGTTTTCGACTATAGATCCACTAGATGGCTTGCTTTGTATTTCTTCCAGAGGTCCTATAGGTGTTGACTCTGCAGTACGAGCGCGAAGCTTCGTCTTTTTCTTTTTTACTGGTGTGCTTATTTTACTTTTGTTCGTAGGTAACACAGGTGAGCTTCCAGATTTGTGATGTTTTTGTTTTTCTAGTGCTAGTTTTAGTTGCGCGTTCTCCGATAGCAATTTACTTATTTCATCTCTTGCGGTAGTAAGGTGGTTCATGAGGTCTTCATTTTCTTTTTTTAGTTTATATGATTCTAATAATTGGATCTTAGACGTCTCCTTTAGACAACGTCTGGTCAAATCAGGAGAGTAAATCGCATCTTCATAGCTCTCATCAATTGTCTCGCTAGAAAGGGACAAGTTTTCTAAAGATAGACATCGCAGTATTGTAGGTTTCCGCAGCGTAATATTTTGGTAAGGCTCTGTTTTGGCTGAAGAATTGTGTGTTCCTACGGGCGTATTCGCATTATTGCCTTTAGGAATTTTACTTATACAGGCCACACATTTCCACGAATTCTTCTTTTCTGGTTCCATCAGAATAAATCGTGGATAAGAGATATTTGCACAGATAAGGTCATAGGTCGACTCACATAATGAACATATGATGTACTGCTTGTTGGTAATTTTTTGTGGGCAACCATCACAGTCCAAACAAATGTCATTAACCTTTGGTGTAGGCGCCATTCTTATTACTTTTGTGTGAAATTTCTAGGCAGGCAGCGTAGCGCCCTCTGTGACAGGATACAGAAAAAGCGCGGGAGGACGACGGGGGTGGTTGTGGTGGTGGGGGTTGAGACGGCATACACCGTATAGCAGGATCCTGCTCCGAAGAACCATCTTCATCACACCATTCTACTCCGGCAGGCGAAACTTATAGTGTCCCTACTCACTTTGTTGACACTGCCCAGAGTACCATGAAGAACAAGTTTTCCAGCTTTGTGACAGCGCCCACCCTCTGTCTCGATTGAAATTTGGACGACGACTAATTTCGATCGCCTCGCGGATTTTACGAGGAACAAAAAACTTTTCTCTCGCTAAAATCTGGGCCTTGTCGAATCTTATGTAGTGCGTCGTGTCGGAGGACAGGGCGTGCTCTGCCACTGCGGAGCTGTTGCTGTCGATGTTTTTCATGGACCGGATGTGCTCTCTGAGTCTGGTAGACACGTTCCTACCGGTTTCGCCGATGTAACAATCACCACAGTCACATGGAATCATGTAAACACCAGGAGTTCCTAGTGGATCCTTATCTTTAGGAGAGCGCAGTAATTGCCTAATCTGAGAAGGGGGGCGAAATATCGTCTTGATGCAAAATTTCCGGCGTAACAAGTGTCCGATTTTATCCGTCACCCCTTTAATAAAAGGTAGGTACGTCACTGCTCTCTCTATAATTCCCGTTTTAATTTTAATTTAAAAGTTCAAAATGTGCGTGAGTTTTTATCAAGTCGTCCAATTTCATTGTTGTACTTTTCTCTATCCAAAGGTTGTCTGGAAGAGATCGCTGTTAGCGATGAGACCGGCTATTGTTAAGCTTATTTTCTAGATTATTATTCCTTGTCATACTATATTTGTTAAGGTATAAAGAGGTTATCTATCTATATATCTATTGACAGTGCAATTCGAATGCGAAGTAGCAATTCCCATACAAAATTTTTTTATTCCGATATTTCTGAATTCTAGGCTATTCCTTTGGGTTTACCGAATTTTCCTTTTTTCCTTAAACCGCCACAGTATTGAAGCGAACAAAGCAAAAATATAAATTCATACATTTTTGAGCAAATTTCTGAAAAACCTAAAATAATTATTAATAATGAAAGCATACTACTCAATATACTTATGACTATTTCAAGAACAACATTTAAATTTTATAATAAAGTTTTTTTTTTTTGTTTATGGGCGCAAACTAAAAAAAATAAGATTGCGCCCTCTTCTCTCTTAATTTTCAGAGCCCGACAGGGCCCATATGAGACATTGTACCTACCTTTTGGAATGTAACACCTTGTACTGTATATATGGAGGCAATAAACAATCTGAATCTTGAGTTTAAAAAAAAACGCACAGCATCCTACTATAATATTATAAATCCGAAAGTTTGTGTAAGTGTGTAAGTATGTTTGTTCCCTCTTCACGCTTTAACGGCTGAACGGATTTGTATGAAATTTGGAATGTACATAGATTATACCTAGGATTAACACATAGGTTACTTTTTAACTTGATAATAGCGGGCGAAGCCGCGGGGCACGGCTAGTATAATATATTTTTTCGTGTAAAGAGTAATTCATAAAAGACGGGAAATCTTAAAGACTCTAATATTTGTCTAACTCTTTGCTTATTTAGTATTACGAATTTTTTTATCCTACTAATATTATAAATCCGAAAGTTTGTTTGTAAGTGTGTAAGTATGTTTGTTCCCTCTTCACGCTTTAACGGCTTAACGGATTTGGATGAAATTTGGAATATACATAGATTATACCTAGGATTAACACATAGGCTACTTTTTAACTTGATAATAGCGGGCAAAGCCGCGGGGCACGGCTAGTAGTAAATAATTTGATAATCTTGTATACTAGCCGTGCCTCGCGGTTTCGACCACGTTAATTAAGTTTAAATTAGCCTATGTGTTATTCCGGAACTGAACTATCTAAATTCTAAATTTCATCAAAATCGGTTGATTCGTTACGGAGATGCGTGGTAACAAACATTTAAACAAACTTTGACATCCTACTGATATTATAAATCCGAAAGTTTGTGTGTAATTATGTTTGTTCCCTCTTCACGCTTTAACGGCTGAACGGATTTAGGTGAAATTTGGAATTTACATAGCTTATACCTAGAATTAACACATAGGCGACTTTTTAACTTGATAATAGCGGGCGAAACCGCGGGGCATGGCTAATCTTTATATAAACGGCTAGACCGATTTTAATGATATTTTTTGTGCATGTTCAGGTGGACTTAAGAATGGTTCAGTCTGATTTAGATTCAGAATTCAATCCGAAAAATAATATAAGACCCGAGCAAAGCTGGGGCGGGTTGCTAGTTTATAATATTACTAGCCGTGCCCCGCGGCTTCACCCGCGTTAAGTTAAAAAGTAGCATATATATGTGTTAATAGGAATCTAAACTATCTAAATTCAAAATTTCATCAAAATCGGTTAATTCGTTACGGAGATACATGAACACAAACACAAATTATCACATTTATAATATTAGTAGGATTATTATTACCAAGTATTTATTTCATCTCACGGGTCTGTGCCCTGACCTTTGTAAGGCATTAGCGGAGCCGTAGCCAACGCTAAGAGGCCTTTTAGTATAATTACATTTTAATAATAACATATCAGGTGTGTCCAAACATACGACGGACATCTCTTACGTTAGAAGTTGATGCCGTTTTATGTTTGCACACGCCTTTACAATAATTATATATTATTAACTATGGACTAGGGAATAGATGATATTGATGGATTGTTATTATATTTTTTTTCAGCAGAGTCTCTCAAAAGGCGCAAATATAGTAATCTTGATAGTGGTTATATATTTGTGCCTTTTGGGGTTGAGACGTTGGGACCGTGGGGACCGGGAGCACATACATTCTACAATGAATTAACAAAGCGTTTGGTCGAAGCAACTCGTGACCAAAATGCTGGCAAATATTTTGGACAGAGATTGAGTATTGCCATTCAACGTGGCAATGCTGCCAGCATTTTGGGTACTTTGCCTACTGGTAGCGGTCTATTAGATTAAGTTTTGTACATATTTATATCTAATTATAGTTTTTTGTTTAATTTTAATTTAATTTAGATTTTAGTTTAATGTAATATATGCACTATTATTATATTTTTATGAACTACATTAAAGAATTTGCTTCCAGGTCAAACACCAAAGCCAGAAATGCAAAAACTGAATGACATTGCCGAAATTATGAACGTGAACATCCTACCTGATGATAAATCCGAAGACATATACGATGATAAGGATTATCAGGACTCGAACGATCTATACAGAAGTAAAAGATCTTTGGGTAAAAGATTTAAATTAGTTAGCTCAAGGCCATTTCTTTAAAAGCTCCACTCGTAATAGTAACATCATCATATTAATAACATTATCATATTTTTATTTATTTAATTCTTTGTTGCACAAAAATTACAAAAGGTGGACTTAATGCTAGGGGCATTCTCTACCAGTCAACCACACATGGTAGACAAGAAGAGGGGTGTAGGCGTGCATCAAAAAGGTATAGAGAGGGAGAGAGACAAAAGAAAGTTAGATGATTAGTTAAAATAATAAATATACATAAATGATTATATATATACATATATATCGGTACTTATAATTAAATAAAACATATAATACATACCAAATAATTATATAAAAATGCAAAAAAAATAATTAAACGCAAGCAAAGCTTAAAAACGAACTTCACCGCTTTATCTGCGGAACCTTGATCAGATTTAATGTATTGCACACGCATTATTGACAATAACTCAAAAACTAGAAATCAGGACTTGATCAAATTTCACAGGGACCACATGAAAAGCACCAGCTTTCAAATAAAAAAATAAAATATAAGCGACGAAATATAATAAACAGAAAAGAAAAAAATAAGTGATAATTTAGATATAGATAAATCTAGTCTGGATAAATATAGTACAGTCACTCAGTCATTACCGACTTCCCAAAAAAGGAGGTACTCAAGTTGACTGTATTTTTTTTTATGTGTGTTATCTCATAACTTCTCTCCACGTGAGCCGATTTCGAAAATTTTGTTTTAGTTTGAAAGATGTTGCTTTATAATTGGTCCCATTAAAATTTGATCAAGATCTGATCAGTAGTTCTTGAAATATCGTCAATAATGCCTATTTTGTAACGAATAATGCGTACTTTGACGATGCTCTCGTTTACCCGACTTCAAAAGTTACCTCATAACTTCTTTCGTTGTGAGCCGATTTTGATGATTCTTTTTTTATTTGAAAGCTTGTGATTTTTATGTAGTCCCATTAAAATTTGATCAAGGTCTGATCATTAGTTTTTGAGTTATTTATTAGAGTTTGAGTATAATGCGTGTTTATACATTAAATCTGATCAAGGTTCCGATGATAAAGCGGAAGTCGGTTTTTTTAAGCTTTGCTTGCGTTTTATTATTTTCTTTAGTTCGTTTACAATGTAGTCGTCATAAGATATTTACTAAGTCTAGTACAATTTTATATATATCTAAGACTATGAATGTGTATTATACTACTAGTTGTTCGCGCCGAACTGAGATCTCGCGCCTACATTTTGCCCCATAGAGAAAATCTTTTGAGGTTACTTGCTTATAACTTTTTACATTCTATATAATAATTGTTTGATTTCTGTATTTGTTGTTCAAGTGCAGGATATAACGGATATTATACGTAAGTTTCAGCGTTCAATGTGAAGCCCTTTTTGAGATAGACCCCGGGACAAAATAGGTCTAAAAACAGTGACTTTGGTTGCATACCAAATCGTTATTTTCCAAGATAGATTTTTTTTAAACCGGTTTCGCACTATCCTTGTCAAGCTCTAACGATACCTCACAAAAGTAAATAAAAAATTAAAAATATTTCGCACCCCACTTACATATATGGGAGCCCCCTTAATATTTTCATTTACATAATTTTAAATTTAATTTTTGGCTTCGGGCCGTAGTTTTACATATTCTATGAAGAATTTGAAGTTATTCGTTTGTATGGTTTAGACGCTAGATGCCTCTGACAGACGGACGGACAGACGGGTGGACAAAGTGCTGAACCACCTAGGTCAACTTAGAGATCTCGATTCGTTCGATCAATCAAATCAAAACCGTTTTTTCACATGGGCCCCAAAGAGGCACTCATGAAAGTTAATGATTCTACTGCCAGATTCGCAAAATTACAGCCATCTCGAGAAGATAAATGTATATGTATACAATAATGTTCTAAGTGAGATATTAAAAGTATTTTATCTTTTAGAAACACCGGACTTCTTATTCCATGTAAAACATCCGAAGCTCAAAAAGATACTGACAAACCGTCTCACGCTCCTCTTAGACGCATTGGATGAAGATGAAACATCAACAACTACCAACAAAGACAACCAAAACAACAACGATGTACAAGTAAACAAAGTTCACGAGTTAAACAATTTGATACGTAAACAGTCTGCTGCTACTAAAAACAGTAGAAATCACGTTGAAACTATCCGCGTTGATCATGCTTCTATTAAAAACAATCTAAAAGAAGATAAAAAAGATGAAATAAAGCCGAGTATAAAATCTAAACATGATAACATGGAGGATGATGATATTTTAGTTGTCAAAGACAATTTGAATACAACTAAGAGAAATGATGAGGGAACAAAGATTAAAAAAGATAAAAACAATGCAAACGATGAAATGGAAGGCGAACTTCTTCATCTAGCGATGCACAATATTGTTCTTCAAGGCATCGTTGGTAATATGAATTTGGATGACGTGTATAAAAAAGTTGCGGATTTGGTCAAGAAGTTTGAAAATGATCATACCAATGCTAATGAAGGTGAGAGAAAAAATACAAGAGTAATCCAATGTATAAATATCTTGAGTCACGGTGTTTGTGGTCGAACTCCTCTGAAACGGCTCGACCGATTTTAATGACTTTTACAAGCTTTTATTTAGCTTGCACTGCATGTATGTATTTTTGTTCGGGTGGAATCTTGCAACTAAATTTTGATAATGAATTCAGATATCTTCAACCTATTAAGCTGAAATTTTGTATTCACGTTTAGTTTGGATGACAATGCATGGTTAGCTGTGTGGCGTCATTCTAAGTCCAACATGGCGGAACACACAAAATGGCGGACAAGTAATTTTTAATGCACTCCTACAATATGGGTATCAAATGAAAGGGCTTGCTGAGAATAACTCAAACAATTAAGTGACGTCACTTTAAATCCCATATGGCGTATCCCATAACTTCTAAAAGCTTGTCTTTAAAAAAGTTTTTAAGGGGCTGGTATATGTCAATGTGAGCACCTTTTTTAACCACAGCCAATTATCCCCCTTACATTTTTGCACGTAAAGGTGTATATTGCGTGAATTACATCGTGGTGGTTACGCAAGGTCACGCGTGGCAATCTTTGATTTTTAATGGTTTTTTTTTAATTTCATGAAAACGCGCCTCAAATAATAAAAAAATAAGCTGAAGATATAATTTATCTTTAAACATGCGTATCCTACTAATATTATAAATCCGAAAGTTTGTGTGTAAGTGTGTAAGTATGTTTGTTCCCTCTTCACGCTTTAACGGCTGAACGGATTTGGATGAAATTTGGAATGAACATAGCTTATACCTAGGATTAACACATAGGCTACTTTTTAACCTGATAAAAGCGGGCGAAGCCGCGGGGCACGGCTAGTATGAAATAACTTTCACAGTGTTATGATATAAAATGGCAAAACGAAATGGTTACAAAAATACAAATTGATGTTATTTGCATGAGATTTGATATTGTTTTTCTTTACATCTATTGACAATATAAATATTCTAAGAAGAAGGCATTATTTATCGGATCACACAAATTATGAAAATTATTTTTATTTATCTGGTATTGTTACGAGTGCTGATTAAAACGGTTACAAAAACACGCGTTTTAGATGAAATTATGGTAATGCCACCTTAACAAGTAACTTATTTAAATCGTATATTTGGAAGTTATGAGAATAGGACGTAGAGTATTTTTCACCCTCCTACCCATCCCACGCCCAATTTTTTGTGTTTTTCTATGAACAATATCTAAAAAGTTTTTAGTATGGTATAAATGACTAGGTGATCATAAACTTGAAAGAGGTATAGCACCTTTTTCTAAACGTGGCATTGCAATGCATGTCAAGTACAGCTAGTAATTTTATAAGATGAACTTTTGTAAATATTCTCATCTATATATCTATCTATATATATAAATGAAAGTCGTGTTAGTTACTCCACTTATAACTAAAGAACGGCTGAACCGATTTAGCTGAAAATTGGCAGGGAGGTAGTTTAGAGCCAGGAGAAGGACATAGGATACTTTTTAAGAACGTACATTTCTTTAATTTTTTTTTTACATTTCGACATGCTTTCCATTTTCTCATACGTCACTCGGATTTGGTAAAGTACTAGGCAAACATAAACATGAAGGTTGTAATAATATAGTCACGTGACATTGTAACGCATGCCGGGTATGGCTTCCTAAATATGCACATTCATTGACTGTTAGGCGGAACGAAGGTCGCCGGGACAGCTAGTATATATATAAAAGAAAGTCGTGTTAGTTACACTATTTATAACTCAAGAACGGCTGAACCGATTTGGCTGAAAATTGTTGGGGAGGTAGCTTAGAACCAGGAGACGGACATAGGATACTTTTTAGGTACGTCAACTTTTTTTGGGGGTTTTGATGATATTTTGAAACTTAACGCGGGCGAAGCCCCGGGGAACAACTAGTTAAATATATAGTTAACCACAAGATAAAATTATAAACACATTTTTATTACTTATATTCATATTCATCTGTACCTTCTCTCCATTACTCACCCATTAGCTGACTTTGTACTAGAAGTAGAATTAGTAACTTGAAGTTACCGGCCATATTTTATAAATTTTTTTTTTTTTTTTAACTGCGCTCCTACCTATACGCGATATTGGCAGAATTATGGTGCGACAGCCCTATAGTCGCCATTTAAATAAGAAGTTGAAGTTGAAGATGAACTGCCCGTTGGCTTAGTTGAGTGCGCGTTCCCCTTGTTAGCAGGTATCGGGTACCGTTTATTTATTTATATTAAGTTTCTAAATGTAACTTTAAGCCTAGTATTGTTTATTTAAATTATTTGTTTTCTCGTGTAAGTGGATTCTATCGCGGGCCTTGAGCGTGGAGACCGAGTCCAGAAATTCCGGAACGAAAATAACCTAACATCCCCCACTCCGACCGGCACAGCGGTGATACTTTTAAGTGTTGCCATCTATCGATGAATAGCAGGACATTTAATGACTTTTTGAAATATCACGCTTGTATCTTTATTTCAGCAACTCGCCTCTAGGTGGCAGGAAAAAAATACTGCATAAATAAAATAAATAAATAATTATAATGGCATAAGTTGATAAAAAATGCTATGCAATAGCTTTACCGCGGCAGTCCCCGAGTGCCACTCGTCTTTTATTTTTTACGAGAAATAAACTATCTTTAACCTAAAAGTAACTGGACTTTTTCAGAAGAATTCCATAAGATATTCAAAGAAACAAAGCGTTTGAAGAAACGCCAGCAAGAGATAGAAGCAGAGAAGTTCACTGACGAGCCCATACATTTCAAAGATTTACATCGAGAAACGGATTCAGGAAGAGGCGTAAGGAATAATAAGAGCGAAGAAATTATTGACAATAGGCAAACTACCACAACAACTAAACCAAGAGGTATATCTATCTCTATCTTCTACGTAGTATATAATTAAACGCAAGCAAAGCTTAAAAAAAACGACTTCAACGCTTTATCTTCGGAACCTAGATCAGATTTAATGTATTAAACACGCATTATTGACGATAACTCAAAAACTAGAGATTAGATCTTGATGAAATTCCAATGGGACCACATGAAATGCACCAGCTTTCAAATAAAAAAATAATCATCAAAATCGGCTCACAACGAAAGAAGTTATGAGGTAACTTTGAAGTCGGTTAAAAACGAGAACATCGTCAAAGTAGTCCACAAAATACGCATTATTGACGTTATTTCAAGAACTACTGATCAGATCTTGATCAAATTGAAATGGGATCAATTGGAAAGCAACATCTTTGAAATAAAAAAAAATCGAAGTCGGTTCACGTGAAAAGAAGTTATGAGGTAGCAAAAAAAAAAAAAAAAACACAGTCGACTTTAGTACCTCTTCCTTTTTTGTGAAGTCGGTAAAAACAAAGTCGCTTTCCGCGTCTGTCTGTTTATCAGCTAAGTTCTCTTATAGATATTTTTTCACGGAAGGTTTTTAATAGTTTTTATATATAATTAAACATAATTTATTAATTTAGTTTATGTGTGAGAAGAAAGAAACAATATTTTGCAACAAAGTCACCGAAATTTTTTTAACTTTTGGGGTAACCGGGGAATCCAGTTGTGGAAGCACCCCGAGATTTCCCTCTAACGCTTTGTTTCAATAATGTGATGGGTGAGAGGAACGTGTTGAAGGAAACGTCAGGAGTACAATTATAGACACGTTATATTCGTGAAACACCATTAACAATAATTACATATTAGTTGAGATACAAATCGTTTTTTACCGACTTCACAAAAAAGGAGGAGGTACTCAACTGTCGACTGTATTTTTTTATTTTTATTTATGTTACCCATAACTTCTCTCCACGTCAGCCGAATCCAAATTTTTTTTTAGTTTGAAAGACGTTGCTTTCTAATTCGTCCCATTTAAATTTGATCAATATCTGATCAGTAGTTCTTGAAATATCGTCAATAATGCCTATTTTGTAAACTATTTTGACGATGTTCTCGTTTAACCGACTTCAAAAGTTACCTGACAGTAAGCTGGTGCTTTTCATGTGGTCCGATTGAAATTTGATCAAGATCTGATCTCTAGTTTTTGAGTTATAGTCAATAATGCGTGTTTAATACATTAAATCTGATGAAGGTTCCGAAGATAAAGCGGTGAAGTCGGTTTTTATAAGCTTTGCTTGCGTTTAATTACTATACCGACTTTACAAAAAAGGAGGAGGTAGTCAAGTCGACTGTATTTACTTTATGATTGTTACCTCATAACTACTTTCCACATGAACCGATTTCGAATTTTGTTTTTTAGTTTGATCGATGTTGCTTACCAATTGGTCTAAACATTTTTTTTTTTTTTCATGCCTAACTACGGCCCAATTGCCTATATTTCCACTAAACTAAACTAAAACTATGTACAGGAAAGAACTAAGTTACCTACAAGACATTGAGCTTATAGGTAACTCAAGTGCTCAAGCCCACTACCAGTGGGTAGCGTTCCCATCATGCTGGCGGCATTGCCTCTCTGAATTGCAATGCTAATACGTTGAGCCAAATAAGTGCCAGCATTTTGATCACGCGTCGCTTCAACCAGGCGCTCTGATAGAATTAATTGGTCCCATTTAAATTTGATCAAGATCTGATCTTACCTTACCTTATCTTACCAATTGGAAAGCTAACTCTTTCAAACAAATCAAAAATTTCGAAATCTGTTCACGTGGATTGAAGATATGAGGTAACACACATAAAAAAACAGTCGACTTGAGTACCTCCTCCTTTTTTGGGAAGTCGGTAGAAAAAAGTGCAAGCGTTCATTATTACATTCTATATTAGAAAAACTTAAAAACTACAGCTATCATATGTATTGATAATATATGTCTATTCCAGATCACAGTCTAATTATTAAAACGATTATTGACATAACCGCACTAAATAATGACAGATCTAATAAAGACAGTGATAAGTAAGTACCTATAGTTATATTTGTACCCAGGTGATTCTGTACTGATAATATAATCAAAAGGTGCAGTGGTGGATTCAGGATTGTCGGTTGACCCAGCTGAAGGTAGATTTTGGTGCCGCTGCAGCAATTATTATTAAGAGACAAGATTTGTCACGGAAGAACTCAGATGATTTTTGGGGGGGGGGAGTTTGAGCACCTTAGCCCCTCTGAATACGGCACTGACAAGGTGGATCGATACACAGGTCAATCAACTACCTATGTGAAACCGCAAAATGTTGCAAGCGTAGTTCATAGATATATCTAAAACAGATATAACGCAAGGAATTTGGAAGTGAAGCCGTAAAAGCGAATATTACTCCATTAACCCAATTATATGTCAGTTAAATGTAATATGCCCAGATCGATGTACAACCGCAGTGCCGCAAGTATATGCCATCGATTAGTAAAAAAACAGATACAACGTACGGAATATGGGAGAGAAGTATTAAGGAACAAATACTACTCCAATAATGGCACATTCACTACATCGACACGATTATTAATCATTTTGATTTAGTATATTTATTTACATTATATTTTACATACATTATATTTTCTTAACAAAAATAAAACGTAACGAAATAAATATACAAAATCAAAGAAGAGATCGCTCTGAGCGATACAACTACGCTACCCATACTAAGTTTAAGTTTTCTAGTGATGTCAGTCACTAATTTAATTTGGTATATATATATAGTGTAACCTTTCGGAATCTTGTTTATTAATCAGCATGGGTGACACGTGCAAGAATTTAAACCACTCTTAAAATCCTTCAAAAAACATTTTTGTCCACCCCGGAAAAATTACTTCTCATATCATAATATAACTTAACAATTAATTTTATCAATTTAGTAATGTTCCAATAAATTAACATTTCAGTAACAACAAGAATATAAACGGAATAGTCAAACTTATTTATAACGGTAAAACGATGAAATTCAAAAGAATGGATGATGACTTGATAAATATTAACAACAACAACAACACTAATGCCACGGAAAACGCTAACCAAAATAACATCAAAATCGCTCGAAAAAACCACAAAATTGATACAAGTGTTACCAACGATTACTTTGAAAATATAATTCAAGATTATTTGAGAGGATTTCCTGAAGGCCTAGATAGTTCAGAACATTTAGTAACAAGAAAACGACTCAAAAGACACATCAAAATACGCTTTGATGGCGACAAAACAACAGCGAAACCAAAACCTAAAAAAACAGACGATGATGAGCTTTTTGTAGAAATCGAAACACACTTCGACAGCAAAGGCGCTAAAGGAGAGCAAAAGAGAAAAATGATAAAAGAACTCATAAAAAAAATACAAAAGGCAATCCATGATGATAAAGAAACTCCTAGAAAGAAATCTAAACATTGGCACGTGAAAAAAAGGGTACAAGATCCGTTAGGAAAAAAGAAGGCTGATTTTATTAGTAAGCTAGTATTTCCTCTAACACATAGGCATTTAGATCCCATAAGCAAAGCTGTACCTTTGAATGAAGATATGCCTTTAGTTTCTGATGATTCAGGCCGTATTAATTGGCAAAGAAAATACGCAGGACCAAGATTTTTTGGCAAAGCTATCAACTCTGCTGAGATGAGTACTGTTGATGTTGATTATGATAAAGTTATGAGACAAAATGGCATACCGCAGAGACTGCAGAAACCTTTGAACACGGATATAAGTGATGAAATTCTACAAAACAGCAGCTTATATGATTTAGGAAACGTAAGATTCCTTTTAAAAGATATGGAAGGCACTGGTTTCGCTGTAGGTTTCAACCAGTATACAGACGAAGCGCCTGACCCGGAGACTATGAAACTTTTTTCGGGCTTGCAAAATATAATAAAAACGTATCATCAAAATTATGACCAGCTTGAGATACCCGACGCCCAAATAGAGCAAGCAGGAAACAATGACGAAAGAACTGATCTCTATGAAAATAATGCCAACGCCAACGAGGGCTATGACTATGAAAAAAAAGACTCTCGTGAACACCATAACATAGAACGTCGATCGATTAAAGAATCTCAAAAATCACATTATCATTCAAATGAGTATACAAAAATGTTCGAACACAACTTTATGCCTTATAACAAGTACGTCGTGGCCGATCCTGTCAAAACTCGCAAAGCAAGGAAATTGCAAACATTAAAAGCCCAACAGGCCAATTCATTACTTATTGTCGACGAAAATATATTTGAGAAGAACTTGAAACCAGGCGAAATACTTTCAATCGCAGATCTGATCGAAAGGCGTAAAAGGTCAATGAAATTAAAAAAGATAACGAACCTTAATTTGAAAAATAAAGTAAGTAGGTATTTAAATACCCAAACGATGGCAACAAAAAAATTTTTTCTTAATAAGAAACGGAATAAACGACAAATTGGCAAAATCAGAATCGTTGCAAGAGATTCTTCTCATCCACAAAGAAATTCACAGGAAGACATTTTTGTCGTATCAGATGAGAAAATCTTTGCTGATAGAGCTGTAGTTAGAGAAGTGGAAGTGCCTGAAATTGAAAGTAACGATAAAATGCATAGCATAGACCACTATGATATTATTGCACCAGAAAAAGAAGAAGATTCCTATGATGTCATAAATCCGCCGGACAAAGTTAGCGATGATCATTACGACATTGTGAGTCCTTATACTTATGATGTGCCGCATGTATTCGATGCTCCAACAAACGAGTTCAGTAGACGTGCCAGGCATAATAATTTAATGTCAAAATATCCACACATATTTATGGAAGAGACAATCAAAGAATCAGATACTCCGGATACTTATGGATATGCTCAATATGCGCAATTGAATAACCAAGTAGAAGCCACAACACAAGTAATAGAACCGACAATATATGATTTAACTTCACCCAATGCTGAAGAAATAGCTCAGCTACTATCAGCTCAGAATGACAATAAGAATAATTATAGAGTTACTGTAAAAATAAGACCAAAAAACGGTACAGGAGTGTCAGGATACAAAGAAGTACATACTAGTATCAACAAAAGTTTCAATAAAAACGGCTTGATGTACACTTCCTTAACCAATGTTTCACAACTTTCGAAGGTAGAGAAAATAGATAAAAATTTGACGAGAAGAGATTTTGATAATACGTCACTTATGAATGTGAAACAACAACAAAATATTATTCAATCTCTAATAAAACAGCACAAAAGTCGTATAGATGAGCAATTACAACAATTGAATAACGAAAAGGATAAACTGGAGAAAATAAATATTGGAAAGTTAGAGACATTGCACGACTCTTTTTTCAATTCACCACTTTCTGACGATGGTAATCTTCGTCGAAATAAAGAGGCAATTAGAAAGTTATTAGCAGTTGCAGAGCCCTCCACTACTGAAGTCTCTACGGAAGCAACAACAAAACCCACCACAAGATCCTCTACAACAACAATGCATATTACAACGACCCTACCAACCAGTCCCACACCTACAGTTAGATACGAAACAACCACAGAGAATATATATAGAATAAAATTATTTGACAAAATAGAAAGAAATGAGAACTTAACGAACGCAATACTTAAAAAAATTGACCAGAACACTGGCGTTTTACAAGATTTTTTGGGTAAATTACTTGAAAGAATAGATCTTACCCACACAACTACACCACATATCGAAACTAAAAAAATTGACATACTTAACGAAGAACCGATTAAAAATCACAATCACAATCATAATCGTATGCCTGAAATCAAAACAACTTACGACATTCCATTCAATTTTGATGAATACAACCAGAATATACATAAAACGTTCTTTAGAAATATGCCAAATCAGATGACAAATAACTCTGGGATACCTTTCCTATATGCATATCAGCAACCCTTTCAAATGGCTTCAAATAAAGACGCACCTATAGCTAGCGTAGTCTATCATGGACACATACACACCAACACAATGAACAAAGAAGCATACTATAAACCGCTAAAAAAAACAACTGACTACCAACAAGAACGTAATAAAGATACGTTTTACAAAGAGAAGAAAGCAACTGAATATTACAAACAAGAACGTAATAAAGAAATGTATTACAAAACAGATAAAAAACAGCCCGAATATTACAAATCAGATAACGTAATAAACGTGAATTTAGTAAACCCTAAACCAGACATAAAGGAAGTTTTAAAAGAGAACGCGCGTCCTGTTTTAGAGGAGAAGAAACATGATGACGAGAAGGAATTCTGGCTAGCTAAGCCAGGAGAAAAAGTATTACACAATTTTGTGATGAAAAACAGTTCAAAATTTTTTATGGATGAATCGGGACCTGCATTTAAAATCTACACACCGATTGGTCCTGCAGCGATAAATGATACTAAAGTATAAAATGTATATGTTAATTTAATGGTAATTTATACAGAAATCAGTAGCTTAAATATACAATCTGCGTTTTATTTTAAACCTATACCTATCTTATTTAACTTTGATGCCATCAAAAACATAACTTGTAAAACAACCAAGTCTCACAACTCAGTTCTTCTACCGTAAAAAGTTGTGAGATCCATGTAATACCAAGTCGGTTAATTTATTCAGTCCCTGCTTAAGGGTGTGCCTTCTACCTTTTTTTTTAGGGGGGAAAATGCCTGGCACTTCCCTTCCTTCTCAGCGGTGAACGAAAGGGGTATGTGGGGCTCGAACCCACTAAAAACCACCCGTGAGCCGTCCTTCGCCGGGGTGGGGCGAGATAGGATCGCGCTAACAGTCACTATCTTGCCCCGGCGGATACAAACTTCTCGGGGCCACTGCGCCCATGGAGGGGTGACCTTGCTCACCAAATCGCTGAAAGTGTGTGCCACTGAGGGCCCCATGCGGCACACACCTCCAGCGTGAGGGGCGCCGTATCCTCCATAGAGAGAGAGAGATATAGTGAGCGCTCGAGCGCTCACTATATCTCTCTCTCTCTCTTAATTACAGCTCTCTCCTTTTGTCTGGCAGGCCGGGTTTTGCTCCCGTCTCGCAGTTTGGTGCAGGTACTTTCCGAAACATCCATGTCCGGAAAGCACCTGCACCAATCGAAAGGTAAGCGACCCAAAACGCACCACCGCACCCACCTTCGATGGACCGGGCGGATGGCCTCCACCGTCCACCGCCCGGGGAAGGCTCCTTCTGCCTTAAATTATTACGCAATAAGCTAACCTTACACCATCTTATAATGACCATATTATCTATATTCAAAATCTTTTATGTTTTAAATAAAAAGTTTGACTTGGCAATCGCACCAAGCAGTCTAATGTAATATAATATGTATTACTTGTGAGATACATTGTGTTTTATGCGTTTGTTTGTTAATGTTATTTATGCAGTTGGTTTATCTAGAAAACTGGACCGAAATAACAAAATATTTTAGTTTTTCTTGATTTATACACTAAGCACTAATTGTATTTTAAATTTGAAGCTTCTATGTCTGCTAGAAGTGCCTTAGAGTGTTGATGATCGGTCAGTCAGTGAGTGAAAAAATTAAGAAACTTTGACTAGTTATACTTCTTAAACTACTGGTTCAAATTGAATGAAATTTTAAATATACTTTGTTTATGCAATGCCGGCTTGGTTACTGAAAATTTAGGCTTCTAGTTTTATCCACTACTAAGTTATAGGGGGTCGAAAATGGCCTGAACTGCTTCGAGAAAAGGATGATACGGCCGGGCCGCTTTTTAGGTCGACTTGGTGAATCAATTGCTCTGCGTTAGTCTCATAAAAACTCAAGAACGGCTCGACCTATTTTGCTGTACCTTTTTTTTGTTGTGTTAGGGCAAGGTTTGTATGTAAATATTTTTTAATCCGCCGGAAATTACACCCGCGCAAAGCTGGGGCGGATCGCTAGTAGGAAATATTTATGAAATTTAAATACACATGTTAAGTTTTATTTTTTTAACCTTCATAGCTATCCAAGTACACCTATGACATTATTTTCTTGTTTAAATACATAAGAACCGACTTCACCGCTTATATTTTGGTTTTGGCTAGATCGATTTCGATAAAATGTATATGAGAACACCTCTACCAAACAAAAAAAAATCATCAAAACCGATTCATAATTGGCTGAGATATCGCATAACATACATACAAAAAAAATATAGTCTAATTGAGAACTTCCTTTTTTGAAGTCGGTTGCAAAACAATAATTAAAAGTAATTAAGCACAAAAATATTTCTCTACTAGGCAAAATGTAGGTAATACAAAATAAATACAAAAACAAAACGAGATATAAGTTATTTGAAAAATCACTGAATAGAATTTGCAATAGCGTACCACAAAAGTTGTTGATCTCAATAGTTGGAATGGTGTCCCGAGAGGTTTCTGTTATTTTTACAAATTACCATGTATACAAGGTTACTTTGAATTAGCGGTCCATATTCCACACCCCGGTCGGGTATCGACAATGCAACACAAAAAAATATTAAAAAAAACTTTTTTTTTTGGAATTTTGTAAAGTGCCGAGCGAAGCGAATCGAATTCGCTACCCGCGGCGTAGAATCGAAGTACTAGTTGACTGTTTTTTTTTTTTTTTTTTTTTTTTTTTTCCTGTACTAACTACGGGCCAATTGCCTATATTTCCTAAAACTAAACTAAAACTATGTACAGCAAAGAACTAAAGTTACCTACAAGACATCGAGCTTATAGGTAACTCAAGTGCTCAAGCCCACTACCAGTGGGTAGCGTTCCCATCATGCTGGCGGCATTGCCTCTCTGAATTGCAATGCTAATACGTTGAGCCAAATAAGTGCCAGCATTTTGATCACGCGTCGCTTCAACCAGGCGCTCTGATAGAATTTTGAAAATAGAATGAGCTCCCGGTCCCCACGGACCCAGTGTCTCAACACCAAACGGCTCAAATATGTAACCACTGCCGAGGTTTCCATATTTGCGCCGTTTACGCTGCTCTGCCGAAGTTGCCGCGACGCCAACCCCATTCTGTGTTTCAGGAAGATGTGACGGAGCTAAAGTATCGACACAAGTTGCATCCCATACTAAAGGCCGTCCCATCTTCCATGGAATTAAAGTCATGCCGTCGGGTCTTTTACCATCGTCACGCATCAGACCATTCGGTTCGAGAATGGCTGGAACGTTGGCACTGGTAAAAGCCCGGCGAATGATATCGTTGAGGCTGGCGTGGCGGGAAATTCGGCCAGCACTTTTCTGGCACGAGAGGCCGTGGTGACCGAGCTGGTCAACAGCAGTACCACACTGACAGCTATGGGCAACATAGCACCTTGCACCCAAACGTAAGCACGTAAACGTAACTGTTTTAGTTGTATTGTTTTTATTTTTGAGTTTACGTGTTGGATAATTAGTTTTAATCGTAGCTCGGCACTTTACAAACTTATAAAAAAAGTTTTTTTTTTACTATTTTTTTTGTGTTGCATTGTCGATACCCGACCGGGGTGTGGAATATGGACCGCTAATTCAAAGTAACCTTATATATAGGTACGTATATTTAATGATGTTTCAATGTTATATTCGGCTTAAAACACGAATTTCGACTTACTTTGTAGCCGACTAGTTTCGGACAAATTAGTTGTCCTTCATCAGGATGAGTCAGACGCGCGATACGCGAAGGCGTGCGGCTCGGGCCTCGGCGCGTGACTCAGCGCGTGTTTTAAGCCGAATATAACATTGAAACATAATGTGTAATACTCACGATAGTTTTTACACGTATATTTAACTGTATTTAAGGGGGAAATACCAGAATTTCATCTAAAACGCTTTTTTTTGTAACCGTTTAAATCGACATTCATAATAAAACCAGATAAATAGAAATATTCGTCGTAATTAGTGTGATACGATAAATGATGCCTTCTTCTTAGAATATTCATAACGTTCATGAACATGTAACCATAAAAAAACAAAGATTGACACGTGATATTGCGTAACCGCCACGATGTAATTTACGCAATATACACCTTTATGTGTAAAAATATAAGGGGGATAATGGCTGTGGTTAAAAAAGGTGCTCGCATTGACGTTTTTTTTTTATATAGCTTTATTTAATACCACTATAATTAGATAAAATTAATTAATTTGATAATTATATTACTAAGTAACCATAATAAATCTACTACTCATGCAATTTAATCTCCTTCTAATGTGGCCTCCTCAGGGTAAAAGCCTCCTCTAAAGAATTCCATTTTTCCCTATCTTTAACAGTGGTCATCCAGTCTCTTCCTGCTTTGGATACAATCTCGTCCTGCCATCCTGACCTGACGTATACCTGCCCCTTAAATTATAACCGTAATGCCTACATTATCGCTTTCCATAATTACAGTTAAGTCAATTAATTGTTTTATTTTGATAGATAAGACAAACCACGGAAATCTCCGAAGATGGAAAATAATGTAGATAAAATAACAATTGTAAACTACTTAGTCTAAACTATATAAGAAAGTCATTTCAATTGCCAACGAAGTTGTTTGTGTAACTCAAGGCAATGAATACGTGTTTTTAAATAACGATGGAGAATAAATTTGTAAGTTTTTACCACACACAGCCCCACACAAGTTCAATGACTTGTGTCGTGGGTGTCAACATTCACATCACACACAATCACAACCAGAACGAAACACAAATTTTCCTTGTAGAGAAAACTTATGTTTCTGCCGGGAGTAGAACCCTGTCCCGAAGAACTACGACGCCTGTATGCAATTAAACATTTTGAAGGGTTTTTGAGATACATATCAGCCATTTTTTCACTTTCGCGGCAAAATTCCCACGGCTGGCTTAGCTACTTAACTGCTTAGTTGTTGACTGCTTATTATAACATATCTATTTATAATATTACTATTATCAAGTTAAAAAGTAGCCTATGTATTAATACTAGATATAAGCTATGTACTTACATTCCAAATTTCATTTTTTTTATGATAGATAGGCAAGCATTTGACCACTATCTTACCTGATGGAAAGTGAATATGCGACCGAAGATGTGACATGCTTGCCTAGAAGATACCTATTCACTCTAGACTTGAAGACACCCAGATTGTACTGTTCAGGAAACAAAGAGAGCCTGCGTATTCCAGGTCTAGTGTGTTTACCAGCTTCGATCACATCGTCACTTACCTTCAGGTGAGATAGTGGTCAAACACTAGCCTGTCACAAATAAAAAAAAAAAAACAAAGACGCAGGCAATGAGTTCCACTCCCTCGCTGTACGGGTGATAAACGTAGAAGCAAAACGCTTCGGAGGTACGTCACCATAAATCCGTTCAGCCGTTAAAGCGTGAAGGGAACAAACATACTTACATATTTACACTCAAACTTTCGGTTTTATAATATTAGTAGGTATGTTTTAATTATTTTACTAGGTAGCTTACGTTATAGCAGGCTACAATATTTGTGGTGCTATTTTAATAACTTCTTCCTTTGCTCTTATAAGCCTCAAATGTAATTGCTCATCAAAAAGCTTACTTAAAGTGATATGTTAGGGTATATAAGTAACTATTAATTATAAATTAGTTCTAACCCCTTTCATCTTCTTCCTTTTATAAGTTAAAATAAGCAACAGGGTCAATCTATCGAACGTGTCTTGACCAGGCCGAAAACGTCTTAAAAAAAGGCCAGGTCAAAAGTACCCACAACCAACAAGCATGTATGATAAGACTCATGAATGTAGAAGAAGTGAAAGATGTGTGTCAGGATCGTAGCAGGTGGAGAGATGTGGTCTCTGCCTACCCAATAGGAAAGAGGCGTAAATATATTATGTGCATATGTAATAAGTGATTAAGTTAATATTAATAATTAATAAAGGTGCGTACGAAGCGTTTTGCTTCCACATTTATTATACGTACTAAGGAATGGAACTCTTTGCCCGAGTCTGTGTTTCCTGATAAGTACAATCTAGGAGACTAGGAGTCTTTAAATCTCGGGTGAACCTGATCTTCTAGGTAAGCAAGCTTCATCTTCGACCACATCGTCACTTTCCATCAGGTGAGATAATTGTCAAATGCGTGCATATCGAGAATTAAAAAAATTAAGGCTTTTAAAGGAAAAAATTAAGTCTATAGTTTAAGGACATAATTTACACTGAAACTGCACTAATATAATTAGATATTAAGAACTTAGTTAATTATTAAGAAATTAGAGGTGGTAGAGCATTTTGTGAGTTGCTCGCCTGGCTTGCTACCAAAGTAGCTTACCACCATCAAGTTGAAAGTCTGCCGCCAAGCCAAATACGGTGTACGGTTCCGGCAGTTATCCTTGAGAGCCTGCGTATTCCAGGTCTAGTGTGTTTACCAACTTCGATCACATCGTCACTTACCATCAGGTGAGATAGTGGTCAAACACTAGCCTGTCACAAATTAAAAAAAAAAAAAAAAATTTTTTTTTACCATAAAAAAAAGGAAATGTATGACGGGGTTGATTAACATGACTATTATTTCTATTACAGATGATTGCATTATTTTTAATAATTAAGCTGACGGGTGGTCTCGGGTTCTACATCATCAGAACAGAGGTAAAAAGTTATTTTTCTGCCTATTTTTTATGCTCCAGACATGTTATTTTTTTTTTTTTTTATGACAAATAGGCTAGCATTTGACCACTATCTCACCTGATGGAAAGCGACGATGCGGTCGACGGTGGGACATGCTTGCCTAGAAGGTACCTATTCACTCTTGACTTGAAGAGGCCTAAGTTATACTTATCGGGAAACAAGAACGAAGGAAGCGATAATGCCGTTTTACAAAGCAACATTTTTCAAACTAAAAAAAAATTTTCGAAATCGCCTCACGTGGAGAGAAGATATGAGGTAATACACATAAAAAAAAAAATACAGTCGACTTGAGTACCTCCTTTTTTGGGAAATCGGTAAAAAGTGATCTGCGCGTGTAACACAAAGTGTTTTACTGTGTTTCACCCAACAAGTTTTTCACCTTTATAGATAGATAGATAAACTCTTTTTTGAATACCTTAATTAAGATAAAAAACAAAACAGAAAATAATTATTTACAAAAAAAGTGTTACAATAGGCGGTCTTATCGCTAAAAACGATCTCTTCCAGACAACCTTTGGATGGAGAGGAATTACGCAATAGAGTTGGACGTCGGTGTTTTAGAAAACAACATTTTAAAGAGTGCATGTATCTAAAAATAATAAATCATAATATACTTAATTACATGTAATGATAATTGACAAATAATAAAATAATATATACCTCACCAATGATCTTATATAAATACATATTAATATGATCGTTACACATATAATACATACATACACACATACTAAATAATATAAGTACATAAATATTAATACCAAGAATGGATTTTAAACTTATGACAAATTACAACATAATTAAATTTTATAAAAATAATTTTTAATATTAGTGTATCTTTTTTTGCAGGAAGGTAATACAACAGATGTTTACAGAGTTAAAGAAGATGAAACTAGGCATACACTTACATTCATGAACCCTAAGCTAGACAAGCAAATGCAAAGAGAAATTATCTTCTATCACGTTATAGAAACACAGAACAATGAAGGTGAAAATGTAAACGAAGTAGTTGAAAATGATCCAGATATAGATGTTAAGGAACATCATAAGGAAACTGATGATGACGTCATATTTGAGAATGATCAGGATGTGGTTGAAAGTAATGAAACAATAGATGACAATTTACTAAGCAAAGAACTTGTGATTGACAATAATAACGCAAACGACGCTAATAATGACGATGATAGTGGAAAATTACCAGATACTGTAAAAGGATTTGATGATCAAAATACTTTTATAAATGGACATGGGTATCAGTTCTTCGATAAAGATATGAAACAGGTATGTGATTGAAATGTATACACTAGATGTTTTTATTATTAAAATTTTCATGAATTTTATTCATTACTAGCCGTGCCCCGCGGCTTCGCCCGCTATTATCAAGTTAAAAAGTAGCCTAGTGTTAATCCTAGGTATAATCTATGTACATACCAAATTTCATCCAAATCCGTTCAGCCGTTAAAGTGTGAAGAGGGAACAAACATGCTTACACACTTACACACAAACTTTCGGATTTATAATATTAGTAGGATAAACAATTGATAATATGAATAATAATATGTTTTTATGCCTTAAATCGATTGTTTCATCATCATATTTAATAGATTATCGAAAATAAAATTTCATTCATAAAAACATTACACTTCATATTAAAATTAATATTTGAAAATGCAAACATATTCGAGTAATCATAAACGCGGCCATTTTGATTTTCTGTAACGTAGGTACACAATTCATTCTGAGCTGCCGATGCCGTCAAGAAAAGTTGACCAACCATTGACATCAAAAATGTGTGAACTGACGTCATGAATCAATTAAGCCAATAGCGTGCGTTTCGATATTTTGAATGAGGTTTAAGATATATTTATTTCTCAAAAGAATTAATTTACTTATATGAGAAACATTAAAACTTAACTTAAAATATTAACTGGACATAGCGTACATTATTTTTAGTTCATAACATATTTGAAATTTATAGTAAGTAGAAATATAATAAAAACAGACTAGATGAAGGTACTTTGAGATTCTTTGCACACAAATGTAAACAAAGTCCATTTGGTTGTCGCATGGAACGCGTAGCAAATTGCACAGAGCTAACGCAACTGGAAGTGGCATAGAAGTACTTAATGTGTGTATGTAATTATTATTTTTATTTATGTTTTTTTGTAATAACAATCACATCCATATACATACTCACATATTCATAATGACAGTATGTTATTATATTGTACACATATGGTTATTTTTTTTTTATTATGAATGTCATATGTATTTTTATCAATAGCGTTTATTTTTACACAAAAGAGAATGTTGATGAATTAAAAGTATTGTGAATAATGGAATATGCTTACGGTACAATTTTAACATATTATACTTGCTATACAAGCTGTAAAGAAAAGGTGTAGTAATTGGTGGTGTGTATGTGTATCGTGCTAGGAATTGCCTGCCAGAGAACGAAAGTCGAAAATCGGAGATAATTTTTTCATATAAAAATTAAAAATCATAAGCTTCATATATTTTAACAACCCTACTGTTACATCTGTGGCGCGTGACCTTGACCTTTGTTATGGCCACCACTGTCAGACGTCTAGCTCCAAAGCCTATGTGGCGTAGAACTGTAGCTGATGAAATAGGGTTGCAAATGACATAATTTTTAGAAACTTTAATTTATGGTAGCTCCATGCTGCTGGCGCGAATTTAGAAGTTCCTATTAGACTCCATACATGTAGATGCGTGGCTTGAGTATTACTACACCTTTCTGTTACACATTGTATATTTCAGGAAAGCGTCGAGGATTCCACGGATCTAATCGATAACAATAAGTCCGAGTCAGTTATTGTTCCGGAACCAGTTGAAATAATTGACAAGACTACTACATATGAAAATATAAATGAGGTAAGTACTAAAATAATAGATAATCTCTTAAATAATAGAGATATCATTCTGTCAGTAAGTATAACAGAATAAAGACAAGTGTCCGTGTGAGCTAAAGACCTCGAGTATTTTTCAAAATGGCTGAAATATATTTGCAAACCCCATATCTCCGCCGTTTAAAAAAAAATCCAAAAACCTAATCGACAAATAAATCCTACTAATATTAAAAATCCAAAAGTTTGTGTGTAAGTGTGCAAGTATGTTTGTTCCCTCTTCACACTTTAAAGGCTGAACGGATTTAGATGGATTTGGAATGTACATAGATTATACCTAGGGTTAACACAGGCTACTTTTTAACTTGATTATAGCGGGCGAAGCCGCGTCGTCGGGCTGCATCGTCACTTTCCATTAGGTGAGATAGTGGTCAAATGCTTGCCTTTGTAGCATAAAAAAAAAATTGTGCACGTGAAAAATTTAAAACAATTAGAAGTAATATTTTTCTAAATATTCAGGATCTTTTTACGGATTCAATATATTTGATGGACGATAAAAATGTTGATTTAGAGGCAAAAAATCCCGTCTTTCAAGTACCGAAAGTAGAAAATAATGTTGATATAGTGGATGTTCCCATTTTTGAAGAAACCACAGATAATAATATAAATGAGGTAATAACATAAAATATATAACTGACCCCCCCCCCCCCCCCCTTTTACCTATCTCTGTTGCAAACGGTTTCCACAACAGGACAAAACTCCTAAGATATAAGGTTCATTTTTGCTTAATTAAAATAGAAACCGCGTGCAACAAAGATACGTAATAGGGGGGCTGATGGCCGATGGGGCCGAATGGTTCTCGAATGGAGACCACGGACGGGCAGGCGCAGTGTCGGAAGACCGCGACAAGGTGGAAGAAGGCATAATGAAAGGTCGCAGCAAGACGCTGGATGCAAGCCGCTACCAACCGTTCTTTTTGGAAATCTTTGGGGGAGGCCTATATCCAACAGTGGACATTTTGCTCCTGCCGGGAATCGAACCCAGGACCCAAGCTCATATGGTGGAGACCTGCCAACTGCGCCAGATGGGTCGTCAATTATTATATCAGATTTATTATCATCTAAGCAACGGTTTCATCTTTATCACGACATCTCAAGCACTGGGTCTAGATATCCAAATCCACTAATTAAATTATGTTAGAGTTGAATTGAAACGAAAGTATAAAATATCAAATTTATAAATATAATTAATATGTTTGCATAGTACTTTACCTAATACTACTAATACTATTACTACTAAACCATGAAAAAGTATCAAACAATACATCCATACATTCTTACAAACTTCCGCGTTTATCATATTAGTAGGATTATATATAAATATACTAACTGACCCAGCAAACGTTGTTTTGCCATATACATTGTCATTATTTCTAGGAAATATTTTTAATTAAAAAAAAATAGGGGTTTATCGTAGAAGGGTGAATATTTAGAGTTGTATGTATTTTTCAATTCATTTTTATTTCATATAAAAAATAAAAACAAATACTATGTACAAAAAAAAATTTGCTTGGACCACCCTTGACATTTAGGAAAGAAAAATAGATGTTGACCGATTCTCAGACCTACCCGGTATGCACATTTCATAAAAATCGGTCGAGCCGTTTCGGATGAGTTTGGTAACGAACACCGCGACAAGATAATTTATATATTTGAAGATTATAATGGTAGATTGCAATAAGTACATCTTGAAGGAATTTCCTTACAAGTGACGTTTGTGCTTCGGGCTCTGAGTATTTATGTAGAAACTTAGTGTGAGGCTGTGAGTGTGATTAAAACAAACGGTAACATTGTGTATTAATGTTTCAGGCTACGTTGGAGAAAATAAGGCGGAAAAGAGCAATAGTAAGTATTCGATTAGACACACGAGTAACATACCTACTTGAATTTTTTTTAATTAACTGAGAAAAATGTCTCTGCATGCTGTTACTACAATTATTTAGTATCATTCACAAAATTGTTGAATAATAACTAAGTCTAAGTATCCCAAAAAAGGCTAATTATTTAATGTTATGTAATCGATTGTTTTGTATTTTTAAAAAACATTTTATGTATCTATTTTCTTTTCAATTTGGCTCCGCATTCTTGTACATTTAGCCAGTGCCAAGTAGGTAATGCTGGATTTGACGTTGTGTCACGCTATAAGAGCGTAAACAAAAAGTTGTAAATTAATAGGTACTTAAGAATTAATAAAAAAAAAACGGATTTAAAAAATCAGTAATGAAACAAGTATTTATTATGAAGTTAGAGGGTCGTAGGTATTTGCTTAGGTAACACTCGCACACTCGGTTTCGTTCCAGAATACCACACTTTCCTGAGCGATCTCCCGGTTTTGTAGGGGCAGCATCCGCGTCCTGGTTTCAGATGTAAGTGGTATTTTTGGCAAAGAAGGTGGAACCGCAAGGGCCGGTTATGTCTTCTGGGTCTACTCAGTTAGCTTCTTGAATCCCAAATGTGTTCCTGGAAACCAAGGATGCATTAGGACGCTGCACGGGCGGAGCAGGAAGAAAACGCTAGGCTAGTGAGGTAAAACTAGAAAACAAATTAGCGTTTGCTAGGCGGGAAGAAATCAAGGTGGTCGAGAAACAATAAGAAGGCAGGTTCGGCTACAATTGCTAGGCTCCATAGTTTAGTAACTTAAATACATACATTCATCGCAAAACATTGATATCTATAGACAGACTTCTTTCTTCCAACATAAGTAGGTACGTTCTACGGTTATATTTTCAATACAACTAAAGCAAATTAAATAAAGTACAAAAGTGTTATTCAAAACAAGGCATATTATTAGATGATCTGTGCACAACTTACCCAAAGTTGGGAACACTTAACACCGAGTTCACTAGGAGAACTTTAGAAACATTAATTTTCTTTAAATTGAATAATAAAAGTATGTAGTTTTGAAACGGTAATAGCAATGCGTCTCGCCTCGGTAGCTGTGGTCGAGGAATGAGGGAAGAGGGCGCAAGAGGGCGCGGGGCGGTCGTTAAAATGGATGCCGCTGCCGGCCGCCGCGGCCGCTAGGCTCGGCGGATCGGCTCGCGCGTATGTAAACAAACAGAATTGATGCCTACATAAAAAGTCAGCTGTTTGTAAGTTTGTATGTAAATATTTATTTTGTATATTTTTTTTATCTTATTATAAATACATGTAAATAGGTTAAATAATATTAAAATCACACTAATTTTATATATTCGAAAGTTTTTATATGTATAAGGAAACGCTACGTTACAGTTGGCCTGGCTGGAATGCTGTTACAAAATCCAACGTTAAATGTATTATGATTCTGATCAAAATAAGATCTTCCATAAACTTCATTCCGTACACATTTCAATAAGACATGTTGTACACCTTCATAAACATCACCCATTTATGGTGACCGGCAGCGTAAAAAAACAATCAGCGGATGTCATCAAAACATTTATTTATTATTTCATCTCTATTCATTTATTTTTCTAGAGAGACCCACCAACATTACCAGAATTGAATTTGGACTTACTACCCGACTACATAAAAGCTATATTAGCAACTGAAAAACCAGTAAGTATATATTTTTTTATGTTATGGACTGATAAGTGATAGGCAGGATAGAATTCGAAACAAAATTATGCAACAAAGAACCAGAAATCGACACAGCCCATAGAATAAGTCAGCTGAGTGCAGTAGGTCTAATTGAGTTAGACGAGTTCTTGTTTTGACTTTAGATACTATGACTCGGCTAAACCAGTATCGGTGATGGACCAAGATACGTAATGTTTCTGAAAGCGAAGTTAGAAAAGGCGACGATAGGGATCATGAGGGTTGTTGCACACGATGACGTTCACACTATGGAGGGGAAGTGAGTGTGTGGAAGGAGTGGATAAGGTGGATGTTCCATTACGGAAGCGCCTCCATCAATCCTGGAAGTAGACCGAGCTGAAATTTTGCTTTGGGGACAGCTGTCCAAAATTCCTAACTTGGAACTTGTATAGTTGCGTTATGTCAGTGTAAATATCGCTTGCGCGATGCAGGCCTGAGGCTGTGATTGGCTACGCTAGGTGTTGCGTAAGCAGTTCTGCCATAGCGGGGCAGATGGCGCTGTATGTAGCAGAGGTCGCTGCGCTATTAGTGACTAGCAATAAGAAATATTTAAGATCAACAGTCACTTGTAATCATGAATGATGCAAACGAGACATCAAAGTACTTAATATCCGACTTTTTATTTCAGAACACAGTAAATAAAGAACTAGTGCCAATTAAGGGTCTTGATAAATTAGAAGAACAGATAGAAGAACTTGAAAACAAAGTAGATGAAATAGATAGAGAAGGGAGAAGTGTAAAGCAAGAAGGCAAAACTTATGGAATGAAACTTACTGGAGACAACGGGGTCGTTTGGAACGTGAGTATTAAATGTACCTAATTAAATAGACAGTAGTATAATATTATATGTGTGACATAGTATGCATTTTACATTTCAAATAAAGCGTTTGTTTATTTTCTTAAGAATTTACATCTACATTTATGTATAAAACTGTATTAGTGTAGTAAACATTGATTTTGTCAATTCCAGGATTTTAATGACAAGAAAATCTCTTATCGTGTCCGAGGCACAGACAACGAAATAAGGGTGAAAATAAACATTATAGAATATACATATTACATATTCAATATAAATATTCATTTCTATATTTTTTTCGTCAAACAATAACATTTTTCTTTTTTTTCACAAATTCTTTCAAATCATAGATAAAAATTATTGGAAGAATGACGTTAATTAAATTATTTATACTATTTTTTAGGAATTGAAAAGGTCACAAATATCGGCAAATAAAGACAACGAAAAGATAAAAAAGTTGATAGACGACTTCGAGAATTGGAAAAACAAAAAAGAAAATGATTCGAAAAAATATTCAAACGCCGATAATTATTTGAAAGAGCCTCTCCAGAAATCCAATGAAAAAAATAATAGAGAAAAAACTTATCACGATAACAATGATTTAGGAACTAACGGTTTTCCACAAACAGCAGAAACAACCACAAAAAATCTTAGATATCCATCTAAGACATACGGAATGAAACTCACTGGCGATAATGGAATGACGTGGAATGTAAGATCCATAAGTTATCTAACACTTCATACCGCTTTAGCTGAGTAAATGCTTACACACTAACAAGGTATTGAGATAATTTAATATTTATGTAAAGTTTTATTATTTCTTTACAGGACTTAAATGGCCGACGAGTATCTTATTCTGTTAAAACAAATAAAGATAATGCTATAGAAGAATCTCCAAGGGATGATAATAGTTCGGTAGAACCCAACCAAGCTGATAAAGAATTAAAAAATAATACAAACGACTTTAATTTAGCAGAAGCATCTAATGGAGAAAATGATCTGGCAGATACAACGGAACATCCAACACCGCAAGTAGGAGCGATTGATAAAGAAAAAAGGCATCCGAAGACGTACGGAATGAGTCTCTCCGGCGACCATGGAATAGTATGGAATGTATGTGTCTTATAATCAACTAAGCACATAATCTAAAATATTGTACGTTGTATAATTTTGAAAAGAAACGAAAACGAAACTGGTACTGATAATAATAGTTAAAGACAACCTCGTGCCAGAGAACAAATTTTATTTACCACTACAATTACAAACAGTTTTAACTTGTTAAATTAAAATTAACGGGAATTAGCGTGACTTAGGCTGTCCGTCAACTGTTGCGGGGCGAGTAAGCGGAACGGAGCTGCAAACTGTGTTTGTCCATTGACGCGGGGCGAGAAAGCGGAGTGGAGCGAGGGAGTATGCGGAGCGGGGTTAATTACTGTGCGGAGCTAATCTGTGCGTACTAGCGAGTGGCGACGAGCCCCGCTATCCCGCTCCACTTCACCGCTCCGCGTTAAAATATTTGAATTTTTGATTAAATTTGCAAATTCATGTCCAATAAAGCGGAGCTTAAATTCTACTGGTTTATATTGGCACAGCTCCGCACCGCCACTTTTTGCCTCCGTCTACTGGACGGCCACCTTCTACCGTCACCGATCTCACATCCACACATTTGTTTTGGATGTCTATATCAACAAATGTTTCTGTTTCCTTTTCAACTGTATTAAAATATAAAACATATTTATTGACACAAGAAAAATTTCATGTAAAAATTACCTTTTTTTTCTTCTCAGGATTTAAATGACCAACACGTTTCTTACCACGTCGGCAAACCAAGTGAAGATTCGGAGGTAAATCATTTATTATTTGCATAATGGCTTAGAGAGTTTGAACATGTGTTTTTCGTAACAAAATGCTCGTTTTTTTCAATTCTATTCCTAAACAATAAACTGACAACATTTTATCCAAATTCGAACAGCGAACGGCTTAGAATCCGCATATCAAATTCCATGCACAATAATACACATACAAACATTTGCATTTGAAATATTACTACCTAACCTTGCCAATCTGCAAAGGTTAGGTTGTTGTGATAAAGTTATTAATTTACGGTATCGCCTCAAATTGTAAGTCCCCAAAAATAGAATCCCGGAGATCATATTGAGATAAATCTAAAAGATTGAACTGAAATGCATTTTTATTCACTGGCCGCCCAGTGTGTTTTTTTATGGTACATAAACAATCATTTGACCACTATATCACCTGATGGAAAGTGCCGAAGATGGAGCATACTTGCCTAGAAGATACCTATTCACTCTAGACTTGAAAACTCTCCGATTTTACCGTTCAGGAAACAAAAACGCGTTCAGTGAGTTCCATCCTTTCAGCGTAAAAATGATAAACGTAGAAGCAAATCGCCTCGAGCGAACCATAATATTGTATATTGTATGATTAGATTATAATTGAAGGTCTAATGTTCAGAACATAACTAAAAACTACATCCGCAACATTTCAGATACATACAACTACCAACTATGTCACAGAAACAACAACTGTGCAACCAGATTTAGATGACGTATTAGAAGGTACAGGAGAACCATCCAAAAATAGTGAAGAGGTTCCAGCGCCTGAGTCTGATGAAATAGGAAATGGTTTAAACAAACCGAATGACAACGAAAAGGACAATATTAAGAAGATAACTAAAGAAATACTTGACATAATAAAGGAGGTATTCAAAAACGAGACGGAAAAGTTAGATAGTATGAAAAAGAATTGCAATAATCAGACAAGCAACAAAGACAACAATGGTGGCAAAACTTTTGAAGATCAAATGAGAAACAGTTCAGAGATTAGTACCGCAACGCCTGTAACTGAAAATCTGAATGAGGATAACCTCAGCAACGTCAGCAGTGAACAGAAAAACGATGACACCGATACGTCATCACAAGTAACAAATAACATACAAGCACTCATGAAAAATGTAATGTCTAGGTCAAAATTATAGAATATTAAATTATTAATATATAATAATAGGACAATAGAAGCTATTCACCAGTTATTAGGAGAACTTGGTGACCCTTAACGTTTTATTCCTTTTATAATATGTATTCATGCGAATAAACTGTTTGCAGTACAATTACAATTAATGGCAATTATACATTGTTTTATTATTACGATTTTTACAAAAAAAATACTAAATAATCATTACTATTAATTAGAAAACTCAAATTGATTTATCCACATTTTATGTATATTTATTTGTAGGAAACATTTTGGAAATGGATGGATGACTGGACGAAATTATACATAGAGCTGCTGATGAATGTAAGTTGTATAACAAGAAATCAGCTATTCCATAAAATTCAATATATCACCCAAATTTATTAATAACTAATAATTTTCACAGCGCATTGATAATCACATAAAGGATGAAGTCGCTAAGCAAATTAAAGAGCACTTTGCGAATGAGACAAACAGCGAACCAAATACGGAGAGCAACAATAACGATCAAGAAAGCTCGACTGAAAATGTAGATACAAGTGACAATGAAAATAACACCATTGATGACGACTCAAATGACAATGCAGACTCGGACAGTAAATTGGATCAAGATATAAATAGAAACGAAGATGAAGTAACACCAAAAAAGCGTAAGGATAAAGATGGTGACGACAGAAACAACAAAAAAGAAGATCCAGTCAAGATAGAAGCGACTACTCTTTATGGAAACTCGGTTGGTAATGAAAAAGTCACGAACATTTTTATATTCAACGTCGGCAAGAAAACCGACCTTGACAATATTCAGCTTTTAAATAACGGCACTAACGGTGTCTATCAATTTGGAAATGATGATAAAGAGCCTTATCAAACTATAGGTGATGACGCAGAGGCAAATAAAGGCATTGATGAGTTACAAAAACCAGAAGAATCTAATAAAAATATATCTTTGGGTAATCAACTGAATGATAGTGATAACGCAGACAAAACAACAGAAAAGGAAACAACAAAGCCTGATGCCATTAAACCGAACAATAATCAAAGTCCAGAAAATTCAAATAACACTGCTGAATCCCTAACGGATACTCCAGAAGATGAAGAAACAATAGGAAACGGAAACGACAATAAAGATAACAAAACCTCTAAACCCGAAAAAGAAGAATCACAAATCGATATATCACCTGGCTCAAATAAAGGTGAAACGATCCCGACCAAATCACCAGAAATTAATAATGGAAATAAATTCGATGTTGTAGAAGAAAAATTAGGTTCAAATGAAGACCTTACCTCAAATTCAGATAAGAACAAGGAAACAACAGTTAAATCTGATTCAGCAGATGATGTAAAAGTTGAAGAAACGCCAAACTCAAGTGAAAATGTAACATTGAATTCAGAAGCAAGTAAGGATAAAAACCTAAAGAAACCATCTGAAACCAATACCTCCAAAGATGCAAATGAGGAAGAAAATGTAACAATTGACAAGAACAAAGATAAAAATGATACCAATATACAGAATAAGAAAGATAGTGGAAACGAAAACGAAAAATCTGAAGATGGCGACAATTTAGAATAAAAAACAGCAGGCGATAAAAAAGACGGGTCCGCTACAAATGGTGAAGAAAATAAAGACATATAATTTATAATATTCGAATAAGAATCAAAAAGTAGTTTATTTAATAAACATTTTAATATATTGGCTACGTACATTACTTACTTGTACTTACTTTCCAACTTTACCAGGATGTTAGAATACGTTGCAAGACCGGACCCGCGTCATTGGATCCAACGCGTTGGAACCAGTGACGTGGATTAAGTCTCACACAATTTAATGCTACAAATTTTACATGCTAATTTTAAAGTTGAGTTCTTCCAACACAGCGACCCAAAGTAGGCCTTGGCCTCCAAGATAAGGCCATCCGCCTTTGGTCTCGGTTCTGCACAACTTCCTTTTGTTTTTTTTTTATTACTGACTAAGCAAACGTTTGAATACAATCACACCTGATGGAAAGTGACGATGTAGTTTAAGGTGGAGCACGCTTGCTCAGTGAATACCTATTCACTTTACTTTTGATCACACCCAAATTGTACCTTTCGGGAAACACAGATGACGGCAAAGCGCCTCCATTCTTTTGCTGTTCTATAAATGAACGAAGACTGCCAGTTATGGGTTTGAAGCACACGCAAGTCTGCCCCCAGTTCGTCGATCCAACGACACCTCGGCCGGCCTACTGGTCTGCGCCCTTACGGCTTTCCCAAATACACATTCTTGACTTTGCGATCTGCACCCATTCTCTCTAAATGTTGCGATCCGCACCCATTCTCTCTAAATGTAGAGCCTGCGTATTCCAGGTCTAGTGTGTTTACCAGCTTCGATCACATCGTCACTTACCATCAGGTGAGATAGTGATCAAAAACTAGCCTGTCACAAATAAAAAAAAAAAATGTTGCGATCCGCACCCATTCTCTCTTAATGTTGCGATCTGCATCCATTCTCTCTAAATGTTGCGATCCGCACCCATTCTCTCTAAATGTTGCGATCCGCACCCATTCTCTGTAAATGCAAACACAACCTATGCAGCATTAAATGTTGGAATCATAATAATGTTTTATCATAACGTTCCCGCAATATTGTCGCAAGAAAATGCTCCAACCAGATGAACTATCGCATCAAATTCTAGCGACGGCGTAAGCGCCACAACTTGACGTTCAGACTCCTAGAAAACGGCCTATGATGCAAGGCTCATTTTTTACAATCTTTTATTTAGTTTCACCTGTCCAGTTGTCTGTCGGTTTGTAAACAAATCAAATTTAAACTGCCCGTTGACTAAGGTACCCGTCCAGTAAGCAGTGAGTTCGATACCCGGAGTCTTCGTCGTATAGTGAATTAGGTGTCTTCTAGCCAAGCATGCTACATCTTCGGCCGCATCTTCACTTTCCATCAGGTGAGATGGTGGTCAAATGCTTGATTATCTAGCATAAAAAAGGATCACATGGTTTCTCCTCAAGGGAATTGTTTTTCTGATTCTGGGTGTGACTTTGTGTCCTATGTGAATATTTCTGGCACCGACGACACAAATCATTCATTTTAGTGTGGAGCTGTGATTGTGAACTTGATAGTAAGTGACGATGTGGTCGAGGATGGTAAATAATCTAGGCATAGGAAAATTTTTTTTAGTGATTTTGATGACATATTTTTACACGCTTTTTAGTAGCTTCACTTGTAAGTATGTTTGTAACCGACTCCTTTGGACTTGATTTTGACCCACTTCAAACCGTCAGATTTCATTTAAACTTCGTAGACTTATCGAGAACCGATGACAATGCAAAAATATATATTTTTTTTTTATTTATAAAGCGTGTTTTTTAGTTTTTTAAAACTACTATATTAATTTTATTCTTTTTAAGGTGGTTGTTCACTACCCTTAAAAAGAAATATCTGTCGGTATTTTGGTAAAGGGTTTTTTTTTATTGTAATAATGAAACTAGAATAATAACACAAGTTGTTAAATAAAACAAATAATTATAAAATATACACGTTTATTTCTATACTACTAAATAACAAATTCCTGGTGGTATGGCACATGCGCTATAGAAAATAGTTCAGTATCAGACTTTTACACTAAAAACATCATAAAAAACAAATTAAACATCCAATTATATATATTACATATAACTTTATTCATACATATTTTTAGCTGTGATCACACTTAAAAAAATATATGTATTCTTACCAAAACCTTCTAAATTCAGCTAATTAAAATGTTATAATTATTATATAAAATGTAATTATGACTTTGATTTACTGATAGTACGACTGAAACTATTTTTTTTCTTGACATTGGCATAATTATGGTGCGACAGCCCTATAGTAGCCATTTAAAGAAGAAGTTGAAGTTTAGTTTTTTTTCTTATGGCAGTATATTATTTATTTCTTAAAAATCAATTACATAATCTATATTAATACCCTAAAAAATATACATTACTGTCACATAGTTGAAGACAGAAATATTTCTATTTTCCTTCTTGCTTGAAAACTTGTTTATGAAAGTTAAATTTTTATAAAAAAAAAATTAATTCGCTGCAATTTGGAAATTTTTTATTTACTAAAATAAGTTACTTTTTTACTACCACTACTCTTATTGAACTTAATATGGGGCTGTGAGTGTGAAGGATTTTATTTATTTTAAAAAAATACTACTTTACTCAAATGAATGACACTAGGTATTGAAGAAAATAGTTGAAGTTTATATAAATAAGTTATATTATATAAAATAATAAATATAAAATCGTTGTTTTTTTTTCTACAAAGCGTGTTATTAACCCATAATATCATATAAAAATTATAAAATACTGTGTATTTTATCTAATGTACTTAAAACTATTTTTTTTTCTATTTTTCACTTTTTTTTAAACTAATATAAAAAATAAATCCTTTTTATCAGAATCGTAGGGTATAAGAAAAACTGGTTTTAAATAAATTCATTTAGAGATGAATATATAAATATAATAAATAAATCAAGTAGATTTTTATACAAAAAACATCAAATGATAAGCAAACAAAGATCAATAAAATCCTTTATGTAGATAAAAATATTTTTATTTAATTATATATAAATAATAAATTCAATTGTGGGGCAAGACAATTAATTGTTTTAATATATTAATCCCAAAAAATATCAAAAAGGGTCCGTATATTATTTAAGAATGTATTATATTCTCTTCTATAATAAATTATAGGTATATCTATCTTATTTAGGAACTATTTCATTGAGGAAGAACTGATTTCTAAATAGGTTACAATGGCCTCGATTCTGATGTCACACACTTAATTAAATTTAAACTATTTCTGTCTTTTACAAAATAGGAACACAAGACAGAGATAGCATACTGCTGTGCTGTCAAGTTAGTCAGAACTTAGATGTCTATGCAAGCTTAGTCGAGTATGTTATTGGTGTTGACTAAAAACACGCACCTTTCTGCTGTTCATATTTTAAATGATAAACTAGCCTGACAGCTCTAAAATGTATGCTATCTCTGTCTTGTGTTCCTATTTTGTAAAAGACTCTTGAAGTTTCTATTTTGTAAGAGACAGGGATAGTTTAAATTTAATTTAGTGTGTGCATCAGAATCGAGGCCAATATTATTAAAACTATTTTTTTTATTAATTTTATATATAAAAAACATGCACGTGTTAATGTAAATAAATATAACACTAATAGGAAGACAATGTTTCATCGAAATTAATGCGCGTATAAGACGTAACACGATTTAAGATTCAGTGGGAGATGTGCAGTGCAGTGCCACGTAGCATTTTGTTATTTAAGTTCGGGATGGCGCTGCAAATAACTGCAATGGCAGACTGTTTTTTTTTTTTATAAATAATATACATATTTATGTAATCATGTTACATAACAATATTAATTATTTATTTATCATGCTCATAGGGATTTTTTGTTATAAAATACAATTATTATATATTTAAACGTGTTGATTTGGAAGTCTTTCTTCTTTCCATCATATTAATTATATATAATATAATATTTTGATATTAAAAGTGAGTGAAAGTGAGAGGCGATAAAATATTTTATGTTATTTTTTGCCAATAAACGAATTTTATAATATTTTAATAAATAATATATTAAAGAAATTGGCACTATTATATAGTATTATTATATGAAAATATTTTTTCTTTAATATATTTTGACATGAAAGTGAAAAGTGATAAAAATATGTTATTATATTTTTTTGCTCATAAATGAATTCAATTACAATTCAACATATTATATAATAACATATATACATATTAGAAATTACCGTAAGAGAACTATATAGTTTAACTGTAGTTTTTAAATAATAGTTTTAATAAATTTATTGTTTTCCACATATTATTGACGTGATAACGTCTTATAAATCGATGAACACCGGCTGCACGCACGAAAAAGTGTCACGTTCCGCCTGAGCCTGAGCGTGCAAGCGAGAGCGCGGAACAAGCGATAGAGAGGCACGATCGGCCAAACGTTCGTCTTATGCCGTTATCACGTAAAATTATCGTCCGTAAACAGAATTTACAGACAACCATTTTTTTTATTAAGTGCATGCTACTCTTTATAAGGTAGATTTAATCCAAAAAATATATAACAGGAAATAATGGATATACATTGAAAACACCGAATATTATTTATCTATCAAATATGCTTATAGTCTAGTAAGGCTATTCTACAAATAAAGCATGAAAGTATGATTCCGAAATCCGCTGCACGCAGCAGTGCTGCCGCGTACCTATTCCCCATTATATTCTCTATAGTTTTACTATAATTTATATGGAGAGGTAGGTAGGGACGCTTCCGTCGGCGATAGACCAGTAGGGACGCTTCCGTCGGCGATAGACCAGTAGGGACGCTTCCGTCGGCGATAGACCAGTAGGGACGCTTCCGTCGGCGATAGACCAGTAGGGACGCTTCTGTCGGCGAGAGACCAGTAGGGACGCTTCCGTCGGCGATAGACCAGTAGGAACGCTTCAGTCGGCGATAGACCAGTAGGGACGCTTCCGTCGGCGATAGACCAGTAGGAACGCTTCAGTCGGCGATAGACCAGTAGGGACGCTTCCGTCGGCATTAGACTAGTAGCGAAGCTTCTGTCGGTGATAGACTAGGAACGCTTCCGTCGACGATAGACTAGGAACGCTTCCGTCGGCGATGGACCAGTAGGAACGCTTCCGTCGGCGCTAGACCAGTAGGAACGCTTCCGTCGGCGATAGACCAGTAGGGACGCTTCCGTCGGCATTAGACTAGTAGCGAAGCTTCTGTCGGTGATAGACTAGGAACGCTTCCGTCGACGATAGACTAGGAACGCTTCCGTCGGCGATGGACCAGTAGGAACGCTTCCGTCGGCGCTAGACCAGTAGGAACGCTTCCGTCGGTGATAGACCAGTAGGGACGCTTCCGTCGGCGATAGACCAGTAGGGACGCTTCCGGCGGCGATAGACCAGTAGGGACGCTTCCGTCGGCGATAGACCAGTAGGGACGCTTCCGTCGGCGATAGACCAGTAGGGACGCTTCCGTCGGCGATAGACCAGTAGGGACGCTTCCGTCGGCGATAGACCAGTAGGGACGCTCCGTCGGCGAAAGACCAGTAAGGACGCGTCCGCCACCCGCAGCGATAGTAAACGTGAATGTTGACAAATAAATTGGCAACAAAAAGATGAATATTGACAGCGTGTCACTGCTGCCTAGCTCGCAATTAGCGCGGCAGGCAGCACTGCTGCGTGCTGCCGAGATCGGAATCATACCTTAAGACTGAATTCCCGCGCAGAATAACGAAATTTCAGCGAAATATCTACAATTTGAACCTCTTTTACATTAAGTAACACGTAAAAAGAGTATCTCTAAAACGTTCCATTTGTAAATATTTCGCTGCAAATTCGATTGCGTCATTGGAAAATGACTCTAAAGTCTAATGAAAAGAGTCGGAATTTTTTTCTAGATATTTTTTCTATCAATTGATCCTCAACTCAGCCAGTTCTTTTTCCTCGTCTACCTCATCCGAGTCCTCATTGTCCGATCCGTGGACCGACGCCGCTGGGGTTGTACCTCCTGAAATACACGAAGGTTTCCAATTAAGACAAGATGACATCGTCACTAACCATTAGGTGAGATGATGGTCTAAGATTAAAAAAAAAATCACGTTCTCGACTATGGGAAAATACATATAATTTGACGACCCAGTTGGCGCAGTGGACAGGTCTCCGCCCTCAGCGCCGTGGGTCCTGGGTTCGATTCCCGGCAGGAGCAAAAATTCCTACCCTAGGGATATTTGTGCTTCTGGTTCTGGGTGTTATGTGTGTGTCATGTGAATGTGTCCGGCACCCACGATACAAGTCTTTGAACTTAGTGTGGGGCTCCGTTGTCCGTGTCCGAATCCGTTTGTTTGTTTTTTGTTTTTATATATAAATACATATAGGCTAAGTATTATTTCTTACCCGACTGCTAAGGAAGGGTTATGTTTCTCGCGCGTATGTTGTATATACGTATGTTTATTTGTAAATTTCTTTATTACCTCGTATTTGAAGGATTTGGACAGTAATTTTGTCTTAAAACCCAAGTGTCCTTAGATAGCCGTTTGAAAAAAACACAAAATGGCGGATTTTTGACTAAAAGTAATGCGTTATTAAAAAAAATAACTAAACCTATCGAATAGGGTATCAAAATGAAGGAAATTAAAAAGGGGATTACATAAAAAGTAGGTTTACATTTTTCGCAGTTGGGGTTTTTTGAATTTTTTATACAAAGTACTAGGCAAATATAAACACGAAAGAGGTTATAATTTAAACTTTAAGTTTATGCTATTGTAACAAAGTACTAGGCAAACATAAACATGAAAGAGGCAATAATTTAGTCATTATTTTATGTTATGGTAATTAAGTACTAGGCAACCATAAACGTGAAAGAGGTGCTAGTTACAGCTTTAAATACGATTCTCGCAATATAACCTTAATACATACAAAAATCCACCCTATTCCCGGTGCATAAGTACTATCTACAATACGATGGCACGACAACCTCAATAGGAATCTGCCGAAGACCATTCACAGTTCGCATCGAGTCAACCCGAGGTTGAAGGCTACTACTATAATAAAGTACGAGGCAAACATAAACATGAAAGAGGTAATAATTTAGTCTAAGTTTATGCTATAGTGATAGTGGGAACTAGGCAAACATAAACACTGTAGAGGGAATATTTTGTCATTATGTTTATATTATGGTAATAAAAGACTAGGCAACTATGAACGTGAAAGAGGTGCCGGTTACAGCTACAATACTCTCGCATTATACCCTAAATACAAACAAAAATCCACCCTATTCCCAGTGCATAAGAACTATCTACAATACGATGGCACGACAACCTCAATAGGAATCTGCCGAACACCATCCACAGTTCGCATCGAGTCAACCCGAGATTGAAGGCAGTAGCCTTCTCGAGCTGGCCGGGGTCTTCGGGAAGGTGGCCTGGTTGGTCATTTAGCTTTTAGGTATAGAAAGGAAGAAAAAACAAAAATAATAGAGGAAGCAAGAAACATGTTTCATGGTATAGTTTTTTGTTTTTCGTATTTATATTCAACCAGCTGCGCCCGGCGGTTTTATCTGCGTAAGTCCCGGACCCGCGGGAAATCCGGGGCAAAAAGTAGCCCATGCGTTAATCCAGGGATTCAGCTACCTACATACCAAATTTCATCAAAATTGGTCTAGCGGTATGAGCGTGAAGAAGTAACTAATATACAAACACACTCACAAACTTTCGGATGTATAATATTACTATCCGTGCCCCGCGGCTTCGCCCGCTATTATCAAGTTAAAAAGTAGCCTATGTGTTAATCCTAGGTATGATCTATGTACATTCCAAATTTCATCCAAATCCGTTCAGCCGTTAAAGCGTGAAATGGGAACAAACATACTTACACACAAACTTTCGGATTTATAATATTAGTAGGATAGTGTGAAGTGTAATGTATGTATGTATGCATACATACATTGTGTAATATTTGCAAGATATTTGTAATTTTTTTTTATACCTCGTATCTTCCAAACGGATGGATTTGGACAGTCAAGGTATTGTCAAATTCGTCTTAATAACCCAAGTGTCCTTAGAAAGACTTTAAAAAAGTTTTGAAAATAGTAACAAATTAAAAAATCTATGATAAAAACATCCTACTAATCCTACTAACCTACTAATCCTACTAATATTATAAATCCGAAAGTTTGTGTAAGTGTGTAAGTATGTTTGTTCCCTCTTCACGCTTTAACGGCTGAACGGATTTGGATGAAATTTGGAATGTACATAGATTATACCTAGGATTAACACATAGGCTACTTTTTAACTTGATAATAGCGGGCGAAGCCGCGGGGCACGGCTAGTATACTATAAATCCGATTTTTTTTGTGTGAAAGTGTGTTTGTTCCCTCTTCACGCTTTAACGCCTGAACGGATTTGGATGAAATTTGGAATGTACATAGATTATACCTAGGATTAACTAGGCTACTTGATAATAGCGAGCGAAGCCGCGGGGCACGGCTGGTGTTTCTATATACTAAACTTACTTTTTTATTGTTCTTTTAAATACCTATCATAAAAACATTTTTTTTTGTTTAAAGTTATCTCTAACAAGGGTACAAAAGGTCCTTTTAAAAGACAGACAGACGACCTAGGCTGAAACACAGGGTTCCGTTTGCACCACGACGAAACACACACATTCACACTTTACGCACACATTGATACAAGATTTCAATAGCAGACACGGCACTATCAATGTGTACGTAAATGTGTGTATGTGTGTAACCTAACATATCTAAAAATGATTTTTTAAATAATGTAATTCCAATCTTTTTTTCAGTTTAAAAGTAATTTTCTCTAATTATTCAATATTAGGTATTTGAAAAATATTTAAAAAATTGTCAAAAAGTATATTTCATAAAAATATATATATCAACAAAAACTAAATGACCAATCAAGACCGTGTCCAACAAATTCCAAATTCGAAATATCTCAAACCGTAATTCTCTGCAAAACAGTGCACGAAAAAAACAATGCGTATCGTAAAAACACACGACAGAAGTGAAACTTTTGTGTTACAGGGAAACTTTTCAATATTCAGTTTACCCCCACCACTTTCCGTCACCCAAAAAGGTTGCGGATCAGAATTTCAAAGCCAAACAAAAAGTTTCACTTCAGAAAATCCGTGCTGTAACGTAAAAAAAAAGAAACCTATTCTTGATCGGCACAATCGTTGAGCTTGGCGATCAATTGATCAATCTGCTCAGCCACCGCCTCGTTTAAGGGCTCCATGAAGGTCTCGTTCGGTGTTCGGTAATTCTCGTGTTCCGATTCGGTAAAGTTCGGCTTCTCGAAGCTCACTTCGAGGCCGTCATCGGCGACGTCTGTTATCTCTAATATTTCGAGGGATTTTTGTATCGACAGTCGCTTTTGGTCGTCCGTTTGGACTTGCTCGTCCTTTGTCGCTTTGTCGGTGTGAGAACGACGCACTATCAATGTTAAATGTGACTTTAATTATTACCTATACAAAGTCAATGTCAAAGTTAAGACGCTTAAGTGATTAATGAACCAATTTAACATTTTCAGTTGAGACAATCTTTATATTATATGTATGTGCACGAGATTGAACTCCTCCTAAACGCCTGGACCGATTTTGATGTTTTTTTGTGTGTTTTCAGGTAGATTTAAAAGTGGTTCAAATCTACCTTTATATTTTTTTTACCTTTTTTTTAATTTTTTTTTTTTTTTTTAATCTTTTTTTTTTTTCGTTTTGCTTCTACATTTATTATGCGAACCGCAAAGGAGTGGAACACTTTGCCTGAGTCGGTCTTTCCTGAAGAGTACAATATGGGAGTCTTCAAGTCGTGAGTGAATAGGTATCTTCTAGGCAAGTTTGCTCCATCGTCGACCACATCATCGCTTACCATCAGGTGAGATTGTGGTCAAACGCTTGTCTATACTGAATAAAAAAAAAAAAATTTTTCTTACACTCGAATTTGGTGGAGTACTAGGCAAACATAAACATGAAGGAGGTAATCATTTAATCAAAATTTTATTAAAGTACTAGGCCTTAAACAAGAAAGAGGTGTATCATACAAGATAGTCTTTAACGACCTTTTAACAAACTAGCAAACAAATTAAATAAATAATTAAACGCAAGCAAAGCTTTAAAAACCGACTTCACCGCTTATATTTTGGTTTTAGCTGGATCGAATTCGATAACATTTATATGGGACCACCTCTGAAGTATAATCTACCAAACAAAAAAAAACATCAAAATTGATTCATTAGCGGAAATATCGCGTAACACATACAAAAAAAAACATACAGTCGAATTGAGATCCGTTATTGAAGTCGTTTGAAAAGGAGGTTCTCAATTCGACTTTGATGATTTTTTTTTTTAGTTTGATAGAGTATACTTCAGAGGAGGTCCCATATAAATTTTATAGAAATCGGTCAAGCCAAAATAGAAATATAAGCGATGAAATCGGTGTTCTTAAGCTTTGCTTGCGTTTCAATTATTTTAAGTCGGTTGAAAACATTATTTATCGATTCGAATTATGAATCTTAATTCACCTGAACAAATACAAAAATGACATCAAAATCGGTCCAGCCGTTTCGGAGTTCAGTCACATATACAGGTACCAAAAGAATTATATATACAAGGTTATTTTGAATTAGCGCTCCAGAGAGCCTGCGTATTCCAGGTCTAGTGTGTTTACCAGCTTCGATCACATCGTCACTTACCATCAGGTGAGATAGTGGTCAAACACTAGCCTGTCGCAAATAAAAAAAAAATAAAAAAAAATACTCCACATACGTTTTTATGATGTATTGTCGAGTATCGACAATACATCACAACATTTTTTTTTTTTTTATTATAGGTACTTACTGGACTGGGAAGGGCTTGGGGGTTCAGATATAGGTCTGGGGTAGTTGAACCTCTTTCCTAGTTCCAAATCCATTTGGTCCACATAGTCGGGGTACACAGTTTTCAAGGCTTGAGCGCGAGCTTGACGATAGTACTGGAAAAAAGTAATTTTTAATTTGTATTTGGTTATTCTAGGATGAAAATGAGCATTTTCCCAACTAAAAAAAATGGTTAAACTAAGTAATAATGCTTATTATAATAATATAAAAAAAACTGCCAAGAAAGAACTGCCCGTTGGCATAGTTGGGTGGCGTTCGCCTTCTAAGCAGGGGCTATCGGGTTCGATTCCCGGCGGGAACACAAGTTTTCTCCCCATGTGTTTCTGGTTCTGGTTGTGATTGTGTGCGATGTGAATGTTTACGGCACTTACGACACAAGTCATCGAACTTAGCGCGGGGCTGTGAGTGTGCAAGCGTTTATATATTAACTTAAACAATCGTGATTTTATATAAAAAGTCCTAGTCACAGTCAAAGTTAAGTAAAACAGTCAAGGTCCAGTCATAGTAAAGTCATGCCCTAGTAAAGTGGTAGAAACTTTACAAGAACTTCTATTGGAGTTTTGGAGCGAAGATGACTTATAAACAAACAAACAAACAAACACATCCACACTCACAGCCCCACACTAAGTTCAAAGACTTGTATCGTGGGTGCCGGAAACATTCACATCCCACACACAAATACACCCAGAACCAGAAGCAAAAATATCCCTTGGGAAGGAATTAGTGTGCTCCTGCCGGTAATCGAACCCAGGACCCACGGCGCTGAGGGCTGACACTTGTCCACTGCGCCAACTGTGTCGTCAATTATGCACATTTACTAAGTATTAACGGTTAATAATCCACTACACACTAACACTCGAAGAATCACAGGTTTTGGAAAATTATACAAAATCAACAACGCCATTTTTTCATTTTCGCGGCAAAACACCAGGTAGGGTCAAAGCGTTTTGCTTCAACATTTGTTATCCGTACGGCGAAGGTGTGGAACTCACTGCCCGCATCCTTGTTCCCCGAACAGTATAATCTGGGAGTCTTCAAGTCTAGAGTGAATAGGTACCTTCTAGGTAAGCATGCTTCATCTTCGGCCGCATCGTCACTTTCCATCAGGTGAGACAGCAGCCAAGTGCTTAACTATCTGTCATAAAAAAAAAGGATATATTATCCATATATAATATTATAAATCCGAAAGTTTGTGTGTAAGTGTGTAAGTATGTTTGTTCCCTCTTCACGCTTTAACGGCTGGACGGATTCGGATGAAATTTGGAATGTAAATAGATTATGCCTAGGATTAACACATAGGCTACTTTTTAACTTGATAATAGCGTGCGAAGCCGCGGGGCACGGCTAGTTACCCATAAGGAGGGAAACGGTGGATAAGGAGGGAAACTCCATGTCCCGTTGCTACGTCAAAATTAACCCCACGTCCTACGAACGAGGATAATTTCTCTCTACCAAATGTCAAACGGAGCAGTTTTATCCAGTTTCCGTTGCGCCCATGTTATGAGGGAGAAATTTATATGTCTACGCCAAATGTCAAATAGGGATATACTCTCCCTTTCCACTGCTGCCATGCTGTGTATGGTGGAGAGGACAATCTTGTGCCGTGTCAGTGGATAAAAACAGGAGATACAATTTATATCCCTACACCCTACACCATGCTAGGCCTGCCGTGCTTCAAATGTTAGTTCCCCGTGGCAATGTAGAACGACTTGCTTGTCTTTATTCTTAAGAATTATTGTAAGTAATTGAGATTGAGAGTAATGAGTATGTATCTAAATAAATGGAAATCAGAATCATGATGAAAAATTTGTTGCGCCCATGTTATGAGGGAGAAATATATATGTCTACGCCAAATGTCAAATAGGGATATACTCTCCCTTTCCATTGCTGCCATGCCGTGTCAAAATCAAAATCGTTTATTCACATGGGCCCCAAAGAGGCACTCATGAAAGTTAATGAATCTATTGCCAGATTCGGAAAATTACAGCCATCTCGAGAAGAACCTGGCAAGAAACTCGGCGGCGCATTTTTTTTTCATTCATTTTTTTAAAAAACATTCTTAATTTCTAATACATAATTTTCTTAACCTAGGTGTTATTATGGTAGTCGCTAGAAAGAGCCTGTGCAGTTTGCCTCCATGCATCCTTGTCATTAGTGTATGGTGGAGAGGACAATATTATCCCTTGTCAGTGGATAAAAACAGGGGTTTTTTTTATTTATTCTATTCACGATAGGCAAATTTTTGACCACCATCTCACCTGATAGTAAGCGACGATGGAGCAAGCTTGCCGAGAAGATAGTCACTCGCGACTTGAAGACTCCCATATTGTACTCATCAGGAAACACCGACTCAGGTAAGGAGTTCCATTTCCTTTGCGTTTCGCACATTGAATGTGGAGGCAAAACGCTTCGTGCGCATTTGTGGAATGTCTACCATATAGCGGTGTCGCTTAGCAGTTTGTCTGCTTGTCCGATGATAGAACGGGGATGGGGGACCAGATCGTGCATTTCTTTGGCACACTCTCCGATATGTATCCGATACAATTTATATCCTGAGAGCCTGCGTATTCCAGGTCTAGTGTGTTTACCAGCTTCGATCACATCGTCACTTACCATCAGGTGAGATAGTGGTCAAACACTAGCCTGTCACAAATAAAAAAAAAAAAAAATATCCCTACGCCATGCCAGGCCTCTTGTTGTGTCGTCTGTCTGTGTCAAACACTTACAATGCCCAAATTCCTCCAATCCATAAGGTCTGAAAGGCGCTCTGTTCTGTTTCTTTGGATGATACGCTGTCGTCGATTTAACCTGCAATATAAATTACATTAATGCTATCCAGTGGCTTGAACAGGCCGTTAGAAAAAACGCGCCAAATTGAACATGAAATCAACCATCTATGAATGCTATATACGACCTAGTTGGTTCGATTCCCGGCAGGAGCACAATTTTCCTTCCCAAGGGAGATTTGTGGTTCTGGGTTCTGTTATATGTGAATGTTTCCGGCACCGACGATACAAGTCTTTGAACTTAGTGAGGGCCTGTGAGAGAAAATGCTTTTGGAATCCTACTTAATATTATAAATCCGAAAGTTTGTGTGTAAGTATGTTTGTTCCCTCTTCACGCTTTAACGGCTGAACGGATTTGGATGAAATTTGGAATGTAAATAGATTGTACCTAGGATTAACACATAGGCTTTTTAACTTGATATAAGTTACTTTTTGAAAGACAAGCTTTTAGAAGTCCGCCATATTTGATTTAAAGTGACGTCACTTTATTTTTCGCGTCATTCTCAGCAAGCCCTTTCAATTGATACCCATATTGTAGGAGTGCATTAAAAATTACTTGTCCGCCATTTTGTGTGTTCCGCCATGTTGGACTTAGAATGACGTCACACAGCTAACCATGCATTGTCATCCAAACTTAACGTGAATACAAAATTTCAGCTCAATCGGTTGAAGATATCTGCTTCAAAATTGAGTTGCAAGATTCCACCCGAACAAACATACTTACATACAGTGCAAGCTAAATAAAAGCTTGTAAAAAGCGGGCAAAGCCACGGGGCACGGCTAGTGAGTTACAGTCAGTGGCGACTGAATGTCTGTCAATGTGTGGTGACCCACGCGGACTCTGCAGAAGAGTATAAACATAAACATAAACGCTATCACACTCACAGACCCACTAAGTTCGATGACTTGTGCCGTGGTGCCGGAAACATTCACATCTCACACAATCACAACTAGAACCAGAAACACAAATTCACCTTGGTGAGAAGACTTGTGTTTCAGTCGGGAATCGAACCCGATACCTCTGCTTAGAAGGCGAACGCTTACCCAACTTAGCCAAAGAGCAGCTCCAACTGAGCTTTACCACTACAATATATCTAATATCTTTAAACGAGCAATTCTTGTATATATATATATATATATATGTAATCAGGATCTCGGAAACGGCTCCAACGATTTTTATGAAAGTTACAGATCGATTTATCAACGTTCCAGGTCCGAGAAATGCTCGGTTCCCAAACTGCATTTGAAAAACCGCGTTTAAAAAACTATCAGCGCCATCTATTATGCCATGACCGATGTAAAAAACTGTTTCTACTCGACACTAGATGGAGCTTTCTGAGGCTACACATTGAAACACATTCTACCAAAAACAAAAAACCGAGCAAAGCTCGGTCATCCGGATATTATAATATATATAATATGTATAACCCGAGATAGGCTGAAAACATTTTTTAGTTCTTTAATTTGTTGGATTTGCTCCCCCCCCCCCCCCCCCCAAATAACATAACGTCAATTTGAACTATAATCCAGTTCGCTCGAAGCATTTTGCTTCTACGTTTATCATCCGTACAGCGAATGAGTGGAATTCATTGCCCTCGTCTTTGTTTCCCGAACGGTATAATCTGGGAGTCTTCAAGTCAAGAGTGAATGGGTATCTTCTAAGCAAGCATGCTATATCTTCGGCCGCATCATCGCTTTCCATCAGGTGAGATAGTGGTCAAACGGTTGCCTAAATCTAGAATAAAATAATTAAACGCAAGCAAAGCTTAAAAAAACCGACTTCACCGCTTTATCATCGGAACCTTGATCCACCAGCTTTCAAATAAAAAAAAGAATCATCAAAATCGGCTCACAACAAAAGAAGTTGTGAGGCAACTTTTGAAGTCGGGTACACGAGAACATCGTCAAAGTACGCATTATTCGTCACAAAATACGCATTATTGACGATATTTCAAGAACTACTGATCAGATCTTGATAAAATTTAAATGGGACCAATTAGAAAGCAACATCTTTCAGAGAAAAAAAAATTTCGAAATCGGCTCACGTGGAGAGAAGTTATGAGGTAACACAGATAAAAAAAAAAATAAAAAAAAAAATAAGTCGACTTGAGTACCTCCTTCTTTTTTGGGAAGTCGGTAAAAATAGAAATAATGCTTTCGTCAAGCCGTCAAGCTCACTCACTTTGTGAAATCGAACATGTACTGCGCCAATTGCTGTACGGAACCCTCGAGCGATATGTATCGGCGGTCCACCACGTAGATCCCGTATGACATCGGATCCGCGATGTGATCTTGCATGAAACAACCGAACCCTGGGGAGATAGATAGATAGATAGATAGAAAAATAGATAAATAGATAGATATACTCTTTATTGAACACCTTAAATAATAAATAACACAAATAGTAAAGTTTTAACAGTACATTTTAGAAAAGTGTAACAATAGGCGGTCTCTTCCAGACAACCTTTGGATGGATAGGAATAACGCAACGTTAATCAAATTTGTAAGTAACCTATTGTACGTCGTTCATAAAAAGCTTATTCAGAACGGTGCTTACGGAACTAATGTATATATTAGTTCCGTAAATTTATATTTGATGTGTATATATATATATATACATAGGTACATATATACTATATTATAATACATAGTATAAAACATAAACATAAACGCTTTCACACTCACAGCCCCACACTAAGTTCGATGACTTGTGTCGTGCCGGAAACATTAACATCACACACATATCAAGCCACTAATAATAACATCAAGCCATCAATATTTCCACCAATACATAAATATTTTTATAACTCAAACGATCAAAATTCACATCAATCCATCAATATTTGCATCAAGCCGTCAATATTCCTATGAAGCCATCAAGCTAAGCTCACCAGAGAGGTTGGTAGTGATGCTAGGTATGCCCATCACGGTACATTCGGCGGGGGTGTAGCCCCATGGTTCGTAGTAAGACGGGAATACGCCCAAATGGCAACCGCGGACGAATTCCTCGTAATCCAGGCCGAAAAGTGGATTTGTTGACGTCAGGAATTCCGGGTGGAATATTACCTGGAATGTCATAAAATTATTAATAATCTAGGAAGACATCGAGCTTATATGTAACTCAAGTGCTCACTACCAGTTTCCATCATTCCCATCATCAGCGTTCCCATCATTGCCTCTGAATTGCAGTTTTTTTTTTTAGGGTCCGTACCCAATGGGTAAAACGGGAACCTATTACTAAGACTACGCTGTCCGTCCGTCTGTCACCAGGCTGTATCTCATGAACCGTGATAGTTAGACAGTTGAAATTTTCACAGATGATGTATTTCTGATGCCGCTATACATCATCCGTGAAAATAATAACAAATACTAAAAAACAAAATATAATAAATATTTAAGGGGGCTTTAATACAACATGTAGACGTTTGAAATATTAACAGAATATTTAGTTAATAAATAATTAAATTAAAATAAAACAAATATTTAAGGGATATATTCTTATTCTTCTATACAACAAACGTGATTTTTTGCCGTTTTTTATAGATCGCGAGTCTAACTCGCACTTGGCCGGCTTTTTATAACAACGTTTGATATAAATATATTGATTTTTTTACATCCCTTGGTATTACAACTGTTTGCCACTAATTACCAACCACATATTATATAATAATAATAACTAATCCTTCCCAACAAAGACCTCGCATCTACATGCCTGCTATAGAAACATTTTTGAGGTTCATTACTTATAACTTTTTTCTTTTGGTTTTTTTTTTATTTGTGACAGGCTAGTGTTTGACCACTATCTCACCTGATGGTAAGTGACGATGTGATCGAAGCTGGTAAACACAATAGACCTGGAATACGCAGCTGGCAAGGTAGCTGAACTGTTTGAAATGTTTTTCCAACATAACTTTTTAAGGCGACCAAATATTACTTACTTTGACTTTGTCGTGAATCGTGTTGAAAAGCTCGCACCTCCTGACTGCGTTAAGTACAGGGTCACTCCAATCATCCACCTTTAAACATACATACATTTAATGCTAAGAACAAACGCTGTTAAACCCAACATTAAGAGGCCGGGGAGTCTGTGAAACGAGTCTATAGGCTGTCTCTGTTTAACTGGCAAACTGTGCCCATGCTTGATGCGATAGCACTACCGACCGAACAAATTATGATAGGTGCCGTAATACCAAAAATTATAAATGAAAATGTAATGTTTAGCCATTGTTTTATGCATTAATAGTACCTTGAAATGATAATCTATGTTCCTGTTGTAATGACAAAAGAAATGTGTTAGTTTTTAATACAAAACAAATAAGTTAAAGATGCGACATTTACGTCGTAATAATGTGTGAAAATCAATCGGTTTATATTTGTTTTAGGTAATTATTTTGGAATAATTATCCAGGAACATAGATTAATATGTTTTTTATCTGAATAACAGAACAGTATGGTGGTAATATGTTTGAATTATAATTATACCTTAAATTTCTAAATTAATTCACATGGGCTCCAAAGAGGCACTCATGAAAGTCAATGACGCTACTGGCAGATTCGCAAAGTTACAACCTAGACTTTATTCCAGTGAGAGAAGGTTCTAAGTCCCAGCAGTGGGTAAGTGGGCATACTTACAACGTTGTGTGTGGTGACAGGAGGCAAGCCGTCTCTCTGTAGGGCATAGATACATCTCTTGAGACGAACAGTATCCTCCTTTTGGAGGAGGTCCGATGCTTCTGGGAGGTGACCCCTAAAAGGAGGGTTAAACGATAAACAAGAAATATAATAAAAAGATCTATATATATATATATATTTTATTCAAGATGTTGACTTTTAAGAACTATGTTTTTTTTTAATGCTCGATAGTCAAGCATTTGTCTACAATCTCACCGGAAAGCGATGATGTAGCCGATATGTAACATATATGATGCAACAAGCAGTGCCTCGCAGTTTCACCCGCTATTATCAAAATTTTGTTAAAAAGTAGCCTATGTGTTAATCCTAGGTATAATCTATGTATATTGCAAATTTCATCCAAATCCGTTCAGCCGTTAAAGCGTGAAGAGGGAACAAACATACTTACACACAAACTTTCGGATTTATAATACAAGTAGGATAAATGATTATATTTATATATATATATTACTAGCTGACCCGGCAAACGTTGTTTTGCCATATACATTATTTCTAGGAAATATTTTTTTAGTTCCATAAAAAATAAAGGGTTGATTGTAGAAGGGTGAAAATTAAGGATTGTATGTATTTTTCAATTCTGAATCATAATAAAATAAAAACAAAAAATTTTGTCCAAAATATAAAAAAAAAATTGTTAAGGGTAAACAACCCTTATCACTTAGGGGTATGAAAAATAGATAGTAGCCGATTCTCAGACCTACTGAATATGCATATAAAATTTGGTAAAAATCAGTAAAGCCGTTTCGGAGGAGTAAGGTAACTAACATTGTGACACGAGAAACCTTACTAATACTTACTATATAATATTATAAACAAACAAACAAAACAAACACATTAACACTCACAGCCCCACACTAAGTTCAAAGACTTGTATCGTGGGTGCCGGAAACATTCATATCACACACACATTACACCCAGGACCAGAAGCACAAATATCCCTTGGGAAGGAATTTGTGCTCCTGCCAGGAATCGAACCCAGGACCCACGGCGCAGAGGGCAGACACCCGTCCACTGCGCCAACTGGGTCGTCGAATGTAACTCTGTCTGTATGTCTGTTACGCTTTCACGCTAAAACTACTGAACCGATTTAAACGAAATTTGGTACACAGATAGTCTAGAGCCTGAGAAAGGACATAGGCTACTTTTTAACCCCGAATTCTGGCTGGTCCGGGACTTACGCGGGCAAAGCCGCGGGGCGCAGCGAGTTTTATATCTCACCTCAAGCAGATGTCATACATCCTCCTGCCGACCTTGAGTTGTATGTCCTGTATGACATCCCTCAAGGCCTTGGTCACGGCGTGGCCTCGGAGGGACTCCACGTTGAAGTTGTTGGTCTTGGCGGGGAAAATCAGGAACGCACACACTGTCATTTCGGAGCCCGACGACTGGAAATATAATAAATAATAATAATAAATATTTATTTCCCAAGTATCCTACTATAAATATTAATATCCGGATGACCTAGCTTTGCTCGGTTTTAAGCTATTACATAGCTTCTATCGCGGGCCTTGAGCGTGGAGACCGAATCCAGAAATTCCGTAACGAAAATAACCTAACACCCCCCACTCCGACCGGCACAGCGGTGATACTTTTTATTTTTGCCATCTATCGATGAATAGCAGAACTTTTAATGACTTTTTTGAAATATCACGCTTGTCTCTTTGGTTCAGCAACTCGCCTCTAGGTGGCAGGAAAAAAAATACTGCATAATTAAAATAAATAAATAATTATAATTGCATAAGTTTATAAAAAATGCTTTTTTTTTGTTTTTAGTAGAATGTGTTTGAATTTGTAGCCTCAGAAAGCTCCATCTAATGTCGAGTAGAAACAGTTTATTACATCGGTCATGGCGTAATAGATGGCGCTGATAGTTTCTTAAACCCGGTTTTTCAAATGCAGTTTGGGAACCGAGCATTTCTCGGACCTGGAACGTTGATAATACGATTCCTTGGGGGCCGAAAAACCCCTAATCTGTAACTTTCATGAAAATCGTTGGTGCCGTTTCCGAGATCCTGATTACACATATATATACAAGAATTGCTCGTTTAAAGGTATTAGATAAATCCGAAAGTTTGTAGTAAATGTAACTGTGTAGTGTGTAAGTATGTACGACCCAGTTGGCGCAGTGGACAGGTGTCTGCCCTCTGCTCCGTGGGTCTTGGGTTCGATTCCCGGCAGGAGCACACAAATTCCTTCCCAAGGGATATTTGTGCTTCTGGTTCTGGGTGTAATGTGTGTGCGATGTGAATGTTTCCGGCACCCACGATACAAGTCTTTGAACTTAGTGTGGGGCTGTAAGTGTGAATGCGTTTGTTTGTTTGTTTATGTTCCCTCTTCACGCTTTAACGGCTGAACGGATTTGGATAAAATTTGGAAGGTACAGAGCTTATAACCGGCATTAACTCAATACCCTTCTTTTGGTTGGTATACCTTTAGGTAGTGGTTGAGCCTGGCCAGCGCCTCTATAAATATATCTGCTCCCTTGTTCCCGAACTCATAGCGTCCCGCGATGAAGAAATACAGCGTCTTGTCCAGATCGAAGTTAAAATGGCTGAAACACAAGCGTCAAAATTAAAATGTCTAAATCTGAAAGTGGTTGGAATTTTTGCAGTCTGCCTGGGGCAGTGCCGCACATTGGCAGACATTCAAAGGTTGTCTGGAAGAGATCGCTCTTAGCGATAAGACCGCCCATTGTACCTATCATACTAATATTATAAATCCGAATATGTGTGTAAGTGTGTAAGTATGTTTGTTCCCTCTTCACGCTTTAACGGCAAAACGGATTTGGATGAAATTTGGAATGTACATAGATTATACCTAGGATTAACACATAGGCTACTTTTTAACTTGATAATAGCGGGCGGAGCCGCGGGGCACGGCTAGTATTTTATAAGTTTCTCTGTCAGCTGTATTTATCTTTTGGTGTCAATAAAGAGTTATTGTATTGTATTCAACCACATTAACACTCGAAGAATCACAGGTTTTGGAAAATTATACAAAATCAACATCGCCATTTTTTAACTTTCGCGGCAAAACTCCAATATATTATTTTAGTAGAATCAAAATCAAAAATCAAAATCGTTTATTCACATGGGCCCCAAAGAGGCAATCATGAAAGTTAATGAATCTATTGCCAGATTCGCAAAATTACAGCCATCTCGAGAAGTACCAGGCAAGAAACTCGGCGGCGCATTTTTTTTTAATTAATTTTTTTTTAAAAACATTCTTAATTTCTAATACATAATTTTCTTAACCTAGGTGTTATTATGGTAGTCGCTAGAAAGAGCTTGTGCAGTTTGCCTCCATGCTTCCTTGTCATTAATATAGTCTGTGGTTTTGTAGTAGAATTTTTATTTGGTAGTTATTTTTAAGTAGAATGCGTAATTTTCAACTCACCCATAGAAATGTCCCCTGGCGAACTCGTTGATCTTCTCCTTGGCAAGTGCGTGTAGGTTCTGGAACTCGTGCAGGGCTGAGAACTTCTTCACGTTGAGACCGTTTGGTGTTATGATGTCGGGCTTCCGTTTAAGAAGATGTTCGGCTTCGTAGCCTAAATGTTTAAAAAAAAAAGTTGAAAAATTTAGAAAAAGCTTTAAAAACTGACTTATATTTTAGTTTTGGCTTGATCGATTTCGATAAAATTTATATGGGACCACCTCTGAAGTATAATCTACTAAACAAAAAATAATAATTTGAGAATCGGTCCACAAATGGGAGAGAAATCGGTGAATATACATAAAAATAAACATACAGTCGAACATAAAACCTCCTCCTATTTTGAAGTCGGTTAAATTTTTTTTTTAATACAAGCTTTTATTTGCTATTAAAAAAATCTGACTTTTTTCTATTTCCATTTAGCTTGTTTCACAATTGTATGACTTTCACTCGATAGATATTTTCAACGAGATTTTTTTTTATTTTCAATAGGCAAGCATTTAACCAATATCTGACCTGATAGAAAGTGACAATGTGGTCGAAGAGCATGCTTGCCTAGAAGATACCTGTTCAATCGAGATTTAAAAAACTCCTAGATTGTACTTATAGGGAAACAATCGGACAAAGAGTTCCATTTGAGTTCCGTATAATAAATGTGGAAGCAAAACGCTTGTATGCACTTATTTTGGATTTTAAGTTAAATCGCAGTAAACTGTGGTATATATCTGCCTTTTTCTAATGTATACAGATAGAAAGAGAGAGCAACACTGACCTGTGATATCAGAAACAGTAGAAAAGATGTGCGAAATACGCGCCGCCGCTCGCTCCATACAGTATACCCATATAGTATATCTATCCCTTTCTAACGTATACAGATAGAAAGAGAGGGCAACACTGACCTGTGATATCAGAAACAGCAGTAAAGATATGCGAAATACGCGCCGCCGCTCGCTCCATACAGTATACCTATATAGTATATCTATCCCTTTCTAACGTATACAGATAGAAAGAGAGGGCAACACTGACCTGTGATATCAGAAACAGCAGTAAAGATGTGCGAAATACGCGCCGCCGCTCGCTCCATACAGTATACCGATATAGTATATCTATCCCTTTCTAACGTATACAGATAGAAAGAGAGGGCAACACTGACCTGTGATATCAGAAACAGTAGTAAAGATGTGCGAAATACGCGCCGCCGCTCGCTCCATACAGTATACCTATATAGTATATCTATCCCTTTCTAACTTATACAGATAGAAAGAGAGGGCAACACTGACCTGTGATATCAGAAACAGTAGTGAAGATGTGCGTCATATGCGCCGCCGCTCGCTCCATACAGTATCTGTGGTATATTTGTCTCTTTCCCGCTTCTTCGTCCACTGAGAACTGTGAAAGAGATAGAAAATAAGATAAATTACAATATAAAAGCAATTTTGCCAAAGCTGAAACGGAGACGCTCCCGCTAGCTCGGTTAAGGACTTTATTTACCTTATCCAAATGATTGTAGAAATCAGTGTTGCCAGCGCACAGGTATCTGCCCAGCAAGGTAGCGTGTGTTGTGAAAACAGTGGCGACATCTACGTGTCGGACTCTGGAACGTTATTACTTTGTTAATAAGTGTTATAACTTTGTTAATAAGAGTTATTACTTTGTTAATAAGAGTTATTACTTTGTTAATAAGAGGTATTACTTTGTTAATAAGAGTTATTACTTTGTTAATAAGAGGTATTACTTTGTTAATAAGAGGTATTACTTTGTTAATAAGAGTTATTACTTTGTTAATAAAGCTGGTGCTTTTCATGTGGTCCCATTGGAAATTAAAACAAGATCAGATTTTTAGTTTGAGTTATAGTAAATAATGCGTGTTTAATACAATAAATCTGATCAAGGTTCCGAAGATAAAGCGGTGAAGTCGGTTTTTTTAAGCTTTGCTTGCGTTTAATTACTTAGAAACTTTAATTCATCGTAACTCAATATTCAAGCTGCTGCCGCGAATTCAGAAGTTCCTGTTAGACTCCATACATGTAGCTAGATGAGTGACTTGAGTTACTGCACCTTTCTGTTACACATTGTATATATGATGTTGGATTTTGTAACAGCATCCTAGCCTACCCAACGTCAAATTCAGCATATTATTATTAGTACCTGGATGACTGAGCTTTGCTTGTTAAAACGACGATTTTTTTAAATTAAACATAGCTAAATCGACTTATCGCCCCCGAAACCTCCTGCAAACTAAGTTTCATGAAAATCGTTGGAGCCGTTTCCGAGATTCAAATTATATATATATATACAAGAATTGCTCGTTTAAAGGTTTTTTTTTTTATTCAAGATAGGCAAACTTGACCGCCATCTCACCTGATGGTAAGTGACGATGCGGTCGACGATGGAACACGTTTGCCTAGAAGATGCCTATTCACTCGCGACTTAAGGGAGTCTTTATCAGGTCTTTATATATTGTATTTATCAGGGAACACAGACTCAGGTAAGGAATTAGATTAGACAAATTATATACCAGAATCTCTGTTTCCTAATAAGTTCATAATCAAGTATGTTCCATCGGCGACCGTACCTTCACTGTATCACTTAACCTCAAGAGATAATAGGATAATTCATATTTTTTGTAAGTTTTTAATCGATTTGGCACCAACGACACAAATCATCGAGCTTATTATGGGGCTGTAAGTGTGAAAGCGTTTATTTATTTATTGATTTCTGTCCTGACGGCACCCGCGGGATGTCAAGGGGTGAACCTATATAATATAGGGGTATGTATTACCTTAGCATTATAAGTCCAACGCCCGCTTGCCACTCGTGGAAATGTGCAACTATGCGAGGAGGTGTGTCGCTGTAGTTCTCAGCTGCTTTGCGAAACTGAAACGTAATGCTTTAGTATTAACGCTTTCACACTCACAGCCCCACACTAAGCTCGAAGACTTGTGTCGTGGGTGCCGAAAACATTCACATTACACTTACAGTCAGAACCAGAAACACAAATTTTCCTTGGGGTGAAAACTGGTGTTCCCGCCGGGAATCAAACCCGATACCTCTGCTTAGAAGGCGAACGCCCAAGCAATTTTTAGTTTAAAAATATACAAAAAACTTTTAAAAAAATTACCTCAGTAACAAACATGGCGACCATGAATCCCAGAATCACAGCGTCGTTGGCCTCTACGTCCAAATGTGGGATCCCAACAGAGCAGGTATCCCATAACTCCTGCTTGTACCCGTCGAGTTGCCATGCCGCCGATCCGATGTCAAACAATATTATCTGCGGGTTGCCATCTACCAACCATGTGCCTGTGTGGAGCTGAAATAATAAAAATATTAAAAAAAAATAAGAAACAAAAGTTTCAAAACTCAAACTCATTTACACTAGCCCTAAATGATTTCCTATTACTGAGAATAAGTAAACGCAAGCAAAGCTTAAAAAAACCGACTTCACCGCTTTATCTTCGGAACTCTTTACTAAACACGCATTATTGAGGATATTTCAAGAACTTCTGTTCAGATCTTGATCGAATTTAAATGGAATCAATAGGAAAGCAACATCTTTCAAACAATAAAAAATCTAAATCAGTTCACGTGGATGAGGTTATGAGGTAACACACATTTTTTAAAAAATACTTTCGACTTAAGTACCTCCTCCATTTTTGTAAGTCGGTAGTTTTCATGACTTTGGCGGAAAATATCTCGCAAACGGTACGCTCGACAAAAATATGACGAACCCCACCCTGTATTTATTTTAAAATCTCTGTCCAATGAAACCACACATGATGTGGTGGCCGAAAAAAAATTTCTTGACTTCGTGCCCCGTAGATTTTGTTTTTAGTTCAGAAGTTCCTATTGCAATCTTCCGTCACCATCATCAGACCAGCTCCATGGCACCATATCATTGTAACGATACAATGATATGGTACCATGGAGCTGGTCTGATCTTCTTGAGCCATGCACCGAAGATACATAAGCACACCAAATTTGAGTCATATCGGCCATCGGGAAGTGCGTCTTAATTAGCTTGCAAGATTTGATTACAGAATAAAGACCGACAGGTGAAACTAAATAAAAGCTTATAAAAACGAAATCAAGAAGTTGAAGTTACCTTGTACCCCTGGCTCCGCATGACATTGACAGCTGCATTGAGGGGGGAGTTGGGGGGGAACTCAGCCTCTTCTACTTCGGTCCGAGCACATTGCTCCTTGTACGGACCTGCACATATAAACCTTGGAGAAATCGAGAGGTAATCTCGATCGACTCTTTTGCAGTCCAACTGAGGCAGTACCACAAAATTGCCAGACATTCAACTGCCAGTGTGCAAACATAAACATGACCGCTTCCACACACACACACAGCCCCACAATAAGCTTGATGACTTGTGCCGTGAGAGCCGGAAACATTCATGCACATCACACACACCCGTGCTCCCGCCGAGAATCGAACTCTGCTTAAGAACAATAAAAGCAACGGGCAGTTTAAACATTACTGTATGCTGGATTACCGATGAGTGCAGTGCATTGCCGTTCTTTAAATTAAATAATTAAACGCAAGCAAAGCTTAAAAAGCCGACTTCACAGCTTTATCTTCGGAACCTTGATCAGATTAAATGTATTAAACACGCATTATTGACGATAACTCAAAAACTACTGATCAGATCTTGATCGAATTTAAATGGAACAAATTGGAAAAGCAACAGCTTTTAAACAAAACAAATTATCTAAATCGGTTCACGTGGAAAGAAGTTATGAGGTAACACAAATAAAATAAAAACTTTTTTAAAGATAAGCTTTTAGAAGTCCGCCATATTGGATTTAAATTGACGTCACTTTATTTTACGAGTTATTCTCAGCAAGCCCTTTCATTTGTTACCCATATTGTAGGAGTGCATTAAAAATTACTTGCCCGCCATTTTGTGTGTTCCGCCATGTTGGACTTAGAATGTCGTCACACAGTTAACCATGCATTGTCATCCAAACTAAACGTGAATACAAAATTTCAGCTCAATCGGTTGAAGATATCTGCTTCAAAACTGAGTTGCAAGATTCCACCCGAACAAATATACATACATAGTGCAAGCTAAATAAAAGCTTGTAAAATACAGTCGAATTGAGTAACTTCTCCTTTTTTGTGAAGTCGGTAGAAAATCCGATAAAACAACAGAGTATATGGTAACACTAACACAGACTATATTTTATGTGAAATATACTCATTTGCCCGCTTCATCACTTTCCAGCTGATAATCGTAATATCTTTGCATCCTTACTAATATTATAAATGCGAAAGTAACTCTGTCTGTCTGTCTGTTACGCTTTCACGCTAAAACTACTGAACCGATTTAAACGAAATTTGGTACACAGATAGTCTAGAGCCTGAGAAAGGACATAGGCTACTTTTTAACCCCGAATTCTGGCTGGTCCGGGACTTACGCGGGCAAAGCCGCGGGGCGCAGCTAGTATTTTATATAAAAAAAACGGCTCGATAAAAGAGGACATACCGAGTAGACAGTAGTTTTCTCCCATTTCTTCCGTAGACACATACGCCTTAGAACGTATCACTGTGTAGATACCTCCAACTGTGAACAAACAAAGGTTTGACTATATAATAATTAAACGCAAGCAAAGCTTAAATAATTAAACGCAAGCAAAGCTTAAAAAACCGACTTCACGCTTTATCTTCGGAACCTTGATCAGATTTAATGTATAAACACGCATTATTGACTATAACTCAAAAACAAGAGATTAGAACTTGATCAAATTTCAATGGGACTACATGAAAAGCACCAGCTTTCAAATAAAAAAAGAATCATCAAAATCGAATCACAACGAAAGAAGTTATGAGGTAACTTTTGAAGTCGGGTAAACGAGAACATCGTCAGAGTATTGACGATATTTCAAGAACTACTGATCAGATCTTGATCAAATTTAAAGCGCCGATTTTGATGATTATTATGAGAGATTATATGAGATTTTTATCTGAAAGCTGGCGCTTTTTATGTAGTCCCATTTAAATTTGGTCAAGATCAGATCACTAGTTTTTGAGTTATTGTTAATAATGCGTGTTTAACACGTTGAATCTGATCGAGGTTCCGAAGATAAAGCGGTGAAGTCGGTTTTTGAAGCTTTGCTTGCGTTTAATTATATTTAATTTGTTTTATTATATTATAATGTCGATAGCAAAAACTTTAATAGTAAAACGATTTTGATTTGTTTTGAAACATTTATTAACGTAAAGGTACCCAGGACACAAGTTACGTAATCACTCTAGTTAGGCACCAAGGCGAGTTAGGTCCAGAAAACGGAAATCTAATACCTAAGTTACCTAAGTACTCCTATTATGCGTGTGCAAGACGCGTAGGGCCTTGTCGAAGACTAGATAAACTCGTTGTTATTGTTATTGTATGTTTATATGTACATTAATGAGGTTAAAATGTTACGATGGTTAATTACTATAGTGATAGTAGTTATAATCCAAGAAAGCAAAAAAAAAAGCAAAAAAAAAGGAAAAAATGCATCCAAGAAAGCAAAAAAAAAATAGGTATCTTCTAGGCAAGCTTTCTCCATCGTCGCGCGTCGCTTACCATTAGGTGAGACAGTGGTCAAAAGTTTGCCTATCTTGAATAAAAAAAAATTAAAAAAATCCTAGAAGTAAACAACTTTTTTGTACTAGCAATTATTATTCTGCGAATGAAATTCGTTTTGCCGCGAAAGTGAAAAAATTTAGTTGTTGATTTTGTGTCATTTTCCAAAACTTGGGATTTTTCGAGTGTCAATGTGTAATAATGGTGGATTATAACTGTTAATACTTAAACGTGCATAAGTGTAGGCAAATCATACAAAGTTGAAAAACGTGATTTTCGCCTTCGCTCCTAAACTCCAATAGAAGTTCTAGTAGAGTTTCTACCATTTTACTGGAGCATGACTCATAGTCAATGACTGGACCTTGACTCTTTTACTTGACTATGGCTGTGACTTGTGACTAGACTTCTATTATGAAGTATAGGATTTGTTAATTTTTGTTTAATATTTCGACTGAACGACTATGCATCCATGGTCATGAAATAATTATAAAAAAAGGGTGAAATACTTTTACTTTGACTTTGACTGGGTCTGAACTGGTCAAGAAGGATCGGCACTACATCAACTTACATATACAACTCGTTGGCTTATTTGGGTAGTGTTCGCTTTCTACGCGGGGGTATCAGGTTCGATTCCCGGCGGGAACATAAGTTTTCCCCCCAAGGAAAATTTGTGTTTCTGGTTCTGGTTGTGAATGTGGAAACAACAACAGACACAAGTCATCGAACTTTGTGTGGGGCTGTCAGTGTGAAAGCGTTTTATGTTTATGTTTAATCTATGCTGCGAAAACATTCAGCAAGAATAAGAACGTTATTATATATTAGTAAGAATATCAAAGGCTTGTGGTTCTGACTGTTGTCTGAATAGGAATTTTTTATGATTGTACATAATTTTGAATAGACATTTTTAGACTATTCGTGATTTTTCATAATTGGACATTAGTTTATGATATATATATATATATATATACGGATTAACCGAAGCCTCGTTGGTTGATCAGCAGGGGCACCACGTACCTTTATTAGCCGCTTCCCAGGCGGTCTCGAAAGTCCACCGGTTCTCATCGCAGGCCGCTTGGCCGCGGTCCATAAACGAAGTCAGATCGTGCGTGGAATCCGCGCGGTAAAAACGCCGCGATGTTCTGTCTCGCGACATTTTGCTGAAACAAAATAATGAACACTGCCTAAAACGCTTTGACATATAGACTTAGTTCTAAGACGAATGAAAAATTGAAATTGATTAATTTCTGTAACCAAGTTTTGCTTAACTTAAGGTAGGTTGGGACCTTCTATCTTCTAAATATATATAACTCAAAGGTGACTTACTGACTGACTGACATAGTGATCTATCAACGCACAGCCCAAACCACTGGACGGATCGGGCTGAAATTTGGCATGGGGTAGATGTTATGACGTAGGCATCCGCTAAGAAAGGATTTTGATTAATTCCACCCCCAAGGGCATAAGATAGGGGATGAAAGTTTGTATGAAACTTTGTCAATTTTAAAATAATACTTCTTAACGCGAGCGAAGCCGCGGGCAAAATTTATAGTTAAGTATAAAAATAACTGTGTCAGAAGACCTGCTATATAATAATAATATTTAGTTCTTATACAAGAAACTATTAGTGTTTGTGGTGTGTGAGTTTATGTGTATGTGTGTGTGTGTGTGTGTGTGAGCGTGGAGACCGAATCTAGAAATTCCGTAACGAAAATAACCTAACACCCCCCACTCCGACCGGCACAGCGGTGATACTTTTTAGTTTTGCCATCTATCGATGAATAGCAGAACTTTTAATGACTTTTTTGAAATATCACGCTTGTCTCTTTAGTTCAGCAACTCGCCTCTAGGTGGCAGGAAAAAAATACTGCATAAATAAAATAAATATGTAAATAATTATAATTGCATAAGTTGATAAAAAATGCTATGCAATAATAGCTTTACCGCGGCAGTCCCCGAGTGCCACACGTCTTTTTTCTTTTTTATAGTGTTAAGGAGTTTAAGAATGTTTAGTAAATTAGTCTAAATATTATAGTAGACATAGACATTACCATTTGCACGTCTGCTTGCAGACTGAATATATTGTGTCACTTTTTACATTAAGATCTTATATATATGTATTCTAGCAAATAAACGATTTGATTTGATTTGAAGACTTGTTTCACACTCAAACGCAATTGTCTCAAAAGCCTACAATCAGAAACGTACGAATCATTTTATTACCGACTTCCCAAAAAAGGAGGAGGTACTCAAGTCGACTGTATTCTTTTTTTATTTTTCATTACTTCTCTCCACTTGTGCCGATTTCGAATATTTTTTTTGTTTGATAGGTGTTGCTTTCTAGTTGGTCCCATTTAAATTTGATCAAGATCTGATCAGTAGTTCTTAAAATATCGTCAATAATGCCTATTTTGTGGACTACTTTGACGATGTTCTCGTATAACCGACTTCAAAAGTTACCTCATAATTTCTTTCGTTGTGAACAGATTTTCATGATTATTTTTTTATTTGAAAGCTGGTGCTTGTCATGTGGTCCCATTGAAATTTGATCAGGAGCTGATTTCTAGTTTTTGAGTTATAGTCAATAATACGAGTTTAATACATTAAATCTGATCAAGGTTTAGAAGATAAAGCGGTGAAGTCGGTTTTTTTAAGCTTTGCTTGCGTTTATTTATTCAGGATTTCAATTACCATATATCTCCGCCTTTCGCCATAAAAAAATCCTATAACTGATTCGACAATAAAAATCTATTTCGAAACTGGTCACAAAAATTCACGAGAATCGGATGAGAAATGTGACCCGGAGAACAACCGGAAATCCGCCGGACATACGGCGAAGGCCGCGAAGGAGTGGAACTCATTGCCCTCGTCTTTGTTCCCCGAGCGGTATAATCTGGGAGTCTTCAAGTCAAGAGTAAATAGGTATCTTCTAGGCAAGCATGCTACATCTTCGGCCGCATCATAATTTCCATCAGGTGAGATTGTGGTCAAATGCTAGCAAAAAAAAAAAACTACGCAAGCAATTTGCCCAAGCTGAAACGGAGACGTTTCGCTCGCTCGGTAAATAATCGCAGTGATAACTAAACGCAGCCTGCTCTTAAACAACCTTTCATCATCATCATCAAACAAACATTAGTAAGTTTTATTTGATTTTACATTCCGTAAAACCAGTTATAAACAAATCAATATTCATATTCATATTCATTTATTCATATTATATATATACGTGAAAAATTAACTATACGTAGGTACAGTAGTACATTAATAATAAAATAATAAAAATATCTCACAATGTGAATTTAAGAATAATTAAAATAAATTAAATTGTCATATACCATTACACTAAATTAATTAGTAGTTTTTACATTATAATCTTTAATTCTACAAATTCATTGAAGGTGTAGAAAGCTTGGTCAATTAGCCATCAATTAGCAACATATAACCTATCTACGTATATACACGTTTCCTACTATTAACATTGTAAACACGTCTTATATAAGAGACACACCTTCCCTCAAACATATGTAATTTGGACAGTGTCCAAATAATACGCGATGTTTTTGCATTTTGTTATGCAAAATCGGTATTTATTCAGGATGTTGACGTCAAAATGCGTTTTATTGTGATGGTAATAGATGCTGTTTTGGTTTGTCACTTTTGACAACATTGTGTTCAAGGTTGGTGATAATTAAAACAAGAGTAGGTATATGAATAATGTGACATCTTCAAGCTATTCTTTGTCGGATCTCTATTCTATATTATTTTTAACGAGTGACTAAATTGTCACTTGACGACAATCCTACTGATCCTACTTATAGTATTATAATATAAAAATATGAAAGTTTGTGTGTGCAAGTTTGTAAGTGTGTATTATGTTATTGTTACATATTGTCTGGAAGAGATCGCTCTCAGCGAGAAGACCGCCTTTTGTTACACTTATATAATTTTTTACTGTCATTACTATTTGTGTTCTTTGTTATTTTAAGGTGTTCAATAAAGAATATATCTATCTATCTATCTATATCTATGTTTGTTCCCTCTTCACGGCTGAACGGATTTGGATGAAAATTGGAATGTACAAAGGATTAACACATCGGCTACTTCTAAACTTGATAATAGCGAGCGAAGCCGCGGGGCACGGCTAGTAAGTTATACTTTTCAACCGACTTCAAGAAAGGAGTTTCTCAATTCGTCTGTATGTTTTTTTTGTATGTATGTTACGCGATAATTCCGCCTATTATGAATCGATTTTGACGATTTTTTTGTTCGGTAGATTATACTTCAAAGGTAGTCCCATATAAATTTTATCGAAATCGATCAAACCAAAATATAAGCGGTGAAGTCGGGTTTATTTAAGCTTAGCTTGCGTTTAAATTTCAGCTAAAGATTTATTGTAAAGTTTAATTAAAATCCATTCAGTAGTTTTTGCGTGAAAGTGTAACACACATCCATACAAACTCTCGCGTTTATAAAATTAGTAATGATAGATGTCAAATTTCCTCGTGTATACCCGCCTTTACATAATAACCTCCAATAATACGTAATAAGGCCACAGATAGCCAATAGTAATCAGTTACTATTGGCTATCTGTGGCCTTATTTAGTAAGTTACGGATAACAAGTTCAAGATTGTTTATGGACTATTGCTACGCGGATAAACATCTGTGAGATAAATATCTGTGTTAATAACATCAGTGGAAGATAGCGATTTACGTAAGAAAGAAATAAAGAAAATACATTTATTTGATTCACTACATATTTCTAGCGACATAATATGTAGTTCATCAAATAAATGTATTTTCTACATTACATAAGAAAGAAAGATGGATGTATGTTACACTTTCACGCAAAAACTATTGAATGGATTTTAATGAAACTTTACAATAATATAGCTTATACATCAGAATTACACAAAGGCTGTAATTTATAAAGATATCGTGTGAATTGTCCAAAATATTACGATAAGTGTCAAGAATGTAGGAAAAAATACTGCCATCTGCGAGCTAAAAAAGCCTGCGACAGCGTATTTACAAAAATCTTTTATGTGTAAGCCATTATCGCCAAAATAGTGAACCATAAATAAAATAAAAATTCAATCAATCAATCAAATATTTATTGACATAAATTTAGAAATTGATAATTTATTTCATCGAAAATACTTAGTTTCAATTTACATACATTACACAATATAGAAAAAGGGTCTCTTCTTCTCTCTGTCTGTTACGCCTTCACGACTTAACCGCAGAACCAATTTTGATAAATTTTGGTATAAAGATAGATAGGACCTTGGACAAGAATATAAGCTACTCGAAGTACTAATCTTACGCAGACAAAGTCGCAGGCACCAGCTAGTATGATATATAAAAATCTTGTGTCACGGTGTTTGTGGTCGAACGCCTCCGAAAAAGGCTAGACCGATTTTAAAGTTTTATTTTTGTATATTTGGTAGGTATGAGAATAACTCGTAAAGTATTTTTCACCCTCCCCCACTCTCCTTTTTTTAATCGAGATTTTTGTATGAACAATATCCAAAAAGTTTGAATGGTATTAAAGGAAGTACTAGGCGACTATAAACGTGAAAGAGGTAACACCTTTTCTAAGCGTGGCATTGAAACGCATGCTGGTTGCAGCGAGTATGAATATGAAACTAGCGATTCAGGGCGGATTTGCTCTAAAACTTAGTTCTTAGGCCCGGGTAGGGAATGCAATCCCGATCTCGCGGGATCTCGACCTCGCGAGATCTCGTGTCATTTTTCGAGATCAATCCTTTGGGATTAATAATAATAAGACGAGATCTCGTTCGAGATTGGCGGGATTGGAATCTTCTGGTAATGAGATAAATACCACATACAAATATAGAAAACGAAGATTTCCTCTTTCAATAATTGCAGAGGATTTGAATGTTTGTGCAAAAAGTAACACGACTCTTCAAGAGAAATTAGAAGAGACAATGACAATAAGAGCATCTTAAAGTCCTTTTTGCGTGTATCTACGACGAGTTTAGATACCTTAGAGTTACTCATAAAGAAAGAGATGGATCTATATGACAGTGGAGGAACAAGGGGTAGTTTTTACAGTTTGTTTACTCACGTTGGTGCCAACCAGTGTTGAATCAGTGAGGAGTGAGTGTTTTCAGCTGCTGGGCACATAGCGACTGCTATAATGCCTTTTATGAAACAGCACTCTCAAATACTCTCATATTCTTTGTTTTGTAATAAGTTGTTTTAAAAATCATCCCTAAAACTAGACTTTTATTTGACTTACAGTATTCTTATATTGTATTCGTTGATTGCCAAAAAAATACGGATTATTAACAACGTGTTATTTAAAACTACTCGAGATCCCGAAAATTCCGAGATCTCGCGAGATTGTAATTTCTAATATCGCGAGATCTCGAATTTACGATCTCGGGTCGAGATTGCATTCCCTAGGCCCGCCTAGGGCGTCCAATCGTGGCCAAAAATCACTAATGATAACAAAAAATAATTCAAAGTAGTAACTCTAGTAAACTAGTAGGCTTAGGCCTACTTCATGAAATCTATCATACAAACCTTGTCCTGACAATTAAGTAAGTAATTGGAGTCCAAATTGCAGTCTCGGTCACCGGCGGGAGGTCGCAAGTCTATCAGTATTTTATCATTTACATTTTGAGAGTATGCCTATGAATTACATGAGTTAATTCCCCCATGCCCGTTTTACCATCTAACAACAAGCCAAACTGTCAAAAGCTTTCCATTTATAGATGACATTCCAGTGACCTCCACTTCGCCCGAAGCTATTCGCTTTTCAAGTTTCGATAATCTATCCTACATGCGGCAATAGATTCATATTTAAATCCTACTAATACTATAAATCGGAAAGTTTGTGGGTAAGTGTGTAAATGTGTATGTTTGTTCCCTCTTCACGCTTTAACGGCTGAATGGATTTGGATGAAATTTGGAATGTACATAGATTATACCTAGGATTAACACATAGGCTACTTTTTAACTTCATAATAGCAGGTGAAACCGCGAGGCACGGCTAGTATTATAAATCCGAAAGTTTGTGTGTAAGTATGTTTGTTCCCTCTTCACGCTTTAAGGCTGAATGGATTTGGAAGAAATTTGGAATGTACATAGATTATACCTAGGATTAACACATAGGCTACTTTTTACTAGATAATTGCGGGTTAGTATTATAAATTCGAAAGTTTGTGTGTAATTATGTTTGTTCCCTCTTCACGCTTTAACGGCTGAACGGTTTTGGATACAATTTGGAATGTACATAGATTATACCTAGGAATAACATATAGGCTACTTTTTAACTTGATAATAGCGGGCGAAGCCGCGGGGCTCGGCTAGTATCTTATATATTTTATAAGTTTATTTCCATACGAACTACTAAAATTAAATTATTGATATGATATATCAATAATTCGATATAATAACATTGTTAATCAGCTATCAAGTTTCAGTTTCAAGTGAGTATTTTTTTATCAGTTCATTGATGTTATTACTACAATACTCATATCAGTCGAATATTTATATGTAGTTATCTTCTAGTATAGAAGTGAGAAGTCAGTTGTTCACGAATTACGCTATCTAGAATAGTTTGGGGGATAATGTGATAACTCGTAGATATGATAACCGATAACAATAACCTACAGGTGTTGTATGCTAGCTTATCATTTATATAAAGACAACAAGTTAAATATTTAATTTCGTTAAATCTCGAGTGAACAGGTATCTTCTAGGCAAGCATGCTCCATCTTCGACCACATCGTCACTTTCCATCAGGTGAGATAGTGGTCAAATGCTAGCCTATCGAAAATAAAAAAAATAAAAAAAAAGTTACACTTAGCTGCGTCATGAGAGTTACTTACAAACTTTATGTTTAAAGATTATGCGTTCTGCAATGAATGGAATTCTTTACCTGAGTCTGTGTTCCCTGATAAATACAATATGGGAGTCTTTAAGTCGCGAGTGAATAGGAATCTTCTAGGCAAACGTCCTCCATCGTTGACCGCATCGTCACTTACGATCAGGTGAGATGGCGGTCAAAAGTTTGCCTATCACGAATAAAAAAAAAAATAGGTTGTCTGTCACCATTTCCATCACTAATAATAATTATAACACTCAACACTAACACTAAGTTCGAAGACCTGTATTGTGGGTGCCGGAAATATTCACATTACACACACAATTACACCCAGAACAAGAGACACAAATTTCTCTGGAGGAGAAAGCTTGTGCTCCCACTGGGAATCAAACTCGATACCCCTAAGCATACCAATCAAGCCAGCAAGCAGTTTATTATCTACCAAATTTATAAACTAGCCGTGCCCCGCGGCTTTGCCCGCTATTATCAAGTTGAAAAGTAGCCTATGTGTTAGTCCTAGGTATAATCTATGTACATTCCAAATTTCATCTAAATCCTTTCAGCTGTTAAAGCGTGAAGAGGGAACAATACTTACACACAATGTTTCGCATTTATAATACTAGCCGTGCCCCGAGGCTTCGCCCGCTATTATCAAGTTAAAAAGTAGCCTATGTGTTAATCCGAGGTATAAGCTATGTACATTCCAAATTTCATCCAAATCCGTTTCAGCTGTGAAAGCATTACACGGGAAACATACACACAAACCCTCGGATTGATGAAGAGGGAACAAACATACTTACACACAAGCGTTCACATTTATAATATTAGTAGGATTCAGGGTAATATGTAAAATACCAGACAGCTTTCAGGCCCTGCTTCTTGTTCTAACCCTTAACTGATTTAGCTCTGCGACTTTCTTCTGAATGCTATATTTTAAGTAATAATTAATTATTCCACACAATCTGTAATTAATAGTTGATTTTTAGGGTTCCGTACCCAAAGGGTAAAAACGGAAACTATTACTGAGACTTCGCTGTCCGTCCGTCTGTCACCAGGCTGTATCTCAAGAACGGTGATAGCTAGATAGTTGAAATTTCCACAGATGATGTATTTCTATTGCCGCTATAACAACAAATACTAAAAATAAAATAAAATGAATATTTAATGGGGGCTCCCATACAACAAACTTGATTTTTTATAGATAATGGTAAGGAACCCTTCGTGCGCGAGTCCGACTCGCACTTGGCCGGTTTTATTTTTTGTTCAAGACTAGCTGTACCCCATGGCTTTGCAAGCAATTAAAGAGTTAAAAGTAGCCAATGTGTTAATTCTAGGCTAAAACAAAAAGCTTATTATAAAACAATCGACTAATTAATGACAAGGATGCATGGAGGCAAACTGCACAAGCGCTTTTTAGCGACTACATAATATAGATTCAATATAGTGAATGGGTCTTAGTCAGTGCCGGATTAACCACATAGCAAGAGTAGCAATAGCTACGGGCCCCGCGCGAAAGGGAGCCACGCATATTTAAATCCACTCATCTCTGCATGAGCGTATTTTTTTGAGAATAAAATATTAATAATACTATACGAAAAAAACTCATACAATCCAAACTCTAAAAGAAACCAAGTCGGAAATCTCATCTCTGACTTTTAGTACTTGTCAGAGCCTAGCAGGGCCTATTACTATAGATTCTGCTCTACTAGACTATTAATTACCCATGAAATTGTAACCTATATACAGATGGCAAATAAACGTATAAAGTATTGAGCAATGAATTATTTTTTAACACTTTATACTTAAGAACCCATAGCAGATCAAGGGGTCTTTGAAAAAAATTTGCTACGGGCCCCGCGCTTGCTTAATCCGGCACTGGTCTTAGTAATCTTCTAGGCAAGCTTATTACTCCTTCACTTTCCAACAGGTGAGATAGTGGTCAAATGCTAATCTATCTAGCATAAAATCCTTAATGTTTATGCGCCATATTAATTAATTTATTGTTAGCACAATTTAGCTGTTCATGGAGGACTTAATACATATATTTTACAAAAAAGGAGGTTTTCATGTGGTCCCATTAAAATTTGATCAAGGTCTGATCTCTAGTTTTTGAGTTACAGTCAATAATGCATGTTTAATACATTAAATTTGATCAAGGTTCCGAAGATTAAACTATTTAGTATAGTTATGAATTGTAGCAGATGCGTCTAAATTAAAAGTAAGATTCAGCAGGTAACGTTTGAATATTTAAATAATAATAGTAGATGTGTCTATTTTTCCTGATTCTAATAGTGTATATAACTTATTTTGACAAAAATGCAGTTACTGTTTTTTCATTATTGGCAGTATTGGTTATCTTTTTGTTTATTATCTGCCATCTGTGTAAACATAGCTTGGTTAAAGTTTTGGTAACTTTATTACACAACTATGCTCTTTTCTAAATAAGTTGATAAATTTTAAACCATTATCAAGTACATTCTGATTGTACAGACTGTACAGACTGTACAGACTTGAACAGACTTACTCGCTTTCGGAGTATCGGTGCGAACACCGATAATCTGAAAGCGAGTAACCAAATGGCCAATTATCCGAATCGTTCCTAAGCGTAATATAAAAAAAATTACCAAGTAATTTTTGAAATTTATTCTATGTGTCTCAGTTCATTTTTCTTCACCAGTCTATGTCCGATTATATTATCATCGATTATCCGATGTTCATCGATTTATGAGACAACAACAAAGATGTTTGTTACACTTTTAGAATTATGTGCGCAAGTTATAAATATGTATAATATCACAAGAGTTATTATTATATTTAACAATCTAATTCCCCCGTCCCCATTATATTATTGGACATCGAGACAGCTTCTTAAGCGACACAGCTAGTATGGTAGACATTCCACGAAAACGGATAATGTGTTTTGCCTCTACACATTCATTATGCGAACTGCAAAAGAATGGAGTTCATTACCCGAGTCTATGTTCTCTGATAAATACAATATGGGAGTCTTTAAGTCGCGAGTGAATAGGCATCTCCTAGGCAAACATGCTCCATCTTCGACAGCATCTTCACTTACCATCAGGTGAGATTGCAGTCAAACGTTTGCCTTTCTCGAATAAAAAAAAAACTTAAGGAAAATTTTTTAAGCATTTAGAAGTTTATTTTTACCAGAAACAGATTTCGTTGCCAATATATTCAAACCATTTCAATGTAAATATTGTATATGGGCCCAACTAGACACTTTACAGAGAAAAAAATACTCAGATGAATATGCTAGTAATTTAGGTAACTAGCATACCTATCCAAAAACTAAGCACAACAAACTTCTTTAATATTAGTTAAAGAAATCGGCTAGTATTCAGTCCGATTCACGCTTGAGAAAACGTCTCAGTGATGCGAGTGTGAAAGGTTGAAGACGATCATTAAAAATAAATCTAGACATTCTTTTAACTACTGCAAAATATCGAACATCAATACTTTATATCCAAACTTTATGCTCCCGAAAACTCATCTGATATTTACTACGGGCGCGAGATAAAAACCTATTTTTATCTACACCGATCGACTCAATGAAACATGCGACGAACGAAATAAAAAAGTAAAAACTTACCTATTTGAAAATACAGTAAATCACCAAGGAGACTTCTTGCGGTTAACACGTAAAACACAGATATAACACTTAAAAATCCTGTAACAACGTGGCGGTAAGTTTTATTCACTAAATACGATTTTTAAAGTTAGTTTCGGCGATCAAGCGGCGAAATACATGACTACGCGGGTAGGAAATTCAAATGAATTTGGATTTTTTCTTGACTTCTGTCAAAATGGCTTGGCTGAAGGTCACCTTGAACTGACAGTTAAAGGGATGGAGTAAGTTGTTGTTATTGCACTAAAAAGTATACTAGGGTATCGAAATATCGATTACGATAATCACTTATTCGTCCACTACGAAAATTATTTAATTTCTATTATACGATAGCGACACACAAATTCGCATATATAATAAAAACACATGCACCCGTCGCGCGTCGTATTTAACTACACTGGGTATTACTGGGTGTCCCATTTTTGTTTTATTAACTAGTATATTTTTCCAGGACCCAGTTAAAGGCAAGAGTTTACATGGTTGATCGCCATTACGTAAGACCGATCTAATTAAAGCTGCCACGCAAAGCTCCATAATAGAGCACTCCAGAAATGCGACCAATCGGAGCAGACGGAAATGCATATCCAGACAGTGATGGATTCAGGATTGTCGTTTGGGAAGGGCTTGACCTGGCTGAGGATAGATTTTGCTGCTGCTGCTCGCTGCTGCAATAATTATCACGATTATCATGGAAGAACTCAAATGATTTTGGGGGGAGGCTTGAGCCACTTAGTTCTCTCCGTGAATCCGTCACTGTAACCAGAGCTACTGTAACCAAGGAGAAGAGTAATTGATGATTAACTCTTCTTCATCGTCATAAAGAGATATGGCCACTTTTGTCAATGATCGTATGAATTTAGAAAGAAGAGAGACTTTTTAAAGTTTAAAACCAGAGTCTATATTGTAAGGGAATTTGAAGTAATTATTTACATAATGAGAAACAGAGGCCACGTCTCCAGGCGATAAGTGAATTTTCGTTAATAGGCAAAAATCCTAAGGGTAAGACGTGGTACGCTGGGACTAGTGCTCGCTTGGCTAGCTATTCTGTACTGAAATACAATGGTAAATATTTTAATCACTATCCTTCAGTAGCAGTATTTTTTGGCTTGGTGAATTTATCACCCTTGATCACATCAACACTTGCCGTGGGTAATAAAACGCTATTGCTATATCTCCATGTTATATATATTTTTAATTATTTATTTGTTGTTTTTATAGGTGATTTTTGATAGATTAGCTTCGCCCGACGAATAGAGAAATATATTCTCCCACCTAAGCTTGGCTTCCCAGGATTTAGAAAAAAATACAATAGTAAAAAAAATACTTGCCAACTGCGCTAACAGGGTCTTAAGTTATAAAGTCTTATCAACGCCGACCATGGCACGCTGAAATGCTGATGTTAGTATCTATCTAAACATACAATTCCTCCGCATAGTTATTTAAAAAAATGTAAATTTTTGCGATGGTATTTATTCGACAAAGGACTTAACTCACCAGAAATAACAATATGTGTAATGTAAGTGTAGTTGTATTTTATATATTGAAGTGTTAATGCAATTAATTTTAACTCTTTATTTTTATAAATTTAACGTGAAACCATTCACCGAAGATTTTGTTTCAGTCCGTGTCCGTTTTTCTGATGCACGTCAAACATTCAGTAGAATACCGCAATTACAGAACTTCTCCCCGACGAAGTTTGAGGAAATGTTAGCATAGTTGCATAATAATATATTGGTCGCAAACAGGTGAGATTGTGTAGTGCGAAGTTCCACGGTACCTAGCTTTGTACTTTTTTATCTGATGGACAGTATTAGGAGTTGAGGAGTTTATTTTTCAACCACTTCCTGATTACGCGCCTGTTTATTTAACAGTAACTAATAGTTTGTTTAAATATTTTAGTAAATATAAGTAATTTTAATTAATAAATTGCGCCCTAAGAGAATATATAACTACTCTTATGGCACCTATTAGGAGTTTGTGTTACCACCTCTTGATATTTAGGTAAATATCAGGTAAATTAAGTAAATAATAGTATATATTATTATAGTGTATAAAATAGTAATAAAGTATAAGGTAAAGAAACATAGGTATGTTTCTTTCAATTAATCTGTATCACTTCATTTCATATATTTTTATATACCTGGTATACAAAGCCTATATAAGAATAGAAATACATATATTCTTTATTGCTCTGGTAAGGGTAAGCTACCGAAAGAAAAGTAAAATAAACATAAGGGCAATTATTTCGAAATTTTTAATTTACAACATTTTAACATTTGTAATGTATTTTTTTTATAAACATGAACGGTAACATAAAATTGCAGATAAATATCACATAGTATACTTAAACTAGTGTTTTACACAAATAACACAACATGTCTTATTCTAAACTTAACGGCGGACTGCCTTCGAATTCATCGGCAAAATGATCCACTGTTTTTTCTTCTAAGGCACATTCAGAAAAGTTTAATTTCACTGGATTTGCAATCCGCTTAACAAACGTTCGATTCATCGATAAAATTGGGCTACCCGTCGAATTCTTTGTCCCAACACTATCACTTTCGAGACATTCATTATTTACACTGGCATTACTGGTTTTGTTCGGCGTTTTACCGCCATTATTTGAAATCAATGGACTTTTGTATGAATTTGCAGCGCTTTTAGATTTGTTTATAATATTTATTGGAGTCAAAGGGGGTGGCTCACCATACATTTTCAATCTGGCTATTTTCTCATTAACTTTTTTCTTGCGCAGCAAAGTCGCCGGCGAAAGTTCCTGAGTGTCTAGCTTGAAAGTGGACTCAAAATCAAGGCCGGTAAGGTTGAAATCGTCTTGTTTGCGAACCTTGACTCCCACAGGTGTATCTATGAACATTTTATTTTTATTTAAATTATAGTCGCTTTTATTGAATCTATAGGGAGTCACATTTTCACTGTCATTGAAGCATCTGATGACACTATAATTCTGCTTCACAGCGACACAATCATCGCAAAATTTTCTTCTATCGATTCCCAATTTCTTATTTAAATCATCGACTACTTTCCTTCCTATCTCATTTCTAGGAGTTTTCGTGAAGAAAGTATACTCCGTTGCACGATATTGTGGTATATTCTTCCTGGTGTTGCCAGCTCGCTTTTGCAAATTCTCACAGTAAATCACATGGCCAGTTTCCAATACATTCTCGTATCCAAACTTTTTAATACCACCCCAGAAGTTGATGCAGATGATGTTCTTATCGAAATCTGCTAGATATACATTTTGGAATTGATTTTTAATCGATTCGAATTCCGTATTCGAAGGATCGATTGCGAAAACTACGCCAGCGGTATCGATTTCGTTGCAAGGTGTTGCCATAGACGGGTTTTGGGATAGATGTTCGATGGTGTGACAAGCTCGTTTCAACGTTTCGAAATGAGGTTTGAATGTTTCGATCTCTTTGCTCTTGACTAGACGAAATGCCGATTGTCTGCCGGCCGATAGTTGTATTTCTGAGTTTCTGTAAAAAGAGTGACAATAAATCAGAAAGCTCATGTACAAAATTTACTCCCAGCAACATATTATGGAGGATTTTTTGGCGCGAAAGTGAAAAAAATTATGATTTTGTATAATATTTCAAAACTTGTATTGTTCATGTGTATATAATGGTGGAATATTAACTGTTAATAGTTCGTGAACGTGCATGAGTGTAGGCAAATCATACAAAGTTGAAAAACGTGATTTTAGCTTTCGCTCCAAAACTCCAATAGAAGTTCTATTATAGTTTCTACCACTTTACAAGGGCATGACTCGTCTGTGACTCGACTATGCCTCTTTTACTTGACCTTGACTTGTGACTACATATGTGAAATACTCAATTAAACTAGAAAAAAAAAACATCACTTGACTGGCTAAATGCACAAATTTGCGGAGCCAAAAAAAACATGGATAAACAAGATCTAATTTTTGTATACGATCATATAGCTGCGCCACACTAGACGCACCTGGCTGGAACGGATAGCGTGGATGCGGGCGCATCGTCCCATACAGCGATGTCCGCGTCTCTGCACCAGCCCCGGATCTAGGGGGGGCAAAGGGGTGGTTCTTCCCCGGTAGAAATGAAAATGTTATTAGGTTATACGAATATTATAAAAGCGAAAGATTGTGATTCCCGTGATGTGTGAAATTCCCGCGGGTCCGATATTAACGAGTACAAATTTATTAAGGGGTGTCTGATTTACAAAAAGCCAACCATTAAACATATTTTTAAGTTTTTCAAAGAAAGGAGATGTTTCATTTTGGGCCAGCACCATGTACCATACATAGAAAAATAGGCAAAAAATATTGCATTTTCTTAAAAATACATATAAATTTATCTGCAGAAGATTACAGCTGTCCCTCAAATTATTATTTTTAAATATGTAACCCTATTTTTGGGGCAGTCATGACAAGAAGATACTGAATGTACTGTTCTGAGTTTCAATCGAGTAACATGTTCTATAGTCTTATTATAATTATAACAAAACCCAAATATTTTACAATCGATATGTTGTTTACAATAAATGGTCAATGACACGTCAAAATGACAGTTCAATATTGTCGCAATCCGCCATTTGTAACTGTGTTGTGTTGCTATGTACCAAGATATTTAAAATGTACATTAAAACAAAATAAAAGTAAAGAAAATAAACATTCAAAAACGGTTACTATATTGTATAGCAATATGTATGTATATGGTACATGGTGCTGGCCCAGGCTCCTACAATTTTGAAACATCTCCTTTGAGAGAAATTTCTGCCCCGGTTCGAAAATCGTAGATCCGTGGCTGCCTTGCACGACGATCCGTTCGATCCAAATGCGTGCTGCGTGGCGAAGCCTAGATACTCAGATATTTGCGTACCTCATCGCCGTAGGCACCACGTTCATAACTTCCACCCAAGCGCCTTCTTTGAATATATCAAGGACTTCGTCGCTTGGCTTCCACACTGACAATGTCGCTAGAAAAAAAAATTGTCAATTAACTAATAAATCAAAACACCCAACCGCGTAAAAAGTTACTTTTCAACCGACTTCAAAAAAGGAGGTTCTCAATTCAATTTGACTGTATATATTTTTTTATGTATGTTACGCGATATTTCCGCCAATTATGAATCGATTTGATGTTTTTTTTTTGTTTCGTAGAGTATACTTCAGAAGTGGTCCCATATAAATCTTATCGAAATCGATCAAGCCAAAACCGAAATATAAGCGGTGAAGTCGGTTTTTTTAAGCTTTGCTTACGTTTAAATTATTTATTTTACACATTTTCGTTTTTTTTTTTATTCTTTGCTAGATAGGCAAGCATTTGCCCGCTATCTCACGTGATGGAAAGTGACGATAAATAACCGACCTATTATGAGATTATATAAGAATTTTTTTACAACTTCATTATATATATTTTATTTTAACAACCTTCTAGGCAAGCATGATCCATCTTCGGCCGCATTGTCACTTTCCATCAGGTGAGATAGCGGTCGAATGCTGGGCCTATCCAGCATAAAAAAACCAACTCCCCCTGTACTGGCCGCAGCTAGTTTGCTCTCTCAATGTTACTTAAATTCAAATTTAAAGTTGTTTATTCGCATGGGCCCCAAAGAGGCACTCATGATAGTTAATGACTACTGCCATATTCGCAAAATAACACTACATATATCATCATGCCCTTGGCTTAGAGTTGAGTGAACGTTCGCCTTCTATGCAGAGAGCATCGGGTTCGATTCCCGGCGGGAACACAAGTTTTCTCCCCAAGGAAATTTCTGGTTGTGGTTGTGATGTGAATGTTTCCGGCACCCACGATACAAGTCATCGAACTTAGTGTGGTGCTGTGATTGTAAAATCGTTTATGTTTATACTAGCCGTGCCCCGCGGCTTCACCCGCTATTATAAAGTTAAAAAGTAGCCTATGTGTTAATCCTAGGTATAAGCTATGTACATTCCAAATTTCATCCAAATCCGTTCAGTCGTTAAAGCGTGAAGAGGGTACAAACATACTTAGACACTTACACACACACACACACACAAACTTTCGGATTTATAATATTAGTAGGATTAGTAGGATAACTCACCTTTACTAAGTCCTTCTCTACCGACGTTGGCTAGCTTTCCTCTCACTATGGGTACAACGTTTCGCGTGCACACTTTCTCCTGCATCCTACACTGTACCGCCCGCAAATAAGCATCACGTTGTTTACTTGTGTGCTCTTGTAGTAAATGCGCTTGTGTAGTAGTTAGTTGGGCCTGGAAGAAATAAAATTATAAAACGACACAAAAAAAAAACGCATTCACACTCACAGCCCCACACTAAGTTCAAGACTTGTATCGTGGGTGCCGGAAACATTCACATCACACACCCATTACAGCCAGAACCAGAAGCACAAATATCCCTTGGGAAGGAATTTGTGCTCCTGCCAGGAATCGAAACCAGGGCCCACGGCGCAGAGGGCGGACACCTGTCCACTGCGCCAACTGGGTCGTCAAGTCTTTGAACTTAGTGTGGGGCTGGGAGTGTGAATGCGGTCGTTTGTCTGGGCACCATAGTTCTCACCGAAAACGAATGACAACATTAATTCCTTCCAACCAAATTGTACAGCAGAAGCACTGGCCAGAGATACTTGGAAGATTATGGGGGAGGCCTTTGCCCAGCAGTGGGACACAATAGGTTGAAAAAAAACTCACCCGAAACTCCGTAGGGTCTTTGCTTTTCTTCATCAGCCGCGCGATCTGTGAACCGCTCTCGTACCATCTTGTGGGTTCTGAGGGACCGTCCGACTCTTGAGACTCCTTTAACAAAAATAATTTGACCACTACCACAAAGTCAAAGTCATAACTTCAAGTCAATTGCTTATTCCTAACAACTACTCCTCGTTCTATGGCAACTCATTCACTGTCGAAGCCGTTCGACTGTGGAATGCGCTTCCCATGGAAATAAAGCGAGCTCAGTCGCTGCCCATATTTAAGGAGCAAGTTAAAGCTCACTATCTCGCTGAAAATAATTAAATTATGTTGTAATCTGTCCCATTAAACCCATTCTTTATTCATGACATTGGTATTTATATTTATGTACTTATATTATGTAGTTTACGTATTATATTATAATGTGTAATAATATGTATTTATATTATAATTGTTATATATCATTATTTATTATTCAGTAGGTATATTATAATTTACATTTTTAATTTTTAATCTTGCATCTTTCTGAATTTTGTTATGTTAAAACACCGACGTCCAACTTTGTTGCGTAATTCCTCTCCATCCAAAGGTTGTCTGGAAGAGATCGCTTTTAGCGATAAGACCGCCTATTGTAACACTTATTTTGTAAGTAATTATTTTGTGTTCTGTTTTTTCACAAATATGGTGTTCAATAAAGAGTTTATCTATCTATCTATCTATTGTCGTAATAAATGGTTTTAATAACGAGATGTTTTTGTGGTCGCGATCGAGTTCAAGCTCAAAGTGATAACAATGGTAGTGGTGTTCTACGCAGTAAACGAGTACGGGCGCGGGTAGACCGTTACGTATGCTCTTAAATCTAAATCTACATCCACCCGCACTACTCCAGTTACTCCGTGATATAAAGACCCCATATTAGTTTTTATTTAATACTTTATACCTGGATGACCGAGCTTCGCTCGTTTAAAACGACGTTTTCTAAAAATGAAACATAGCTAGATCGATTTATCGCACGCGAAACCCCCTACATACAAATTTTCATGAAAATCGTTGGAGCCGTTTCCGAGATTCAGATTATAACATAAGCAAAGCTTAAAAAAACCGACTTCACCGCTTTATCTTCGGAACTTTGATCAGATTAGATAAACTAACACGCATTATTGAAGATATTTCAAGAACTACTGATCAGATCTTGATCAAATTTAAATAATAATAAATAAATATAATAATAAAAATGGAAACAATCAGAAAGCAACATCTTTCAATAAAAAAAAAATCGGTTCACGTGGATTTGTGGAAGTCCAAGGAAGGTTTCAAAGGTGAGAAAATATAAATAAATTGCAAGGAAAGTAGTCAAAACAACTATTTTATTTTCCCATACAAACTGTTCGTAATGTCAAAGATTAGACACAAAACTAATATATATATTACTAGCTGTCCCGGCGACCTTCGTTCCGCCTAACAGTCAATGAATGTGCATGTTTAGGAAGCCATACCCGGCATGCGTTACAATGCCACGTGACTATATTATTACCTCCTTCATGTTTATGTTTGCCTAGTACTTTACCAAATCCGAGTGACGTATGAGAAAATTATTTGTAAACAATTATTTTTTTTAAAGTGACATTCCTAAAAAGTATCCTATGTCCGTCTCTAAGCTACCTCCCCAAAAATTTTCAGCCAAATCGGTTCAGCAGTTTTTGAGTTATAAATAGTGTAACTAACACGACTTTCTTTTATTAGGGTTCCGTACCCAATGGGTAAAAACGGGACCCTATTACTGAGACTTCGCTGTCCGTCCGTCCGTCACCAGGCTATATCTCAAGAACGGTGATAGCTAGACAGTTGAAATTTTTACAGATGATGTATTTCTATTGCCGCTATAACAACAAATACTAAAAATAAAATAAAATAATCATTTAAGGGGGGCTCCCATACAACAAACTTGATTTTTTATAGATAATGGTACGGAACCCTTCGTGCGCGAGTCCGACTCGCACTTGGCCGGTTTTATATATATAGATATGTATTGTTTATTTAACAAGCTGTTTAAGGCTCCTACCTGTAGTTCGAACTCCTTCTCAACCTCTTCGTATATCCTCTCCATCATGGCGTCTCTTTCATTTTCATACTTAATCTGGTATTGATACTCAAGCCTCTCGGATCTTGTCACTGCAACATTAAATATATTTATTTATTTATTCTTTTGCACAATATAAATGTACACGGAGGACTTAATGCTAATACAGTATTTTCTTCCAGTCAACCGAGAAGGTGCAGAAAAAAATCGTGGTAGTGCAGTATGAGGGCTATTAACTATTATTTACGATTTAAAATAAACTTACATTTATACATAGCATAACATACAACAAATATACCAAAATATAAATATCTTATCATACATAAATATATAATAATAATCTTATCATACATAAATATAATCCTACTAATATTATAAATCCGAAAGTTTGTGTGTAAGTGTGTAAGTATGTTTGTTCCCTCTTCACGCTTGAACGGCTGAACGGATTTGGATGAAATTTGGAATGTACATAGATTATACCTAGGATTAACACATAGGCTACTTTTTAACTTGATAATAGCGGGCGAAGCCGCGGGGCACGGCTAGTATAAGATAAGAGGTACAATACACATACATAAATTAAAAAAAAAAATACTAGACTTAGTATAGTATCTTATGACGACAACATAGTAACCGAACTAAACAAAAAAATAAAAACAAAAAAGATGTTATTATTATGATGATGATACCATTACGAGTGGAGATTTTTAAAGAAAGTCTTGAGTTTGCCGCTTAAAGGTAACTTTAGTGGTAACCTTTTTTGTGTCAGCTGGCAATTAACAAAAATATATAACATAAATATATAAACATTAAATCTATCACACTAATCACATCACACTTCAAACGAATATACAAGGTTACTTTGAATTAACGCTCCATACTCCGCAGACGGTTCGGGTATCGACAATGCAACCCAAAAAATCTAAAAAAACTTTTAGTACATTACTCACTTATAAGAAAAAAAAGTAAAAAAAAAATATATTTTTTTATATATTTTTTTTTTGGGTTGCTTTGTCGATACCCGACTCGCCTGCGGTGAATGGAGCATTAATTCAAAGTAACCTTGTATACATCCGAAAGTTTGATGTTTGATTTCTCTTCACGCTGTAAAGGCTGCTCGGGTTTACATGAAATTTGGAATGTACATAGCTTATACCTAGGATAAACATAAAGGCTACTTTTTAACTTGATAGTCGCTGGCGAAGCCGCGGGGCAGGGCTAGTAGGTGTATATGTGATGTTTAAAGCATTTATAAAATAACTAGCCGTGCCCCGCGGCTTCGCCCGCTATTATCAAGTTAAAAATTAGCCTATGTGTTAATCCTAGGTATAATCTATGTACATTCCAAATTTCATCTAAATCCGTTCAGCCGTTAAAGCGTGAAGAGGGAACAAACATACTTACACACTTACACACAAACTTTCGGATATTATGTTTCAAAATGACGGAGTTCTGAGGTAAGAAACATAAAAAATACACAGCGAGAATCTTTTTTTTATGGTGAATGCCGCAAATGCGGTGGCTTTCCGCATTTGACAGCGATCTCACATGATAGAAACCGACGATGCGTTCGACGGTGGGAAATGCCTCGGAAATACAAAACACAAATATCATATCGACATAATTAGTATATCGTTAATGTTGAATCCATTAGCTCCAGACCTAGTCATAACTGTTTTTGGTAGCGAGTGGCTTCTCCCAAAATTATCTTATACCTGTTCACTCTTGATTAAAAGAGCCCTATTTTTTTTAAATCTTACTACCAGGAGAACTAAGGTCAACCACGGAAAGAAATAAATACCCCTGGTACTCCCAATTATCATAAGATGGACCACGGAACAAATAAAGTGCCTCTGGTACTGCCAGGTGGACTATGTAGGTCGACCGCGGGCAATTCAATTCAACTTCATTTATTCAGATTAAGTAATCCATTTGTGTTAGTAACATAAATACTTACAACTATATTAGTACAATCATTATAAAACATCACATCTTAAAGGAAACCAATGAAATAAAAATAAAATACAATTAAAAATAATGTCACAATGACGGATGAAAATGCATCTCACCAGTACTCCCGTCCGGACATTTCTCGACGTACAGCGGCGGGTATCGCCGGTAGACTAGCGCCCGCACCCGGCTGGCCCTGCCTCCTTCTGCCGTGACGTCACACAATCGACACAAGATGGCGCCCGCTCGAAGCCCTAACCGAGCGTCCCAACGCGCCCGTCGAGTGCTATTAGCCGAGATTTGTAGACGAATCGCGGAGGTATCCTATAATCAAACCACAGTATACAATGTGTAACAGAAAGGTGTAGTAATACTCAAGTCACACATCGAGCTACATGTATGGAGTCTAACAGGAACTTCTGAATTCGCGGGAGCACCATTAATATTGAGTTATGATGAATTAAAGTTTGAAAAGAAAATTGTCATTTGCAAGTTTTGCAACCCTATTTTATCAGATGCCGTTCTACACCACAGTTTTTGGACCTAGACGTTAGACAGTGGAGGCCATAACAAAGGTCAAGGTTACGCGCCACAAATGTAACTGTAGTGTTGTCAAAAATATTTGATAAATATAATTCCTAATTTTTGTGTTGTTTTTTTTTTTGACTTGATAACGTCTTATATTCTGATGATCACCGGCTGCACGCACGAAAAAGTGTCACGTTCCGCCTGAGCCTGAGCGTGCAAGCGAGAGCGCGGAACAAGCGATAGAGAGGCACGATCGGCCCAACCGTCGGCGAGTCGTTACGAGTGTAAATAAACGATAATTTATCGAAAATTTATAATTTTCGATTAACACCTTCTTTGTATTAAATAATTAAACGCAAGCAAAGCTTAAAACTATAACTCATAAACTAGAGATCAGACCTTGATCAAATTTTCAATGGGACTAAAAAAGCACCAGCTTTGAAATAAAAAAAGAATCATCAAAATCGGCTCACAACGAAAGAAGTTATAAGGTAACTTTTGAAGTCGGTTAAACGAGAACATCGTCAAAGTACGCATTATTCGTCAGCAAATAGACATTATTGACGATATTTCAAGAACTACTGATCCGATCTTGATCAAATTTAAATGGGACCAATTAGAAAGCAAAATCTTTCAAACTAAAAAAAATTTTCGAAATCGGCTCACGTGGAGAGAAGTTATGAGGTAACACACATGAAAAAAAATTATAATTCAGTGATAATAATTCATAATTAATAATTCATTATTTTATAAAAGTATGCAATTTTTCATCAATGTTTCTTTATGACGTTATCACGTAAAACTAGCGTCCGTAAACCGACTTTACAGGCAACCAATTTTTTTTACCTATTTCGACGTCTGCCAGGCGATGCCTGGCACGATACAAATACACACCACCAAGTTTTACTACACCTTTTTGCACTTTTGCAACGCGGTTCGCATAATGAACGTAGAAGCAAAACGCTTCGTCCGCATTTGTAGAACGTCTACCATAGTGCAAATTACCTCCCAAGGCGACACTCCTTGCTCACTCCCGACTAATTCAGCGCCGCTGGTTGCAATTTTGCTCCCAACTACTATTTTCCCATCATAGACAAGTTTTGACAGCATCTTATCTATGGTCGCCTTTATCAAGTACCAACCGTCGGTGAGGAGAAGCTCTATGTTCGTTAGTGTGGTAGCACTGGAATATAAAATGTCCCCGCGTCAATAAACATTATCGCTTTCACACTCATTGCCCCACACTTAGCTCCAAGACTTGTATCGGGAGTGCCAATTTCTCAACCACAACAGGCACAAATATATAGTATAGTTTATGACGACCCAGTTGGCGTGGTGGGCAATTCTCTGCCGTCTGCGCCGTGGGTCCTGGGTTCGATTACCGGCAGAAGCACAATTTTCCTCCCCAAGGGAGATTTGTGCTTCTGATTCTGGGTGTGATTGTGTGTGATATGTAAATGTTTTCAGCACCCACAATATAAGTCTTTGAGCTTATTGTGGGGCTGTGAGTGTAAATGCGTTTTTTTAATGAGTGTGTTTGAATTGTGATGAAATTAGGCTACAACACATAGGCAACTTTTTATCCCGACACAGCGGGTAACACCGCGGGGCGCAGCTAGTAGCAAATAAATAAAAAAAAAACTTAATAGCCGTGCCCCGCGGCTTTGCCCGCTATTATCAAGTTAAAAAGTAGCCTATGTGATAATCCTAGGTATAAATTTTCACTAACTCAAACTTTCGCATTTATAATATTAGTAGGATGAATTAAATCATTTTTTTTCTTCAATATGACGCACCTACATTTTAAAGATAAATTAAAGAAAACTATAAGTTACTTATAGTTTCATGTATATCTTACCTAGTAACATGAACACCATCCACGATAATTCCAGCAACACATAGAACCATAGTTCTCGTAGACACATCATCTTTTTCCATTATCTTTCTCAAAATCGGCCTCTCTGCATTGTACAACTCTTTGTTGTATCTATAATTTAACTGATCTATGACATTTCTCACTGTGCATACTCTGCCTAAGGTTTTAGGGAATTTAATTTCATAGGAAATCAATTTCCAGAGAATTAACTTCAGCTGGATATCCATCCAACCATCTGGTATTAATTTCTTATCTGTCTCTTCTATAAACAACTCTTTTATTTCTTCTATGTTAATTTTTCCATCTCTCCAATCATTTCGCAATTTATCGAATTCAAAATTAAGTATATTTTCTAGATTGAAACTCATTGTGTTTACTTCAATAGGTACATTTTCATCTCCATCCTTTTCTAGATTGATTAAGTCTTTCAATGTATATTTTTTGTCTCTGTTTTCTTTGAAAGTAATATGTGATACTTTCTTCACATGTTCTTTTTTCTCAAAATCTATTACAGTTTTCGGAACACTTTTGTATGGTGTTTCGAATTTCTTTCTCTTTTTAGCTCTGGGGCAAGAGATAATCGGGCTGCCTGATCTTTTGTTAGATTTCGGTGATTCTTTAAAGTCTTCTGTACACATATTTTCTTCAAAATTGTTAAGAACTTGAGTATTTATTAAGCAATCTAAATTAATCGAGCTATCTTTTTTTGTTTCTACTTGATCTTCATTGGAATTAAATTTATCTTGTCTAGTATTTCCGTCGAAAGTATCTTCATTTGTAAAAATCTTTTTAGATTTTGCAAGCGCATCTTCAGATATGTCTATCTTCTTACTGTTACCAGTTTTGAATTCAACATTAGGTTTGTTGATGCCAATTTCTCTATCTTTAAGTCTTTGTTTGCTGACAACTAAAGGTTGTTCAGAGATAGATACTTGCTTGTTACTTGCGGTTTGGAAACCAAGAGCGCTGTTTTCTTTTTTGTTACAACTGTTAATATCTTCAAAGATTTTCTTTGACTTCTCCAAAGCTTGCTTTGATATTTTAACTTCTTTGTTGCTAGCAGTATGGAACCCTTTGAACACGTTTTCTTTTGTTGGGACGGAATCAGTTTGTTCCCGTGCGATGTCATCGATATCATCAAATATTTTCTTGTATTTAGCTAACGCTTCTTCAGAAATGTTTACATTTTTGTTGCTAGCTGTTTTGAATCCAGCAAATAAATTAGGAGCCTCCTCCATTTTACCATATTTTATATTATTATCATCAGCGAAATGCTTTTTACTGGCATTCAAAGCCTCGTCACTGATTTTTACAATTTTGCTATTAGCTGTTTGAAATCCCTTATAATCATTTGTCTTTGGAATTTTTTCAGGGACTTCTTCATCTCTGTCTATATCTTGGAATACTCTTTTGCTTCTTATTATTGCATCTTCCGAAACTGTTACGCGCTTTTTGCTCGCAGTTTGAAATCCTTTAAATTTTTGACTTTCACCTTTATTGTCTTTGACACAAGGCCTTGTTTCGTTATGAAGGTCCACTGAATCAAGATTTTCGAGTAGTTTTTTGCTTTTCTCTATCGATTCGGGACAAATATTAACAGGTTTATTATTAGCAGTTTTAAAACCTAGGAAGCCCATATTTTGATCTTGAACTTTTGGTTCAATCTCTTGTATATGAACAACGTCATACATATCAATGCCATGAACATTTTTATTCAATGCTTGTTCTGATTTATTAACACTTGTACTGCTTGCTGTTTTAAATCCTTGGAAAGCAGCCTCCATAGATTCAATTTCAAAATTAGTAAAATCTTGTCTATCAATGTCTTTGAAAATATTATTAGATTTAGACATAGCTAAATCAGATATTTGGATTTCTTTATTATTGGCAGTCTTAAAGCCCATAAGCACAGCTTTACTTGTAGATAGTTGGTATATATCTTCAATAATTTCAACTGCAGTCGATTTTGCTTTAGTAACTTTGGATATATTTTTGCCTTTTGATATTTCAGCTGTTTCATTATGTTCTTTTTTTGCTGTAGTCATACTATCAAATTGTATTTTACTTGAATGTGATTTGTCAATATCGTCAGTAATTCCGATTGCAGCATTATCTTTGTCAATATCTTTGAAAATGTGTTTAGATTTAGAGAACGCTTTGTCAGAAATTTTGATATCTTTATTATTGGCAGTTTTAAATCCTACAACTACAGCTTTACTAGTTGATGGTTGATTGAAATCTGCAATTGTTCCTATAGCAGAAATATCTTGATCAATATCTTTGAATATTCGTTTAGATTTAGATAAAGCTTCACTAGATACTTTCACATGTTTATTATTAGCTGTTTTGAATCCTAGAAACCCAACTTTACTTGTTGACGGTTGATCAATATCTGCTATGGCTTCATAAGCAAAGTTATTTTTGTCAATATCTTCCTTGAATATATCTTTCGATTTTGAAAGAGCACTTTCAGATATTTTAATACCTTTGTTATTAGCTGTTTTAAATCCTACAAAATTTGCCTTACTTGTAGGTTTTTGGTTGAAACCGTCTGAGTTATCTGTATCTTTATTGTTGTCAATATCTTGAAATATAATTTTAGTTTTGGCTAAGGCTTGATCAGATATAATAATATTTTTATTACTTGCCGTTTTAAAACCCGTCATATTTACAGACTCTGCATTATGAACACCAGCACATGTCTCGGTCAGTTGTGATTTCAGTGTATCAACCGTGTGGTTTTCATGTGTCCAATCTTTATTTATTCCTAGGTCTATAGCGGCATTTCTAGCTTTTGCCATATTATTTGACGAGTTAACAACAATATCATTGTTGTCTTCAATGAAAGCGTCTTTTTCTTCTAGCGACATTTCAATGTTTTCAAACTCTTTTAGAAGAAGTTCATCGTTTATTTTATCAACAATGCTGTTTCCCACAATATTTTTAACACACTTTTCATTTTGTTTATTTTTCCCTTTGAGTGCGCCACTATTAGATTTACCATCGGTTAGAATTAGATCTTCAGTAGTATGAAAATGTTCAGTGAGATTAATATCTTTAAATACTTCCTGACATATTTTCAAATGTTTTTCAGATGTTTTGATAACCTTAAAATTGGCAGTCATAAAACCACTGAAATCTTGGTTGTTGGGAGCTACTTTATTTGTGTGGTCATATACAATATTTTGAGATACTTTCCTTTCCGTTATATCATACATATTTGAACATGTTTTACTATCTGTAAGAATAATATTAGTAATCGTTTCTAATCTATCTGTGGCTCTTATGGGATCAAGGTTTGATTCTTTTTCTATATGTGCTTTAGTAGTCTCCTTAGATATGGTTCTTAATGTATCATTATCACATTTCTTAACACTCGAATTTAACGTGTCACATTTTTTTACCAACTGTGTCAAACTAACTTCTTTGCTGGTTTTGTCATGATCTTCACCAAGAATATTTTTTGCCTTATCGAAAGAGCCTGTACATATTTGTATAGACTTGTTGCTAGCTGTTTGGAAGCCAACATACATTGTTTTTTCTAACACATTAGGTTCATCATAAAATGACTTTTCTAAAGCGCAGGTTAGGGGGAGATCTTGTAATTCTTCAAGAATGTTATCATATTCTTCATCACTGCTGAATAGAATTTCGTCTTTCAAGCTATCACTGCGGTTCTCAGTAATACTCTCGTCTTCTTGAAATTTAACCGCATTGTGGAGTATATTTCTTATAGAAGTCTTTAAATTTTGTGAATTAATCAGTAGTTCATCACTTTTCAATTCAAGTATAGGACTGTAATTCCTATCAGCAAAGATTACTTCTGTATTTGTATTAAAAAGCAACTCCTTCCCTAGTATTTGTGAATTTATCAAACGTTTTGCAGTTTCTATTTCACCAGTTTCTTTTATGACACTCATGGCTATGTGTTCGAAATTTTCAAATGACTCCAGAGGCACTACAAATGGTGATGGTGTTCTTGATTTTCTCTTTATTATTTTCATGTTTAATACTGGACTTGGTGATTTTTGACTATACTGACCAGTGTCGTAATTAATCTCTTCTAAACCAATAACATCTTCCACTTCACTGTCTCCTTGAGCTATGATTTTTGGTTTTATATGAACATTCATTTGTTTTGAATTAATAATGTCATTTACTTCTTTATTTTCTTCACTGACAGATATGTCATTAATGAAAGTGGCTGTGTCTTCTGTATCAGTTTCAAAAAATTGAGAATTTATTTCTGGCGTCAGTATAGTATCTGAGCAAATTGTACTATTATGTTGTATTTCTTGAGGGTTTTGACAACTATAATCCCTAACATCACTATCAGAAATTGCTTTTGTTTGGCTTTTGTCATTTTTTACTGGTTTATTAGTAGTTTGGGCTTTGTTCTTACTATTAATTGTACAATTTGATGCTTGTTCTTTTACAAATGTTTTATCTTGGTCTTCTGCTGTCGTATTAACTCTTTCTCTACTTTTTTCATCATTTTCATTACATTTCTGATCAATACTTTGTTTTTGTGAAGAAGATTTTACATTTTCATCAGCAAATGGTGGGCTTAATCTGGGTTTGTCCTCATTTATGTGATTATTTGGATCATTATGAGTATTTACATCACAGTTTTTATCTTCAATATGTGCAAAGGTCATGTCAAACTCCTGTGTCATTCCTGTATGTGTATCTATAGCTTCAGCACTTTCTATTATATCTATTAGTTGGGTATCTGAGACACATTGAGTTTCGAACTTGTTTGTATTTAGTTTAGGTACCTGAAAGACAATTTGAATTTTTTATTATATTATATATATTATAGCACTTATAAAACACTACATTACACTAATACATTAACACTAAACAAGTTCAAACCACATAGTCGCTTACCATCAGGATGAGAGGGTGGTCAAAAGTTTGCCTAAAATGAATTAAAAAAAAAAATTATAAATAACTTTTAAATATTAGAAATTATGATAATTGGCAATAATAACATTATTAATTGACTAAAAGTGACAAACCAAGAGTAACTACCCAAAGTATTAGTATTTTTGTTTTAACCCTAAAATATACCCGATAGGTCAGCATTTAACCACTATCTCACCTGATGGGAAGCGTGGATGCGACCCAAGATATAGCATTCTTGCCTAGAAGATACCTATTCGCTCTTGACTTGAAGACTTCCAGATTATACCGTTCGGGAACCTAGAAGGAGTAGAACTCATTGCCCGAGCAAAGAGCTCAACTCCGTCACAGTACTGATAACAAATAGCAGTGAAACACTTTAAGCAAACTGGAGGTATGTCAACCATGAACTTTCAAATTTATAATATAAGTGTGATTATAGACTTTATTACATCCTATTAAAAAAAAAATTTTCTTATTTCAAGCAAAAACGTACACACACCCACACACTAATATTAGGATTTATAATATTATTTATATTCTCATGATGGCTTTTTATAATAATAGTACAATGATATCGATGCGCATACCTCGCAATACACTGGTAACTTATTTACGGTCAAGAAATGCGATTTTATCGAACTCTTTATTTCTTTGTTATCACATTTTGCACTTCTAGTACGATCAGCCATATATATGGCTTTCATTTGAGAATATACGCTTTCTATAACGTCTTGTGGCTTGTACGCTGGTTCTTCGGGTTTATGGACATCCTGATACAGCATTGAAGGCTTTTTAAGGCTTTCTTTCTGTAATAGCTGCTCGAAATTATCCATTCTTGGAACCGTCTTTCTTACGTACAGTATATTAGTAATTTGTCCTGAAAATCTGAAGTTTTCATAGAATATAGCATTAATGAATAAAGAACTATTGAGAAATTGTGTGTATGTTGTTAAATACTGTTAATAACTATTATAAACTTCTAAAAAATAAAATCTTTTTTGGCACTACAATTCGTAGTTTGTTGACAAACTTGACATCACAGATTACTAAATGTGTAGCAAGCTTGACATCAAGTTCCTCTATGCTTTACATCAATTATGTTACGCTAACATTTTGACAGTGACAGCTGCAAAAATAATGGGATGCGGAGCATAGAAGAATATAATCTATCCCATGGACTTTAAAGATATATGGACATAATAATTAATTCATGGCCTGGGTAAGAAAAGTGTTATTGGACACATTCTTAGCATACTACTCTACTTAGCAGTTTAGGTCAAAATCAAATTACCTATTAGTCTTAAGGTTGGATCGTAATTCCAAATTGGGCCCCAATTGGGCCCCAATTTGGAAATTGGGTAAGTAAGTATGTGGTGTTTCAAACGTAATTGGTACATCATTAAAAGAAAAAAAAAAAAAAAAATGGCCTGGGTCAAGCATGCATCACGCCGCAAAGAGACACAGCAAATTAATAACCTGATGTATTGGCGCCGATTCGTCGGACCTTTAGTGGATTTTTATGCTATGATAAGCTATAGCTAGCTAGCTATAATGATAGCTCGCATTATGATAAGCGAAATAATTTGTTGGACCTAAGGTATTCACCCGTTTTGTATGCGGGATTGCGTACGTATTATTTTAGGTCCGTGGGTACAAATCAGTTCTATGAGTAAATTAAATATTATAATTGAACTAGATGTTAATGCGAAGCGGAAAATTGCTACGTGAGTTTTGTATACTCTGTAATCATTAGACGATCACAGATAATGCAAGTAATTCACCCCGTTTTTTAAATTAACATCTATACTCTTGTACACTTTGTGTATACTCTATATACTCAAGTTTCAACGGAGTGATTACATTATCTTTGCTCAAGTTTTAGAACGAAAAGAAAGCTTTTGCATAGCACGAGAGGATATTTACGATTAAACAGCTATAATTTATCTTTAAACAACCAAAAAAGCTGAGCTCCAACGATAACTGTTGCATAATTACAAAAATGGTGAGTTTTTGTATCAAACTTGTGTAAAAACATTCATTTTTGTGTCAAAAAATGGCGGTAAAAGAGGTTATGATTTTTTCCAGTCGCATACAATTTTGCTGGTTCAGCCCGGTCCCAGGCCTGAAACAAGGACATATTCGGACTATGAAAGCGTAAATGACTGTATGGAGGGCGTCTGTAAAATATACGAAGAGCACTTGAAGAGGCGAAACCCAAATACGCCAACGATCACCTACGATATATCACAGTTGTTCGATTTTGTCGATCAGGTAAGACCTAACTTTACAATTACACTGTCAACAGCCGCATCACTTGGCTTCGCCCGTTATTATCAAGTTAAAAAGTAGCCTGTGTTAATCCTAGATATAAGCTGTGTTATTCCAAAATTCATCTAAATCCATTATGCTGTTAAAGCGTGAATAGGGAACAAACATACTTACACACAAACATTTGGATTCATAATATTAGTAGGATATGATACTACTAACTAATGCATCGAGGGATGTGAAAAAATAATAAATGGAGATATGATTATCATACTCAATAGCTACCTTGTACCAAAATACAGGAGTAATTTACCACCCTGAAGCAGAAAATCATTGACAAGCTCTTAAGTGGTCATCCGGCAGCTATCCTAAAGAGCTAGTCAATCTCGACATATATTAGACTTATGATTCAAAGCTTATATGGTAACATTAATTAGTTTTTTTTTTGATGACTTAAACTACTGGCCAATTGATTATCTAGTACCTTTAAACAAGCAATTCTTCTATATATGGATATACATAATCTGAATCTCGAAAGCGGCTCCAATGATTTTCTTATTCTTATATTCTATACTGTACACACATTGATAAACAATTTTACAATAAGGCCATCACAAAAGATGTACAAAGGCGAGCTTAACCCTTCACAGAGTTTTCTTCCAGTAAACCCTTTAAGTAGGATATAATTTATAGGAGCGAGTAGGTTGTTGTGTACATAGAAATATGATAACAATACAAGTTACTAATAATATGTTACAAATATACGGTAAAATTTTTAATAATATTAGATAACATTTAAATATCTAATATATAAAATTCTCGTGTCACAGTTTTCGTTGCCATACTCCTCCGAAACGGCTTGACCGATTTTGATGAAATTTTTTGTGCTTATCCGGTATCTATGAGAATCGGCCAACATCTATTTTTCATCATCATCATCATCATCACTTTTCATCATTATCAACGCGGGTGAAACCGCGGGGCGCAGCTAGTAAATAGATAAATATAAACAATATGATTTTCATGAAATTTAGTATGTTTCGTTAGGGGGTTTTGGTAAATTGATCTAGCTAGGTTTCATTTTTAGAAAATGTCATTTAAAATTAAAATAAACCGGTCATCCAGGTTCTATTTCCTAATATAATATTCTTAATATAAAATATTTACCATGTAAGTTTTGTTCTCATGTTCATGGTGCTTCTAATGGTGCCGCAATATTGAGCAATCTCCCTAAATGTACCTTTATGTTTACCCCTATCAAATAAACAACACTCATAACTACAAATCCCTTTGAACAATTATCATTTTAAATTAACAGTGTTTGAGTAACGTTAAATTGAAAAATGACAGTGTCGAATACGTATTATTTACCAAAACTTGTGATACTGCGAATGTTAATGTGTATAGCTGTATTATTAATTGAGTTCGTAAATGAGCATGAGTTTAGACAAATCATACAAAGTTGAAAAATGTGATTTTCGCTCTCATTGCAAAACTTCAATAGATGTTCTAGTTTCTCCCAAGTTCCAAGAAGCATAACTTGTCTATGACTGAACCATGACTGGTTTTATGAAATACCTAGCCCAGGGTTCGGCATCCTGCGGCCGCATGCGGCTCTTTGGATGTGAAGCTTCGGCTCTTTAGTTTTATATGCAAATAAATATTATTTATTAAAAAAAGTTCTGAATCGATTAACGAGGATTAGGCGCCATTTCTATCGAGCCATTAACAAGCCTCCAAAGGTAGCAAAAAAGTACATTTATACAGTTGAATCAAGTTCATTATGCGATGATTAGGTAGGCATAACTAGTGCATAGCGTTTTCTATATGATACTCATAGTACAGCAGGTATTATTGTTGGCATTAAGGATTATTAAATATTTGTGGCTCTATAAAACTTTGAATTTTGACAATTGTAATTTTTTACTCTTCCGACTCAAAATGTTGCCGACACCAATGTGAAAATTGTTTATTACATAGTTTGCAGAACCAAAACTTTAAAAAGAAACAGATTTTAGTGTAAACATAATCTTACTTAATCATCATATCACTATTACAAAGAACAATAGTGAGCTTTAACAACGTAATTCGATAGCCTAACAAACTTACTTTATATAATCAGCTTAAGCGTAGACATAATGTTTATGTTATGTTAATGTTATCGTATTGCTATTTCAGTATTTATTTTTAGTTTGATCTGCATTGTGTTTTGAACTGTGACCTGACATAGATTGTAAATTAATTTTCGATACAAAATTAAGTCTTATTGATATGTGAGATGAAACAGAAAGCAAATTATACTGTCACGCACACATCTCCAAATTGTGACGCATGTAGGACAGTACAAGATGTCCTACATGTTTTGTTGGAATGTGTCCAGTTTTGTTTTTATTGTAATTGAGTGACAAAACGACCAATTCACTCACCTGATGGTATGTGTGACACCTTACACTTCAGTACCACCCATAAATATATTAGGGTGACGAATGCAGTGCTTTGCCGAGCAGGATATTGAGCTATGTGCAAAACTCTGGGTCACATTGAATGGCAAGCGTGATGCTTACTATCGAGCGAGTGACTTGATCGTTTCGTCAATGACATGAACAAAAAATCTCTTTCGTAAAAGTATAGTTGTGACTTATAATTTATTTCTTTTATGTCCTTATCATATTTTATTTGCACAAGTGAAATACATATACAGTATGTTTAAATAAACACATTGGTTCCTTGCTCTAACACTCAATACCACAATTGTTGTTAAGTTTTAATAACAATGCGTGACCTTTTAATGCCTCTGTAACTATTATGTTCTTTTTATCTTTGATAAGCTAGCATTTTTCCTATCCCAGTTGTTAGCTTGTTTACTACCATCAGTAGTTACAATGTAGTTCAGCTTTGCCTTATGTGACTATGCAAGCCTATCTGTATTCTATTATTTACATTTTGTGAGTTGTTGAGAGTGTAAACATAAATGCTTTCACACTCAGTGTGCGCAGGAATTTTATGAGTTAATTCCCCCATGCACATTTTACCATCTAATAACAAGATAAACTGTCAAACGTCATCCATATATGGTTGACATACCTCCAGTTTGCTCAAAGCGTTTTGCTTCTACTTTTATCATCCGTACAGCGAAGGAGTGAAACTTATTGCCCTCGTCTTTTTTCCCTGAATGGTATAATCTGAGAGTCTTCAAGTCAAGAATGAATAGGTACCTTCTGGGCAATCATGCTACATTTTTGGCTACATTATCACTTTCCATCAGGTTAGATTGTAGTCAAATCTAGCATAAAAAAAAATTACTATATCTTCTGTATACATATACAATCTTCCATATAAACCAAGGTAAAGAATAATTCATGTATTAAAGAAGTAATATTTTATTTGAAAAAAGAATTATAAAAATGGCGTCAAGTTCTTCTCGAGGTGGCTGTAAATTTGTGGAACTGGCATTAGTCATTAACTTTTATGAGTTTCTTTGGGACAATGCAAATAAACAAACTTGAATTAGCTGTTTTTTTCTGTTTTGACAGCACATGCAATATGAAAAGCCCATTACAACATCCACATTAACTTAACTGCGAAAATGTAGTAGTAAATAATTTAGTATTGTTATTGCTTTACAGCTTGCTGACCTTAGTTGTCTAGTATATCAAAAGTCAACAAACACATATGCACCATACAACAAGGATTGGATCAAAGAGAAGATATACGTGTTGCTACGTCAAGCGGCAGGACAGACGGACGTTTGAATGTTAACTATAGTGTAAGTTACATAGCCTTCCGCCTAGTTGCAAACAAATCATTTACTATGTGATCACCCGTATCAGCTAGCTAATAGATCTTATATCTATGGGTATAAGGTCTATTAGCATCCTTATTGCAGATACACATTAAGGGTATAAAATCTTCTATAATTACAATTCTTGACATTCATTTCAACTTTCAGCTAGTAAAAAGACTTTCAAGTATGCTGTATTAAGGTTCAAAATAGCTTAACTGTATTAGGTGATCATATCGTTAAAACAACAATTTGTTCGGCGTTTGGCTAAGGCTGGCCGGGCCTGCATCATATAATAATAATGCTATTAACGTCAAATCACAGGCCAAGCAAGTATCAACAGATTCTCTATTTTAACACATTCAGTGCCATTTGATGCTGATGCCATCAAATAAATGTTTCTTTAACACATTTGATGTTAAAGCGATTTAATAATTCGTTTTAAATGAAAATGAGCGCTATATGTAATACACCTGTGATTGACATTTTAATGGCATTAGATACATGTGTGGCCCTAACATAAGACTTTATTTCACTACTTTTAAGTTATGTAAAGTATGAATCTGTCAATACAATTTTTTTTTTTTTTTTTACTTCACTAGGAGACATACGTTAGCATGTTTCCTAATTTAATTACAATCTAGCTTATATTTGGCTAATGAGTCATTTTAATTTAACTTAGATTTCTAGAATCATCTACAACTAAGAATGTGTCCATTGGCACTTTATTGTTTCTATTAAGGGAAAGACACTTTGTTCATGTGGTCTTTACGGTAGTAGATACTACATTACACTCTCAAATTAACACCAAAATATTCACACTATACCGATGTGGTCGAGCAGCTGAAAAACTATAGCTATAACTAAGATAAAACAAAAAATTTGTTGTACAACTTCATCTTGTATCTTGAAAGTATTTTTTTCGTTTATTCATACTAGTTCAACTTAACTATTGAGACGTTTTTAATTTGTTCAGTCGATTGAACTATTGAGACTTTGTATTTGTTCATTCGAATAAACTATTGAGACTTTGTTCAGTGAACTGAACCATTGAGACTTTAATTTGTTCAGACAATTGAACTATTGAGACTTTTTATTTATTCAGTCGATTTATCTATTGAGACTTCGTATTTGTTCATTTGAATTAACTATTGAGACTTTGTTCAGTCAACTGAACCATTGAGACTTAAATTTGTTCAGTCAATTGAACTATTGAGACTTCATTTATTCAGTCGATTGAACTATTAAGGCTGTTAATTTGTTCAGTCTATTGAACCATTAAGACTTTTTCTTTTGTTCAGTCTATTGAACTATTGAGTCTTTATTTGTTCAGTCAACTGAACTATAGAGACTTTTTTTCAGTCAATTTAAGAATTTGTATTTGTTTAGTCGATTGAACTTCCATAATATTATGTTCAGTTGATTGAACTATTGAGAGTTTGTATTTGTTCAGTTGACTGAACTGTCAAGCACAGCAATTAATTGTTAATTATGATATTTATTGGTAATCTGTACCTACCCTTTTGGTTACCGAGACAAATATATCAACATGTCCAATGGACGCTGTAAACCATCTCTAGTAATAGTGTAATGTTAAATAATAATTGAAAATAAATCATTAATAGTATACCTTTTTTGTTTAACAACTCATTTATTAAATAATTAAGAGAATCCAGATTAGATTCATTCTACCCAAGTTGTTAATATAATCAAAATCAGTCTATTGTTCAATTATTTTTTTATATAAGTACATGGCTTTTCTGTGGTAACGCTACCACAATTTTGCAAATGTCATCTGAGACCACAGAAAGCAAAAGATAATAATTATCGAGTACAAAAAAAAAGTTTCAAGAAATGAAACTATAAAACGGATTTAGACCGCATGGTCACTAAGACAGTTGCCGTTATTTAAAATTCAGGCTAAGGTTTTGACAGTTGATTTTGACAGATGACATTGATATATTAAGAATGCTTAGCAGTTGTGAAATAAGGTCTTATAGTTGTACCAATATAGAATATAGGATACAGTACTCAGATAGAAATTAAATGACTTCTCCGATCCGCTCATAATAACCTCTTTGAGCTGTTGTTTGTGACTTGCACTGTTGCACGGCCGCTTATTACCTCCCAATCTACCAACACTGTAACTAATTTGTTAGTCAGCAAATACAATATTATGATATTTCTTCTCTCTCTTTCTCTGGGCTTCCACAATAAAATGCCTACCACAAAGGCACGGTGACACTCAGTTGAAAATCCCACTGAACATTCACCAATCCAAGCACTGGTCTGACTGAACCTTTTATTTTTAGTAATTAGTAAGTACTTGAATTGTTTTAGTATTTGTTGTTATAGCGGCAATAGAAATACATCATCTGTGAAAATTTCAACCGTCTAGCTATCACCGTTCTTGAGATACAGCCTGGTGACAGACGGACGGACGGACAGCGAAGTCTCAGTAATCGGGTCCCGTTTTTACCCTTTGGGTATGGAACCAGAAAAAGTAGCTTATGTGTTGATCCACCCTGGTCAGCTACCTCCATATCACATTTCAAAAAACTGGTCCAGCCGTTTGAGCGTGAAGCCGCTTACTCCTTTATAATATTAGTGTGATGGGAATTGAATTTGAGGGCTACAAATACTTGTCACTTGTACTGAACTTTCACAGTGTTTAATAAATGTTTAATTTATTTCTACTGAGTACTGATAAACATGACTTGTGTAAAACGTTGGTGATGTATATACACGTATTTCTTTCTCTAAGTGTCTCAGAAAATGTGTGCAATAAGTTTATATCTATAGACAAAAATCTTCCATCAAAAATATGCTTACAAAAATTTATACGTGTTTCAATGTAAACTAAGCGACCAGCGAAATTACTGGATATATTATATTTAAGTGCCGTTTCACACCTGAACTGTAATATATATCTCACTCCGTAATGTACCGTTGAAAGATATCTTTAAAGCATGATCACACATGCACCGAGTTATATCTACCTATCCAATATCTTAGTCAACATTTAGTTCAGCGAACTAGAACATAAACATTTTAACTCCTTAAGATAATAATTAAAACATAACTAAATTACTAAAATGCAGCACTTTGCTTCAAGTTACATCCCCTATAAAAAAAATCAGGATTTGTCGTAAATACACACGATAGAAGTGAAACTTGTATTATAGGTAAACATTTCAATTATTCACCACAGTTAATAACACACCCCTACACTTTTCGTCACAGAAAAAGGTTGCAGATCAGAATGTCAAAGCTCCCATAAAAAGCTTCACTTCAAGAGTAAAGTCTTTATTACGTACATAAACACATGTTATAATACAATACAATACAAATACTCTTTATTGCACACCAAGAAAAATAACAATTAACAAGAGAAAAAATAACAATATAGCAGTACAATCGGCGGCCTTATCGCTTAGCAGCGATCTCTTCCAGGCAACCTTAGGATGGAGTGAATAAAAAAAATTAATAATAATTTAAAATACAGAGTACGATGCCTGCAGATGTATAAAACTAGAGAACACCTAGAAACTGAAGTAATTTTCGTTTGTGTATTCTTTTTCAATTGCTAGCTTACATATTATGTAATGTATACATTAAATAAATGCCCGTGACGTCTCACAATTATTCTCATGGGCGACATTGTTACATCTCGAACTGAGATATATATTAACGCTTGCGTGTGCGACGACCTTCCGAGGCCAAGTTTCGGAGAGTGATCATATTTATATTTGACAGTAAGGAGACACTTAGATGTATGACTTTGATCTGTACGAATGTGGGTCAATCAACTAATTTACCCACACTTAAGAAAGATAAGCAACGATTATTTTTTTTTAATATTTTATTGATTATCTTTATTTTGATTCGCTAGAACCATTAGAAATATCAACTACTTTAATGATTCGAGAGGGCTACGATGTTCATAGATTATTGTGGTCACAATTTGTGAAAATCTACGAACATACCCAAAAAATTGTCTTTCGCGTTACCTGCGTTTAGTGTTAAATATATCCTTAATAAAACAAGTTAGAAACGTTTTGTCTTTTTTATTTACTTTTTCGTGCACAATCAACTGTTTTCGCATAATCAATCTTTTTAATTGTTAAACTTTTATAATAAAATCAATGAACATTTTGTCTTTTGCGTTACCAGTGTCACATAAAGAATGAATAACTTCTGAATAAAACGATTTGGATACTAAAAATAAATACAAATATTCTATACTCTTACGCTTCATTAGCAATAGCATTCAAACCGCTACAAAAGGGATTTAATATAGAAGCATGGAACGCGTTACAACCGAAAATATAATTCAAAGTTAGGGGACAAAAAGTAACTCCAGAGACAATTTTGGTAACGCCTAAGACAAAAAATAATTAACTCTTAAACACAACATACAAATATAAGAAGCCTAACGGAATGTTATTATACACTTCTGGACACATCTATTGGCCCACCTTGCATTTTCAGTTTCGTTTGGTCCTAGCTAAAATTTTATATTAGGTCGAGCAAAAACCATTGATGCAGTTTTAAACCTGATACATTTTATCATCTTTTTCGATCGTATTGTTTTAAATTTGAATTCAGAATACCACACGACATGGAGCTACCCCTAACAAGTCGGGTATGCGCCTTGATAAAGGCAATTGATTTTTTAATAAAAAACATGTTTTATCAAATAAAGGTTTAATTTAATAACGCGTGTTGCCTCCATGGGCATCTACCACAGCTCTCATACGATTAGGCATAGAGTTTATCAACCGCTCTATGAAATTTTGAGGGATCATCTCCCATTCCTCTTCTTTGGCAGTTTTCAACTCCTGCATCGTCTGGGCAACTGGCTGACGAGCCCTAACACGTCTTTTTAGCTCCTCCCACATGTGCTCAATGGGGTGCATGTCTGGGCTTCTGGCTGGCCAGTCCTTAACTGTAATGTTCACATCCCGAAGATATTCCCTGACGATGCCGGCCGTATGGGCTCTTGCATTATCATGCATAAAAAGGAAATTTGGGCCCACATAGTCCGCGTATGGCATCAAGTGAGGTTCTAAGCACTCACGAATGTACCTTTCAGCATTTAATGTTGGCAGCCGTGGTCCCGTAAGTTGAGTTTTGCCGCTCGCGGATATACCGCCCCAGACAGTCCATGAGCCACCGCCATAAGCAACCCTCTCTTCAAAGCAGCATTGTGCGAAACGCTCTCCCTTACGTCGGTAGACCTTCTTCCTTCCATCATTGCCATATAACACAATTTTAGACTCATCAGAAAAGAGTACACGGCTCCAATGCTGCTGAGTCCAATTTAAATGAGTGCGCGCGAAATAAAGGCGCGCTGTTCGGTGGGCTCGCGTTAGTTTGGGGCCATTAGCTGGCTTGTGTGGTATATATATCGCGTTCTTTTAACCTTCTCCGAACAGTTCGAGCGCTCACAGATACTTCGTGGAAGTCGCGAAGTTGGTTTTGTATCTCAATGGAGGTAAGGTGACGATTTCTCAAGCTCGTCAGAACATAAACACAGAAATCATACAAATAAAATTCAATCAAACATTTTATCTCTGATAGGTTTGCGTTTGTGTTTCATCTGATATTTAGTGATGATGTTGTTGAGGGCGGTAAACACGCTAGACCTAGAATGACTGGCTCTCAAGGATGCTGGAACATGCTAGTGATTTGGCGACACATTTTTTTAAACTTGAGTTTGGTGAACTGCCACTGTGTTTGAACCAAAGTAGCCAGCCAGGTGAGCATGATAAAATGGCTACCACCATGTATAAAAGTAATTATTGGTTTTAGTTTACTTACATTCAAAAACCTATCAGATAGTGTGTCAATGTCTATGGAGTTACCATAAGTGTATTTAGAGTTACCCTCAGAGTAACTCAGTATACCGATAACTCAGCAGACAATAGACATACTTTGATAAAAATACACGTTGTTTTTAAAATAAAATACTAAACATTTAGTTCGGTCAGAAATCTAAACTATGTACTATAAAACAATCATATTATTATTAATTAATAAGTTACTTACTTCGAGAAAATCCGGTCACTCAGTATACGACACAAAACGGTACGCACTCCCTCCGAACGCTTGTCGCAGACTGAGCGGCTTTTCGGTACTATCAAAGGAGAGCCCGCCTGTGCCAAGCAAGACACTGCTCTATTGAAGCTAGTGACAACAAGAAGCGACATCTGCATGTTTTCTGGCGCAACTTTTGAGTATAACTCAGCATACGCGAGCTAAAGGATATTTTGGAGGGACAGTAAAGAAACATTTTTTATTTTAAAAAGTATTTGAATTATTTGTTATTTTTATGAACACAGCAACAGTAATTGTTTATGTCTTTTAGTGGAATTAATATTTACTTATAGATTCATAGAAAAAAAAACTGTACAATGAAATAATCACAACTCATTGTGGACTCGGGACATGGACTTTTTGTATGGAGCAACTTTTTCGTATGTTGAGTTACCATAAAAATCGGAACAAATCAATGATTTTCAGGCCCGTTTAGAAGTTTCTTGTAATGCCTAATTATCTAAGATACGTTTGGAATACCATTTTTGTGTGGCATTACGGTAAATTATTGTATTTGTATCAAGAACTGGCGGGGACATCAAAGTGTGGGTAAATTAGTTGATTGACCCATGTAACTGTTTTGTAACAAAATGTCGGTATGAGGAACTGTATATAGTATATACAGAATGTATGATTGAACGTCAAATTAGACCTTTTTAAATATCAGATTTAAAATTAGTACTTAGAAAAAAGTGTGACAACTGGACACGTTTAACTGCGGTTGCTTGGTTGTTTTTTTATCCAGGCTCGAAGGCAACGAACGTTATAGCACCATGGAATATTGAACAGTAAAGTAACAACTATATATGACAGTCAATTTCATCCAACAATTTTCATCATTAACTACCAGTTTTGGCGAAAGTGAAAAAATGGGGTTGTTGATTTTGTAAAATTTTCCAACAATTTTTTTTTTGTGATTCTTCGAGTGTTAATGTGTAATAATGGTGGATTATTAACCGTTAATACTTAGTGAACGTGCATAAGTATAGGCAAATCATACAAATTTAAAAACGGGATTTTCACCTTCGCTCTAAAACTCCAATAGAAGTTCTAGTAAAGTTTCTACCACTTTACTAGGGCATGACTTGACTATGACTGGACCTTGAGTTAGAGCGTATGGTTAGTGCGAGTTGAAACCAGTGCCTCGGTTAATCACAACCAAATAACTGTTTGAATGTTGTTAAAAACTCTAACGTTTGTCAATGTCAGTTTTCTATGTGAATTCCCGAGAAAATCTGTACGTTGAAAGTTGCAGATAAAAATTGTTGGATGTTTTTATTATACCGTACACTATTCACACTTTGACACTGGCAGAATATCGTCACCCAACGATAAAAAGCCAAAATATTAAGAAGAAGAAGACGAAGAAATAACTGTGGTATGTAGAATAGTTTAAACGTAAGCAAAGTTTAAGAAAACCGACTTCACCGCTTATATTTTGGTTTTGGCTTGATCGATAAAATTTATATGGGACCTTTGAAGTATAATCTACCAAACAAAAAATTAATTTTGAGAATCGGTCCACAAATGGGGGAGAAATCGGTGAACATGCATAAAAAAATACATACAGGCGAGCATAGTACCTCCTCCTTTTTTGAAGTAAAAAGTACGATTAATTATTCTATAACGTTCGCCTTCGAGCATGGATAAAAAACAACCGAACAAACGAAGTTGTTAGCACTGAACGCAGCCCTTACTTTTTGGAAATATTTGCATTAGTCAAATTATTGACATTGACAGCTCAAAAAATTGAATATTATATGAACAAACATATAACATTAAAATACCTTATCATTGATCCACATGCTTCATTTACACGGTTGATTCGCTGATTATATAAAATTAAGAATTCTGTAATTGAAACAATTGGTTGCTGCTAAAGCGTTTTTTTTTCTTACCTTATTGTTAACTCTTTAGATTTAAGATAAAACTAAGTACCTTTATGTAAAATAAAGACTTTCAAATTAATTTTGGTTTTCTTATAATTACTCCTCGTGATTATGTCACTGCTCCCACCACAGAGCATTATAAGTAGACTTAATATGTGGTTCCACTTTCCATAATTATAAAAAGTGTGCCTTTCATATATAATATATGAACTTAGCCTTCTAAGCAGGCAAATTATCTAATAAGCAGGGGTATCGGGTCCGATTCCGATTCACAACTTTTCTCCCCTAGGATAATGTAATTGTTGCAGGCACCCACGACACAAGTCATCGAACGTATGGCGCTGTGAGTGAAAGCGTTTACGTTTTATCGTGTTTATGTTTAAAAAAAGAAAACAATGCATTTTCGCACAGAATGATGACGTTGACGTGGGAATGAATCAAGAGCGAGAGCAGCGGGGGTTGTTTTTTTTTATGCTCGATAGGCAAGCATTTGACCGCAATCTCACCTGATGGAAAGTGATGACGCGGCGGTAAATGTAGCATGCTTGCCTAGAAGGTACCTGTTCATTCTTGACTTGAAGACTCCCAGGTTATACCGTTCGGGGAACAAATACGAGGGCAATGTGTTCCACTCCTTCGCAGTACGGATGATAAACTTAGAAGCGAAACGCTTCGAGCGAACTGGAGGTATGCAACAATTACTTTTTTTCCCGATCGTCAAGTGTTGATGACAGGGTGTTACCGACCGGGACATATCAAGACAAACGTCATCAATGTATGGTTTAGTCTTTGATGTATGGTTAATGTTAATACAACTCGCTAGAAGCGTTTTGTTCGTACAGCAAAGGAGTGGAACTCATTGCCTCCGTCCTTGCTTCGGCATCTTTGGAATCTTCAAGTCCACCGGGAATCGAACCTGATACGGGAATCCAACAACTATTCCTCGCCAACTTTTACCAACATAAGTGGTCAATTACATTTTTATCCCTATGGTTGTCTGGAAGAAATCGCTTTGAGCGATAAGACCGCCCTTTGTGCTTCTATGGTATATTTCAGATTTTTTGTAAGTGTTAATTTTTCGTGTGCAAAAACATCCCTCAACTACAGGTTGAAAATTATAAATAAAATAAAACAATCCAAAGTTATCAATTATATATTAATCTCGAAGGACTAATTAGTATTTACATAAACAGTAATTAATTAAGACATAATAGTATAATTTACACTTACGATCTAAGCAAAAAAAATCGCTTTGTAATACTTGCTAAAAGAAGCTATTTTGAGACGAATATCCAAAATGAAGCAAAATAACTTCGAGAAATTAGCTTAAAATATTTAACTACTCATATTTAACCCAAATAATTACATTATTTACCTATTTTTATAACATTTATTTAAACATGACATCTATAATTATGTCGTTACACAAGTCAATGAATTTATAACTTAATTTAAACACGGACTTAAAAACAATACGGACGTAACCTTGCCTAGTCATGGGTGAAGCCCGCAAATGGCCGTTAAAATGTGGGTAGTGAGAACTGTCATAGATTTGCATTTTATCATATTTTTTTATTAATATTAGATATCCAAAACAATGATTTACGTATCCGTATTCATAGGACACTGAGTTCAACAAGTTAAAAACAGCTGGGTACCCAAATCTACTATTTTGACATTTTAAAGTTTGAGTATAGATTAACAGCCTCACAAAACCAGACAAAGGTCTCGATAGGTACTTATTATTGCAAGCACAATAAAGATGACATTTCTTAACTATCTAGTAAAACTATAAAATTATGTTATTTGCACACATATTCTGTGCAACATAACATCCATATTTTTTCAGGTCCGTGGTAATATCTATAATAAATAAAACTTAAGTTTCTAGTTGTAAAAACAAAATTCGTCTGTTGATCTAAACGCATTCAACGAAGTAATTTGTTTTGTCTGCGCGCCGTACTTACAAATCGATAATTAGTTATGCTATTAAAACGATATACAATTTTATTTTAACAGATGTAAAAAAAAATCGGGCGAGCCATTTAATCTTAGAAAGAGATAAATAGATGGGAGCCACGTCTCATTACCACAGTTAAGCGATAAATAAAAAAAAAATACTAGTTTTGCGTGAGAAAATATTAATATAAATAAATATGAAAGTTCATTCAAACGGCTAAACCGATTTGGCGTAAATGTTTGTATAAATATGTATATTCACTGGAAATTGATCGCGCGGGAAGCCGGGTGGATCGCTATATAAGACCTTAAAACTTAATAACTGCTTATAAAACCTAACAAATTATAATAGGTCAACTAGAACGTATTCGAACAAAACAATAATTTTCCAAATCGGTTACTATATGTTGGAGTTGAGATAACATAGATACATAAAAAAGATTCCGACGAATTTTTTTGTTCAAGTTCCGGCAGTTATCCTTGAGAGCCTGCGTATTCCAGGTCTAGTGTGTTTACCAGCTTCGATCACATCGTCACTTACCATCAGGTGAGATAGTGGTCAAACACTAGCCTGTCACAAATTAAAAAAAAAAAAAATTTTAAGTGGCCTGTTCATTTTGCGTATTGTACATTACGCTCCGAAGCGTTGAGAACCTCCTCCCTTTTTTGAAGTCGGTTATAAGTTAAATCTATCGATATTTCAAGTATCCAAAAATTGTGGGCAAATATTTGTTTTATTGATAATTAAAAATATCCATTTTTCAAAATAGAACTTTGAAATAATTTAAACGCAAGCAAAGCTTAAAAAAAACCGACTTCACCGCTTTATCTTAAAAACCCTTGATCAGAATAAAGGAATTAAACACGCATTATTGAGGATAACTCAAAAACTACTGGTCAGATCCTGATCAAATTTAATCGGGACCACACGGGAAGCACCATCTTCCAAATAAAAGAATCACCAAAATCGGTTCACCTAAAAAGGAGTTATGAGGTAACAAACATAAAAAAAGATACAGTCGAATGGAGTACCTCCTCCTTTTTGAAGCGGGTAAAAAATAATTATATCGAGAAATTTTTCATCATGATTCTGATTTCCAATAGTTTTAGATACACACTCATTACTTACAATAATTCTTAAGAATAAAGACAAGCAAGTCGTTCTACATTGCCACGGGGGACTAACATTTGACACAGCAGGCCTAGCATGGTGTAGGTGTAGGGATATAAATTGTATCCCCTGTTTTTATCCACTGACAAGGCACAAGATTGTCCTCTCCACCATACACAGCATGGCAGCAGTGGAAAGGGAAAGTATATCCCTATTTGTGGCGTAGACATATAAATTTCTCCCTCATAACATGGGCGCAACGGAAACTGGATAAAACTGCTTTTTGACATTTGGTAGAGAGAAATTGTCCTCGTTCGTAGAAAGTGGTGTTAATTTTGACATAGCAAAGGGACATGGCGTTTCCCTCCTTATCCACCGTGCGTCCATGTTCGGAGCGAGAAAAAAAATTACAGCGGGGAAAAGTGTCCACCCGCCATACTAGATCTGCTGCAATGAGTTCTTCTCCCTGAGACCAACGAATTATTTCTCATATCCGATAGGAATAGGATAAATCTCATGCATCCCTGTTACACTTTCAACTCACCCTTTCATCAACCAGTGCTGCTAACGACTTGATCAGCAAGGTCCGCCATCGCCAGGCGGACTCGAATGAAGTCCAACCTTGTAATTTTCTACAAACGTCGCAATCACACTCACAGCCCACACTAAGTTCGAATTGTGTCGCGGGTGCCGAAAACAATCGCTTCACACACAATCACACATATTTCCCTTGGGGAGAAAACTTGTGTTCCGGGAATCAAACCTGACACCCGCTGGCGGACCCAACTAAAGCAATGGGCAGTCTGAATCCGCGGCCGTATGGAGAGATACTATAGTTTTTTTTTAAATTTAATAACTAAATAAACATGACGTCACCTATACATCGATACGCAAGCAGAGCCGCGGCATTGTCAACATTCCCTCTATTACTCGTTCATATATCTGTTACGAGCAGTTTCTATAATGAACTAGCTTTTGCCCGCGGATTCGCTCGCGTTAAGAAGTATTAATTTAAAGTTGACAAAGTTTCATACAAACTTTCATCTCCTATTATATCCCCTTGGGGGTAGAATTAATCAAAATCCTTTCTTAGCGGATACCTACGTCATAACATCTACCTGCATGCCAAATTTCAGCCCGATCCGTCCAGTGGTTTGGGCTGTGCGTTGATAGATCACTATGTCAGTCAGTCACCTTTGAGTTATATATATTTAGAAGATTAACCTTTTGACCGCCAAGCTAAACAAAGCATCCTCGCTCGCCAGACGCCAACCAAACATTGTATCGAAATACAACATCGTTATTAGAGATGAGTAAAACTTTCCGTCAAAAAATATTGACGCGGCTTCATTTCATATAATACAGACAGTCGTATTGGTACACAATAAAAAGAACAAAGGTATTGGTGCTAATTCTGTTGAGCACCGAACTAACCTAAACTAAACTAAAAATAAACTAATTTTAGTCAAAGAATACCTAAACGCTATTCTGATTTTACGTTGAACTTAATTTAAAAGTTGAAATGACAGTTCTTTCAAGTATAAGATCACATAAAAAATAATCCAGACCTTTTTCATACAGACTAATTTGAGTTTAAAATTTCTATTTTTAGTCTTAATTTGACGTAAAACATGTACATCAGAATAAGAATTTGGTCATTTTCACTAAATAGAGTAACTAAACTAACTTAGTCCTGTCAAACTTAATTTTAGTCTAATCTTGCATTTTCTGAATAGGTTTTGGACTAAAGCAGGACTAAAACTAATTTTAGGCTAGTTTAGTCTAATTCTGGACAGCGGAATCGGCACCATTGACAAGTATTTTTAATCATTTTCTCACCTGCAATGTTTTTCTTATAAAGTCAGAGACAAAGAGGACACGAAAATCTTCGTCTTCCATTAAAGCCCTTGGCGTCCAAAAGGTTAAGCAAAAAGGAAACTTATTTCTTAGCAGATTTGTCGTTTTTGGATTGAAGCCGTTCGAAACAGAAATAGATAAGATAAGATAAGTCTTTATTGGCAAAAACTGTAGTGTTAGTATTTACGAGTTCTTATTGCAGGTAATGTTATTACAGTTGACCCATCTCAGGCGTCCAATGTCACAAAATATGATAATAAACATACACGATTTCACACTCGCAGCCCCTCACTAAGTTCGATGACTTGTGTCGTGGGTGCCGGAAACATTCACATCACACACAATATCAACCAGAACCAAAAACACAAATTTCTCCTTGGGATGAAAACTTGAGTTTCAGCCGGGAATCGAACCCGATACCCCTGGTTAGAAGGCGAACGCCACCTAACTAAGCCAACGAGCAGTTCAGATACAGATCATGCATATTTTTCATTATTTACTGATATTAAGAATTCATGATTAATAAGCTACAATACTTATAATTAGTCAGTGAAATACATAATACACAACAAAATGGTTATCTGTAAAGTCGGTTTACGGACCATAATTTTACGTGATAACGTCATAAGACGGACGCTTGGCCGATCGTGCCTCTCTATCGCTTGTTCCGCGCTCTCGCTTGCACGCTCAGGCTCCGCTCAGGCGGAACGTGACACTTTTTCGTGCGTGCAGCCGGTGTTCATCGATTTATAAGACGTTATCACGTCAAAAAATGTCAATGGTTATAAATTCATGCTATGTCAAAAAAATATATGGAAATCTTTCAAACTATAGATAACATTTTCAGTCAACCAATTTTTTAAAGCAGATTTAAACATAATCATAGGAAGTTCTTTTATTCTCTTAGCTCAGGGGTCGGCAACCTGCGGCTCGCGAGCCACATGAGGTTCTTTGGATGTGAAGCTGCGGCTTTTAGTTCCATACGCAAATATTATTTACAAAAAAAAGCGTTCTGAATTGACTAAGGAGGATTAGACGCCATTTCTATCGAGCCATTAACAAGCCTCCAAAGGTAGCAAAAAAGTACATTTATACAGTTGAAACAAGTAAATTATAGGACGATTAGGTAGGTATGACACGTGTATAGCGTTTTCTATACGATACTCATAGTACAGTAGGTATTATTGTTGGCATTAAGGTTATTGTTGGCAAGAAACTAAATAGAAGAAACATGTTATGACGTTGCACACCCATGTTTAAATGGTAGATTGTATGGGAATTATTATTAATTTAACAGCTTGTATTGTCAAACTACATTCTATGCAATAAATGAATTATGATTATGAAGAAAAAAATGTGTGGCTCTATAAAACTTTGAAATTTGGTAATTTTTGACTCTTCCGACTCAAAAGGTTGCCGACCCCTGTCTTAGGGAGGTACTATAGGGTCTGATTATCAACATTTGTGTGGAGTGCGTCTACTCAACGTCGTCGGGTAAGCTATTGGGGTCCGCTTCGACGACGACGTTTCTCTTCGACTTCGGGTGCATTTTGTATGAGTGATTTTTGAGATCTTTTAGTTTCATGTACCTGAAAATAAATATTTATTAAAGATCTTATTATGGTAAGAAAGGAGACAAGCAAGACGCTCCCGTGATGGTAAGCCTCGGCAAAATATTGATAACTAACCGTGACCCGCGGCGTCACTCACGTTGATCAAGTTAAAAAGTAGCCTATGTGTTAATCCTAGGTATAAGCTATGTACATTTCAAACTTCATCCAAATCCGTTCAGCCGTTAAAGCGTGAAGATTGAACAAACATGCACACTTTCACACTTACACACAAACTTTCGGATTTATAATATAGTAGGATAGTATTGTTTTAACTAAAAAATACATCGAGTTATGAACCTCCTCCTTTTTTTGTTAAAAAATGAATAAAATTTTAAGTTACACGTATATAATGTATAATGGAAATGTTTATCCTTAATAGTCCTACAAAAAAGCCCGCGACAGCATATATCTATCTTTTATGTGTAAGCCATTATCGTCAAAATAGTGAACCATAAATACAATAAAAAATATAATTTATTTCTAATGCAACGGCTGAACGGATTTGAAATGTACATAGCTAATACCTATTGGATTAACACATAGGCTTTTTTAATTTTAACTTGATCAAAGCGAGCGAAGCCGCGGGGCACGGCTAGTTTAGAATATTTACAGAATGCATTTAAGTACTTATAATTGTGTGCATGGGGTTTTTGATATCAATAAATAAATATCAATAATATTAATAAAGAATATTTATTTATTTTCTTACTTTGAAATAATTAAACGCAAGCAAAACTTAAAAAAACCGACTTCACCGCTTTATCTTCGAAACCTTGATCAGATTTAATGTATTAAACACGCATTATTGACAATAACTCAAAATAACTTAAATGGGACCACATGAAAAGCATCAGCTTTCAAATAAAAAAATATCAAAATCGGCGCACAAAGAAAGAAGTTATGGGGTAACTTTTGAAGTCGGTTAAAAACGAGAACATCGTCAATGTAGTCCACAGAATACGCATTATTGAGACCAATTGGAAAGCAACAACTATCAAACAAAAAAAAAAAACGAAATCGGTGCACGTAAGGAGGTATCACACATAAAAAAAAATACAGTCGACTTGAGTACCTCCTGCTTTTTTGTGAAGTCGGTAAAAAAAATGTATGTACAGTCTCACCTTCTCGGACACATCTGGCAATGGTAGCGGAACTGCTGCTGATCAGTATGGACCCTCAGCTCGTGCCTGTCGCGGATGGACTCCGTCGAGAAACATTTCTGGCACACCTTGCACACGTGAGGCTTGGCGCCGCTGTGGGACTGGAAACAAAAACTCACCTTTCAACTTATGTTCACAAAAATATATTATTTAAATCACGCTAATATTGACATTAGGCAAGTAGCGGGAGTAACGTAGAATAGAAGACCAAGAAAGACAGGAATGGAAAAGGTTAGAGGAGGCCTTTGCCGATTGGGAAACAGACCTACAAAAAATAAGTAAGTATTAGAATAGATTAAAATTAAATTAAGCTACAAAAAAAAAATGTATATTAATAGATACTAAGTTGGTCTGAATAAAGGGCTTTATTATTATTATTATATTATTAATATTGAAATAACGCTAATATTATGAAGACGAAAGTTTGTGAGTGTGTTTGTATGTTTGTTATTTCTTCACGCCAAAACGGCTGGACCAATAATAAATAATAATTGGCACCTCAGCGAGATAATTGGAACCTCGGCGAGATAATTGGAACCTCGGCGAGATAATTGGCACCTCGGCGAGATAATTGGCACCTCGGCGAGATAATTGGCACCTCGGCGAGATAATTGGCACTTCGGCGAGTTAATTGGGAACTCGACGAGTTAATTTGGCATCTTGATGAGTATAATTAATTTTTTTTTTATTTATTTACCAAAAAAACACATTAAGTAACACATTATACATAAATATTACATTAGAATTGGTCATACATTCTGTATAAACATAGTTACAGTCATTTAGTTTTGTTACTGCGGGCCCCAAACTGGCTAGGCCTGTATCTTAATGACCCACGGACCCAGAGTGTTACTAAGCTGGATGTGTCACGAGCGCGATAATGACTACTCACTAGTTTAATATTGGCAATTGGCATCTCGGCGAGTAAATTGGCATTTAGGGGAGTTAATCGGCAACTTAGCGAGTTTACTGGCATCTCGACGAGTATATATTAATGGACAAAATATTAGAAGATTGAATTATGTACCTATTTAAAGTTTTTATTTTGTTGACATTTTTAATTTAATAATTATTTTGCTGCATAGAAATCAATAAACATTTTGACATTGTTATGTACTAATATTATTAATTAATTTTACGAATAAAATAGGAATGGTTAATATTGTATATGAATATGTAATAAGAAGTAAATAATACTGCATGCTAAAAATATTGTACGCCTAAAGGCATGCTGCAGCGATCTGCCTATAGTTTGTTAACATCATATAATTGTACCTGTAGTAATGACAATAAATTATATTGATTTGATTTATAATTGGCAATTAGACGAGTTAATTGGCATCTCACCGACTATAATATTAGCGTCTCAAAGAGCATATATATGATATTAGTATTTCGACTATTATAATTATTGGCATCATGAATCTCGGCGAGTATATCAGCAACAGACAGATTTCGGCGAGTGAATTGGCATTTCGGCGATTAAACCGACGTTTGTAAAGTAATTTACGTCTCGACGAGTAAATAATCAACTTGGCGAGTTAATTTGATATCTTGGCGAGTTTATTTGATATATTGGCGAGTTTGTTTGATATCTTGGCGAGTTCTGACAGCTAGATTACACTAGAAAAGCGTATTATAATGTAGCTTACCACTTTCATGTGTCTCGTGAGACTGGAGTTGGTGACAAAGCGAGATTCGCAGATCTCGCACTTGAACGGTTTGTCGTTTCTGTGCGTACGTTCGTGCACCTGTAATTAAGTATAATATAAACATAAACGCTTTCACACTTACAGCCCCACACTCAGTTTAATGACTTGTGTCGTGGGTGCCGGAAACATTCACACCACACACACACACACAATACCAGAACCAGAAACACAATAGTACATAAGCGAACTTAATGCTACAAAGCATTTTCTCCCAGTTAATCTGAGTGTACCGAGGATATTTAGATATGTTAGTGCACATGACCTGTAAAACGGTACAATCTAGCTGCCTTAAAGTTTAGAATGAATATGTACCATCTGGGCAAGCATGTCCCATCTTCGGCCGCATCGTCACTTTCCATCAAGTGATATAGTGGTCAAATGCTTGCCTATCAAATATAAAAAACCCGGCTAAGTCGGACTCGCGCACCGAGGGTTCCGTACAAACCTGTAGGTATATAAGTAAAAGTTATGGTATTTTAATTATTATATGATGTAACTAAAAATATATGCTTTTCGCAATTTTCCTTTATCTGTCCTATAAGACGTTGCTTCGTACCAAATTTCAATATTCTGAGTTCAAGGGAAGTACCCTGTAGGTTTTGATTCTCTTGCGAGTGTCGAAAATTTGCAGCATAAACGGCTGTATCTTTTGATTGCGTTGGCTTAGAAGTTTGATTTTTTCACAGCTCCAAGGGACAGTAGACCTGAGTATTTGATATGAATTTCAGCTCGATGCCTCCACGCGTTCATGAGAAAAAGAGTCTTGACAGACAGACGGACGGACAACAAAGTGATCCTATAAGGGTTCCGTTTTTTCCTTTTGAGATACGGAACCCTAAAAAGGATACGTTGGCGCGAGATCTCATTTCGGCGCGAACGACTAGTGCTCGGACAACAAAGTGATCCTATAAGGGTACCGTTTTTTCCTTATGAAGTACGGAACCCTAAAAAGGATATGTTGACGCGAGATCTCTAGGACTAGTGCTGCTTACGTTCAAGTTATATGTCTCGTAGAAGCCCTTTCCGCAGTAAGAGCAGTGATATGTTGTCCCCCGAGCCGCCCTCTCGTGGGTCTTCATGTGGAGTTTGACAAGAAGAGCCGATCCGAACATCTTGGAGCATTCTGGGCAGCCGTGGGTCTTTTCCTGGGGACAAAGTTGTTAGAAATAATTTTCCAATATTTTTCCCACTGAGTGTAGTCATATTGTGCCGTTAGCCACATGCGGCTCTTTGGATGTGAAGCTGCGGCTCTTTAGTTCCATACGCAAAGATTATTTATTTTATTAAAAAATATAAAACATTTAAAAATCGTTCTGAATCGATAAACGAGGATTTGGCACCCTCTCAGCCACTTGTGCTGTACTCGCTTTTCACCGCACCCCTCCCCCGTGATAAAACTTTTTGTGGCTCTTTAAAAGCTTTGAAATTTTGTAAATTTTTATTTATTACTCTTCCGACTCAAAAGGTTGCCGACCCCTGCCCTAGGTGGACGTTTTTGCAGAGTCCTATCACTATATAAAAGGAAAAATATTTTATTTAACATTATTCACTCTTCCTTTTCCTTAGGAAAAGGAAGAGTGATGGATGCTTCCTCTTCCTAGTGGAAGATTAAGAATGAATTAATTAAAAAAAACGATAAAAAAAGCACGGGGCTGTGAGTATAATAGCGTTTATTATAATTATCTACTAACCGTGCCCCGCGGCTTGGCCTGCTATAATCAAGTTAATAATTTAAACATAAGCAATGCTTAAAAAACCAAGTTCACCACTTATATTTTGGTTTTGGCTTGATCGATTTCGATAAAATGAAGTATAATCTACCAAACAAAAAAGGATTTTGAGAATCTGTCCTCAAATGGGGGAGAAATCCGTGAACACACATAAAAAAAAACGTACAGTCGAACAAAGTACCTTCTCCTTTTTTGAAGTCGGTAAAAAGTAGCCTAGGTGTCAATCATAGGTATAATCTTTGTACATTCCAAATTTCAACCAAATCTGTTCAGCCATTAAAGCGTGAAGAGGGAACAAATATACTTACACACAAACTTTCGCATTTATAATAATAACCGTACCCCGCGGCTTCGCCCGCGTTTATTAAGTAAAAAAGTAGCCTATGTTTATTCCGGAACCTAAATGATCTACATTCTAAATTTCATTAACATCGGTTTATTCGTTACGGAGATAAGTTATAACAAACATTCACACACACACACACAAAAACTTTCGCATTTATAATATTAGTAGTGTGGAAGTGCGTCATCGTGAGCTGATGGTGTGCCCACGATGACGTTCACACCATGGAGAGAAGGCGAGGGTAAGGAGTTAAGGTGGATGTTCCACTGCAGAAGCGCCTCCATCAATCCGGGAAGTAATTCCGACCGAGCGGTGATCTTGGCTCGGAGACAACTATCGGATGCTCCCAACTTGGAAGTTGCATAGTTGCGCTGACTCCGAGTAAATATCGTTTGCGCGATGCAGGCCTCGGGCTGTGATTGGCCGAGATATTCGGTGGTGGGTTCGATTCCCGGCAGGAGCACAAATTCCTTCCCAAGGGATATTTGAGCTTCTGGTTCTGGGTGTAATGTGTGTGTGATGTGAATGTTTCCGGCACCCGCGATACAAGTCTTTGAACTTAGTGTGGGGCTGTGAGTGTGAATGCGTTTGTTTTTTTTTTGTTTTTGGTTTATCAGTTATTCCGATGACTATGTAGTTCTGCTACTGTGAGGCAGATGGCGCTGTACATGTGACGGAGGTCGCCACAGTGAAAATTTGTTTAATTGGCAGAGAAAGACATAATACAGTACAATTGTGCTGTGGGCCCCAAACTAGGCAAAGCCTGTATCTTGGGTATAGTATTAGTAGGATATGACTCACGAGATGCGTATCAGCGTGCTTGGCCAGCGAGTGTCGGAACTTGAACCGTTTGGGGCATCTGGGGCACTGGTGAGCCCCAGCGTCTTCGTGGGTCGCCATGTGCTCCCGGAGCGCCGTCTGTCCCGCCATCGGGGCGAGGCAAATACGGCACTGGGTCTGCTCGTATATGTGGTATCTGATATGACAGGAAATAATCGGGACTATCATACAAATTCATACAATGTATAACAGAGAGATGTCGTAATTCTCAAGCCGTTTAGCTCCTAATACCATATTAGAGGCAAAATCTTTAAATTGCTTTAATAATTAAATGCAAGCAAAGCTTAAAAAAACCGACTCCACCGCTTTATCTTCGGAACCTTGATCAGATTCAACGTATTAAACACGCATTATTGACAATAACTCAAAAACTAGTGATTGGATCTTGACAACATTTGTTAGACCTTCTTCTAGGTGAACCGATTTTGATGATTCTTTTTGTATTTAATAGCTGGTGCTTTTCACGTGGTCCCATTCAAATTTGATCAAGATCTGACCAGTAGTTTATGAGTTATCCTCAATAATGCGTATTTGATTCATTTAACCTGATCAAGGGTCATCACGACAAGTCTTCGAGCTTATTGTGGGGCTGTGAGTGTGAAAGTTACTAACTTGCGTCTGTGGCTTCTCATACTGCTCTTAGTGATAAAGACTTTGTCGCAGTCCTTGCACGGGAAGGCCTTATCGTCGCAGCTCCCAACTTCTGCAGTACTTAGCCTGAAATACAATATAAAAGAAACAATAATTAAACTTCCCTATTTTGTATTAATGTTTAGGGAGCCCAAGCCAAGATGGGCAAGGAGCTCCCGCCAAAATTCCCCGAGGTTAATTGCCCTCGGCGCCTAGCCTAGGCAAGAATGGACCCCATTGGGGTGTCATACTAAATTTCGACTATTCGTTACAAGTCACTTATTCGAAAAAATATATTTCGGCAAGTCGCTGCTTCGACAGATTATATATTCGACACGCAATAGTTCGACAGAACTAACTTCGACAACGCACACTTTAGACAGACCACTACTTCGACAAACCTTGCTTCGACATGCACTTATTCGGCAGATAATTATTTCGACAGAAACATACCTTCGACATAATTCTGCTCTGAAATCCAATGAAACTAATTGAAATGCTTATTATAACTAATAAAAAGTTCTATATAACTAATAACGAATTATGTCGAAGGTATGTTTCTGTCGAAATAATTATCTGCCGAAAAGTGCATGTCGAAGCAGGGTTTGTCGAAGTAGTTGTATTTCGAAAGTATGCGTTGCCGAAGTTAGTTCTGTCGTACTATTCCTTGTCGAATATATGATCTGTCGAAGCAATGACTTGTCGAAATATATTTTTTCGAAGTAAACAACTTGTCGAAGTAATTAATTGTCGATATTTAGTATGACGCCCGCCCCCACATTGAGGCCTATTCCTGACGCTCAGCTCAGATAGAAGCGCCAGTAGCGAATACTTAAATGAATTTATGTATGTATATTTGTACATTTGTTTATTACCTCATATCTTCCAAACGGCTGGATGGATATCGACAGTGAAGGTATTGTTATATTTGTTTTAAAAATCAAAGTGACCTTAGATAGTTGTTTGAAATAAAATTGAAATACAAGCAAAGCTTAAAAAAACCGACTTCATCGCTTATTAAATAAAATAATCTGTGATAATTTTCAACTGATTTATCATGGTTCATAAGATACAGCCGATTACAGCTTGGTGACAGACGAACGGGCAGCGGAATCTTAGTAATAGGGTCCCGTTTTACCCTTTGGGTACGGAACCCTAAAAACACAAACACATTCACAGCCCAAGTTCAAATACTAGTATCATGGCTGCCCGTAACATTTACTTATCACACACATCTTGGTGTTATTGTGTGTGTGATGTGAAAGTTTCCAGCATCCACGACACACAACATCAAACTTTATGGGGCTGTGAGTGTAAAAGCATTTATGTCATGGTATGTTATATCGCAAAGCTGTCAATGACTAGCTTATTTTATAGCAAAATGCCCGCTGGCATACATGTCTCCCTTCTATACAGTGGGTTTCAGGCTCGATTCCCGATATGAAAACAAGTTTTCTTTCTAAGCAATATTTGTTGCTGGGTATAATTTCTTTTATGCTAGATAAGCAAGCATTAGACCACTATCTCACCTGATAAGTGAAGATGAGGCCGAAGATGTAACATGCTAGAAGATACCTATTCACTCTAAACTTGAAGGCAACCAGATTGTACTTTGTGTGTGTGATGTGAATGTTTCCGGTATGGGGCATTTGGTGTGGGGCTGTGCGTGTGAAAGGATTTGTTGTTTTTCATCCGAGATAGGCAAACTTTTGACTATCTTCTCACCAGATGGTAAGCGGTGAGCAAGCTTGCCTAGAAAATGCCTATTCACTCGTGACTTAAAGACTACCATCAGACTCATCAGGAGACACCGATTAAGGCAAGAAGTTCCATTCCTTTGCTGCTTAATGCTTCTATCAGCATTTATTATTATTTAAATTATTTACGCTTCAGCAGCTCTTGCTCGTTTCTCCTTCTTTTCTTCTCGTTCCCGTAGAACTTCCGCTCGTTTCTCGTTGAGGAGGCCGAACGTGTGCCACTTGGTGTGAACAAGGAACCGCTTCGGATGGGTGAGGAGCAGCGAACAGTGAGGACATTCGAAGTACGCAGTCGAGGTTTGCCCTGAAAAATTTGGTTAATTAAAAGCTTTTATTTAATTTCATCTGTCTTGTTATCTGTCGGTCTGCAATCAAATCTTGGAAGCGAAATTAGACGCACTTTCCGATATTTGATTGGACTCAAATTTGGTGCACTTATGTATTTTCGGTTACAACACAATGTATATTGTACGGCTGGTCTGATGTTGAAGACGGAAGATGGTCATAGGAACTTCTAAGCTAAACAAGATAAACCCATCGAGTTCAGGCTCATTTGATTCGTCTTGACAAGTTCTCTGGTTATGTAACTTTTTAGTCCTTTTTTAATTACAACTGGTAAAAGCTTGATTTTAATAAACTTTTTAAAGCATTACTTGTTAAAATTTTGCACATGTTTTATGTTGAAATAAAGAACTTTGGAGTAATTAATGGATTTTCGGTGCGGATGCCGGGACTACAGTAATGAAGAAAGCCTAAAAGCTTATTCTTATTCAATATGGGGGCATTAAGGCCTGCACTGATGTTTCGCTTGGGGTATATTGTGCATTTCCCTGTGCCAGGAACTACCCCATCCACCCCAGCTCCTTAAAATAGCGGAGTGTGTTTTTGAGGTGCTGGCATAACCGTTCCAGTGGTGAAATTGTTGTATTTGATTTGTGTTTAGGTGAGTCTTTAGGTTTTGTGGAATGTTGCTCTAGCATTCCAGTGTTGACTGTTATTTCTTCAGTGACAGCACACTGTGCTAACACGTGTTCTAAGGTTTCGTTTTCCTCCATACAACCCCTATACAAAGGGCTATCTGTGCTTTTAAAGGCTTATTAAAATTATTAATTTTAATAAGATAATTATAATTAATAATTATAAAATTAATAATTCATTATTCATATTTTTTTTAATATTTTACTTTATTTCAATTGGAACAGATTACCGGAAGATGTTGTTTCTGCTACCACAATAAATGGATTTAAAAACAAGCTTGACAATTGGTTGCGAATTAATAAACAAACTTTGTTAGAAAAGTGAACTGTTATGACTTACAACACTGTGTGATATAGACATATCAGCATTCTGCTGCTCGTCTATTAATAAATATATAAATAATTTATTTTCAAATAAAATTAAATTATTGTGTATACATATCGCTTTCTGTAGTAATGCCACCACAATTAGAACAATGTCATGTAAGATCATACAAACCTGATACAATAGGGCCTTGAAAATCCGAACACCCAAATTTACACTCTTTTTGGATTATTGAGCTGTTTGGATAAAGTTATTTAGATATTTTAAAAGGCTTTTTTTAAATTAAATTTGTATACGAATTGTAGTACATAATGGCGTACGTAAATACATGTAGGGCTTTAATCTTACCATTTTTAATAATTTCCATAGCTTCTTTCACACTATCTTCCATACCAATAAACTTGGCATCATCAACGCAGCTCTTTGGCGTCCCATTACTATCCCTAAGGAATGGATAAGCAAAGTCAACATCGGGCCAGCTTACGTGTTCTACCTTTACGTTGACGTCTTCTATCTCTTGCTTGATTGATATATTTAGCCGTACATCTGTGTTAACGTCAGGAGATTTTCTGGGACGTTTTGTTTTTACACTGATTTTTCTTTTGTTTTTAATTGGTACTTTCTTTATTAAGACTTCATCGTCACTGTCTATATCCTTGTCGGTAAACGATTTTGCCTCAGTTTGGTTGGGTTTTGGAGAGAACTCTAAAGGATCTGTAATCATTGGTTCGTCCTCTCTCATTGTTGGTTCGTCATCTGCCTTTGTATTGTTGTTAATAGCTTTAGTTAATATGCTTTCGATTAAACGAACAGTCTTTTCGAGACTCTTTCGTTTCTTTTCGGTTATTAAAGGGCTGGGGCTGTTTGCAGACATGTTTAAGTAATTTTTGTCAGAATAGTGGTGCTGAGGTTGTGAGTTTTCTAATGCTATTTGTGTTGTAGTAGGATCATCGTTAGTATTACTAGGTACCTTTTCTAAAGAAGGTTTTATGTCTTGACTCAGGTCTTCAGGGATGACATAGTCATTATCCTCATTCAATTCACAGGGTTCCGGTGACATCTGCGGTGTATCCTCCTTTGAGCTGTCGTACTCATTTTCTTGGTTGGTATAAACTTTTTTAGCTAAATCCGAAGTCTTCTGGAATATTCTTGAAGGTATTTGTGGTATATTTAATGGATAATTCTTTGCTACACTTGATTCTCTCATATGAGATCGTTCAATCATAGGCTCTGATAAGTTTTTCATAAGAAAATTTTGCGGGAAATTCATCATCAATAACTGTGAAGATTGTAGATTAATCGCAGGTAAATAGTTGTTTGAACAATTTTCTTGTGAAATTAGAGAGTTTTGAGGCGAGTACGCTGAACTCTGTGCGATCGATTGATATGCTTGAACCGGATGCATTTGAGTCGGAATACTCATTGGCGACTGTCCAAAATAAGGGAAATTATGTGCTTCGTAATTTCCACTAGCACTAGAAGCCGCTTGCTGCATAATTTTACTATAATTATTCAAGTTGTTACTGCTATCGTTGCAATTAGCCTGGGAACCGTTTATTGACGAAACCATGTTGTCCGAGGCATCATTGGGCCCGTAGGTCCCACTGTTATTCAACATATTCGCAATTCATTTATAATTTACACATATTTTCACTAAATAGTCCGTTTTAATGCTGTTTTTACAAGGTAAACAGAAATGGGGTTGGCCATTTTGGCAATAGATTTGGTACAGAGCAATTTGAAAGAAAATATTTTTTTTAGCCAGAAATGCTAGGATCATATAATAGTATTTTATGTGGTTTATACCATAGATCTGTTTATTATATCCTCTTAGGCTCGGTATTCACAGTTCCTCTATACTCTTTGGTAAAACATATTGACATAACATTACTAGCTTTGCTCTTCGCTTTTATGATTTACTTCCTCCTCTATATTCTTTGGTTACAAGAATTGGAGATGGTTGTGTGATTTGTTTATTTCAACTTGTATTAATTAAATATTATAAATCATCAAATAAAATTTGATAATGGCGCTGGCCGCCGCTGCTGAAGAATATTTTCGGTCGATGAATCCACTGGCTTCGAAAATATACGAAGATGTTGTCGAAGCTAGGAATTCTTACGAAAATATCTGGGAAACGCTCACGGAAAAAGAAAAGGTGAATAAAACGCTTCCTATTTCATAATAATTAATCATTTTGTAACAAGCATAATGCATTGCATGTTGAGGCATGCTGTGAAAAGCGGTTTAAATTAAGCCCCACGCTGTGGAGGTACCTCTTAGTCATCAATTATCCTCTAGTCGAAGTTAGAATGCTGTCGCTATTTGTCAAATACCTACGATTATTAAGTTATCCTTATGACAATAATACATTTGTATCGCACTAATATTACATACATTTCAATTTTAATTATAGCATTTTGTAAGAACATAAAATGATATATATATTCAATTTATTCATTATACTACAATTAATATTCGTTTATATAATATATATAATAATATTTCTAGTCCAAGTCTTATAATATTAATATTATTTTATTTTATTTATTCAATATAGCCACATCATATATATTAAAATTAAAAGTACAAAGGAATGTTCAGATATGCATGACAATATCGACTATAAAAAGAAAAAAAAAAAAGCTGATAAGGTCTTTACTGCATGGCAAAGTGTCCAAACTGCTTGCTCCATTACCACGCTGTATAGCAATGCTTATCCTCTGCCCTAAATACAACACAGCATTTTGGTTGCGTATCCACTCAATCAGTCTCTTAGACAAATCTTTGAAAATTTCTAATGCTACCGATCCCCGTGGTGCCAGCATTTCAATCCTAAACGACACAAAAATAGAAAGTATTTGTCACGATTTTAATCTATACTAATATTATAAAGAGGTAAAGTTTGTTTGTTTGTTTGTTTGTTTGTATGTAAAAGGTAATCTCTGAAACTACTGATCCGATTCTAAAAATTCTTTCACCAATAGATAGCTACACTATCACTGAGTGTCATAGGCTATGTTTTGTCGGGATAGAAGTTAGTTATCAGTTCGAAATAATGATATTCGTAAGACAAGTCGGAGAAAAATTTGCTAACTTTCCGCTTTATCGGCGTACGCTGACTAAACGGTAAGACATAGTTGAATACAATGTATGGCAAAAATGTTGGCCTTCATGAGTTTTACAAAAAAGTCCGCGACAGCATATATCTAACATGTATGTATAGCTCAGAAAAAATACTTTTCTTTGTTAAAAATCTAAAAAAAAAGCGGCCTATGTTTAGTTGGCTTTTTGAGACATTCAGTATTAATCCTTATCAAAATAAACTATTTCATCGTCTTACGTAGTTCATGTAGATATATTTTGCTTTTTACTGCATATGATTTGGATAAATAGTCTATGAGAAATCGTGAAATTAGTTTCACGGGAGCCCGCCCGTGAACGGGACGGGTCAGAAATGTACCGCCACGTACTACGAATTCCTGCACATTAAAAAATAGCGGCTTCTATTTCGTTGGCTTTTTTTAAGTATTTAATATTAATCCTTATCAAAAAAACCTATTTCATCGGCTTACGTAGTTCAGGTAGATGTAATTTGCTCTTTACTGCACATAATTTGGACCTATAGTCTAGGAGAAATCGTTAAGTTTATTTGAGGGTGAAAACGGTGGATCACAGAATGGAACAGTTACTGCGTAATCCGGCATACGTCTATGTTTTGAACCGACTAACATAAGAAGGAGGATATAAATTCGACTGTTTTTTTTTGTTTAGTCTTATCATTAAACTTTGAACTGCCCGCTAGCGTAGTTAGGTGGGCGTTTGCCTTTAAAGCACCGGGTTTGATGCCCGGTGGGAACACAGGTGTTTTCCCACGGGAATTTGTGTTTCTGGTTTTGAGTATGTTGTGAATGTTGTGTGAATCTTGGATGTTTACTGCCCCTTGATACAAGTCATTGAACTTAGTGTGGGGTTGTAAATGTGAAAGCGTTTATGGGTATGTTTTTTAATATTTACTACCCGGCCGACGCCGGGCGGGTCGTTCCTGAACTTTGAATTGCTCGCTGGCGTAGATGGGTGCGCGTTCGCCTTCAAAGCAGCGGGTTCGATTACCGGTGGTAATTTACCTAGAAAATTTATCTCCACGAGAAATTTGTGTTCCTGGTTTTGAGTATGTTGTGAATACTTTGTTAATCTTGGATGTTTACGGCCCCCGATACAAGTCATTGAACTTAGGGTGGGGCTGTGAATGTGGAAGTGTGTTTCTTTGCATATTTTTTAACCGGGCGACGCCGGGCGGGTCATCTTTTGAACTATCTACTCGCGTAAATGGGTACGCGTTTGCCTTCAAAGCAGCGGGATCGATTTGCGGTGGTAACAGAAGTTTTCTCCCTACGGGAAATTTGTGTTCCTGGTTTTTAATATGTTGTGAATCTTGGATGTTTACGGCCCCACGTTACAAGTCACTGAACTTAGTGTGGGGCTGTGAATGTGGAAGTGTTTATGTGTAGATTTTTTAACCGGGCGACGCAGAGTGGGGAATCTTTGAACTTTGAACTACCCACTGGCGTAGATGAGTGCGTGTTCGTCTTTAAAGCAGCGGGTTCGAATCTCGGTGGGAACACAATAACAAAAGTTTATTCCCCATGGGCAGTTTATATTTCTGGTTCTGGGTATGACGTGAATGTTGTTTGTGTGGTGTTAATTGTTTACGGCCCCACGACACAACTTATAGTACTTTTACAGTGAGGCTGTGAGTGAGAAAGCGTTTATATGTAAGCTTTTGTTTACCCGGGCAACGCCGGGCGGGTCAGCTAGTACATTATAATATGCTGTTTGAGAGATTCAGCCGTCACAGCCTCACCACTAGCTTGTTGCGTTCAGATTAGTTTTTAAACTACAGTAATTTAAATATTATAATACACACAAAGATGTTTATTCTAAATAACAAAGATGTTTATTCTAAATAATATGTTTATTCTTATTAGTAGATTATAGACGATCCAGTTGGCGTAGCCAGTCCTGGTTTTGATTCCCGGCAGAAGCACAATTTGCATAACTAAGGGTCATTTGTGCTGCTGGTTACAGATGTGATTGTGTGTGTGATATGTAATTGTTTCCAGCACCTATGATACAATTTTTAATCTTAGTCTGGGGCTAGGTGTGAATGTGTTGTTTTTTTTTCATAGCTATGCCTACTATTATTTACAAATTAAAATCACAAGAAAAAAAATGTATTAGGAATAACAGAGGAATAAAACGAATAGCATTTAAAAACTTTATAGAATGCTTGTCAAAATGAAAATGCACAGAATACCGGCTGCATTGTCATGCCAATAAATATTTGGGCATTTATAACAATAAATATATCTTTTTATTTTAAGTTTTATTTATTAACTAGCTGACCCGCCCGGCGTTGCCAGGGTAAACAAAAGCTTACATATAAACGCTTTCTCACTCACAGCCTCACTGTAAAAGTACTATAAGTTGTGTCGTGGGGCCGTAAACAATTAACACCACACAAACAACATTCACGTCATACCCAGAACCAGAAATATAAACTGCCCATGGGGAATAAACTTTTGTTATTGTGTTCCCACCGAGATTCGAACCCGCTGCTTTAAAGACGAACACGCACTCATCTACGCCAGTGGGTAGTTCAAAGTTCAAAGATTCCCCACTCTGCGTCGCCCGGTTAAAAAATCTACACATAAACACTTCCACATTCACAGCCCCACACTAAGTTCAGTGACTTGTAACGTGGGGCCGTAAACATCCAAGATTCACAACATATTAAAAACCAGGAACACAAATTTCCCGTAGGGAGAAAACTTCTGTTACCACCGCAAATCGATCCCGCTGCTTTGAAGGCAAACGCGTACCCATTTACGCGAGTAGATAGTTCAAAAGATGACCCGCCCGGCGTCGCCCGGTTAAAAAATATGCAAAGAAACACACTTCCACATTCACAGCCCCACCCTAAGTTCAATGACTTGTATCGGGGGCCGTAAACATCCAAGATTAACAAAGTATTCACAACATACTCAAAACCAGGAACACAAATTTCTCGTGGAGATAAATTTTCTAGGTAAATTACCACCGGTAATCGAACCCGCTGCTTTGAAGGCGAACGCGCACCCATCTACGCCAGCGAGCAATTCAAAGTTCAGGAACGACCCGCCCGGCGTCGGCCGGGTAGTAAATATTAAAAAACATACCCATAAACGCTTTCACATTTACAACCCCACACTAAGTTCAATGACTTGTATCAAGGGGCAGTAAACATCCAAGATTCACACAACATTCACAACATACTCAAAACCAGAAACACAAATTCCCGTGGGAAAACACCTGTGTTCCCACCGGGCATCAAACCCGGTGCTTTAAAGGCAAACGCCCACCTAACTACGCTAGCGGGCAGTTCAAAGTTTAATGATAAGACTAAACAAAAAAAAACAGTCGAATTTATATCCTCCTTCTTATGTTAGTCGGTTCAAAACATAGACGTATGCCGGATTACGCAGTAACTGTTCCATTCTGTGATCCACCGTTTTCACCCTCAAATAAACTTAACGATTTCTCCTAGACTATAGGTCCAAATTATGTGCAGTAAAGAGCAAATTACATCTACCTGAACTACGTAAGCCGATGAAATAGGTTTTTTTGATAAGGATTAATATTAAATACTTAAAAAAAGCCAACGAAATAGAAGCCGCTATTTTTTAATGTGCAGGAATTCGTAGTACGTGGCGGTACATTTCTGACCCGTCCCGTTCACGGGCGGGCTCCCGTGAAACTAATTTCACGATTTCTCATAGACTATTTATCCAAATCATATGCAGTAAAAAGCAAAATATATCTACATGAACTACGTAAGACGATGAAATAGTTTATTTTGATAAGGATTAATACTGAATGTCTCAAAAAGCCAACTAAACATAGGCCGCTTTTTTTTTAGATTTTTAACAAAGAAAAGTATTTTTTCTGAGCTATACATACATGTTAGATATATGCTGTCGCGGACTTTTTTGTAAAACTCATGAAGGCCAACATTTTTGCCATACATTGTATTCAACTATGTCTTACCGTTTAGTCAGCGTACGCCGATAAAGCGGAAAGTTAGCAAATTTTTCTCCGACTTGTCTTACGAATATCATTATTTCGAACTGATAACTAACTTCTATCCCGACAAAACATAGCCTATGACACTCAGTGATAGTGTAGCTATCTATTGGTGAAAGAATTTTTAGAATCGGATCAGTAGTTTCAGAGATTACCTTTTACATACAAACAAACAAACAAACAAACTTTACCTCTTTATAATATTAGTATAGACAAGTGTGATGTGGCTACTCTCAATATAATAAATAAATAACGCTAACACAAGTCTTTGTTCCAGAATGAGATCTTAAACGAATCCATCATCAAACCTGAGATATCTCTCAAATATGCTCTCTTAGATAACCTGGACTTCGATATAAACGATCCACCAGTACGTAAAGACGACCTCATGTCATTCTTTGGTAGAGACCATGGCCTTAAAATAATACATGATGAGAATGGATCATATAGAGACGAGCACTCTGCCCCATTTCTGTACCAAACGAAAAGTCAGCTTAACTTGTGCATATTAACTGAGCATCGAATAAGCAAAGAGGTTAAACCTACTTCGCCACCACCTGTGATGTCCGAGCTAGCATTATCCCACTCTAAAGTTGTCTCAGAACTGAAGAATGCTTTAAAATCTCACGAATTGAGGAACACATTCAAAGATGAGAAAGAGGTTACATCCCCCAATTTTTTGAGCAAATTTATTGGTAATTTTAAGAGTAAGGATGAGGAGAAGGAGTGTTTAGTGTCTGGGCAGCAGACGCAGATAGTAGCGTCTTCAGATAACTTCTTCAGGACGAATTTCAAGAGTCCGCAGAGTGATAACAAGTTTGAAAAGGAGTACAGGAGCAGCGTTGTGAAATCTAGCAGTGGTAAGACTTTTTAATGTACACTAGCTACTGGCCCTATCTGTTCTGCCATTATTCCACTACTACTACTAATCTTCTAAATATATATAACTCAAAGGTGACTGACTGACTGACATAGTGATCTATCAACGCACAGCCCAAACCACTGGACGGATCGGGCTGAAATTTGGCATGCAGGTAGATGTTATGACGTAGGCATCCGCTAAGAAAGGATTTTGATTAATTCTACCCCCAAGGGAATAAAATAGGGGATGAAAGTTTGTTGTACTTCTTAACGCGAGCGAAGCCGCGGGATAAAATAGGGGATGAAAGTTTGTTGTACTTCTTAACGCGAGCGAAGCCGCGGGCAAAAGCTAGTTTCTAGTATATAATTGTACGAGCGAAGCGAGATCTTTAAGTTGATTTGGGTCATTCAACACTTTGTCCGTATATTTGTTCATCTGTCGGAGGCGTCTAAACCATACAAGTAACTTAAAATTCAAAGAAAATTTTCAAAGCTGGCCCAAAGCCATAAATGCCAATTAAAATAACAAATAAATAAGTAACAAATAAACGCATTCACACTCACAGCCCCACACTAAGCTCAAAGACTTGTATCGTGGGTGCCGGAAACATTCACATCACACACACAATACACCCAGAGCCAGAATTTGTGCTCCTGCCGGGAATCGAACCCAGAACTCACGGCGTAGAGGGCGGACACCTGTCCGCTGCGCCAACTGGGTCGTCGACCCATAAAATAAGTCGTTAAAATAACATAAATAAATTTATTAAGGGGGCACTAATATAAGTAAGTGGGGAGCTAAATAATTTTTATTATTTTATTTACCCATGTGGAGTATCATTGAAAAGAGAAGTAGATTACGATTAGACCTGTTTTGTCTGGGGGGTCTATCTAAAAAATCGCTACATATTTAAAGCTAAAAGTTACATTTAATATCCTATATTTGATCAACAAATACAAAACTCAAACTCAAACATTTATTTGCCAATATACATGTCACTGTACTTATAAATAATAATATGTACAATGTATTCAGCCTGTATGCAGTTGTGGAAATATTATAGACATTATTTTCTCTAAATTTCATAAATTCAGAAATTGTTTGATTTTATGTTAGTTTTTATTTAAAAAAAAAAAGTTATAAGCAATTAACCTCAAAATGTTTCTCTATTAGGCAAAATGAAAGCGCGAGATCTCAAAAGAGATCTTAAAGGGATAAAGCACTTGAATTTGAGGAATTAATACCAATATTATTATTATTAACTTTAGTAAAATCTGGGTTTTAAAATGTTTCCTATAATTTAAGGAAGACGGGTGGTCTTGTATATACAAAATATGACATATCTTAACACAATAATTATCACCAATCATTGAATTAGGCATTACTTTTAAATAATTTTTTTTTTTTTATAAAATAAATATATTTTTTCTACCCTTGTGGGGTATACAAGGGTAGAAAAAAATATATTTTGCTTCCCACTTACATGTATGGGAGCCCCCTTAATATTTTCATTTATATCATTTTAAATGTAATTTTTGGCTTTGGGCTGTAGTTATACACATTCTATGAGAATTTGAAGTCATTCGCTTGTATGGTTTAGACGCTAGATGCCTCTGACAAAGTGCTAAATGACAATCAATCTCGCTTGATCAATTATCCTTGCACATGTCCTACATTGATAGTTTTAATACAACACTGGTTTGTTTTATCCAGCTGAGACATTAATTAGCCTCTGAATCATAACACCATTGTAATTGTTTAGATAACAATAGATTGTTTGCAGACTGCATACTAAATATATACCTTTATTTAATTAGGTAATGTGTTTAGAATAACAATTTGTACATCAGGGTAATTGTTCTAAGGTGACCAGTGATCAAAATGTTTATAATTTGGCTCTATGTATTAGCATTGCAATTTATAGAGGCAATGCTGCTAGCTTGATAAGAACGCTACACATTGGGAGTGGGCTTGAGCGATTGAGTTACCTATAAGCTCGGTGCTTTGTAGGTAGTGTAGAACAATTCTAAATCACGTCCCTTCACAAAAAGTTTCATGCATTTGACACTAGATCATTTGACAAATTTGGTGGAGAAGCATGCACATTTAAAATGGATCTACTTTAACTTATTGTTAGCTTTATGTATTTAGTTTTTTTTTATTACATCATATAATTATGTTACATTAAACAAAAAACTAAATTAAAACTAACCAAAAATAACTATAACTTGATATAAATATGTACAAAACTTAACCTAATAGACCGCTGCCAGTTGGCAAACTACCCAAAATGCTGGCAGTATTGCCACGTTGAATGGCAATGCTCAATCTCTGTCCAAAATATTTACCAGCATTTTGGTCAAGAGTTGCTTCGACCAAACGCCCTGATAATTATTTGAAGGTTGTATGTGCTCCCGGTCCCCACGGTCCCAACGTTTCAACCCCAAAAGGCACAAATATATAACCACTATCAAGATTACTATATTTGCGCCTTTTAAGATTCTCTGCTGATTCAGCCTCAACACCAGCCTTATTTTTAGTTCCAGAAAGATGAGACGGTGCTAGGGAGTCTACGCAAATAGCATCTCAAACAAATGGCCGTACGATCTTCCACGGAATCAGTGTATTTAGTTTTAGTTTATATTTTTGTTGTATTTTTTTACAGACATATCTGAAGAGAACCGTGGCCTCTTATCTTCAAGCCAAGCATCCTCCGGCACTGACTTCCAATCCACGGAGACCCTTACAGACTCCATGGTACCCAAGACTGGTTACGACTTCCTCGACAACTGGTAACTGGGGGCGATCTGGTCAGAACCATACTTATGACTTAATTAGGTATGATTATTGCTGTAATTCTAGAAAAAAGCTAATAAATAATAGACTAAATGGCTGAATAAGTGAACCAGTCCGTCAGCTAGATTATCAAAAAATATTGAACACGTATTTTTAACAGACTTCAAAAAAGGAGGTTCTCAATACGACTGTTTTTTTTTTTTAATTTTTTTTGTTTGTATGTTACGCTATTTCTCCGCCAATTATGAATCGATATTGATGGTTTTTTTTTTGTTTGGTAGTGTATAGTTCAGAGGTGGTCCTAAAAAAACCGACTTTATCGTTTTGGCTTGAGCGATTTCGATAAAATTTATATGGGACCACCTCTAAACTACCAAACAAACAAATTTACCATCAAAATCGATTCATAATTGGCGGAATTATTGCGTAAAATACATACAAAAAAAAAACAACGGGTTGCACTCCGGCAGTGCCGGCAGAAGTGAAAACTTTAACATTAACGTTGTAAACAGCAGGAGCAGGCATACATTTTCGCCGCGCGGTAGAAAGAGACAAGAATATTACTTTCCCTCCTAAGCCGCGCCTGGGCGGTCTACTCTCCCTCCGTCTTACGAATTTTTGATCAGGCCACGTGCCCTGACGCGAGTTTCAAATTTTTTAATGTGTTTATTAAATTCAACACAATCAAGCACATATTAACTTATTTACATTAAATATACTCATTTTGAAAAATCTCACGTGAGAGGGGGTCGACCGAAATCTCACGACATCTCACCTAGGGGAGAGAGGGGGTCAAAAAATCGCCAAAATCACCTCAAGTATTTAATGGATGCCCCCTTTTGAGAATCTAACTGACGGATAATAATAAGTATTTTATTTTTTACCTAGGCCATATCACTATTTCTGTGTGTTGGGCATTTTTTATTTTTCAATTTGGCCACTGCCTAGTTAGATCTACTTCTTCGGCTACATCATCGCTTTCCGTGCTATCATACTAGCCACACTAGGGTTTCTCAAACTGGTAGCCTCACCCCCCCTATAGTAGATTTCAAGGAGGGCGAACCCATTATATTCAAATCTAGTTTTAGAAGAAAACAAGATTTTGAAGTAAAGCTTCTTACCCTTTAAGCCCTCCCGGCTTTGAAATTCTGATCAGCAACCTTTGTGTGACGAAAAGTGGTGGGGGTAAACTGTGATGAATAATTAAAATGTGTCCCTGTAATACAAAAGTTACACTTTTTCGTGTGTCTATATACCCTGTTTTTTATTTGCATAATAGGTAAATATCCGGATGACCGAGCTTTGATCGGTGTTTTGTTTTTGGTAGAATGTGTTTGAATTTGTAGCCTCAGAAAGCTCCATCTAGTGTCGAGTAGAAACAGTTTTTTACATCGGACATGGCGTAATAGATGGCTCTGATAGTTTCTTAAACCCCGTTTTTCAAATGCAGTTTGGGAACCGAGCATTTCTCGGACCTGGAACGTTGATAAATCGATTCCTTGGGCCGAAAAACCCCTAATCTGTAACTTTCATGAACATCGTTGGAGCCGTTTCCGAGATCCTGATTACACACATATATATATATATATATATATATATATATATATATATATATATATATATATATAGATATCCCTTTACGGTAAATGTTGATCTGATGCGACTTCACGCGAGCACTTTGTTGATCCAAAAATTCATGTTGATCCGGCGCCTTTTGTTGATCCAATATGCATCTTTGGTTACTAATGTGGCTCCGACCGGATCAACATCTACACTCATGGGACTGCTTACTAGCGTTCGCCGAAGTTGATCCGATATACAAATCCACCTTGCGATAGTTACGGAAAACGTTGATCCGATTTAAATAAGCCAATCAGAGCACAGCAAACGATAAGATTGGCTGAAAGCAGCCGCGACGTTGCCGTTTCGTATCTTTGTCCGTCACAAGCTACAGATTGAACGGATAACTTAACAACTCGACAACGCCACGATTTGTACCGAATTTATGGTGGTCAAATTGAATGCCAGCCCATATGAAAATAAATATGAACTAGAAATAACTACACATAAATGTAGTCGAGGAGCTTGGTACGATACCACCACCACCTCCGCTGCTTCCGCCTCCACCTCCATCATGCACAGACTCTGCTCTCCACCTCCACCACTGTCTTCACCAACGGAGACAATGGTGGAGATGGTGGAGGTTGGAGGATGGTTGGTGATGGTGGAGGTGGAGGCAGCGGAGGTAGTGGTGGATGCACTGGAGTGCAGTGCAGTAGGGGGAACGCGTGAGGACAAGCGGGGCTGTTGTGAACTGCTCCTTGGCTTAGTTGGGTGGCGTTTGCCTTCTATGCAGGGGCTTAGAAGGCAAACGCCACCCAACTATCGGGTTCGATTCCCGGCGGGAATACAAGTTTTCTCCCCAAGGAAAATTTGTGTTTCTGGTTCTGGTTGTATTTGTGTGTGTGATGTGAATGTTGCCGGCACCCACGACACAAGTCATCGAACTTAGTGTGGGGCTGTGATTGTGAAAGCGTTTAAAGCGTTTTATTCGATGCGGTCTTAATCCTAATCTGGTCTCCCGGTCTAAATCACATTATCACGTATCGATTAGAGCTACGAAACTTTGTGCAAGTGTTATATTATTTTGATTGAGCTGAAATCTTAAATATTATTTTGATTGAGCTGGAATCAAAACTTCTGAAATTTTGTAAATAGGTATGTAGGTATGTTTGGCCTTTTTTAGGTACTTACTAAAATAAAATAAAATAAATAAATATCCTGAACATTTAACACTTATGTAGTCCCTGATCTCAAACTAGGCAAAGCCTACTGTACTAGGAATGGAGGCCTGAGAAATACATAGATAATTAGGTAGTTGTTTAAGACCAAGACACAAAGCAAATATTCGTGTTCGTCACACAAATGTCTGCCATGGTTATAAATCGAACCCACGACCTCAGGATCCGCATTCAGAGCTACCATAGAGTGAGACTGACCACAGAGCCAAAAGGCCAATCAAATTGTTGGTTATCTATTTTTATTATTCTGATTCAGCTTCTGGCAGGCAGCACTGGTGAAATGATGGCGTTTTTGCTGGTCCTTTTGTTATTTGAAACGCATAGTAAGTAGGTACTACGTACACATACTTAAACACAATCACAACTCTTTTTTCGTCCGAGGTTAAAAACTTTTAGCTAGGTACTAGGTATTTAAGTAAGTCCTTATTAGGTATTATAAAGTGAATATCTATTTATTACCATATGTATCGATTATGAATGAGGTAGCGCGTTACCACTGAAGCGGTCTCTAATACGCCCCCTTCATGTGAGCCGATCACATCCGGCCGGATTAACTCATTAATACAATACCATACAATAACACCCACATAATATCAAGTTTCTGAATATTTAAATAATCAAATATGGATATGGTTAATAAAATACTCACCATCATCTTCTGATTTGTCAATGACAAATTAACGAAATAACACAAATTCGCTCGTAACTAACGCATCTTTCTTACCTTATTACTCTAACGAAGTAGTCTACTAGGTTCTCTATCACACGCAGAATGCGACGTTGCCGCTTTTTGTTCGAGTACCTATTAGTCAAATTTGGCTCCGGATCCACTTAGTCTAAGTAAATGTCGCATATAAGTTAAATATACACTGGATCTAAGAAATCATATTCAGTATGATTTTTTCGACCGTTGATGGATCAACAAATGTTGGTCGAATCGCTGACGAGCATGTTGAAAACCTGTTAGTGCAGATCCACCGACGTCACACGCGCATGAAGGACGGATCAAAGTATATCAGTTTGCGCGACGCGGAGCTGAGTAAACAAGTAAAATAGGCGGATCAACAATTGTTCTAACTTCTCACTGGATCAGCATTTACCGTTAAAGGTTGATTATATATATATATATATATATATATATATATATATATATATATACTAGCTGCGCCCCGCGGTTTCACCCGCGTTGATAATGATGAAAAGTGATGATGATGATGATGATGAAAAATAGATGTTGGCCGATTCTCATAGATACCGGATAAGCACAAAAAATTTCATCAAAATCGGTCAAGCCGTTTCGAGGAGTATGGCAACGAAAACTGTGACACGAGAATTTTATATATTAGATATACAAGAATTGCTCGTTTAAAGATATTAGATATATCGGTGATATTTATTAAGAAATGTGCCGTTTGTTAGTGTAAATTGTAGATTTATTTCTTAAAGCAAAATTGGGTAGATTGGCAATTTGTTTAAAAACATTGAGTGTTTTTTTCCTTCGTAAGGTTTGAAATCGCGACCGTTCGATCGAGACCCGACCTTACTACTGAAGTAGCATATTGCTGTAAAATCGATAAACGATTTTCATGAAATTTAGTATGCAGGGGTTCCGGGGGCGATAAATCGATCTAGCTAGGTTTCATTTTTAGAAAACGTGGTAATAACGAGCAAAGCTCGGTCATCCAGGTACTGTATTTTTATAACTGCAGTCAATATGATTACGATTTTACATATTTAGCTCAAGTTTCTCTTTATAAGACAAGAATGCTAATGGTGTCGATTCTTTTGCCAACAAATAAACTATACTTATTGAGGACTTACACGACTTCACTCACGGTTGTTTACTCGCATTGTTACGAGACTAATTTCGGTACAGTCGGTGCTCCTTCGGAACGCTAGTAGATAGTCTTTCATCTCGACGTGTACTGTTTACGCGCGTACTCGACTGATGAACGGGCACCGATTGTTCCGAAACTAGTCTCTTAAATGCGAGAAAACAACCGTGAATGGAGTCGTGTAAATCCTCAGTAAACCTAACTTACTTTTGACATCTCGAAAATTGCTGTCAGTTTTATTTTAGGAACAAAACTAGATTACGCCATTAAGTTCAGTTTTAATTATTGATTTGTCAAATAATCTTTGTTCATATTCATATGAATATGTCATATGATTATAAGAGACAAAAATTACAATTTACTTTGTCTGAAAATGTTTCTTGCTTTTGTCTTGTACAAAAATCATTTCTGTCTTTTTTGTACTTTTTTGTTAAGCGGGGGCTTGAGCCCCTTGCCCCCTCCCCCCTGCCTTGAGCCCCTTAGCCCATATCCCAAAAGTACGAACGCTACCGCGTGCGTTGGTGCAGCAGCAACAAACAAAACCTACCCTCAGCGTGAGTTCAAGCCCCTCCCCAACCACAATCTTGGATCCGCCACGGATGACTCTTGTGCTTCTTCTAAAGGTGTAAAGTTACTCTTGCCGCAGTGCGTACAATTTTGCTTTATATGCCTATAGAATTCAGTTTGTTACAGAAATGCCACCACAACTGTACTAATGACATCACATAACTAGCGGTTAAATCTGATTGTTGTTTACACACCATAATTCTTGTGCTTCTTCTATAGGTGTAAGTTACTCTTGTTGCGACGCTGTAAAGGTTTGCAAGATTAAAATGCCTATAGAATTCAGTTTGTTACAGAAATGCCACCACAACTGTACTAATGACATCACATAACTAGCGGTTAAATCTGATTGTTGTTTACACACCATAATTCTTGTGCTTCTTCTATAGGTGTAAGTTACTCTTGTTGCGACGCTGTAAAGGTTTGCAAGATTAAAATGCCTATAGAATTCAGTTTGTTACAGAAATGCCACCACAACTGTACTAATGTCATCACATAACTAGCGGTTAAATCTGCAGCCTAATTCTGTAAGTCAGCGTCATGGATGGGCGTCACGCCCATAGACAAATCTCAGCTGTTTTAGCCCACAGACTAAATAGCAATAAAACCACCAAAGAAAGGCTAGACCTATCTCTGTTGCAAACGGTTTCAATACGAAATTGTTGAAAAGGTTTCAAGACAAAACTTCTAAGAAATAAGGTTCATTTTTGCTGAATTTAAATAGAAACCGTGTGCAACAAAGATACGTTGTAGGGGGGCATCTGTTTTAGTACACAGACAAAATAGCAATAAAAACCACCAAAGAATTACGTTTCATTTCACCCTATTTGTGGAATCGAGTTCCTAAAAGTAATTGATGAACTACATGGAAATTAATAGCTTTAAATAAATAAGAACCGACTGAATTGATTAAAAATAACCAATCATTAAAAAAACATTAAATTTTAGCTTACCTCTCTTCAGCGATACGAATATAATAAACTTAAAACGACTTTAATTTGTCATCATGACGAATATCTATTGTTTTATTGTTTTCAAAAATTAAACACTCACGAGAAAATTGTGATTAGATTATCTTTGAAAGCATAAATAAAAAAACTAATGATTAAATTATTATAAACTGAATGTAAGGCCTGCATTTATTTGACATCAGCGAATTGTCTGATATCTTAAACTGTCCACGTAGTACTGAATATATGCTCTGTATTTCTGTTGTCACGGGATTGTGAACTCGCTTGCGTTTCTACTAGACGTAGCGCCTTAGCTGTAAATATGTTATAACTATTGTTCACCAAATCAACTGGTAAATTTCCCAATTCGCGAGCACTTCCACGAAAATAAATATACATGAAAAACGTAATTCATAGACAATTTCGCCACAAGTAACGGCGTGAGCAAATTTCATGCTCTGTGGTTTATGTATTGTATTCTCATTGTTTCATTCTTTCGTTGCGGTCGTTGAATCGGCTTGGTTTTTGACGCTATTATGTCATTGTTGACAGATTTTATGTAATTTTTGACAGGTGGTATGTCACTTTTGACAGTTTTTTGACATTTAATGACGCCCATCCATGATACAGAATACGGCAGCTGATTGTTGTCTACCCTACCATGATTCTTGTTATAGAAATGCCACCACAACTGTACTAATGTCACCACATAACTAGTGGTGATTGTTGTTTACCTTTGTCAAGGTAATCAAATGTAATAAGTTAAGCATTAGGCAAGCAGTATATGGCCTAAGTTTGAATATCTATTACGCATAATTTTAAGAAACATTGAAACGTTAAAATATAATATAATATAGCTAATATGTGTGTTAATAATTTACTAACATGCAATAGTGCAATATGTTTTAGGCAGGGTTCGAAATTGTAGTTAGTTTGATAATTGACATGAAAATTATAGTTAGATAATTGTCACGATAACTATTATCATGATAACACTAGTTTGATAATTATCATGATAATGTTAGTTTGACAATTGTCATGATAATGATAATAGACATGATAGTTAAATAATAATCGTCATGATATTGTTAGTTTGATAATTATCAATTAATGATAATAAATCCTGGTTTCACGTGAATCAACAACTGCTATGGATGATACAACTATCGTTGAAATCAGATGATGACATCTTTTGATTGATTTAATCGATAAATAAAATAACTTATTATTTTTTTCTCAGTGAAAAAAATGCCGGTGATCGTGACCATTTGTAATTATATTTCTCGGTCTTGTGCCGGTACAATTCTTCGTTGTAGAGTTTCTCCTGTTGCCTCTTATGCTACTTGACCTTCGCGCTGGTATTCATCCCCTAGGTCGCTTTCCCTTCATATGTCCCACAATCAATTGTAGAATTACAGCCATTTTAAAATCAAAAGATGTTATCAGCCTCTCAAATCATAGTATAATTATCACGATAATTATCAAGACTTATTATTATATTTATCTTGATAATTTCGAACTCTAGTTTTAGGCCTAGCTTCACCTCAAATTAGTGATAAGGAACTAAGTATTATCTAATATACTCAATCTAAGTTTTAATCACAAAAAGTCGTCATCTTTGCAACTGCTTCATAACGAGGGTTTTAAAAATGTTAATTAAGTATAAACATTTTTTGTTGCTGTCCTATTATTATATTTGTCGGAGAATTGAATCTGACTGACAAGTGCAAGTGTGACGTCACCCCGAGCCATACTTAGATACGGCTGTTCGAGCGGGAAGGCAATTTACAGGGCTGCGTTCAATGCCTACGCTCTGGTTGCAACCTTTCACTCTTGTCCGTTCGGAGGCTCGGTTTGTGCGAATTGAAACGCTCTAACGCAGTGGTCGGTAACCTTTTGAGTCGGAAGAGCCAAAAATTACAATTTACAAAATTTCAAAGTTTTATAGAGCCACATTTTTTTTTTTTTTTGGCAACAATAATCCAAAATTTCAGCAATAATACCTATTGTACTACGAGTATTATCGTATAGAAAACGCTATGCACGCTTTATACCACGCTACCTAATCATCCCATAATTTACTTGTTTCAACTGTGTAAAAGTATTTCTTTGCTCTCTTTGGAGGCTTGTTAATGGCTTGATAGAAATGGTGCCTAATTCTCGTTAATTGATTCAGAAAGTTTTTTAAACGACGCTAATTTAAGTTTGTTTTTTAAATGACTTTTTTTAATAAATAATATTTGCGTATGGAACTAAAGAGCCGCAGCTTCACATTCAAAGAGCCGCATGTGGCTCGCGAGCCGCAGGTTGCCGACGCCTGCTCTAACGCGTTCAGTGCCTTTTTTTTTTTTTTTTTTTGTGGGGGGGAAAATGCCTTGCATTTCCCTTCCTTCCCAGGGGCGAAGGAAGGGGGTATGTGGGGCTTGAACCCACTAAAAACCCCCCCGTGAGCAGTCCCTCGCCGAGGTGGGGCAAGATAGGGTCGCGTTAGCAGTCACTATCTTGCCCCGGCGGTAGGCCCGAGTACAAACCGGGCCACTGCGCCCATGTAGGGGTGACCTTGCTCACCAAGGCCACCCCTCAGACTTGTGGGGCCGTGCAAGCCAGTGGAGAGCTCCCTGACTCTCCACCGGTGACCTCACTACAGAGGAGGAGAGAGGAGGCGGGCGAACTGCCTCCTCCTCCCCCCCATCCGTCTGCGACGGATCGGGTCAGAAAGGGGATCGACCTCTCTGGCCCGTTCCGCCGCCTCCTTCTGCGCCATCACCGCTTCGCAGAAGGAGACCACCGCCTGCCACAATCTCTCACTGCCGAGCATGGCGTCTACCACGCTCGGCAGGGAGAGATCACCGCCTATGATTGCTGAAAGCGTGTGCCGCTGCGGGGCCCATGCGGCACACACTTCCAGCGTGTGGAGCGCCGTATCCTCCAGCGCCCCACATTCGTGGCAGGCCGGGGTCGGCTCCCGTCTCGCGATTTGGTGCAGGTACTTTCCGAAACATCCATGTCCGGACAGCACCTGCACCAATCGGAAGGTAAGCGACCCAAAACGCCGCCGCACCCACCTCCGAAGGACCGGGCGGATGGCCTCCACCGTCCACAGCCCAGGGCCCGGTGGAGCCAGGTCCTCCGTCCACCGCCGCAACAGGGCAGCCCGCGCCCGCCACCGCATGCGGGTGACCTCTTCCCACGCTGGGGGATCTCCTCGAGCCCTCCTCGCCGCCACAAAGTGGTAAACTTCGGCGAGGATCTCCGCTTGGAGCTCCCAGGGGGGATCACCCGCAAGCACGCACGCTGCCGTCCAGGACACTGTCCGGTACCCGCGTATCGCCCTCGTCGCAATGACCCGCTGCGGACGTCGCAGCAGGGTCTTGTTTCCGCGGTTGAGGGCGTCCACCCAGACCGGTGCTCCATATAGAGCCATACTCCGGATTACTCCGGAGTAAAGCCGACGGCAGGTTGCGTTTGGGCCGCCCACGTTGGGCAGCAGCCTTCCCAAGGCGGCCGCAGCACCCACGACTCTCGGGGCAAGCTGGGTAAAGTGGGCCCCGAAAGCCCACCTCCCGTCCAGAATGAGACCCAGATATTTCATCTGGGTCCCCACCCGAACTGAGACCCCATCCAGATCGATCCGCGTTCCTGGAGGGGGTCCCCCACGAGGCCCATGGAACAATAGGGCCTCGGTCTTGGAGAGAGCGACCTCCAGCCCTAGGGCACGTATGCGGTCAACCACGATAGTTGTACCTACCGTAGCTAACCGCGCCGCTTCCCTGAGGTCCCTCCCCTTGGCTACGACAAGGGTATCATCCGCGTAGCACGCGACCCGCATGTTTGCAGGAAACGTGCCACGAAGCACCCAGTCGTAGCCTATGTTCCACAGGAGTGGACCCAGCACCGACCCCTGTGGAACCCCGCAGGAGACGCGATGGCGCCTCAAACCATCGCGTCCTACCACCAGAACCTCACGGTCCTGGAGGTAGTCAGCCAACAGCCTCTGCAGATACAGGGGCACTCCGTGATATCGGAGCGCCTCCTGTATTGTCCCGTGCGGGAGGCTGTTGAAGGCGTTGGCTATATCAAGCGAGACAGCCAACGCCTTTTCTCCGTCGCTGACCGCATCCTGCGTCCACCCTTTGAGCCAGAGCAGGGCGTCTATTGTCGACCGCCCTGCTCTAAACCCGTACTGGGTCTCTGACAACCCAGGCCCGGCACCCTCCAGGTGCCGAATGACACGGGAAGCTACTACTCTCTCGAGCAGCTTACCCGTATCATCCAGCAGCACTATGGGCCTGTATCCGGAAGGCGAGTCGACAGGTCTACCCTCCTTCCGGAGCAGGCACAGTCGCCCGTTTTTCCACAGCTTCGGGAACCGTCCTGACGTGAGGCATGCGTCGAACAGTTCCCGAAGCCGGTCGCTCATCACCCCCAGGGCGATCCCAAGGGCCCGCCCCGGAATCCCGTCCGGGCCCGGCGCCGTCCTTTTCCCCCGCAAGCGATCGACCGCAATCTGCATCTCCGCCTCTGACAATGGCGGGATAGAGGCCAGGTCCAACTCCTCTGGGGGGGAAGGCGCCACCATCATCGGGGGCACATGGTGAGGGCTGCTTCCTGGGAAGAGCCCACCCAGCACCCCGCTTAGAAATTGTGGCTCCAGAGACTCCGCGATAGGGGGTGTACGACCCCGGAACTTTTTCCGGGCAGCCCTGTACGGACGCCCCCAAGGGTCCCTGTCTAGTCCCACCAAGGCCTCGTCCCAAGCCTGGGACTTGGCCCGGCCGATAGCCAGCTGCAGCTCCCGCTTTGCTTCACGGTATACACCGTAAAGCCGGAGCTCAGCAGTCAGCTCTTCAGCCGACATCTGCTCGTCAGTTCGGCCCCGACGTCGCTTCCGGCAGCGGGTGTAAGGCCGCCGAGCCCTCGAGCAGACGGCTCGAAGATCGGCAATCTCCGAGCTCCACCAGTACACTTCCCGGTGCTCGGGACGGCGCCGGGACCTCGGCATGGCCGTGTCACAGACAGACGTAACCGCTTCGCGGAAACGGCCCGCCGCGACGTCCACATCTAGGTGTGTGGGAGTGGCAAGCCACGACTGAACAATTGCCGCCTCTTTTGCCAGTTCGGCGTCGAGGCGACTAAGAGTCCAGCGTGGGAAATCCGCCTGTACCATGCGCTGGGACCCTCCTTGACTATGGGAGGTGGAGATCTCGAACCTTACATACTTGTGGTCTGAGAGAGTCTCCACCTCCGACATTACCCTCCAGGCCCGGACACGTGCTGCGGCTGACGGGGTGGCAAATGATACATCCACCACGGACCCTCCGTTCCACCGCACGCACGTATGGACCGACCCTCTATTAAGCAGGGTCAGTCCTGTGGCAACCGCCCATTCCCTGACAATTGAACCCCGAGAGTCAGTGGAGGGGTTGCCCCAATCCCGGGCCTTGGCGTTCAAGTCCCCCAAGAGGAGGATCTGCCGCCCCACCTGCCTGCCTACTGCCGCGGCTAAGAGGTCTAGGAAGGCCTCCAGCTCCGCAACAGATTTGTTGGGGGAGAAGTACGTGCCGACGACAGCGTATTCTCCCCACTTGCCCACCACGTACCCCGAACCCCTTTCTTCGACTGAGAGGGGAGGACCGCCATCTACCCGTCTTACGATGGCAACGGAGCCGTCCAGGTCCCCAGCCCAGCAGGAATCAGGGGGAACATAGTACGGCTCCGCCGCGACCGCCAAGTCTATTTGCCACTGTACTAGGGTCTGCATAAGCAGGTCTTGTGCCCTGGCACAGTGGTTAAGGTTCGTCTGGAGGAAGTTATGATGTCGGACCATTAATCGGACATTAAAACTTCCTCACACGCCGACTGGCATGTAACCTCGGGGGCGGTTTGGCTAGTTGCCGCCGGGAAAGCCTGAGTCCTAGTGGTCTTTCCCTTCGTCTTCGGGGGGGCGCAATTACGTGCCCCCATTACGTGCCCAGAAGGCCGACCAGACTCCGCGCAGATTGCGCAACGAGGCTCGGCCCTCCCGCAGCTGGCCGCCCGATGACCTGTGCCTCCACAACGGAAACACAGGTCCCCCCTGTCGGCGGAGGCAGGACATTGGGTGCGGGTATGGCCTAGCCCCATGCATCTAAAACAGCGCATGGGACGCGCCGCTAGAGCCACCACGCGCACTGAGCTCCACCCAACAAGCAGTCTGCCCTTTTCCAGCAGCACTTTGGCTGCCGTAGTAGGACAGGACACGAGGGTGGAGCCGGCGCCACTTATGCCAGCACGAATTTCCCCGACTTTTACCAGCTGCACGTTACAGCCACCTGCCTTGGCCACCGCCACCGCCACTTTTTCTTTAGTAGCCGCATCATCCAGGCCCGTTACCCTTAAATCAGTCGATTTGACAGGCCTGGCGATGTGGGCCACCTCGGAAAGTACCTCACGGAGTTTCTCTGCAAGTTTGTCCGCCTTCTCTTGATTTTGAGAGCCAGGAATCTCCAACATCCTGGCTCCCGTGGCCGTCTGGCGGAACCGTAGCCTGTCGATTCCTAGAGTCTGGAGATCGACCCCTTCCTGTGCTTTGTCCATCACAGCACCGTACGTGACCCCCTTCTCCACGGCTTCGGGCAGGAGTGACATCACCACAGCCGCAGACTTTGGAGGTCTCAGCACCTTCTTTGTGGCAGCAGAAGATGCTGGCTTAGCCTTCGCGGTTTTGGCCTGCACCGCAGGGACAACCACAGTTTTGGGAAGGGGAAGAGAGATCTTCCCCTTTCCCTTGCTCTTCCTCACCACCGTCGCCCATGTTTCCTCCTGAGGGACAACGGAGATTTCGATCCCAGATGTAGAGGGATTTACAGCCGGTACCTCTGTAGAGGTGGTCGCCGTCTTTGTTTTCTCACCGGTCCGCTTGCCCACCTTGTTGGCGGTATTGCGAGCCGATTCAAGAGCCGGTTTGGGCGGCACGGTGGCTGCAGCTGCCTTCCTGGCGTTTTTGACGTCCGCCTTTAGAGGTGGACGGACCGTCGGATTGGGCAAAAGCCGATCCTCGAACACAGCGAGTCGGGCATTTAACATTTGCCCGAACGTAATGGTCAAGGACCGCCTCAGCTCCTCCACTATTTCAGCACCCAGCTGAGGGGCGGGGGGTGCTTGCCTATCAGTGACGGCTGCGGCAGTGGCAGCCGCAGCAGCCTCCGATTTGGCTTCGGTGAAACCGCGACGCAGCGCCTTCACCTCCGCCTTGCGAGACTCGACCTCGAGGCGCAGGCGGGAGTTCTCCGCCCTTAGCCGCCGCGTCTCTTCGGCCTCACTCCTATTGGCCAAGGCATCAACTACCTCCCTCAGTGTCGACGTGGACCTTTTAAGGCGACCAACAAATTCGCCTTTTAGATTGCCAGATTTCCTGGCAACCTCCAAAATGCAGGCGAGGCTATTACCAGCATGTTCCCTTAATTCTTGGGCATTCAGCGCGCTGGCATCACCAACCATTACCCCGGTATCGGACTCGCTCTCGGTGGCAGTCACAAAGTCGGCGACGGCAGCAGCCGGCCCCTTCTTATACCGCCTAGATCGGAAGAGCTCTTCCAACTCCCCTTCTGATAACGTCGGCGAACTCCTGACAAAGTCTTTCCTTGAAGGACCCGCTTTGGTGGTCCTCTTCCCCCCTCTCTTTGCACTATGAACCTTAGCGGCCGCGGTCCCCTCGGTCTCCGTGTCCGAGTCTAAATGCCCGGGCACGAAGAACGATGAAGACGGTCGCTTTCGGCGGCTTCCTTTCTCCCCGTCTACTTCGGACAAATCCGACGACACTCCCACACCCTCCATCGAACTCTCCATGAGGTCCGAAGGAGGGTAGGAGTGGCCCTGAGAAGGGCCTTTTTCCCCTACGGGAGCCTCTAGGAGGTCCGTAGAAGGGTCGGAGGAGGGGCCCTGAGAAGGGCCTTTTACATACCTCCCCGACGCATCCCGCAATTTTGGCATCCCGTCACAGTCCACAGTTACCGCACGTAACAACTGTGAGGCAGAGTATTAGCCTGTCTGAACACCTGCGTTACCGGGTTCAGACAGTTTCCAGGGGCACCACGTGGAGGTTCTCTGCGCTTATGGGGGAGCCCCCAACGCGTTCAGTGCCTCGGTTAATCACAACCAAACAGCCGCCTTAAGAGATGGTTGTAAAACACAGACGGCTGTCAATGTCAAGTTTCTTTGCGAATTCCCGCGAAAAGTTGTAGGTACGCGAGTCAAACTGAAATTTGAAGATGAAAATTGTCGGATGAAATTGTCTGTCAAAATGTAGATTATTACTACATGTACTGTCAAACTTGTCAAAGTTAGTATACTATTCATTATTCCATGGTGCAATGTCGTTCGGAGCCTTCGAGCGTGGATAAAAAACAACCGAACATCCGAAGTTGTAGCATAGTAGAAATAAATTTATTTGTAAAGTTAATTCTAAAATTTATTTCTACTATGGTTGTAGGTACTGAACTCAGCCCAGTTGGCGCTCGCACCAAGCGGACGGGTCTCGAATATTCCAACTGTCTATCATTCTGTTCTGTTAAAGTAAACGTCAGTTAAGAGGGTTATTCCTTTTGTCTTCTCTCTCGCTCGCACAATTCAATATTTTTAATAAATACAATTATGTACGAGTGATTTTGAAAATGTTTTTAACTAACTATACGGACATTAATACAAGGATGTTTCAAGCATCTTTTCGCTATCATATCCTTCAATAAGATGAGAAACAACAGTGTTCCCAAATTTCAATGTGTTTTTCACGCTATCTTCGTTTAACTTAAAGATATGAAAAACGATAGGTAGATAATAATAAACGCTTTCACACTCACAGCCCCACACTAAGTTCGATAACATGTGTCGTGGGTGCCGGAAACATTCACATCACACACACACATGAAAATATTTATTGTATTAATGTCCATATAGTTGGTTGGAAACATTTTCAAAAAAAACACGTAGCTAATTGTATTTATTAAAAACTAGCGATCCGCCCCGGCTTCGCCCGGGTGCATTTGTATGGGAAAAAGAAAAGGGCTATTTTTTGGGTTTTTCCAGCAATAATTCAAATTTTTCTCGCCGTAAAAACCATCCTTGAACTTCAACGAACATTTTAAAAAAAGATTTGGCCAAATTGGTCCAGGCGTTGTTGAGTTATGCGCTTACCAACACATTTTGCGATTCATTTTTATATATAAGATATTTGAAATGTGCGAGCGAGAGAGAAGACAAAAGGAATAAACCCTCTTAAGTCATTTTCGTTGTGATTATTGCTCTAAGCTACCCACTATGAACTTAACCTGAAGAAAAGACGTATAGTCCCGTAATCTACCCTCCGGCGACATATTATTATTATTGGCCAAAAAAAATTGTGTTATTCTAAGACGTGTGTAAAAATACTCTCCAAATTGTATCTGCATTTATTTTTTTATACATAATTTATTACTTTTTATATTATTTTTACTTTTAATGTGTGATGAAATTGTAATCTCATTATTATCCAAAAATAAAAGGAATAGTAAGCTTTGTTTTTGTATCATTTATTTCCACTGTTTTAATGTCGTCATACCAATATTATAAATGTAAAAGTTTGTATCACAGAAAACTATATACTCACAGGCTTAGTTTATAACATTTTCACACTGAAATGGCTGTCCGGATATAGGTGAGAAAAAACAAACGCTTTCACACTCACACCCTACACTACGTTCAATGATTTGTGTCATAGGTGCTGCAAACATTCACAGCACACACAATCACCCAGAACAAGAAGAATGTCCCTTGGGAAAGAAAATTTTGCTCCTGCCGGGAATCGAACCCAGAACCCACGGCGGCACAGAGCGCAGAGATACCTACTGCACCAATTGAGTTGTCAAATGCTTTTGTCATTTCTCTGAGCTTCATTAGTTGATCGGCAGTGGCACCACGTGCAGATGTCACGGGCGGATAGGTGTTGTAAAAAAGAAAAACCTTTTTGTTTCAACATTTATTGCCAAAAAGTACAAGTTCGCAGTTTTTCTTATCTAATATATAAAATTCTCGTGTCACAGTTTTCGTTGCCATACTCCTCCGAAACGGCTTGACCGATTTTGATGAAATTTTTTGTGCTTATCCGGTATCTATGAGAATCGGCCAACATCTATTTTTCATCATCATCATCACTTTTCATCATTATCAACGCGGGTGAAACCGCGGGGCGCAGCTAGTAATATATAAAGTTCTTTTAGAACATACATTACTTAGTAACATACTAAAGGCTTTATAGTGGAGATATAGAAGCTGCTTAAGGACTAAACTGCTGCATAGTGGGGTAAAAACTTAGTTTATGTTACGAACCGAGTGAAGCGACACCAAATTCTATATTTGTATTACACAAGTGCTTTACTTAATGATGTGAAGTTGTACACATAACACAGCTTTCTTCTTCTTCTTTATATTTTGGCTTTTTATCGTTAGGTGACGATTTTCTGCCAGTATCAAAGTGTGACCAGTGTACGGTATAATAAAAACTGTAGCGTTTTTTTATACAGCCCCACACTAAGTTCAATGACTTGTATCGTGGGTGCCAGAAACATTCACATTACACCCAGAACCAGAAGCACAAATATCCTTTGGGAAGGAATTTGTGCTCCTGCCAGGAATCGAACCCAGGACCCACGGCGCAGAGGGCAGACACCTGTCCACTGCACCAACTGGGTCGTCAAATTTGATTTGTATGTTACTTCCGGTTTAGAGACCTGAAAATAGGATAACACAAACATGTATGTCAAATAGAATTACTATTTACCATAGAGAAGTACGGTAAAGGCATAGTAGAAAATTTCTACTATGTCTGTACCTTCTCTCCATTACTTACCCATTAGCTGACTTTGAACTAGAAGTAGAATTAGTAACTTAAAGTTACCGGAAATATTTAATAAATAATTTTTAATTTGTTTTAAACGCTCCTACCTATACGCGATATTGGCAGAATTATGGTGCGACAGCCCTATAGTTGCCATTTAAAGAAGTTAAAGTACCTGCACAAATAATGAACTACATTATAATAATAAATACAAATAACAAAAACAATGTCATGCTTATTATAGGATAATTTTTTACCCGACTGCGCATCGCAAAAGAGTCTATTGTGTTTATCAGCGTAGTTTTTTTTTATTTTATACTGCAAGTTTTTAGAATAATAATAATAATATTTTTTTTTTCTTTTTTACACTTTACAGACGTGTTTGTCCATCCATTTTTGTATGGAACCCATATAACATACACTTTAATAACAAGTATAAGCTTGTTCATACATTTATTTAAGATGAATGTGTTGATTTAGTAAGTGGACAGGACCATTCCTTTTTCGACTTCATCGGCCTTCGCTTTGCTCTCGAGGAGCTCGACGAGCTTCAGACCGAACCAGTAAGCTGTGCCTGGACCCTGGAGATAATTAACTTCCATTAATAAACATAAGTCTGACTCCCTACACGTGGTCCCCGGGTGGTGCTAATCAGGTGACATTTGAGATGTGGTAGAGCATTTTGTGAGTTGCTCGCCTGGCTTGCTACCAAAGTAGCTTACCACCATCAAGTTGAAAGTCTGCCGCCAAGCCAAATACGGTGTTCCGGCAGTTATCCTTGAGAGCCTGCGTATTCCAGGTCTAGTGTGTTTACCAGCTTCGATAGCATCGTCACTTACCATCAGGTGAGATAGTGATCAAACACTAGCCAGTCAAAAATAAAAAAAAACATACTTGTTTATCATGCTTCACTGATGGCTTACTTTCATCCAGAGGAGGGATGAATCCGCCAAGTGCCAGCTTGAAGCTCTTTGTGGGGGACAGTGCCGCGGATAAGAATGCGACGTTAGCAAAATGTATGGATGCCCCGCGCTCGCCCCTGGCCTCGCCAGTCGTTTCGTGACCAAAGCTAATTTTTCTTTTTTTTTAAAAGCATTTGACCACAATCTTACCTGATGGAAAGTGATGATGCTGCCGAAGATGTATTAGTATATGTAAGTTCTACGACTTTCTTCTGAATGCAAAATTTTTCGTAATATCAATCTATCGGTTTTACCTTCTACGCAGGGGTAACGGGTTCGATTCCCGGCGGGAACACAAGTTTTCTTCTCAAGGAAAGTTTGTGTTTCTGGTTCTGGTTGTGATTGTATGTGTAATGTAAATTGTGGGGCTGTGTGTGTAAAAACGTTTATATAATAATGTAGAGAGTATATGTCAGCATATAAAGGTTTAACATTTAGTAGAGCATCTTACCCGGCTGGTTACAACATTACAATCGACCACCACTCGTTCTCCCTCCACATACGTGTACTCCGCGGTGGGGATTTTGTCTTTGGAGATGGGATGTGACGTCACGCGCCTGCCTTTGGCCACGCCATGGGCCACAAAAGCTGTCGGCGCTATAAAAAAAATACACTCAATATGACATACACGAGCCTATTTATTTGCTTCCGAAGTCTACTTTCAAAGCAATTTTCAAAGATCCCACACGGACAGAAAATAATTAAACGCAAGCAAAGCTTAAAAAACCGACCTTTCCGCTTTATCTTTAAAACCTTGATCAGTTTTAATGTATTAAACACGCATTTTTGACGATAACTCAAAAACTAGACATCAGTTCTTGATCAAATTTCAATAGGACCACATGAAAAGCACCAGCTTATATATATATATATATATATTTTCAAGAACTACTGATCATTGCATTATTTACGCCGGGTACTGTATAGTCCCTCTTTAGCTAGATGTGCATTATTTACCGCCAGGTACTGTATATCAATAAATCTGTTTGTATTATTAATTTAGCCGCGGGTAGGTCGGACACAAATACCCACCAGCACAGATGGCCGCTACAATCCTCCCGCTCTGTTCTTGTTCCTTCAGCAGTTTACCGACCACCGCAGACTTGGAGAGGCGGTCGGAACCTTCCAGACCACCTGGTAAGATCACCTGTGGAATTATAGTTTAAAAGATCTAAAAAACACGCCTTTTTCTCTCCCGCAAAAAGAGGGGTGCGGGTGTATTTGTATGCCTGTGGCATCGAAGCTCCGCTAAATAAAGGCTGCACCGATTTTGATTTCAGTTCGCTCGAGGCAATTCGCTTCTACGTTTAACATCCGTACAGCGAGGAAGTGGAACTCATAGCCTACGTCTTAGTTTCCTGCAAACGGTACAATCTGAGTGTCTTCAAGTCTAGAGTAAGTATCTTCTAGGCAAGCATGTAACATCTTCGGCTGCATCTTCCATTTCCATCAGGTGAAATAGAACTATCACATACAGAACTAGAAACACAAATCTACCCTAGGGAGAAATTGTGTTCCCTCCGGGAATCGAAACCTTACTTAAAAGGCGAACACCACCCAAAAGTTGTGTCATATCGAATCATCAGTCCGAAAGATTAACTGTGTTATGTAACACCTCTTTACAGCTAAATGGTTGTTCAGAAGTGGTATAAAAGTGTATTTGACAACACTTACCGCATCATAAGTAGGCTGATCGGCGAGTGCTTTCTCCAGGGATTTATCCGGCACCAAGGTGATCTGACGGGAGCAAAGCACAGGGTTGGCTCCGTCCAGACCAGCTAGCGTTACTGTTACCTGAAGTTAAATTACCTTGTCAGTTAATAATCAATTGGCTAGCTACGACTTTTCTTTTTGAAGTAAAACCTTAGGCGCGTTGAGCACTTTTTGGGTGAACAAAAATCATACAACTCTCGTCATCGTCACCGAACGCTTTCTAATAGCTCGACGATACAATTCACAAGTTACTTAATTTTCACTTTCATCAGCAGTCCCCAAGACTGCCCCGCATGTTCTTAAAAAAATTAAAATAAAACTATCCCAATTTATTAACCAGTAATCTTGATACAGCAATAAGTGCTTATTATGCATACGCATATTCGTGGCTTCGATATGGGGTAATATTATGGGGCGACAGCACTGACGCAAAAGATTTGTTCATCTTGCAGAAAAAATGCCTACGAATTTTAATGAACATTCGTCAAATGGAGAGTTTGTAAGCCTCATTTTATAAGCCTCAACATACTTACACTCCCGAACATATATATTCTCGAAGCTGCGATTTTTGTAAAGAAACATCCTAAATTGTATGTGTTTAATTCCAATCCTCGACGTCAACATCAAATTTTAGCTCCGGAACCCAAATAAGAAATATTTAATAGAGAACCACACTATATGACAATAAAAATATTTAATAAAATTCCAACTAATATCAAACAAGAAAATAATTTAAATAAATTTCAAACCGAACTAAAACAACTGCTGATTAAAAAATGCTATTACACTGTTAAAGACTATCGAAGACAAAAGCGTTTCGGTTCCACGCTGAACGAAAAATATTAAATTATTCTGCTGGAGTTGATTACTTTATACTTACTTACTACTATATACTTACTTTTGTAAATAAATATAATAATTTTAAGACTATAGAAATAGGCATTAATGTTTAGGGAACTTGTTATTTTTCAACTAAGTTACCAGTTTATTTTTGCTACACCCTTGCAGGGTATATGTACCTAGTTTTAATGTAACTGTATATGTTTGTCATAAAGAATATGAATATGAATAATATAGGCAAACATTCGACCACTTTTTTTGTGGGGGAAGATGCCTAGCACTTCCCTTCGTTCCTAGGGGTGAAGGAAAGGGGTATGTGGGGCTCGAACCCACAACAAAACACCCCCGTGAACAATCCCTCGCCGAGGCGGGGCAAGACAAGGTCGCAACCACTATCATAATTGATGTTAAGCGACGACGTAATCTACGATTTGGCACGCTTACCTAGAAAATACCTATTCGCCCTCTACCAATAGTACAGTCATAGTACTCATAGTTCACTTTCAAGAAGGAAATCTTTCGCCAACCACCAAACGGTGTTCCAGCAAGTATCCTTGAGAGACAGTTACTAGTTTTTAGCTATGTTGGTGAATAGGGGAGTGAATAGGGTATTATCAACATTTTGATTTAGCTTATCGCTTTTCTGTAGTCAGGTAATATACATACCCCGCCACGTCGGAGAATATCGACAGTGATCACGGATTCCATCTCCTCAGCTCCCTCAGCCACAATTAATATAGCAGTCTTCATGTTGCACTGGTTACTAAAACTGTTCAACAATTTTATGTTATATAAGAGTCATATAAAAGTAATAGTCGCGACTACGACCGCATCTTGCTAATATTATGAATCCGAAAGTTTGTGTGTAAGTGTGCAAGTATGCTTGTTCCCTCTTCACGCTTCAACGGCTGAACGGATTTAGATGAAATTTTGAATGTACATAACTTACACCTCGGATTAACACATAAGCAATTTTTTTAACTTGATGATAGCGAGTGAAGCCGCGGGGCACGGCTAGTTAAAAAATAAGTTAAAATTTCAGCCAAATCAATTTATCTGTTACAGCTATGAATGAAGAGAAAAAACATACTTTCGAATGTATAATATTAGTACGATATCAAACAATAATTATTGGCTATAATAAGTGCTTTGCTTACTGGAGCCTGGCACTCAATACACCAATAATGAATGCACTAAATTTGCTTATAGCTGGACAGCTGATTGCAAATAAAACTACAAATAATTGCAAGCAAAGCTTAAAAATCCAACCTCACCTCTTCATATCTTTGGAACCCTTAGATAGATAGATAGATAGATAGATGAACTTTTTATTGTACACCAATTAAAAAAGAAAATAACAGCAAATAATTACATTAAAACTAACTTAGGCTAGTACAATGGGTACCTTTGTTCAGATTAAATTTTAAAAAAAAATATTATTGAGGATATCTCAGAAACTACTGGTCAGATCTTGATCAAATTTAAATGGGACCAAATGGGGAGCACCAGCTTTAAAAGAAAACATCATAATTTAAAAGTCAGCAAAGCTTAAAAAAACCGACTTTAACGCTTATATTTTGGTTTGGGCTTGAACAATTTCAATAAAATTTATATGGGACCACCTCTGAAGTATAATCTACCAAACAAAAAAGAATTATGAGAATCTGTCCACAAATGAGGGAGAAAATGGTGAATACATAAAAAAAACAAAGTTAAACATAGAATCTTCTCCTTTTTTGATGTCGTTTAAAAATTGGTTCATCTTGAAAGAAGTAATGAGGAACCACATGAAAATTAAAACAGCTGAATTAAGAATCTCTTTCTTTTTTTGAAGTTGGTTAGAAAAAGAAAATATTGTAAGGGAACAAATCCCAACATAATCACTCAATTAACGTTAAAATCAGTCAATCCGATATCCCTGCTTAGAAGACAGGCTCGCATCTAACTAAGCCCACAAACTTTATATAAATGAAACGGCTTGACTCACGATTTAAGGTCGACTCTTGCGACCTAGGTTTCGGGGATGTCCGATCCCCACCATCAGGCGAGTTGACGACGGAAGGTCACGGCGCTCACTGCGGACGCGAGCACGCTCGGCACGGCGCGAGAGGGGCGCGCTTGGTGGGGGTGGGGGTGGCATGCCCTCGTCGACACTACTTCGTGAACTCGCCTGATGATGGGGATCGGACATCCCCGAAACCTAGGTCGCAAGAGTCGACCTTAAATCGTGAGTCAAGCCGTTTCATTTATATAAAGTATAATGTGTCAAACTCACGAAAACTTTAATAGTAAAAGCCCACAAACATAACATAACGCTTTCACACTCACAGCCTCACACTATGTTCGATGACTTGTGGTGTGGGTGCCGGAAACATTCACATCACACATACAATCAGGACCTGAACCAGAAACACAAATTTTCCATGGGGAGAATATTTAAGTACCCGCTGGGAATCAAACTCCGTATTCTGCTTAGAAGGTGAACGCTCACCCAATGAAGCCAACAGTCAAATAGTGTGCACTGTTTCCACACAAATTGATTTTTTTTTTTTATTTGTGACAGGCTAGTGTTTGACCACTATCTCACTTGATGGTAAGTGACGATGTGATTGAAGCTGGTAAACACATTAGACCTGGAATACGCAAGCTCTCAAGGATAACTGCCGGAACACCGTATTTGGCTTGGCGGCAGACTTTCAACTTGATGGTGGTAAGGTACTTTGGTAGCAAACCAGGCGAGCAACTCACAAAATGCTCTACCACCTCTCAAATGATTTCAGATTGAAGATCAATGTTTCTAGTATAAAGTGTGTAGTTTTTCAGTAAAACTAACAATGTGAATGCAGTTTGGTTAAGAAATTGAGAATTTTATTAATATCAGTCAATAAAAAAAAAAATATACTTCTAGAGTACCTCTTATGAAGTTCCCAATTCCAATTACAATCTAGCCAAAATAATGTTAATTAGTAAATTAACTTTAACATAAGCTGCTACTATAATATCACTGAGAATGTTTATATAACACTTTACTTACTGTCTCTATTTAAGAGGCCGAGGGATTCTGTGAAACGATCTATAGGCTGTCTCTGTTTAACTGGCAAACTGTGCCCATGCTTGATGCGATAGCACTACCGACCGAACAAATTATGATAGGTGCCGTAATACCAAAAATTATGAATGAAAATGTAATGTTTAGCGATTGTTTTTTGCAGTAATAGTACCTTGAAATGATAATCTATGTTCCTGTTGTAATGATAAAAGAAATGTGTTAGTTTTTAATACAAAATGAATAAGTTAAATATGCGACATTTATGTCGTAATAATGTGTGAAAATCAATTGGTTTATATTTCGTATTAGGTAATTATTTTGGAATAAAACCTATCCAGGAACCTAGATTAATATGTTTTTAATCTGAACAACAGAGCAGTATGGTGGTAATATGCTTGAATTATAAATAATTTCAGTATAACGATTGTATGGGCAAATCAACCTCCGCAGGCCCCTTAAGTGTGAGACACTTTGTGTAAGTGTTCATTTACAGAAACAAAAAAAAAAAATTGGCACTCACATATCAACGGTGTTTACAGATAATGTGAATGCTAGATATATTTACACATAGCGACAGCTTTATCAGTGCATAATTAACCTTGTTAAAAGTCGCCTTTTAACAAGGTTATTACTTACTCATGAATGGGCAAGTTGGTAAGGATTGATCTAGGCAAGGGGTGGGCAACCTTTTGAGTCGGAAGAGTCAAAAATTACAATTTACAAAATTTCAAAGTTTTATAGAGCCACACAATTTTTTCTTGCCAACTATGATCCTTAATGCCAACAATAGTACCTGCTGTACTACAAGTATCGTATAGAAAATGCTATGCACGCATTATACCTACCTAATCATCCCATAATTAACTTGTTTCAACTATATAAATGTACTTCTTTGCTACCTTTGAAGGATTGTTAATGGCTCGATAGAAATAGTCTAATCCTCGTTAATCGATTCAGAATGTTTTTTTAAATAAATTATATTTGCGTATGGAACTAAAGAGCCGCAGCTTCACATCCAAAGAGCCGCATGAGGCTCGCGAGCCGCAGGTTCCCGACCCCTGATCTAGGCGAATTTATCACGACCAGGTCGAAAAAAAGGCAGGTGAAAAGTACCCACAACCAATATGAAAAGACTAATGAATGTAAGAGAACCGAAAGATGTGTGTCAGGATCGTAGCAGGTAGAGAGATGTAGTACCCCTATGAGAAAGTGACGTGACTATATGTAATTAACCTTACACACATGACACAAGTCATCAAACTTAGTGTGGGGCTGTGAGTGTGAAATCATTTATGCTTATGTTTATTTAGCCTAGACCGGATTAAGATAGATTTTTTGAGCTTATAATAATATGTATTAACACCTCCAAGCACAGCTGAACTGTGCAAATATAATATATAAATGATATTCACTTTAGGTCCAACAATATTAAGCAAATCAATAGGGAAAACCTACCCTGACATACCTGGTTAATGTTAATTTTTAATGTGAAGGATTCCAAGGCAGTAATATTCAAGTAAGTACTAACCTTTGCTTAATTTCCTTGCCCAAATAACTGGCAGAAATAAGCCGATACTTATTTATAGGAGTTTTAAGGAGTTGTAATGAAATTTTCGGCAGATAGTTCATATATACAACTTTTACTTAGAGCCTTATCTGTAACAACAAAGTAGCTGTAGAACTCATTAGTGGGAAGAGAAGTGAGAATAAAAACTCATTGGAAGAATTTGACAACTTTGAAGGACGAAAAAGTCAAACCTATCAATAGATAAGTGGCATTTGAGCTCGAATCAGTTTTACGAGTGTGCTTTACCGCAATATTGCAGTATTAGCATTAAATAATCTTTATAATGATAGTAAAGGAATAAGGAAAATCTGTAGGAACTTGACTTTTGTTAAAGATTTACTGCCAATAATATTGGTGCTGAACGCAGCCCGGTGTCATGCCGCCTAAAACGGAGAGATTACATTATCTTTGTATACCCGGTATATTGATTGATCAAATACACATTTTAGTGATGATTTTATACATAACTTTAGGCTTTAAGGCGTTGCTGAAAATATATCCCGTAAACATAAAAAAATTAAACCTACCTTACTTTTAAGAAAATTGGGTTAAAGTTATCAAAACAAACTAAAACCGAACGACGACGTCTAGGTCGATTTAACTTTTCAGTTTTCTTCCTACTAAAACTTCAACTTCTTCTTTAAATTCTACTATGTCTATAATCCTGGGGAGACGATAATGTACGACCCGATATTTCACGGCCCGATTTTGTACAGCCAATAATGCACACAGATAATTCATATACATTAATTTGAAATTTACCGGGTCGCCAATTATTGCCTGTACAAAATAAGTCCGTATCGATAATGTTAGGCCAATAATGTACAGCCAATAATTTATATACATGGGTTCTGTATATCAGGGTGAGCAATACTGTGCGTAAAATGCTGCGTAAAATTACTCCATGTTGGTATTGCACGGCCAATAATTGGAAACCAACCATAGACAAACATATACTCTCTATGCGATGCCTCGTTTGTTTAGGTTAGTCTACTTTATTTTTATAAGAGTCATTTCACGATACAAATTTAACTGAAATATGGTGTTATATAAGACCAAATGTTTTTAATATTCTTAGGTTAGAACTTTTTAATAGTCTTTGCCAACTCTTCCTCTAGGAAGAGTTGACTCTTATAAAAATAAAGTAATGAACGATTGTGGCTGCAAGTCTAGGTTAGGTTAGAACTGCGACAAAACACTGCGGCTGTCGAAGGCTCTATAGTGGGGGGGGGGGTCTACGCGCCTCCCCTTGAGGGGGGAGTTCACATCCAATAATGTACGGTCGGTATTGCACAATTTAATAATTGGAAGCCATATCTTGGGATACTGGTTGCGAATTATTGGCCGTACATTATCAAGCCGTGCATACAATATAGGGGCTCTAATTCTGCCAATATCGTTAAATCAAATAACTTTTCTTACCTACTTTATAAAAGAAAAGTTGACAATGACAACTCAATTAAAAATGACATGATAAATCAGTGAATGAAAATTTTCTATCTTATCGCCAGTTTGGCTAATGCACATAGGTTGCAGAGACGAATAAAAAAAAAACAAAAAAAATCCTTGCCATTTGCCAAAGCGTTGTTTACTTTTTTTGCCCTCTCGTGTCTTACACACGGTACACAACTTAATAGGCTAGTTTCGCTTATTAAGGTACTTCAGCTATTTCGGTTTGCCTTTAAGCTGGCTTCCTGCAGCGTTTTTTCTGTCTGTTCATTTGTCCGTGTATCAATCTGTTATCTTTCAGAGATTTATAGTTTTTAATCCAAACAAGCTTATCAAATTCTCACAAAATATGCTAAGTTAGCTGAAAATGTAGATTGTTATTTTAATATGCGTTACGAAAGAAGAGCTTTGCAAGCAGAATACAGAACTTTTGTAAACACCTAAAGTGCCTTAGGGCGGCAGAGTGATGAACGTGTCACCCATATTATATAATTTGCGTTCTTGTGAAAAATATGTGAATTTTACATGATTAAACCTGTGACTGTAACTACTAAAAACTCTTATTCATTTCTTTAACCATCCGTTGTGAGTTAAAGTATCATAATATTATGACTCCTTACGGCGAAAAAACTTTTTTTTTGCACCGTCTTGGAGCCCTATCGAGCTGAGCTGACGGCCAGCCTCCACTAGTGGAAACTTGGAAAGGCACTTAAAGTAGAAGAACTCTATTTATAAAACTAAAATATTATTTACTATTCGTATCATATCGTTTATGATTCAAACGTTACATTTTGAATAAGTGTGATGCTGTGGTGTGGTGCACTTTTAGTTTTGAATCGGGCAGTGGCAACACTGTTATATTCTCCCAATCGTATTTTTACTATCTTTAATCTTTCGCTCAAATTCGCTAAAATTCGCTGCTCTCAACACCAAACGCGATTGTTGAAAATTACTTAAATCTCTAGTAGATCTTATAATTTACAACTAAGGAGTTAATAACATTACTGTTTAACATGACGCGCTACACATATTGTTTTTGTAATCAGTAATCATAAATCATTTTCTTTGTTAGGTTATAAAATGTTCGTTACATCGAATAGATAGATTTTGTAAAACATAAAAAAAAACGTTGTAAAGTGTGACTTAACAATGGATTTCGTGAAACGGGAGGACTCTAATATAATTGATGAAGAGAATTATAAAGTTTATATGGAGAATGTAAGTCTAGTTTTGAATTTATTTGAAATTGAATATTCCATTTCCTGATTTTCACGCATGACTCTGATTAGTCCGAATGCTCTCCAATGTAATAGGGCTCTGTTACAATATTGTCCCTTGACCTGCAGTTATCTATCAACTTTTATTCTACTTGATACATAGCCTTTGGCTGACGACCTGGTCAAAGCTTAACAATACTAACGCCGAGGTAACGTTTGAAGGACGTAAATATGTTTAAATGATTTAAAAATAGAATATATCAGATAAATCAAACTTTTGTTTGTATTAAAATAGTTAAATTTTGGTTATAAATTAAATTATAGTACGATCAATATGTAATAGTGATCAGAAAAGAGATTATTTCTCTTTTTAAGAACTTACTGCGGTTCACTTACTTAACATAAATCACTGTTTTTTTTTAAACTTTACTGTTCTTGGCTTATTTGGGTGGCATTCACCTTCTATCTAGTTCGCTTAGAAGGCGAAAAAACTTGTGTTTCAGCCGGGAATAGAATTCTATTCCCGGCTGAAACACAAGTTTTTTGCCCATGGAAAATGTGTGTTTCTGGTTCTGTGAGTGATTGAGTGTGTGATTTGAATGTTTCTGGCACCTACAACACAAGTCATCGAACTTAGTGTGAGGCTGTGAGTGTGAAAGCGTTTATATTTATGCTATTGAAATTCAACAAGCACCTTTTCAATAAACCACACTCCATTACTCTCAAGAAGTTTTGGAGCAAATACCACAATTGATAAATATTTTGGCAAATAAATCTTTGAGTTTAAGAATGAAAACATGGAAGCTTCGTTAAACTGCCTATTGGTAGTTGGGTCCATCTTTTAATCAGCAGGTATAGATTTCGATTCTCAGGGGAACACAAATTTTCTCTCCAAGGGAAATTGTGTATCTGGAGCTGGGTGTGATTGTGTTTTTGTGGCACGTATGACACAATTCATCAAGTTTGTATTTTGCTTACATAGAATTTAATAAAAATTTCTTCAGTTACAGAAATCACACCAAATAGATGCAATGGAGTACCAGCACACTCCAATATCTATGGAACAGCTCCACCAAGCGATGCAGTCGACACTCAACACCAGCTCTATCCTCCACAACTTCCAGCTGCCTCTGTCTCCCCGTCAAATGTCCACCCTAATGCTAAAAACTAATATCACCAGAAATTTCGCAGAAATACCTGCTCATCTATCCAGAAACTTAGAACTCGATTTAAGCCATCCGTTATCCAACGAATTGCCACAGAATTTAAGGCACGAAGATATCTTGAGCCAGAACTTGAACAGAAATATTGATGTTTCACTAGTTCGGACGTTGGGGAATGAAATTGATCTACAAAATGGTCTTGCGCATGTACTAGTGCAGAACTTGAGTGAGGACTTGAGAATGGACGTTAACCTACCTCAGAATCTCCGTAACGAGCTGCCCCATGACTTGAACCATGAGATTGACTTGTCTCTTCATTTGAATAGAGCGAATTTAGATCATGAAATGCTGCAAGATGAAAGGCGCTCTCCAATGGTGATCCAGTGTGTACCAGATAGTCACTTGATAGAACAAAATATTAGGGTGGATCAAAGTAGAATTGAACAGAACTTGGTTCAAAGGTTAGACCAGAATATCCAGAGGATAGAACAAAATATTGGCCGTTTGGATCAAACCGTAGCTCAACGCATGGAGCAATCTGTCGTACAAAGACTGGATCAGATAGGACAAAGGTTGGACCCTGCTGTAGTGCAAAGGTTGGATCAAATTGGACAAAGACTAGACCCAGCAGTAGTACAAAGATTGGATCAAGCTGTGGTACATAGGTTGGATCAAATCGGGCAGAGATTGGATCAAGCCGTGCAAAGGCATGATCAATCTGTGGTCCAACGGTTGGATCATGTGGGACAGAGGTTGGATCAAGTTGGACATAGGTTGGATCAGAGATTGTTGAACGGTTTGAATGAGAGACAGTTGAGTCAGGATCATGTTATGCCCATGCAGTTTATTAAGTCAGAGCAAGAGGATGACAGTTATTTTTATGAGAACTTGAACCACAGCATAGCTAACGTTGATGGAATCAATGGTGAGTTTATTTTCCTTTCTTTTAAAATAATTGAGAAACGAAATGAGCAAGTTGCTCGCCTGATGTTAAGCGACATGTTTGCCCATTATAGTTCCGTGTCATCACGTGATTTTTAACTTTTTGGTCAAAATTCAGCGCAGCATAGCATTGCACTTATCACTCTGAGATATTTTATAGAAAGAAATATATTCATTTAATGCTACTATAAAAACAAAAATACATCAAATGAAACTAAAAACCTTTACTAAATACTTTTTATAGAGCAATCGGAGTAAATTCAGCTTTGTACTGCATGTTCATGTACATGAGCACACAGTGCTGGTTTTCAATTTACCCCGAATTTCGGCCTTAGATATATATACCGGAATAGAAAAAAGAAATAGTGATATAGGGAGGTAAAAAAATTATGTTAATTAATAAATTAGATTGACCGAATTATAATATTAATAGGTGTACATGTAGAAGCCCTGTAATTTCACTGCGAACATTGCTATTCTATCCGAAACACGGAAATGTTGGCACACTACTGCTTGGAGACAGAATGTCTAGCATAGATGTGGCACTGCCTCAAGAAGTACTACAAATATGAGTCAGTTACTTCTATGCTTGTTGTGATTATTAATTTAAACTACCCATTGCCTTAGTTGGGTGCGCGTTCGTCTTCTATGCAGAAGGGTATGTGGTCGATTCCTGGTGGAAATATACGTTTTCCCCAAAGGGAAATTTGTGTCGGTTCTAGACTGTGATTGTGCATGATGGATATGTTTCCGACACCCAAGATATAAGTCATCTGGAGCTGTGAGAGTGCAAGTGTAAAAGAAACATGTTAAAAAATATAAGATGTGCAAGAAATAAACTTAATGCTTTGTGGCAAAGCTATTCTACAAAGAATACATTTGAATAAATATACACTTCAAATGATGTAATGCATTTAGTTTCAAGTTCAAGGTTATATAAATATATAAATATAAAGCAGACTACTTGAAGGTCGGTATTTAAATTATTAGAAAATAAATGCCAATGTTCAAGTTTTATTGATTTTAAATGTATATTTTACATGTGCCAGACATACAAATAGACATTGAGGTGATTCCATAAACCGGAGTATGTAAAGAAATATAGAAAATATATTTATTTGATACAAATATTAATGACTGAATCAACTTAAGAATAAAACAAAAATATACAATTGCCAAATAGGTTTAACTCTTTATGTGTTTAACGCATTATGTTGAGTTAAACGAAAAAGAAAAATCCGGCCAAGTGCATTGAGAGAGGCCGGATTTTTCTTTTTTTTTTTAACTCTGTCACCCTCACAGCTGGAAACTCAACTAAGCCAACGGGCAGTACCCAGGAGTATCAATTTATTGAGCTTATTAATCAAATCAAATGAAAATCGTTTATGCACGTGGGCCCCAAAGAGGCACTCATGGAAGTTAATGACTCTACTGCCAGATTCGCAAAATTACTGTCATCTCGAGAAGAACCTGGCAAGAAACTCGGCGGCGCATTTTCTCTGTCATTTTTTTAAAATTATTCCTTAATACTAATACATAATTATATTAACCCACTAGGTATATCTATATTATGTAGTCGCTAGAACGCTCTCGTGCAGTTTGCCTCCATGCATCCTTGTCATTAATGTAGTCAATCGTTTTATAATAAGCTTTCTTTATTAATGCCCGTTCTATTGATTTGAACTTTACCAGTGGTAAGTCAGTTACAATTTTAGGAATTTTATTGTAAAATCTGACCCCGTTTGCTTTAAAAGATTTAAATTAAATTATCGCCCTCATCTACCCTTACCAACACATGAGATAGTGTTCAAACACTAACTACTATCAGATAAAAGAAACTTGCATAAAACATTATTTTTTTTATTTTTTTTTTTTTATTTGTGACAGGCTAGTGTTTGACCACTATCTGACCTGATGGTAAGTGACGATGTCTTCGAAACTGGTAAACACACTAGACCTGGAATACGCAGGCTCTCAAGGATAACTGCCGGAACACTGTATTTGGCTTGGCGGCAGACTTTCAACTTGATGGTGGTAAGCTACTTTGGTAGCAAGCCAGGCGAGCAATTCACAAAATGCTCTACCACCTCTCAAAATAATGAATACATTTGTAAAATAATAATATTCATTTACATACACTATTCAGGATATTTAAAATAGCCGGATTATTTTCTTTTTTTTATATTCAAATGTCGAATATAAACTAGAAAGCAGATTTTATCAAGTGAACTTAGCAACAGGTTTTGTGTTTGACCTTTTTGTGAATAAATATTCATAAGAGGTTAAGAAGTCAATTTGTCTGCGACTAGTCTGGATTGTGACTTATTTGGTTTTTATAGTTTACTAGATGCGCCCCACGTTTTTTTTTTCAACCGACTTTAAAAGAGGAGTTTCTCAGATCTCAAAATGCCAGCGCACAGCACGAGCTTCTTTGATTCTTCTTTTACCATAGAAGCCGTGCGGCTTTGGAATGCTCTGCCTGTGAATGTCAAACGCGCGCAAACTCAAGAGTCATTTAAATCTCAAGTCAAAAACTTTTATTTATCCAATCTGTAAACGCTACTATAATATGTGTGTGAATTATATATGTTAAATAATATGTATTATAGGTACTTATATGTAAATATTTATTTATTATATGTAAGTATATTCTGATATTATTATTGGTATGTATTGTTTATGTAGTTTAAACAATGTATTTCTATTATTTTTAAATCTATTTCATTCATTTTATTGCACCACCATCCCTACATTGTCTTTTCGTTTATATTTCCATCCAAAGGTTGTCTGGAAGAGATCGCTCTTAGCGATAAGACCGCCCATTGTACCTATCTTTATAAGTTTCTCTGTAAGTTGTATTCATCTTTTGGTCTCAATAAAGAGTTTTTGTATTGTTCTCAATTCGATTGTAAGTTTTTTTTTTGTATTTTACACGATTTCTCCGCAGATTATGTATCGAGTTATATGTTTTTTTTTTTTTTGGTAGATTATACTTCAGGGGTGGTCCCATATACATTTTATTGAAATCTGCCAAAGTCAAAATATAAGCGGTGAAGTCGGTTTTTTTAAGCTTTGCTTGCGTTTATTTATATTAGTTTAGTCTCTTTTTAGATAATAATCAAAAATAATACAAAATACCGCTAAGCCGTTTAAAGCTAGCTATTTAAAAGGAAATATTAAAATGATGGGTGGCCAAGATACAGGTATGGCTCAGTTAGGGGCCCAATGTTCAGTCAGACCAGTACTTGGATGGGTGACCGTTTCGTGGGTTTTTCAACTGAGTGTCACTTTGGAGGACGACGTAGAGCTGTCGGTCCCGGTTGTTAGTCGTAAGACAACATTCGTTAAGCCATGTCGGATGCCTTAAGGCGGCTTGAAAACATCCTGATACTAAGACTGCCCACTTGTCTATACGATAAGCAAGCAAGCAATGTTAATATTATGTCTATCAATGTAATGATTACATTATGTAACTTTATGTAATTCTACATACAATGTAATGAACTGCCAGTTGACTTATAGCAATTTAAAAAAAAACACAATTTAAATTAGAGTTTGAGCGTCGCGTCGCTTGCGTCATTTTAATTGGAGTTCCGTCAACATCTTGCGGTGCTAGACGCTTATAATTTTATTATACAATCTTATAAGATGTTTTTAATTTCCAGGACATGTCCAATCGGAGCACACACAATCCACTCAATCGACTATACCCACTGACACGCAAATGTATTCAGTTTACTCAAACCACTGTGCCAATATCCCCGCTCTAAACCCAATAGACTTATACTCAAGAAGCAACTACCCGCAGAACTACGTCAGCAGAGAAAACCCCCAAAACCTGGTCATACACCGCCAATATGACAACACAAGCCCCTACCAAGAATTTAAAAAGCAACGCCAAGATGGCGGCGATAATGGCGCCAAATTGAAAACTGAAGAGCCCAAAGAAAACTTGAGGCCTTCAGACCAAAACAAGATTTACAACGAAATTTTAAAAGAGCAAGACGACACAAAACTCTCCGAAGAATTATCGTTGAACATCAAAGGTGAATACAATTGCTACAAATGTAACGAGATATTCCCTTCGAAAAGAGGTTTGAAGCAACACGCGAAAAGTTGCACTGAAAGCGAGTCATCGGAAAAGGCGGGAAAGTTTGCTTGCAGCCAATGCGCTTACAGATGTCAATCGCCCGCCATTTTGAAAATACACGAACGCACGCATTCTGGCGAAAAACCTTTCTCGTGCAACTTCTGTGATTATAAGTCCGGTCAAAAGAACAACGTAGCGAAACACATACTCGTGCATATGAAAGAGAAACCTTTTAGATGCCAGTACTGTGATTATCGATGCGCACAGAAAAATAACTTAGTCGTCCATGAGAGGACCCACACGGGGTACAAGCCCTTCGCTTGTCCATACTGCGACTATAGAACAGTACAGAAACCGAATTTAGTTAAGCATATGTATCTACATACGGATCAGAAGCCGTTCAGTTGCGATGTGTGCAGCTACAGATGCGTACAGAAGACCAACTTAACAAAGCATAAGCAGAGACATGTTAGCGAGAAAGATATTGGCAAAATGGTGGATCAGAAGCCGTATCGACCGAGGCAGGAGAGAATCAAATGCACGCACTGTATGTATAAGTGTGTTCAGAAGTCTAGCATGGTGAAGCATATGCTGTTTAAACATGCCGGTGTAGAATTTAACTGTGATGGTTTCGATCAGACCCTGAATTTGATTAAAAATAAGGATGTGCAAAACTTAAGTGTTAAAAAAGATATGGTGACCCAAGTGGACGAACCAATAATTCAGTCATAGTTGATAAGTGATGTGACGTTAGTCGTAAATAGTGTTAAGTGGTGGGGATCGGAATAGATTGGGGTTTTTTGGTGGACTGTTTATTTCTATATAACCTGAATAGTATTTAAACCAACTACTTCTATAGTTTTATGGAGAATGAGAAATAGAAAATCGGTTTATTCAGCACACCGGTAAGAAAGAAAATACATTGCAACAACACACTGGGTTATTTGTAAAATACTAGAAGCTCTCAGACCTAGACCTGATTCTAGTTCTAAACCTTAGCTCATTAACCAACTTCAAAAAACGAGAGACAACGTATTGAGACCTCTCTCAATTCGTCGGAATCTTTTTTATTAATGTAAGTCCTGATTACTCGATTAATAGGTCCAGGCATCCCTGAACCTGGATTAAATGAAATGGAGTGACTCCAAAAGAAGCAAGTTACATTTAATAAACAAAAGCTTCGCAGTTCTATCTACAAATTCTATTTTTTCCGACTTTATGTATTGAATGCTCTGTAACATCATGTTTCTATACTTTGTCAATTTACAAAACGCCTAAGAAATAAGTTCATATTTCCTTAATTAAATCAGAAATCGCTCGCAACAAAGATTTGTAGCAGGGGACAGGTTAGCTTTGGCCATTTCAATACTGCCGTCATAAAGAACAAAGACGTAACTGACATTTTTATCAAAATTGAGTTATATACATCAGAACTGTTTTTACTATTTAGTATATGTTATGACTTGTAGCAGATGCGTCTAAATTAAAAGTAACATTTAGTAGGTTGCGTTTGAATATTTTAAAAGAATAATTGTAGATGCATCTATTTTTCCTTCATAATGTATATAACCAAATTTAGACAAAAATGCAGTTACGTCTTTTTTCATTATGACTGCAGAATAACTATTCAATCTAAAAAACCAACCATTCTATTCCGATCTCTGGTATCCTCCGAGTGCTTTTACTGCAGATGTGTCAAAGATTTACATAATTATTGTTTTTTTTTTAAAAACATGTCAAGCAGAACTTCTAGTGGCAAAATCACAATTTTGAAAACCCTGATAGTGTATCTGGAAAATGGAAACACCGATTTTCACCAAAGCTATGATCATAGATAGTGTTCTTAGCTATGTATGTGGAAATTGGTGTAGTTGCTAACCCAGCAAGGCATAGGGGTTATAAAAAAAAATTGCATCTTCTAAAGTTACATAGTAGACGTGCAATGTCTCCTGGTGAATCCTTACTAATATTATAAATGCGAAAGTTTGTATGTATGGATACATGGATTTTTGTTACTCCTTCACGCAAAACCACTGAATGGATTTTAATGAAACTTTACAATAATATAGTACAACAATAATAAAGCTTTACAATTATATAATATAGCTTATACATCAGAATATTGTGTGATTGTCCAAAATATAACAATAAGTGTCAAGTAAGTAGGAAAAAATCTGCCATCTGCGAGCTAGTCTGGCGTGCGGTGCAAAAAACCGGAGTTACACGTACACAATGTTAAATGGAAATATTTATCTAAAATAGTCCTACAAAAAAGCCTGCGACAGCATATATTTATCTTTTATATGTAAGGCATTATCACTAAAATAGTGAACCATAAATACAATAAAAATGTATCATTTATTTCTAACTAGCCGTGCCCCGCGGCTTCGCCCGCTATTATCAAGTGAAAAAGTAGCCTATGTGTTAATCCTAGGTATAATCTATGTACATTCCAAATTTCATCCAAATCCGTTCAGCCGTTAAAGCGTGAAGAGGGAACAAACATACTTACACACAAACTTTCGGATTTATAATATTAGTAGGATGCAACAGCTGAACGGATTTGGAATGTTCATAGCTTATATCCAATAGGATTAACACAGGCTTTTTTAACTTGGTCAACGCGAGCGAAACCGCGCGGCACCGCTAGTTTTGCACATGCGGTATCAACTGGTTTCATAATCTTTGTCTGTAATAGATGAACCGAAATTGAGTATGGACGGTTTTCGATGAAATTTTCTATGTAGGCAGTCTAAGGTATGGGTTTAATGCAGGTGACGCCGCGGGGCGTAACTAACTTATTATATAAGTTTGATGTAACTCTTTGACACGTCTCGAAAATTGTGATATACCTAATAATAGGTTATAGAAATAGCTTTATTTGAAAGCTATAAAGGGACCCTAGAGTCTAAAATTACTAAACAACTTACATACATTTGATTCCGAATTGTTTGACAAATTTAGGAGACGGTCGCGGAATTTTGGACTTTAAGGTCTCTAGTTTTGGTAATAATTCTTGCTCTCTTAAGTCATTGTTCCTGAGATAGTTGTTTTTAAGTTTCAACTTCTGGGATACATCGAATCACATAGTCTTAGTTGTTTACGTATTTTTTATATACTTATATTTTTAGAAATAGTTCTTCTGTCTGAAAAACGAGACGAGCAAGCCGCTCGGCTGATGGTTAGCGACACTTTCAGTGAATTGATTTTATTTATATAGCATTAGCCATGCCAGAACTATAGTGATACATTTAGAAAGGAAAAAGACGTTAATAATAAGGAAAGGTTAATTTCGTCGCTTCAGGCGGGGCTTGAGTAGCTCAGCGGTTAGAGCAATAGGGCATGAGACCCTATGGCCGCGGGTTCAAATCCCGCCTCAAGCGATAATTTTTCCTTTCAAAATTTATCACTTTCAGTGAACTTTTACAGTCGAAAATCCGGCAATGCACTGCATTCGTCACCCTGAGATACTAGATTGTTAAATCTCTATGGCCAGTAATTTGACTGGAAGAATTTCCCTTCCATTCAGAATAGATAAACATAAACATAAACGCTTTCACACTCACAGCCCCACACTAAGTTCTATGACTTGTGTCGTGGGTGCCGGAAACATTCACATCACACACACAATCAGAATCAGAAATATTTTTTTTCCATGGGGAGAAAACTTGTGTTCCCGCCGGGAATCGAACCCGATACCCCTTAGAAGGCAACGCCACCGAACTAAGCCTAAGGGCAGTTCAAAACATACATTTTACACTACACATTCTGTATTGGGCTGGTTCCAATTACACTCGTATTATAAATTCGAAAGCGATACTATAGGAACTATCCTATGTTACTGTAGATAGATTTTTGGTTATATTTGAATACTTTACAAAACTATACTCTCGTTTTCTCGAGATGGCTGTCATTTTACGAATCTGGCAGTAGAGTCATCAACTTTCATGAGTGCCTATTTGGGGCCCATCTGAATAAACAATTTTGATTTTGATTTATAAACGTAAAATATAGTTCTTCCATAGAAAACTTTATTCTCGCTGTATGTGTAATTTTTTTTGTTTCTATAGCTTGAGCCATGATACAGAAATAAAATGTGGAAAACTTCCGCTAAGCTATCCGAGCCGCGCTACAAGCGACGAATTTACACTTTCATTATTAACGTCTTAAGGGGACGTGTGACGCCATCTACAGGAATAGTTTGAATTGACCATTTAATGAAATATTTACATGAAATTCTTTTTTTCGAAAAGTATGTTTTGTATGATCTATATTGATTTATATTTAAGACAGATGTATGTTTTAGGGGTCATTCCCAATACGCCATCTTTGGCACTCCGAAAATTGTGTTCCATAATGGATATAATCTAGTCCGCAGTCGTGGGCGTGATTGCTGTTGTCGTCTCGTGTTCCTATCAATTCAAGATGGTGTCGCGAATTAAAGACACTCACGCCATGACCGCGGGGGTGACCGTGGGGGGTGGGTCAATAGCTTTCGGCTGTCAAAATTTAATACATGAAAATGTTTTCTGTAGGACAACCCACGACGATCTTGTTGTTCCACAATCAATCTATGCTCACGCCTTGTGGAATGACAAAATATGGTCCGTGCCCTTATTTTGCCGCGATTGCTCGCGAAGTTTTGGAACCTACACTCGGTAGTGCAAAAAATTTTTTTTTTATTTTTTTATTTCATTGAGAAATGAGACGAGCATTTCGCTCGCATGATGGTGAGCATCACGCTTGGCATTGCATAGTTAAGTGCCACCCAGAGTTTTGATCTTAGGAACTGCTCGGCAAACCACTGCGCTTCGTCACCCTTAGATATTAGATGTTAAATATCGCCCTGTAATTTCACTGGATTTCACACTATCTAACTGTTCCTCCAGGAACAGTTAATATTGTTACTTAGTGGGAATCGGAAATGGAGATAATGGCCTCGATTCTGATGTACACTCACTAAATTAAATTTAAACTATCCCTATCTCTTACAAAATAGAAACACAAGATAGAGATAGCATACATTTTAGAGCTGTCAAGCTAGTTTATCATTTAAAATATTAACAGCAGAAAGGCGCGTGTTTTTAGTCAACACCAATAACATACTCGACTAAGCTTGCATATTCATCTAAGTTCTGACTAACTTGACAGTACAGCAGTATGCTATCTCTGTCTTGTGTTCCTATTTTGTAAAAGACAGGAATAGTTTAAATTTAATTTAGTGTGTGATAACAGAATCGAGGCCAATAATGACATTAGTTTCTCAAAACAGTAGCAAAATAAATTGGGTAGATAGGTAGATAGATAACGCTTTATTGTCACACCTTACACATAAATCACTTACAATACATTTTAAACCTTAAAGTATACAATCGGCGGTCTTATCGCTAAAAGCGATCTCTTCCAGACAACCTTTGGATGGAGAAGATATTAATAATTCGGTGAAACGTGGGTGTAAATACAAGTTAATTGGGATGTCGGGAATGACCCTTTTCGGAAATAGCTTTTAGGCTGTGATGGAATTTCCATTATTTTTGTAATACTTTTATGAATTAATTTAGACTAAGTAATCGTTACCAAGAGATTGAATGTACCTAAATCATTAATGTACATCACATTGACAAATTGTGAATATTATTTTGTAAGCTTTAGTTTATACCTTTTTATGTTAATCATTTAATTTCGTATGTTTTCTTTATTAAATGCCGCTTACCAAAGTGATAACGCAGTTTTTTTACCGACTTCAAAAAAGGAGGAGGTACTATGTTCGATTGAATGTATTTTATTTTTGTATGTTCACCGATTTCTCCCCCATTTGTGTACCGATTCTCAAAATTATTTTTTGTTTGGTAGATTATACTGGTGGACGTGGTGGGACCACATCTGAAATATAATCTACCAAACATATACATTTTATCGAAATCGATCAGCCAAAACGAAAATATTAGCGGTGAAGACGGTATTTTTAAGATTTGCTTACGTTTAAATTAATGAGATATATTTATTTGAACCTTTTATGTGAGCAAAATGGCGAAACGGAGTTGTAGGTAAGAGTAAATCTTAAGAGGCCGAGGAGTCTGTGAAACGAGTCTGTGGCTGTCTCTGTTTAACTGGCTAACTGTGCCCATGCTTGATGCGATAGCACTACCGACCGAACAAATAATGATAGGTGCCGTAATACCAAAATTATAAATGAAAATATAATGTTTTGTCATTGTTTTTTGCATCAATAGTACCTTGAAATGATAATCTATGTTCCTGTTGTAATGCCAAAAGAAATGTGTTAGTTTTTATAACAAAACGAATAAGTTAAAGATGCGACATTTACGTCGTAATAATGTGTGAAAATCAATTGGTTTATATTTCGTTTTAGATAATTATTTTGAAATAAAAACTATCCAGGAACCTAGATTAATACGTTTTTAATCTGAATAACAGCACAGTATAGTGGTAATATGGTTGAATTATAAATAATTTCGGCATTACGATTGTATGGGCAAATCAACCACCGGTGGCCCCTTAACAGATATTTTGTATACCCATGGAGGATTAGAATAATCAGCAAGAGGCTTAAATTTGCAAGCCTGTATGTACATTACGGTGAAAGGGCACAGGAACTGCACAGCCTTGTTCCCGCTTCACCGTTTTTTCCATCACACATCCAGGTTTATGGTTGAAATACCGTTCATTTGAACGAAAGGTTTCGCTTCTTCGTTCATTTATGGAACAGCATAAGAACGGAACGCATTACCGTCATCTGTATTTCCCAATTTGGGTGTGTTCAAAAGAAGTGAATTTACTATGCAAGCGTGCTCCACCTTAGACAACGTCGTCGGTGCAGCGACCCAAAGTGGATCTTGGCTTTGGCTTTCAACACAAAAGTACGCCACTGTGCGCTAGTCTCCATCCCACGCCGTCTCTCCAGTTGAGAAATTTATATAAATACAAAATACGCGCGAAAAATATAACCCTTCCTTGGCAGTCGCAAAGATAATGTAATTACGATTTCACCGTCCAAAAGAATGACATAACACTTTTTAAATTTCAGGCAACAGAATATCCTAACATAATCTTGCTAGATTTAAGTTTCATGTGCCTGGGCAGTCGGGTAAAAACGGTAAACCCGTTATAAAAAGTTCATCTCTAAGGTAAGCCGCGAAGGACCAATTTTAAGTTTATTGACACTGCCATGCCACCTAGTTTCACGTAGTAACAACAGTAGTATTTGCTATACGGCACTAGGTGGCGGTAAAAATGCTGATCATCAACGTTGTCAATAGATGTCGCTAGTCATACCGTAATGAACTCTGAACAATAACATAGCAAGAGAGAAAAATGGTACGTAAAAAATTCCTTCTTCTGTGGTAATGAAGAATCAAATAATCTTGAATTGTAGGCAAATACTATTTCTTTATTTCCTAAAATTGTAACTGATTACCACTAGGAAAGTTGAAGTACATAAGTAATAAAATGGGCATTCATTAAAAAAGCTCATTATTTTATTTTGTTTGGGGCTTACAGCTATTGATACAAAATAAGTCTTACCTAATATATGTATATCTATATTAAGACTTATAGTCTTACATGTAAATTTCGATTATTTTCGATTTGCTGTGCGTTTCTGAACTAAGCAGCGCCTTACTAATGGTTATGATTGAAAATAGTTAATCATTGATTATGGGCTTAAGAGTTGCTTAAGAACCCGTATACATTTTTATGTCTGTCTCGCTCGCACAATTCATTCATTTTGAGAAATAAAAATTATGGAGCTAGTTATGGAAAATGTTGTCAATAACTTTACTAAATAATTATGTAACGAATACTTAAAATTAATTTTCGTTCAAATACCTATTAATTAGACGAAGAAAGAGTGAAAAAATGTAAAATCAATTTGACATCGATTTTCTCCGCCAATCCAAAAGCTAAGAAAACGAATATCAGTTTATAAGATCCGTGATATTATATTGACAACATTTACAATAACTCACACCGTCAGTTTTATATCTCAAAATCAGTGAATCGTGCGAGCGAGAAAGACATAAAAATGTATACGGGTTCTTAACTAAGTGTGGCTAGGCATTGCTTAGCGACATTTTTATAAGTAAGACTGTCATTTTACATTAATACTTATTGTTATACAAGCAGCCATTTACAATTCCTAAATTATATACTAATTACTAAATTGATGACAAGTATGACTGTATTTCTATTTAACTCGTTATTATTATTTTTGACATTGTATTTTAATTATTTTATTGACATTTAATATAATATAATTAATTTAATTTAATATTGTCATTATATTAATTTTAACATGTAATTTCACATGCCAACACGTGGCAAAATAGAAGGACGATTCAACCATGAAGACCAATATGTATACTCTATTTTGTGTGAAATATACTCATTTCATTTCAAGAATGCGTGGAGGTGAACTGCAAAAAGCGCTTTCTGGCGACTACATCATTTATAATAATTCCAGTATGTCATTTAGGAATGTATGAAAAAAAAAATTAAAAATTCGCTTTCGAGTTTCTTATCAGGTTCTTCTCGAGATGACTGAAATTTTTCGAAGTTGGCAGTAGAGTCATTAACTTTCATGAGTGCCTCTTTGTGGCCCACGTGAATTTTTACTCATTTAGATATTCTATTTTATTCATTTAGGAATTTTAAAATTAGAATAGAGGCGGCGGATGTGCCGGTGAGGCAAATTTTCCTTTATACACAATTAACCTTTGGGGCTCAGGTAAATGATCTAAAAAGTAATTTTCAAGACGACCCAGTTGGCGCAGTGGACAGGTCTCCACCCTCCGCGCCGTGGATCCTGGGTACGATTCCCGGCAGGAGCACCAATTCCTTCCCAAGGGATATTTGTGCTTCTGGTTTGTGTGTGTGATGTAAATGTTTCCGGCACCCACGACACAAGTCTTTGAACTTAGTGTGGGGCTGTGAGTGTGAATGTGTTTGTTTTTTTTTTCTCTATTTTTTTTTGGGACTTTTAAAGCAATTCTTTAAAAAGTGTTTTAAAATCAAGCTTTTACAAGTTGTAAATAAAGAGGACTAAAAGTTATATAACCAGAGAACTTGTCAAGACGAATCAAACGAGCCGAAACTCGATGGGGCTGCGTCGTTTCATTACAGAGTCCTATGACCACCTTCCAGCTCCATCATCAGACCTCTGGTTACCATTGAAAGACAAACTACTCGTCAAGACGATTCAAATGAGCCCAAACTTGATGAGGTTGTGTCGTTTCATTGCGAAGTTCCTTTTGGCCACCTTCCAGCTCCATCATCAGATCAGCACCATGTCATCATAATATTGCATTGTCGCGTGATTTTCACATGTATGCAGAATTTCAGCTCAATCGGTAACCGGGAAGTGGATCAAATTTAATTTGCAAGATTTGATGACAAACATCGGGACAGGTGAAACTAAATAATAATAAAAAAATTGAGTTTTGCCGCGAAAGTCAAAAAATGGCGTTGTTGATTTTGTGTAATTTCCCAAAACCTGTGATTCTTTGAGTGTTAATGTGTAATAATGGTGGATTATTAACCGTTAATACTTAGTAAACGTGCATGAGTGTAGGCAAATCATACAAAGTCGAAAAACCTGATTTTTGCCTTCGCTCCAAAACTCCAATAGGAGTTCTAGTAAAGTTTCTACCACTTTACTAGGACATGACTTGACTATGACTGTGGACCATGACTCTTTTACTAGGTTTTGACTGTGACTTGTGACTAGGACTTTTGATATGAAATACAAGTGAAATATGTTATTACTTAACACTGGCTAAATGCACAATATTGCGAAGCCAAAATTAAAAGAAAAATAATTGTAATAAAAACTTGTAAAAATCATTCGATTTAAATCGATATCGGTTTTATTGTTAGTGAAATAATCTTCTGGAGGATAAGTGATGAGATTTGATTAACAGAATTAGAAATACATTTCCCGCTCAAACAAACAAACACGACGTTCGTCGGAATCAATCCATAGCTAAAGCGACGTATTGGGAACAAATCTCTAAACCCATGTTGTTATAATTAACCGACTTGGAGGAGAAGGAGGAGGTTCTCAATTCTTCGATATCTTTTTTATGTACGTTCTTCGATTACTTTAAGACGCCCTGGACCGATTCGAGAAATCATTATTTTGTAAAAAAGGGTATATTCTACCCAGGTGGTTCCATTATAATTTGATCAAGATTAATTAATAAAACTTACTATAAAATGAATTACTACATCTACATTATGACAAACTGCACAAGCGCTTTCTGGCGACTATACAATACAATACAAAACTCTTTATTGTATAACCAGTTTACAAAGTGTACAACTAAACAATTCTTAGAAATTATAGATTTTTTAGTGGTAATACAATCGGCGGTCTTATCGCGTATAGCAATTTCTTCCAGACAGACTATAATATAGATAGTGTTATTAATCGACATATTCATGAAATTTTATATAATAACCACAGATATTATAACATGTTTTTTTAATCATTTCATTATACATAGTCCTTCAGTCAAAATATTGATTAAAAAATACAAATTCTATATTTCGTAATTGAAGTCCTAGTCACAAGTCACAGTCAAAGTAAAGTCATGCCCTAGTAAAGTGGTTGAAATTATACTGTTGGAGTTTTGGAGCGAAGGCGAAAATCACGTTGTTCAACTTTGTTTGATTTACCTACACTTATGCACGTTTATTAAGTATTAAGTATAATCCACCTTTATTACACATTAACACTAAAAAATAACAGATTTTAGAAAATTATTCAAAATCAACAACGCCATTTTTTTCACTTTCGCGGTAAACTCATTATATAATCCTACTAATATTATAAATCCGAAAATTTGTGTGTAAGTGTGTAAGTATGTTTGTTCCCTCTTCACGCTTTAACGGCTGAACGGATTTGTATGAAATTTGGAATGTACATAGATTATACCTAAGATTAACACATAGGCTACTTTTTAACTTGATAATAGCGGGTGAAGCCGCGGGGCACGGCTAGTGTGTTATAATGGCGGATAATTTACCGTAATAGTGTAGTAAGACTAGTAAGCACAGTTTTGCCGCGAAGGTAAAAAAATGGCGTTGTTGATTTTGTAGAGTTTTCCAAAGCCTGTGATTCTTCGAGTGTTAATGTGTAATAATGGTGGATTATTAACCGTTAATACTTAGTGAACGTGCATAAGTGTAGGCAAATCATACAAAGTTGAAAAACGTGATTTTCACCTTCGCTCCAAAACTCCAATAGAAGTTCTAGTAAAGTTTCTACCACTTTACTAGGGCATGACTTGACTACGACTGGACCTTGACTCTTTTACTTGACTTTGACTGTGACTTGTGACTAGGACCTATAATATGAAATACACTTGAAATATATTATCACTTGACACTGGCTAAATGCACAAGACTGCGAAGCCAAAACTAAGGGAAAAAAAAAAGACTAGTAAGCAAGTCATGCATAGTTAAAACGCGATTTTCGCTCCAAAACTCCAATAGAAGTTATCGAATAATTAAATATTCGAATAATGTATCCGAGTTGCCAGTTAAATCAAATCTCCCCGTAGCCCCAAGTAAGGAGGTCGGCTGCGAGTGACCGCGCCTCGGGCCGCGTCAATCAAACGCTCGGCCGGTAATTGTTTCTGTTTTCGAATGGACAGGTTTCCATTTTCGAAATATATAGGTATTCGGAGGCTTTCAACGGTAGCTAGTGACATGGGGGTAGGAATCTTTTATAACTGAGTAATGATAGGACTTTTGATCCAGTAGGTATATTATAATATAATAGATAGGAAGTTTTACCGCGAATGTGAAAAAATTGAGTTGTCGATTTTGTATTATTTTCCAAAATTTGTGATTCATCAAGTGTAAATGTGTAATAATTGTGGATTATTACCGATAATACTTAGTGAACGTGCATACGTGTGATTTTCGTTTTCGCTCTAAAACCACAATAAGTTCTAACTTATTTGACTTGACTATGACACTCTTTAACTTGACTTTGACTGTGACTGGTGGTTAGGACTAGTTTTATAAACTAAATAATTCGAATGCTTAAGATATAGAACTTGGCACTGGCTAAATGCACACAGATTGTGCAGCCAAAATTAGAAAAAAATAACCGCCAACCACGGTAAATTTTAAGATATCATTGAGAATCTGTCACATAAACTAAATACCTACGGCAAATACCTACTATCAAAATATCACACAAGTATTTACTACATTTAATTGCGTACTAATGAGGTTTTCCTTTATAAATAAAATACGTTTTATTGGAGTAGTTACGGTATTTACTAATCCTAAGGAAATATAATAAGAATTCTTTATGCTATAGTATTTAGCAACAGGCTGGCGCTGTGAAAATCTGAACACCAAATAGCTTAAAAAGTCCAAAAACATGCCCATGGCGATGGCGGCCGTCCGTTTTGATTGACTTTCCCGCGCACGCCTTCCGCCATTTTCGTTTAAAAATTCGAACTCTGACGTCCGCAGTTTAGAAACAGCCAGTTTTAATTGTTTTTGTTTTTAGTTAGAAGTTGCTTTTGACGTTGGAAATTTCGGACGTGTGGCGTTGTGGAAAATGCGGGAATGTTTATTTATTCATGGAATCATTTTATAACATTATTGGAGTGATATTTTTTATGGGAGGGCTTTGAAATTCTGATCCGCAAATTCGGTGTGAATTGTATTTGATGCAACGAAAAAGAGACAACTATAAATAGTTGTCTCTTTTATAAGTTTCACTTTTGACCGCGTGTGAACTCATACTCTTTTGTTTTTGTACGTTTTTCAAGTACAGGATATAAGCATAGTAGAAATATATTTCTACTATGATAAAACTGATATTATACGTAAGTTTCAGCATTATATAATTAGCCGTTTTTGAGATAGAGCTTAGAGGATGTCGCAATGCTGTCAAGTCCAACGGGGTATCGTTCTCGATGCAATATTAAATAAAAAATCTCTCACCCTTTGCTCATAAATCAGGGTATTATCAATTATTGTTGCGTAAAATCATCCGAAAATATTTATTAAACAGTTATTTGTCACTTTTGTAAAGTAAGTTTACGACCCCACTAATGGTCGAATCATAACATCATAAAATATTTTTTAAAGGATCCTTTTTACTCGTAGGATCACTTGATTATCCGTCCGTCTGTCAAGAATCTTTTTGGAAGCCAAGTTGAAATTAATATATAGACTAAAGTCTCACAAAGCTGTAAAAATCAAGCTACTAAGTTAACTAAATAAAAAAAAATATTTTACTAGCTGCGCCGTCCCGGACCAGCCAGAATTCGGGGTTAAAAAGTAGCCTATATCCTTTCTCAGGCTCTAGACTATCTGTGTACCAAATTTCGTTTAAATCGGTTCAGTAGTTTTAGCGTGAAAGCGTAACAGACAGACGGACAGAGTTACTTTCGCATTTATAATATTAGTAAGGATTATATTGTGTTCGATTTTTCGTCATGAAATTTAGGATGCAGCAAGATTTACAGCATACGTTGAATAAATCGGTAGTTTATTGTTAAAAATTAAAAAAAAACATGTGAAATTATAAAGCTTGAAGAGAGTTATCATTTAATATCTCAAGGTGATGAGCGCAGCTCTCCACTGGCTTGCACGGCCCCACAAGTCTGAAGGGTGGCCTTGGTCAGCAAGGTCACCTCTACATAGGCGCAGTGGCTCGGTTTGTACTCGGGCCTACCGCCGGGGCAAGAAAGTGACTGCTAGCGCGACCCTATCTTGCCCCACCTCGAGGACTGCTCATGGGGGGGTTTTTAGTGGGTTCGATTCGCACATACCCCCTTCCTTCACCCCTGGGAAGGAAGGGAAGTGCAAGGCATTTCCCCCCCGCAAAAAAAGGGTGATAGCGCAGTGCTTGCCGCGCAGGAACTACTCGAATAAGTTCAACTTTATGTGGCACTGAACTGAAATGGTCAATCTTGAGTCGTGACTCTTACCATCAGGCAAGCCACTTGCTCGTCTCGGCCCTCTAAGACATACAAGTTTATGCGGAACCCTCGGTGCGCGAGTGATATTCGCATTCGGCGAATTATTTTGGAAGAGATCGCTCTTAGCGATAAGACCGCCCATTGTACCTATATTTTATAAGTTTCTCTGTAAGCTGTATTTATCTTTTGGTGTCAATAAAGAGTTATTGTATTGTATTTTTATCTGAAACAGTTTAAAAAATTCAGTATCTTTTGCCGCGAAAATAAAAAATGGCGTTGATTTTGTATTATTTATACAAATTTTCGATTTTTTTTTTGTACTCACAGCCCCACCCTAATTTCAAAGACTTGTATCATGGGTGCCGGAAACATTCACATCACACACACTTTATAGCCAGAACCAGAAGCACAAATATCCCTAAGGAAGGAATTTTTGCTCCTGCCGGGAATCGAACCCAGGACCCACGGCGCAAAGACCTGTCCACTGCGCCAACTGTGTTGTCAACTTGGTTGGTTGTATTATCGAAGTGTTAAAGCGTAATAATGGTGGATTATTATCGTTAATAGTTAGAGAACGTGCTTGAGTGGAGGCAATTAAACAGAGTTAAAAAACGTGATTTTCATTTTCGCTCTAAAACTATTACAGAAATTCTTGTAAAGATAATCACGTAAATGGGGTATCCCAATATGTATAGGTAGGAGCGCAGTTAAAACAAATTAAGAATTATTTTTAAAATATGGCCGGTAACTTCAAGTTACTAATTCTACTTCTAGTACAAAGTCAGCTAATGTATGAGTAATGTAGAGAAGATACAGATGAATATAAATACAAGTAATAAAAAAGTGTTTACAATTTCATCTTGTGGTTAACTATATATTTAATGAGAATATTTACAAGAGGAGTATTGCTACAGTAAGAAGAGACTTAAAAGAAATAGAAAGGCGGATTTTAGGAGGAAGTTCATCATACAGAGATGGTTGAACTTTAGAACAGTTAAAAAATATAACAAAAAGTTCCTCTATGTGTATAACATGATTGCACCATGACTTTTTCCTTGACATTGACTTGTGACGCTATGATGAATATTACTTGACACTGGCGTATTGAAGTAGCCAAAGATTATCAAGACAAACCGTAGGTTTTTCCTATATCGATGGCAGTAGCTATTCCCTGCGAAGCTTAAACTAAAAAAAGTTTCTATATGCATAAATGTCATTTTTTTTTATTATTTCATGCCCATGGATGCATAGTCCTTCAGTCTAAATATTAAACAAAAATTATCAATTTCTAATTTTCATAATGAAGTCTTAGTCACAGGTCACGGTCAAAGTCAAGTAGTCAGTCATAGTCAAGTCATGCCCTAGTAAAGTGGAGAGTAGCTTTACTAGAACTTCTATGGAGTTTTGGTGCGAAGGCGTAAATCTCGTTTTTCAACTTTTTATAATTTGCCTACGCACGTTTACTAAGTATTAACGGTTAATAATCCACCATTATTACACATTAACACTCGAAGATTCACAGGTTTTGGAAAATTGTACAAAATCAACATCGCCATTTTTTCACTTTCGCGGCAAAAATGACAGGTACAAAAGTGTTGTCATATCTATCACCCATTTCCCCTAAATCATCGTATATTAATTGATGCATGAAATCAGTTCAAAATATTTATTGAAAGGTTATTTGTCGCCATTTTGTGATGTAAGTTACGACCCCGCAGATGGTTGTATCAATACGTCGTAAAGTATTTTCATAAATATCGTAATAAATAACAACCCTTGGATTAAAATCTGCTTATTTATTTGTTATGTTTTTTCTAATATAATGCACAATAATTTAGATTTAAATGCCTATGTTTTTATGTGTTTACATTTTTATGATATTTCAAGAGCTGCAGATTTTTTTTTATGTATAATATACGAGCCAATTGCCTATATTATTATCTAAAACTACATAAGTAGGTACATCTACATGAAGGAGTGGAATACATTGCCCCCGTCTTTTTTCCTCGAACGGTATAATCTGGGACTCTTTAAGTCAAGAGTGTATAGGTATCTTCTAGGCAAGCATGCTTCGGCCGCATCATCACTTTCCATCAGGTGAGATAGTGGTCAAATGCTTGTCTATCGAGTATAAAAAAAAACCTAAGTTATCTACAAGCCACCGATCTTATATGCAACTCAAGTGCCTGTGCCAACTATTAGTGGTTATAACATATATTAAACGCTTTTACACTCATAGCTCCACACAAAGTTCGATGACTTGTGCCGTGGGTGCCGGAAACATTCACACACATTTCCTAGGGGAAAAAACTTGTGTTCCCACCAGGAATCGAACCCGATACTCACCCAACTAAGCCAACAGGCAGCTCTATAGCGTTCCCAAAAGCCGATAAAGACGGCCTCACTATTCCTAGAGTCGTGCGCTCAATGCTGAGCATCATGACGGTCCCGATCTGGATCCGTTCTTTCGTGGATTAGCTGCCGCCATTTTAGCGTCAGAAGTACATTGTAAAGCCTCGTACAGCCTGACGTTAAGTTGCTCGGATACCTGACCCCCTATTACGCGTGTATCTTTGTTGCACGCGGTTTCTATTTGAATTAAGCAAAAATGAACCTTATTTCTTAGGAGTTTTGTCAATTTAGTATTGAAACCGTTTGCAACAAAGATAGGTAATCGGGGGGCTGGTCCATCCATCTCTTTGGGCTGCGTCCCCTGGATCTCTCGTCATCCACCTTTCCGGTTACAAGAATTACTCTAGATTATGATCCGGTTTTCTGGCGTGGTTGTGGGTGTGATTTTAATGTTTCTCTTAAAATTTAGTCTATGGGGCGCGCCAACGGACGACATAATGAAGGAAGACGCTGGATGCAGGCCGCTTACAACCGATCTGTTCATAAATATTTGGGGGACACCTATATCCAGCAGTGGACTTCTTGCGGATGAGATGATGATCATGATGAAGTATTATAAATATCATTCGGTGTAGAACTACCTAAAACTGCATAATTATATTCCATTAAAAAAAGTACAATAATAACCGTTACAATACAGATTCCATTTAAAAATATAATCCCGGATTTCTCAAGAAGTTTATGTACCGGAATAATTTCTAATTAAGACATCCAAAACCGGTATTCGAATCATTTGTAAACATTAACGCTTTAAAACGAACTGTAGCGTGAAAATACTTTAATGTAACATTATTTATGGTTTACAAGCGCGTAAGAATGATTTTGTATAAAAACATTCATTAATAAAAACCTTTTTGTCGTCAAAACATCGATAAATTATGTGACAATTGAATTCGCGCGTTTTTTAATGTCAAATTAGGGCGGCCATTTTCGGCAATTGTCAGATGTGTTTTGTTCTCCTTTTGGGTGCGTTCACGCGTTGATTTTTTTAAGAAGGGGTGATGAGGGCTAATATTTATATGGGGTATAGAGAGAATTTTATCGTTTTTTAGTATCTATTTGGGCTTGCGTGTGGCCTTTTCATGTTTGACGTAGGATTAAGGTATCTTTGTTGCTTGTAATCCTGGTTGGAATGTTGTAGTTCTATTTTTTAGTTATTGCACGTGTTGGCGTGTGAACTGTTTTATTTGTTGAAGTATCACCGTTACAAGTGGACCACCTATCAATAATTCGATTGTCATAATTTTACTTCCATAGATTTATGTTAAAGTAAATTTTATATTACTAAGTAATTAAACGCAAGCAAAGCTTAAAAAAACCGACTTCACCGCTTTATCATCGGAACCTTGATCAGATTTAATGTATTGCACACGCATTATTGACTATAACTCAGAGATCAGATGTTGATCAAATTTCAATGGGACCACATGAAAAGCACCAGCTTTCGAATAAGAAAATAATCATCAAAATTGGCTCACAACGAAAGGAGTAATGAGGTCATTTTTGAAGTCGGGACGACGAGAACATCGTCAAAGTACGCATTATCCGTCACAAAATAAGCATTATTGACGTTATTTCAAGAACTACTGATGCGACCTTGATCAAATTTAAATGGGACCAATTAGAAAGCTACATCTTTCAAACTAAAAAAAAATTTCGAAATACAGGTTTCCATGACTGTAAATACTTGTAGCAAACAAATTTTTTTTTTAGATAGGAAAATAAATGCTTTACTTATTATTTTCCTGCACTGCAAACACTAGAGTTACATAATTAGCTTGAAAACATTTTTTTGTTCGAGATCATTTTAAAAAGGGTTTAGATTTAAGCAATCACCAGAGATAATTAAATATAACGCCCAAAAAATCGTAAGTACTTACCAGAATTTAATCCCCATTTTAATATGAAATTATCACCAATAAACGTAAAGTCTGCTAACCTAAAAAAGGCAAGTATCTTCAGAATGATCGCTGAGCTACCCAAAAAGGCCACGCATGCACCAAATATGTACTCGCATTTTATTTAAAAATGTCATCCAAATGTGTTACTATAAATTATTTTTTTCGTATTATAAATATAAAAATAATTTTGTATTATTTATAAAAATAAATAACCTTAACCTAATATTATCCGATTCGGTTCTGTCACAGGAAATTTTATTTTATTTTTGGTGGCCATCTAAATTATACCCCTAGTTAAAATTTGGTGCACGCGTGGCCTTTTTGGGTTATGAAAAGTTTTTGTAGTGCAGGCATGACTTAAATAGCCCGAAAGATTTTGGTACAGGTTTCATTTATTTGTACATATTATATTTTTTTGGATGAGGCTGTTTAGGACAACGATTGTTTTTCTGGTGGTCATTAAATTTAATCCCTTTAAAAAGTCAACACAACTTAAAAGTAAGTTATTCCTAAAATGCACACAAATTAAATTTAACATACTTTCAAATTAAAATTCAAATCTTTATTGCATTCTCTAAATATAGTTAGCTGGTAGAAATAAATGACAGTACATTAGAGACCCTGTTGAGCACAACAAATTAGAGCAGAGGAGGACATTCATTGACAAACACTCTCTCGGGAACTACATCCCGCATAGTAGAGTACCGGAATACCACATCCAGTACATACATCATCATTCATCAATAGCACTACACTCTGCTAACAATATGTAGTGATGTAGTGCGTGTAGTCAGCTTGTAAACATGAGTGCTCGCCGAGCGCAGAGATGGATTGCAATCGTTCAGGAGGACGGCTGGATTTGTGATGAAAAACCGGTAAATTACCGGTTTTTAATTAAATCTGCTTGTTACGCTCACTAATGATTTGAAATAGTGGATACAATTAGATACAATTTAAATTGAAGATACAATAAGATAAAATTTAAATTGTAGATATAATTAGATACAATTTAAATTGAAGATACAATAAGATACAATTTAAATTGAAGATAAAATTAGATACAATTTAAATTGAAGACACAATTAGATACAATTTAAATTGTAGATACAATTAGATACAATTTAAATTGAAGATACTATAAGATACAATTTAAATTGAAGATACAATTGATATAATTTAAATTGTAGACACAATTAAATACAATTTAAATTGTAGACACAATTAGATACAATTTAAATTGTAGATACAATTTAAACCAGCTATTTGAAATCAAAATAAACAAACAAAACAAAACTTATTAATACTCACAGCCCCACACTAAGTTCAAATACTTGTATCGTGGATGCCGGAAACATTCACATCACACACAAACATTACACCCAGAACCGGAAGCACAAATATCCCTTGGGAAGGAATTTGTGCTCCTGCCGGGAATCAAACCCAGGACCCACGGCGCAGAGGGTGAACACCTGTCCACTGCGCCAACTGGGTCGTCAATCAACGAACTGTGATCGAGTTATTTATTTTTATTTGTCACAATTTGGCAATTGGTTGGTGTGTAATTCCTGCCCACATTCATCAAAATGTAAACGATAGAATACCAATAGGTTTGCGATCTTACGTCGTAGACCGAGACTCTGCGATTTCTTTTGAACTTAGTCCGCCCCTGCCCCACACTTAAATTCGCATCGTATTACGCACGCAAACAATTTGCGGCGTATTCGATACAACACACAAGTTGCAGTTCACATATTTGTACAGCATTTAGAAATAATTTAGTAAATAAACAATGTGTAGTATAAAGTTAAGAACGTATAAAATAGTTAATAAAAAATAAAATAGTTATCTGGTGGACATAATAATATACTATGAAAATGGAGCATCACAATTTACGTGAAGTAATTATTTTGGGAGCTTTAAACCGTCTGTAAATCAATACGGCCGATGGAAAGTGTCTGGGAGTATTGGCGACTTATTTTTAAGGATATTGCCTAAAATATACCGATAAATATACCGAGTTGACCTCACTTAAATACAACAACTGTGTGATTCCTTTATCTTCCACTGTTAAAGACCTTGGGATAGTAATAGATACAAATCTCTCCTGGACTGCCCAAGTAAGCGAAGTCTCACGAAAATTTTACGCATCTTTGCACTCGATTATCAGACTTAAAAACTTTATTCCTTTAAAAACAAAAATATCCCTAGTCAATACACTTCTTCTACCAATTCTAGATTACGCCGATGTAGCATACCTTGATCTTTCTGAACAGCTTTTAAACAAGCTAGAGCGTCTACTGAACACTTGCATTCGCTTTATATACGGTCTCCGCAAATACGACCATATCTCGGCATACCGAGCCAAACTCAAGTGGCTCACAATCCGTGAACGCAGGAATGCCAGATTACTCAACCTATTGTTTTGATCCAAAATCGCCAGCTTATCTTTAAAATTCCTTTGGTTTTCTTTCAGACAAACATAATTTGAATTTAAGATCTACCAATAACCTGCGCTTACACATTCCAATGCACACCACTTCGTTTTTGGATAAATCTTTTGGAGTTATGGCTGTCCGGCTTTGGAATGAGCTTCCACCTAACATCAAAAATTCTCCTTCCAAAGAAGTTTTTAAAAAGTTAGTAAAGGCCCACTACTTAAAGGTTTCGTCACGCGCTGAGTGACTGTCCTATACTTATCCAGACAAAATTTATCTATATCTAAATTATCATTTTTTTTCTTTTCTGTTCATTATTTAGTCGCTTATATTTTATTTTATTTTATTTGTATATTTATTTTTATTATACATAATTATTTGGTATGCATTATATATTTTATTAAATTATAAGTACCGATATATCCTACTAATATTATAAATCCGAAAGTTTGTGTGTAAGTGTGTAAGTATGTTTGTTCCCTCTTCACGCTTTAACGGCTGAACGGATTTGAATGAAATTTGGAACGTACATAGATTATACCTAGGACTAACACATAAGCTACTTTTTAGCTTGATAATAGCGGGCGAAGCCGCGGGGCACGGCTAGTTTATATATTGACGACCCAGTTGGCGCAGTGGACAGGTGTCCGCCCTCTGCGCCGTGGGTCCTGGGTTCGATTCCCGGCAGGAGCACAAATTCCTTCCCAAGGGATATTTGTGCTTCTGGTTCTGGGTGTAATGTGTGTGTGATGTAAATGTTTCCGGCACCCACGATACAAGTCTTTGAACTTAGTGTGGGGCTGTGAGTGTGAATGCGTTAAAAAAAATATATGTATATATATATATGTATATTTTAACTAATCATCTAACTTTCTTTCGTCTCTCGCCCTCTCTATACCATTTTGATGCACGCCTACACCCCTCTTCTCGTCTACCATGTGTTAATTGGCTGGTAACATTAAATCCACCTTTTGTACTTTTTGTGCAATAAAGAATTAAATAATAATAATAATAATACGTAAAAATCAGCTTGGAGAATTTACGTGAGGTAAGTGATGTTTTTATGTACCTTGATTACCTGATACCTGAAAACTGGCCGTCTAAGCAAGCTAGCAGGTAGGCATGCGTTCTTAGTACGTACTAACACTACTCAATTGTCCACGTTTCCTTCGTCAGAAAATACGTGACGTCTGGCGGCCCCTGGGATCTTACGCCAGTAGTAGGTATGTAAAAAAGTGATGACTATTATTTAAAAATGTAGTAAAAAAAATAAACCCGTTCATATTCACAAAGCGGTAAAAAAAAGACTTTGTGTTTTTAACCGACTTCAAAAAATGAGGAGGTTCTCAATTCGAATGTTTTTTTGTGTGTTACTCTAACTTTTTTCTAAGTGAACCGATTTTGATGATTAGTCGAAAACGACCTGACCGATTTGGATTTTTTATTTAAAAGGGTATGTAAGCAATAAAAGAAACCTACACAGAACTGCCCGTAGACCTAGCTATTTTTTTAGCGCGTCTGTTTTAAGCAGCGGGTACCGGGTTCGATTCCCACTGAAAACACAAGTTTTCTCACCAATGGAAAGTGTTTTTTTTTATGTGGAATGGGCAAGCATTTGACCACTATCTCACCTGATGGAAAGTGATGATGCGGCCGAAGATGTGACATGGTTGCTTCGAAGATTGAAGAGTTGCCTATTCACTCGAGACTTGAAGACTCCCAGATTGATGATGATGTTGTCCCGGCCGGTTTCGACCACGGCGACTGCATTTAACTCCCTAAAATATTCTCATGTGCTCTCATGTGGCCATTGTAACCGATCTTTCTCGAAAAGATCCTCGCGCACTGTGGACATGTGAGCACACCATTCTCGTAATTATAATTGATCCCCCATACCGTTTCTGGTTCATGTGTGAGACGTGAATGTTTCTGGCACTCACGATACAAGTCTAAACTTCATGTTTGTTCATGTTTACAGACGATGAGTACGTAAAACGATATTGAGAATGGTCAAACACATTTACCATTATTTGTTGCAATCCTATTTCGGTTTGCAATCCTACACCGAAACACGATCGGTGGCAAAGTGCTTCTGCAAACGTGGGGTCAGCTTGGATGAATGCGGTGTTCGTTCGTTGCCACAAGTGATGTCAAATAAAATGACAAGTGAGATGGCGAGTTTTGGCGCGAAAGGGAAAAAATGGCGTTGTTGATTTTGGATTATTTTCTAAAAATTGTGATCTTCGAATGTTAATGTTTAGTAATAGTGGATTATTAAATGTTAATATTTAGTGAAGTGGAGGCAAACATATAAAGTTGAAAAACGTGATTTTCACTTTCGCTCCAAAACTCCATTAGGAGTTCTAGTAAAGTTTCTACTACCACTTTATTAGGGCATGACTTGACTATGACTGGGCCTTGACTCTTTAACATGAATTTGACTAGGACTTTTAATACGAAATACACTTAAAATATATATAACTTGACACTGGCTAAATGCACAAGATTGCGAAGCCAAACAAATAAAACAAAGATATGTCAGTGGTTAAACACTTAATGAAGTTTTGCCGCGAAAGTGAAAAAAATACGATATCGTTTTTATATTCTGTTCCTGCTGAACGAACTGCCCGTTGGCTAAGTTGGGTGAGCGTTCGCCTTCTAAGATATATATCGGGTTCGATTCCCGGCGAAAATTTATGTTTATGGCACTTCGGCACCCACGACACAAGTCATCGAACTTAGTGTGGGGCTGTGAGTGTGAAAGCGTTTATGTTTATGTATTTCATTCACATTAAATCACAATAGGTACTTGTAAAACTAAAAAGAAGAAAATCATTTTTTTAAAAACATTCCTTATTATTTTATTCACTTTAAATCAAAATACTTATAAAACTAAAAAGAAGAAAAAATACCGAAGCATAATTCCAATAATCTAAACAAACCGATCTCGGAGGGAAGAATTTATAAAGACGTCTTGGAAAACAAACAGAAGGGTTCCGTCGATAATAGGATTCCTTCATTGTACTGTCACCAACAGACTAAACTAAGTGATAGCTTTGATGTGCCGAGTGTGGGGAGATTTGCTCGGGCTGGCAACTCCGATGATATGTTTTATTTATTTTTTCTGTATTCTTTTTATAGGGCAATCAATGCGTATGCGTGTTATCATTATTTTAAATGGATTTATAATAATCATAATCATAATAATTTTTATTAAAATTTACACGTCATTAACTTATATCTAAATACTTTTGGATACACTACTACGATTTAAGTAGGAAAAATATCAAATGTACATAGCAATTTAATAATAATATTAAAATCATATAAGTCAATACTAATATTAAAATGCCTGTTAAATAAATGTCAGTAAAAATAATAATTGTCAAGTTATGAAATAAATATATATATACATACAATTTGTAATTAATATGTTTATCTAATTAAACGCTTCCACACATTCGCAGCCCCACACTAAGTTCAATGACTTGTGTCGTGAGTGCCGGAAACATTTACTTCACATACACACACAATATTTTTTAGCTTTAGCCAGGGTCAAGTAATAATATATTTCAAGTGTATTTTATATTAAAAGTCCTAGTCACAAGTCACAGTCAAAGTCAAGTAAATGAGCCAAGGTCCAGTCATAGTCAAGTCATGCTCTAGTAAATTGGTAGAAACTTTACTAGAACTTAGCTATTGGAGTTTTGGAGCAAAGGCTGAAAATAACGTTTTTCAACTTTGTATTATTTGCCTACATTTATGCACGATTACTATAAGTATTAACGGTTAATCATCCACCATTATTACACATTAACACTCGAAGAATCACAGGTTTTAGAAAATTATACAAAATCAACAACGCCATTTTATCACTTTCGCGGCAAAACTCCCTATATGATATTGCACTATAGTCGCACTATAGCCTATAGTCAAAGCTTGGTTAGATTATTATTCATCGACTACTAATTCCTCCCTCCCTCTCACTCTAACGCGACCTCTCGCTCGCACACCATATGACGGCCGCGTGCCCGCCACGTGCGCTCTTTAGATTTTCCACACAGTTGTGCCTCTAGAGATTTATGTTTATTTGCTATGAAGAGATTAGTTCTGCTTCATTACGAATTGGTCAACTTTAACCATTTAATATGGACTGGTATCTACAGATATCTCAGTATTTTTAACCAACTTCAAAAAAGGAGGAGGTTCGCCTGTATGTTTATTTTTTTTTATTCTCACCGATTTCTCGCCAATATATAAATTTTATCAAAATCGATCAAGCCAAAACCAAAATATAAACAGTGAAGTCGGTTTTTTAAACTTTTGCTAGGTTTAATATAATATTTATAATATGCATAGACTAAGACTAAGTAAGGAAGTCTAATACGTATATATGTTTTCATGTTAAGAAGGCACGAGGTGCAAGAAGGATGGTAGGTATTCTTATACCTACCTATAATAATAGTTCGTGTACGACCCGATATTTCACGGCCGATTTTGTACAGGCTATAATGCACACCCTGATAATTCATGTGCATAGCTTCGAAATATCAGGCCGCGCATACCCTGGCCGCCAATTATTACCTGAATAAAATCGGTCCGTATCGATAATGTACGGCCAATAATGAACAGCCAGTAATTCATGTACATGGCTTCCAAATATCTGTATGTAAAATACTGTTCGTGCTATACTGGCTGCGTAAAATCAGTCTGTGGCAATATTGTACTGCCAGTATTACACAGCCAATAATTGGAAGCCAACCATAGACTTTCTATGCGATGCCTCGTTTGTTTGACGAGTTGCTAGGAAGAGTTGGCACAGACTATTAAACAATTCTAACCTAACAACATTAAAAACATTTGCTTATCCGTGGTCTTTATAAAAGTGTCTGCAAGTCTAGGTTAGGTTTGAACTGCGACAAGACAAAACTAAAATATAAAAAGAAAAAAAAATGAAATAAATTAAACAAAAAATTCTTACGCTTTTCTTTCGAATAATTAATTACAACAATTCTTAGTGTTACGTCCACTAACGCTACACTGTTTGTTCGCGAGAGTGATACCTTATGCAATCCTACACAGTTTTTTTTTTGTGACCAAAACAGTGTCAGTGATATGATAATACACACGTACCACAGTCTGACCGGCTGCCTTACCCGCCCGCGCCCCCGCCGCCGCCGCCTCTATCGCAGCAGGCATTACGCGCGCTGGAACGCACTACGCGCTAGGCAACGAGACCGCTACAGCGCATGCTCCCGAGGATGAGCTTCTATATCGCTCGAACACCGGTCGAGTTTCTCGATTAAATCAAAAATAATGTGAGTACAACCGGAACAAAATCAACAGTTTGTATGAAAACTTTAAACATATCTAGCCCTCTTGAAATTAGTGGATCATTCAAAGGAGGCTTTGACTTTGACATTTGTATGTACACGAATTATCGGCCGTGCATTATTGGTTGTACATTATCAGCTCGTGCTAATTTTTCAACCTGTATTGTACGGCCAGTATTGCACGAGCTGATATTTCGTATGCATTGAATTCAAATATTGGTTGCGTTTTCCTGTCTGCATATTATCGGCTGTACAAAATCGGTCCGTGTTGTTGTTTCTCATCCTGTACGGCTCGTATTGCACAACCTGATAATTGGAAGTCATGTCACGGATTACTGGTTGCGAATTATTGGCCGTACATTATCAGGCCGTGCATTATTGGTCGTACAATATAGGGACTCCTAACAAGAAGGCACAAGTATCTACCCACCTTCTTACATTTAGGGTTACCTACTTCAGTAACTGCCCTATCGGGTTTGATTCCAGGAGGGAACACAAGTTTTCTCGGTATTATATTATGAAAACTATTTATTGTCGCAGTTTCAAATCCGGCCACGGGTTTGACCTGTCGGAGAAGGTGTCATCAGTTTCATTAGCTTTTACCGAAATGTATTGTTACTCTTTTAGAATGGATAAAAAATATATTATTATGTTATGTCGAACCTAAGATTTTTAACACTGACTGTAACTATGATGTACGTAGGTTATCAGTGCTTAACCTAACCTCCTTGCTACCTCATACGCCGTTTTCCAGACACTGGCCGGTAATTTGTTGTTGGCGCGAATGTGTTTGACATTAGTTTTGGCGGGAAACGTGCCGCGCACGTGGCGATGCCATCTGGCGGCCATCGATCGAACTAAAGAGGGTGATTTTAACTTTGGTATTTTTGATGTTGTTTGCAGATATAAACAAGTAAATGAGAGTAAACATATGAATGAAAAACCTTAGATTATCTTCTACTGGTGTGCCCCGCGGCTTCCCGCATCGTCCCCGCATCTCGCATCAGTAAACTATTGTTATTTTAATCCATTATTTAGAAGCAATAGTAAGAACAATTCCACTTTTTTGAGTACAAACAAAATTGTACATCTTGTTTTGAATAAAAAATACCATCTATAGTTTTCCTGCTAAGTGAACTTCTTCTCCATACGACTTCAATTACCAAACTTTCAATATGTAGGTACTAAGCGCACATGAACTGCATTAGGTACCTACAACAGATCTAGAATGCTAGAAGCACACTTACTTCTTCCAGACGTCATCGATTACCAAACCTTTTCAGGTATTAGGGGTACATGAACAGTTGTTGGTAGGTTACCCACAAATCTGGCTTCTAGCAGCACGCCTGTAGGTATGTTGATACCCGATCTAGATACAGCTAGCAGGAAACCTACTTCTTCTATACGATATCGATTACTAATCTTTGAATAAGTACTAATATAAAATTATATATAATAACTAGCCGTTCCCCGCGGTTGCGCCCGCTATTATCAAGTTAAAAAGTAGCCTATGTGTTAATCCTAGGTATAAGCTATGTACATTCCAAATTTCATCCAAATCCGTTCTGCCGTTAAAACGTGAAGAGGGAACAAAAATATTTACACACAAACTTTCGGATTTATAATATTAGTAGGAAGTAAGACTAGCTGAGGCGTCACCTGAGTAAAAAACAAAGATATAATATAACCATTATTCTTTGGTAAAAAAAAACGTACACATTAATGCTTTCACACTCACAGCCCACACTAAAAGTGCTATGACTTGTGTCGTGGGGCCGTAACACACACACAACATTCACATCATACCCAAACTTCCCGTGGAGACTAGTTATATATACTAATTAATCCGTAAAATGTATTACTTGACGTTTTCTTTGGTTTTTTCACCCTCGCACAAATATCCCTTGGGAAGGCATTTGTGCTCCTGCCGGGAATCGAACCCAGGACCCAGCGCAGAGGGCGGACACCTGTCCACTGCGCCAACTGGGTCATCATTGGATAAATGCTCATAGCTTGCGTAACCAAAAAAAAAATAACCTCGTACTAGTCCAGTAGGCGGTCAACATTAAATTTAAAGGTGCGAACACACACGTCAAGCACACTCCCCCGTTAGTCGTATTTATAACACGTTCACGCCCCGCTTGGCAACACCTTTAAAGATATATGTTTTGGTAAATAATAAATGTAGATGTTTGGGAATGAAAAATTATATGTTATCTGGTTATTCAACCGACTTAATAATAGGAAGTTCTCAATTCGACTGTACGTTTTTTTACCTACTTCCTAAAAAAGGAGAAGGTACTCAAGTCGACTGTATTTTTTTTTTGTATAAGTTCTCTCCACGTAAGCCGATTTCGAATTTTTTTTTGTTTGAAAGATGTTGCTTTCTAATTGGTCCCATTTTAATTTGATTAAGATCTGATCAGTAGTTCTTGAAATATCGTCAATAATGTCTATTTTGTGACGAATAATGCGTACTTTGACGATGTTCTGGTTTACCCGACTTCAAAAGTTGTTTTAAGCTTTGCTTGCGTTTAATTATTGTATGTATGTTACGCGATAATTCTGCCAATTGAACGATTTGAACTGCCCGTTGGAATAGTTGGGTGGCGTTCGCCTTCTAAGCAGGGGTATCGGGTTCGATTCCCGGCGGGAACACAAATTTCTCCCCATGGAAAATTCGAGTTTCTGGTTCTGGTTGTGATTGTGTGTGATGTGAATGTTTCCGGCACCCACGACCCTATTACTGAGACTTCGCTGTCCGTCCGTCCGTCTGTCACCAGGCTGTATCTCAAGAACGGTGATAGCTAGACAGTTGAAATTTTCACAGATGATGTATTTCTATTGCCGCTATAACAACAAATACTAAAAATAAAATAATATAAATATTTAAGGGGGGCTCCCATACAACAAATTTAATTTTTTTGCCGTTTTTATTGGTACGGAACCCTTCGTGCGCGAGTCCGACTCGTACTTGGCCGGTGTTATTTTAAGCTTTGCTTGAGTTTTAATTATTTATAGAAATGAACAGCATTCCTTGTACATAACTTTGTGATCATATGTAGTCAACTTTGAGCTGCTTAGGTATACATTTTTATACATTTAAATATTTTTTTATGAATTCACCGTTATTGTATTAACGTAAATAATCAAATCCTTACTAGTCCTTACTAATATTATAAATGCGAATGTCTGTTACGCTTTCACGCTAAAACTACTGAACCGATTTAAACGAAATTTGGTACACAGATAGTCTAGAGCCTGAGAAAGGACATAGGCTACTTTTTAACCCCGAATTCTGGCTGGTCCGGGACTTACGCGGGCAAAGCCGCGGGGCGCAGCTAGTGCTATATAATTAACCCCGCGGTTTTACCCGCGTAAGTTCCGGACCCGCGGGAATTCCGGGATAAAAAAAGCCCATGACCTTTCCCAAACTCTAGACCATCTGTGTACTAAATTTCATTTAAATCGGTTCAGTAGTTTTTGCGTGAAAGCGCGACAGACAAAAAGACAAGAGTTACTTCCGCATTTATAATATTAAGTACATCCTTACTAATTCCCTAACACTGAATTTATCTCAAACCAGCCTGCACAAACCCTTACTTTGTGCAGTCTTAGCGCTGAACATATTCCAATTGCCAAATATTTCTTGCATGTATTTTTTTGTTTTGTGTACCATAATTGTGGTTGTTTTAAATATTTACCAATAAAATGATTTCTATTCTATTTCTATTCTGTTCTCATTCCATTTATTATACTTACTACCTCCTCCTACCTGTTCCTCGCGGCTTTGTCTGGATCATTCTGAAATGGAACACATAGTACACACAAAAAAAAATATATATTTCTTTTTAAACATATCCATAATAATATTATATAGGTTAACTTATTAAATTATTAGACAACTTCGGCAGAGCACCGCAAACGTCGAAAATATGGAAATCTCGGCAGTGGTTACATATTTGAGCCGTTTGGTGTTGTGACACTGGGTCCGTGGGGACCGGGAGAACATTCTATTTACAACAATCTATCAGAGCGTCTTGTTGGGGCGACGCGTGATAAAAATGCTGGCACTTATTTGGCTCAACGTATTAGCATTGCAATTCAGAGAGGCAATGCCGCCAGCATGATGGGAACACTACCCACTGGTAGTGGACATGAGCATTTGAGTTACCTATAAGCTCGATCTCTTGTAGGTAACTTAGTTCTTTGCTGTATATAGTTTTAGGAAACATAGGCAATTGGCCCGCAGATAGTATAAAAAAATAACTTATTATTTATTTTAAGGAACAACATAAAAGCATACAACATGATATTTTCACGTTTTTATTTCCACATATAATTTATGACATGTCAAATTATTTTACATAATAGTCTTGACCACTTATGTCTAAAGCCGAGATCGCTTATTAAAATACTTTATAATATTTACATGATTTAGTGTAGCTGATAATAATATACGTGAAGTATACAGTTAACGTATTTTTTTTATAGACCAAAGATTTTTTTTCGCTTTCACACTCACAGCCCCTCACTAAGTGTCGTGAGTGCCGGAAACATTCATTACACAGAATCACACAGAACCGAACACAAATTTTCCTTGAAGAGAAAATTTGTGTTCCCATACAGATACATATAACACAAAATACCTTTTTGTGGTTCATCATAATAATAATTAGAGCGGTTTAATTGTTTTGAGCATATTTATTATATTGAGATCGAAAACAAATAATTTCAACACGGGATTTAGAGTTACCTAGGTACCCTTGATTAGTCTATAATGCCATCTCACTCCCTCCGCTAATTAGAGACAGGTGTAGCCTGTATTACAATTTGTCTTACATCGGGACGGATTACAAAGAAAAAAGCCCACCTATAATACAATTTACAATTATCACTATTTATTAATAATAATTTATAAAACTTTATTTTCTTTATTTTTACATGATATCAAACTATAATACATTACATCAATCATGTTTTTACAAAAAAAAATCGGAGGATTTATAGCGACGGTTCAATTTACGTTGAATTAAAAAAAAATTACACGCAACGAAAAATGAATCAGCAAAATTGGTTGAGCCGTTTTCGAGTTTATGTGAGACTAACAAACGTCAATTGATTTTAACATTTTAAAACGTCAATTGATTTTTTATTTATTACTATTGTTTTTCTTGTACAATACCGCTTATTTAAAAAAAACATATTTGACATACACATTAAGGCTCAGTCCGAAATTAGTTATAAGAGATTAAGTTTATTGGTATTTGTTAGGTTTGAAGGTTATTTGTATCCCCTAGGTGTGCTTATGATACACGCCGTGAAGTCAGTAGCTACAGTAGTATGCTACACGCCGTGAAGTCAGTAGCTACAGTAGTATGCTACACGCCGTAAAGTCAGTAGCTACAGTAGTATGATACACGCCGCGAAGTCAGTAGCTACAGTAGCTAGTACAGTTACAGTAGACAAATATCTTTTTAGTTTTACTATTAAAGTTTTCGTGAGTTTGACAAATTATACTTTATATAAATGAAACGGCTTGACTCACGAGCAGTGAGCGCCGTGACCTTCCGCCGTGAACTCGCCCGATGATGGGGATCGGAAATCCCCGAAACCTAGGTCGCAAAAGTCGATTCTAAATCCTGAGTTTCATTTATATAAAGTATATCTTTTTAATGATTTTTTATTTCGTTTTTTTTTTATAAAAAAAAATATCTTACTGCTGTTCAGAAGACAAATCCAACAAAACAGATGATAAAAATCGGTCCAGTCGTTTTAATAAATGGTGTAATAACCCAACTTTATTTTATAAATGTGTTCTTATTGTTATCAAAGTACGTACATAGGATTGTACAAATAATAACAAAAAAATATGTTTCCTTTACATCGGTTATTCAAATGTCTGGGCTACCATTTTTTTGTCCTATATAGGTTACAATAGTCTCGCGTTCATCTCAAGATTATTTTGCAAATATATTTTATTTGTAATTTAAATCTATTATTATAAGTCTGAAGCCTTACTTTTATCTATCTTTAGGTATTTTTTATAAATTATTTTATACTTACAACAAAAAAATACAATTAACTATTTACAATGACTTTTATAACAATTTACTTATATACTGTCATTAGTAAGTAAAACAGAGTTCTGCAGGGAGTGATTTAGAATCAACAACTGTGCAGAATAACCATAAAAAAAAAAAAATTCAACGATTTTTTTTTCTTTACTGGTAAGTTAATTGTGGCGCAGATAGTTTAGTAGTCACTATCAAGTAAACAATGGCAACTCTTAGACAGCTGCTAAAATACTGCGCCATAATGTATAACACTAAAGAACAAAAAAAAATATATTTTATATTTTTATTTAGCTCAGTTGTCGATTCTAAACCACACCTGCAGATACTGAGAAAACGTGTTTCAATAATCTTTTGCCTTTGATATTTTTCTTTATTACGTAGTTAATTAATGGTTCTAGCGTCTATAGCGCTAAATAAATATTGGATAAACATAAGAGTATGTAAATTTTTGTATGGAAACTGGAACCAGCTGTGATGGTACTTTATTTTGTAGAAATTTTAATATTTACTTGTAAAGAGTAAACAATCTGCATAGCTTCCAGGTTTCATAGAAATTTGATCTGAATAAGTGTGAAACAAAATTTAAAATTATATACATTTCTATAGTTATAGAAATATGCTCTACTATAATAGAAACTAAGCAACTTCTATTGTTTACTACACTCTATTAATGTCTATAGAACAGAATAGAAAAATAAAGAATTATTGAATATTTTTTTAAAACTTTTAGATAAGTTTGCAAGACACTGACCATGCACAAGACGTGCGGAGCCAATTCTCCCGATAAAGGAAGAAAGGAAAAGAAGTAATTGCCACTTATCCAACACTAGCATACAAAAGATAACAATAATAGAAATAAAAATCCTTAAATAACATTTTCAGTTGTTATTAGAAATTCAATTCTAATCAAATTTATCACATATCCTGCTTATCCTGAATACAATTATTAAAATGTTTGGTTTGATAAAAATGCTAACGTTCAAAAAAATAGCGCTGTATGATTTATTTTTAAACAGGTAAGTATCTACTCTAAAATTGTTGCCATGTTTTATAATTAGAAGAAATTCTAAACAAATCAATTCTAAATTTAATTTTTTCTTAATTTAGAATTTTTTTGGTATCTTCTAGGCAACCGTGTCACATCTTCAGCCGCATCGACACTTTTCATCAGGTGAGATAGTGGTCAAATGCTTGCCCTTCCGCAAAAAAAATAATATATCGTCGGTCATTTTCAGGCTCATCTGTAAATGCATTCTCCTTTTTTCAAATCTACTAAGTTATATTTTTATTACCAACTGATTTTTATTCTGGTGTACGCCTTAGTTTAAACTGTCTCTAAGGAATAATTCTTACATATACAATATTATAATTTTACAATATGCAACCCAAAACATGAATTTTTCTCAAATCTAATATCAGGTATAATAATTACAGCAGCTACCCTAAAATAACGAGAAAAACACGTCAAGTTACGTTGATTTCCTCGTCAGAAGCGCTGGCATCACTTTCATAGTCGTCGCCATCTTCCATTTGTGAAAATTCGCGGGAAAACGAAGCAGTCGCCATCTTATCTTCATAACCTCTATAGTCTGAAGTAGCGGGGTATATTTTTTTGATTTCTTCATTTTGTTCTTCGTTAGAAAGGGGGGATAGTTTTGGTTTGTCTGCTTCAGCGTCGGATAGGTCAGGGTGGGGGTTGTTTTTGTTTGGAAGCGTCTGTTCGCGAGATCCACCGGAAGCAAGGAGTTCCCGCTCTTTAGAGTTACGCCACTTCATGCGACGATTTTGGAACCAGATTTTTACCTGTGGAAGAAGGAAGTGTAGGTTAGATATATAGAAACTCTTATCGAACACCAAGTATATATTGTACTTAATATACATTATGACTTTATTTTAAATTTTGGCTCTGCAATGTCTGTGCATTTAGCTAGTGTCAAGTGATTAACAATATGACGTATTGTAAACTTTTACCAAAAAAATAATCATTGATCAATCTGACACATGTATAGGGCTGGGTCACATTAGCTTTTATTATCAAACCGATAGGCAATTTTTACTTTTTTTACCATAAAAATATAGTTTTGCTACAAAACGCGGGAAACAGCTATTGTGTAAGAAAGAAATACTGTTTTTGACGGCAGTCAGCAGTTTTTTATTGATGGTTTGGGGGAGTGGCGGCTTGTATGTGAGGGTGTGATTTTCTCTTTATTCGATGAGGTAAAATATGACTTATGACCGCGCTTCGGGAGGGGTACAATATAAACGAATAAAAAAAAAGTTTGTTTTTAAACAGGTTTTAATCACTTTGAAATATAACTATTATGAAAATTCTCATCATGGGGTGTTTTATAGTGTATTAGTAGTTCACCGCGGCTTCACCCGCGTAAATTATAAAAACAATCCGTTCTAGAAACATTATAAAAAAAACCATTTTCTTATACATTTTAGTGAATGAGAAAAAGATTAATTTGGTTTTTTGTAAATTAACACTTATTCTGCTTGAATCTAAACAAATCCTGAATCCACCTGAACACACATAAAAACATGCCCAAATCGGTCCAGCCGTTTAGGAGGAGTACACATCAACACGTACGGAAGAATTAGTGTAGGTATATTTGTATTATATTGTAGGTGTCACCCACAGAAAAGAATATTACTCTACCCGAGGTGTCACCTATCACCAGGTTATCGTTATTCGTATTTTTAACCGACTTCAAAAAAGGAGGAGGTTCTCAATTCGACTGTATTTTTTTATGTGTGTTACCTCATAACTTCTTTCGTTGTGAGGCGATTTTAATGTTTTTTTTATTTGAAAGCTGGTGCTTTTCATGTGGTCCCATGAATTTGATCAAGATTTGATCACTGGTTTTTGAATTATCGTCAATAATGCGTGTTTAATAGGTTAAATCTGATCAAAGTTCCGAAGATAAAGCGGTGAAGTCGGTTTGCTAAAGCTTTGCTTGCGTTTAATTTTATTCATAAATAGCACCAAAAAACAAAAAGCCTTTAAATCATTTTAAAAACAAATTTGCTTTCGGAATGACAAATAGCACCGGCGATAGGCCGTAACGTAACCAATTACCGAATGATAGATGTTCGCGCGTACGTTTCAAAATTTCATAAATCGAACGCCTAGAATCATTTGTCAAACTTTTGAATATCGAACGTGGGTATTCGGGGTTCCGTAAACTCTGATCATAAAAAAAGCTATGGAGTTTTGCCGCGAAAGTGAAAAAATGTCGCTGTCAATTTTATAATATTTTCCAAAACATGTGATTCTTCGAATTTTAATGTGTAATAATAATGCATTATGAACCGTTAATATATAGTAAACAAACATGTTTGAGTGTAGACAATTCATACAAAGTTGTAAAACGGGATTTTCGCTGTCATTTCAAAACTCCAATAGAAGTTCTAGTAAAATGTTTACTTACTACTTTATAAGGGACTATATATATATACTTACTATGCCTGTACCTTGACTTTGACTTGTGACTAGGACTTTTGCACTCTAAATATTTTATTTCTTGACACTAGTTATATGCATAAAGTTAGCGGAGGCTAAATTAAAAAAAAAGCTATACTCTTCAAATTTGTATATAAGCACGGTAATAAAAAAAAATATTGCATACCAAATCAATCATACTCATACATTTACAGAGATATCTATTGTGAGCAGTTGATAATTTTTTGTTGAAAAAAAGAAAAAATTATAAATAACTAAAAAAGCTAAAATATCAGACCTACTTCGCCTTGTGACTTTACTTAATTTTTTTAACAACATTACGCCAGAGTTATCTAAGAAGAATACCTACTATTTTTATCACTATATTTTTTTTACCTTGACCAAATTGACTTAAAACCTTTTCTTAAACATTTGAAAATGGAATGGTATCTAGTTACTTACATAGTAACTAGTTAAGTAAACTACACATGGCTCGTGAAGTCATAACATATACAATAGGTGAATAAAATTCATCAAATATTATCGTAAAGTAACTTCTTAAAAGAAACTCTATAAGGTTCTTTTATATGTTTATTTTATAATTATTTTGGAATTAATTCAAATACAGATTTAGCTAAACTACTTACTTAATACATAAAGTCATTGGTCGGCAGTGTGCCCAAAATGCTGGCTGCGTTACCTCGTTGCACAGCGAGACTTAATTGCTGTGCAAAATACAATCCGGCATTTTGGTCACGTGTCGACTCTTTCAGTCTCCCAACCAAATCTTTATAAATTTCAAGTGCACCTGGTCCCCATGGACCAAGAGTTTAACCTTCCGTGCACCACGTGGGGTTTAATAAACCCCAGCGAAACAAAAATCGTCGTATCTTTTTAAACTGCTGCGCGAATTCCACAAAACATCGAGTAGCTGGAGTTGCGACGTTGCCAGGTCGCCTAGTAACAGTGATTTAGTAGTAGCGTCGCAGGCGCAGCGGATAGTCGCACGCAAACTGTGGCAGGGTGTCAGAAACCCCACGTAGTTCGGCACGTCGTCTAAAAGGTAAGTAGTTTGACATGCAAAATATACCTATTTCTACATAAATATTTATTTATTTTGTTTTAATTACTTTGATCGTTTGTGTATTTGTTTGCAGGTCTCATAATGGCTCGACGTTTAGATCAACATGAAATATTATCGGCACTTATGGATGATAGTGATGGCGCCACAGATGAGCTATATTTACCCGGAAGTGTACTTGGTGAACCAAGTGTGGAACCACCAAAGAAGATGCCAAGACGTGTAACAAGATGTTCGGAATGCGATAGAAGAAAAGATCGAAAGACCAAGTACGGTTGCGAGCGATGCGAAGTACCTATATGCTTAGAGCACGCATTTTTTTTTGTAAAAATTGTTCAAATTTGTAATAACTGGAATCTCATGAAGACTGATTATGTTTAGTTATTTTTATTTTATTATTGTTTCTTATTTCATTAGGCCCTGAAATAAAGGACAATAAGAAGTTTTTAGTTAAGTTTTTTTTATAAGGGTAAACCAAAGAAGATGGTCTCCTCTTAGTTATTAAAAAAGTAATATTTTTGTTACAATGCCTATAGATATTAAAAATGTTTATTTTACTTAACAAATTTATTTTATTTCTATCTCCTAATAGTCCAAAAACAATATAAATATGTATAAAATAAACTTTAAAAAAATATTCTCTATATATAGATAGAATGATGTTGGGGTATAGGAAACCCCACATAGTGCAGGACGCAACTTTTACCCACGTGGTTTACGGAAGGTTAAAGGTACTTAATTTTAATTGTTATTGTTTTTTTTTTTAGTTTTATTATATTGTAATTACAATAAGTACTAACATTATTTTTACCAACATAATGCATTAATTTTATCTGAAATAACAAATGATTTGATTTTGATAATAAGTTTAAGTTTTATACGGAACCACTTTCTTTTCGTTCGCCTCTTGCTACTTAATTGGTGACGTGCGTGCAAATGTATTATTATCGATTAATCGTTTTGTCAATAGTGACGTCTTCATATCGATTAGTGACACATCTGCTAAATAAAAATCATTGCAAATCACTGTTGGTTTATTTTTGAACATTTGTGCAATTTACAGAATTATCTATTTATTAATTGTATTTTTTTATACATGTATATGTTCGCAGCGAGATTTATTTTTTAACCGAATTCATAAAAGAGGAAATTCTCAATTCGACTGTATTTCTTTTTATGCGTGTTTGATGATTCTTTTTTTTTTGAAAGCTGGTGCTTCCCATGTGGTCCCATTTAAATTAGATCCAAGATCTGACCAGTCGTTTTTGAGTTATCTTTAATAATGCGTATTTAATCTGATCAAGGGTTCCGAAGATAAAGCGGTGAAGTCGGTTCTTGTAAGCTTTGCTTGTGTTTAAATTATTTTTAATTAATTGGTCAATTACTACATAACACATGACTTACAAGTCAGTGACTTATAATTACGCTGATTATTTATAGGATAAATATGAATGACCGAGATTTTTATTCTGTATTTTTATGATGTTCTTTAAATGTCTTAAGATATTTAAATATATAAACACTAAATCACAATAAATACAGAAAACAATACACAATAAATACAGAATAAAAACATATCGTAACTTGAGATGCGACTAAGTGTAGCCATTACAAAAATATATCCATAAAAACAGAGCGGACGCAGGTTAGTTTCGCGACGAAGGGCCGACAATACGTCGCTAGCAGATGTCGCCCGGACCTTTTAGGGATGAGGGACGGACAGTGAGAGAATGCTGAGACATGTCGATATTAATATGTTTCAACATCGATAACTTTTATTTGTCGATAATTACATTAGCACTCAATATAACTATCAGTGCCCCGCGGCTACGCCCGTGTTTATCAAGCTAAAAAGTAGCCTATGTGTATAAGCTATGCATATTCCAAATTTTATCTAAATCCAGTTACAGCGTGAAGAGAAAACAAACTAACATACACATGACACTCAAATTTTCGGACTTATAATATTATCAGTGTAATTGTTTTAGTAAATTAGGCACGAAAGTTGACGATTTTGGCGCGAAAGTAAAAAAAGGCGTTGTCAATTTTGTATAATAATAAAATTTGTGATATTTTAAAGGGGTAAATCTGTAAATGGTGGCTAATTGCCTGTTAATACTTTTTAAACGAGCATGAGTTATATGAGCAAATAATACAAAGTTGACGAACGTGATTTTCGCTTTTTGTCCAAAACTCCAATAGATGTTCTAGTAAAGTCTTAAACTTAGGCCATGACTTGACTAAGACTTGCCCGCTGCGCCAACTGGGTCGTCAATTGTCGTATCATCACCAAAAACGGCGACGTTGCAACGCACAGATACGTATATGTGGCATATCGATAAATCTAAATCATCGACTCTACCCCATCACTAACAAGAGACGGAGAGAGTCCCACAGAATTAATTACTTTTTGACGTATTCAACTTTTATTGCGAATTATACGGGATAGAGAGATTCAGAAACATATGATTGTGACAGAGGGAGGGGAGAACGCTTGACTTGACTTGGCTTGAGACGGCTTATCTGGTAAGCTCGGAGAGTGTACTTTATGACAGGCGTATATATTTGATTTTTATTTTGGCTATGCGCGGTAAACGCATATGGACTTAATCCGATTCTCAGTATATGTATATGCTGGTTTCGCTTGTCAATAAGCTTAGAATTGTTAATTTTTTTTTATTCAGTATATGCAAACGTTTGACCACTATCTGACGTGATGGTAAGCGTTGATGCGGTCGACGATATATATTATATATATCGTCGAAATATATCATTATACTTTATTATATTATTTCTATGGTTTTAAGAAAAATAAAATGTGATGTGTAATTTCTTTCATTACTTATCGGATTCAATTGTACATTTAAACTATTTTTTAATCTACCTAAATACACACAAAAATTCATTAAAATCAATGTAGCCGTTTAGGAGGAGTTCAGTTACATACACACGTACAGAAGAATTACATATGTATAAATAAAGATTTACTAAGGCTTTCAGTACCAAATACTCTAATAAAAACTGTTGTCTGGAAACTATCGCTTTTAGCGATAAGACCGCCGATTGAACACTATAATTTATGTTTTGTTATTTTTAAGTGATTTATGTAAGGTGTGACAATAAAGCGTTATCTATCTACTCATAGCACTGATTTAATATTTTAAATAATATATGAATAATTCTGAAATAATATAATTATGTCCTGCCGCTAATACGTGGCTTCACTTTGCTTGACGGCACCCACGGGATAAAAAGGGGTGAATCTATTATAATGCCGAATCCACGCAAATCAAACGGCGCGCTTGGCAAACAGCAAAAAGAAATTACTACGAAGAACCTCTACCTTTTTAGCAGAAAAGAGAGATGTTATAATGAATGTGGTATCTCTACATCATTACGGTGAGATATTTATAACGATTGTATCGATTAAATTGTCTATAAATTATGTCTATACTTCATTCTTTCTTCAATTAAATCGATCTTGAATCCTAAATTGCATTTCAAAATAGCCACTAAATAAACAGCTATACGGAACCACATCCGTCCAATGAATCAGATATTCAGCTTCGAAATTTCAAATATTCATATTTGGAATGAATATTCAAACGTCCGCCATGTTTACATTCGCGCGCTTCCAATTTCAAATATTTGCATTTATTTATTTTGGCCGGAACGGCGCGCTTTTTCAATTCAACCAGTTTTAATGTTTGCATTTTTAGCGCGACATTATTTTTTCGAATTTTAATCGTGTCTTTTTTGGGTTGTGTTTTGACCTTTTTTGACTTTTGATTGACGTGATATTTGCATTGATTTTTGAGTAAATATTGGTTTATTCAAATTGTGTTTATTTTGTTACCCTTTTAATAACCTGCGTTTACTTTGCGGTTGTGGACTGATATTAAATTATTGAAATATATCATTACAAGATCTATCCGTTGACTTATTGCTGAGCGTCATGATGTTTCAACTTGTTTTTCACTATTTCCCGCCATTTTTGACGGTCATTGGCACGGTGTAATGCTTCGCAGATTTTCGTATCCAGCTGTTTAGACATCGGTCGAACCATCTTAAAGGGCTACAGCCCCTTGGTTTCTTTAGTTAGGACTCGCCTACACGCCATCTTCTAAGATTCATGGCAATTCGTACGCTCGTTAGCCACCAAATATGAAATTACGATGAAGTCCGAATAATTCCGAACTCAGTCGATGATTTCATCAAGTGTTTTTATAATTTGTATCTGTCAATGCTCTAGCACTACTACATACAGGGAGTTTTGCCGCGAAAGTGAAAAAATGGCGTTGTTGATTTTGTATAATTTTCCAAAACCTGTAATTCTTCGAGTGTTAACGTGTAATAATGGTGGATTATTAACCGTTAATACTAAGTAAACGTGCATATGCGTAGGCAAAGGATACAAAGCTGAAAAACGTAATTTTCGCCTTCCCTACAAAACTCCAATAGAAGTTCTAGTAAAGGTTCTACCACTTTACTAGGGCTTGACTTGACTATGACTGGACCGTGACTAATTTTGTTTTTTTTTAAATGCAATATAGGCAATCATATGACTACTATCTTACCTGATGGAAAGTGACGATGCGACCGAAGATGTGACATGCTTGCCTAGAAGATACCTATTCACTCTTGACTTGAAGACTCCCAGATTATACCCCTCGGGGAACAATGACGCAGGCAATGAATTCCACTCCTTCGCTGTACGGATGAACTTTGCTTCCTTCGCTGTACCTCCAGTTCGCTTCAAGCGTTTTGCTTCTACAAGCAAATCGCTTGAAGCGAACTGGAGGTATGTCAAACATAAATGGATGACGTTTGACAGTTTGTCTGGTTGTTAGATGGTAAAAAGTGCATGGTGGAATTAACTCATGTAATTCCTGCGCACACTCTCCAAAATGCAAACGATAGAATACCGATAGACTTGCGACCATACGTCTGTGACCGAGGCTCTGCAATCTGGACTCAACTAGCTTATTATCGCCAATGAGTCTTTTAGCTCGTCGATCAATAGACTCTTATACTTACTTGACTTTGACTGTGACTTGTGACTAGGTCTTTAAATTAAAAAAAACACTTGAAATATATTATTATTTGACACTGGCTAAATTCACAAAATTGCGAAGCCAAAAAAAACAAACATACAGTAATCAAACAACTATTATTAAGAGTAAAAGTTATAAGCTATTAACCTCAAAAGTTAAAAATTCTAGGTAAAAAGTAGGCGCGAGATCTCAGTTCGCCGCGAACGACTAGTATATCCCTCATAACAATATTATCAAATATCAAGACAACTTTGAACACGAACCCAGCGGCCGCTTATAACAATGGCGTCTAATTAATTGTTATATAACAATGAGGAATAGATAAACGCTTTGATATGAGGGCTTCTGCCGACCCTTAAATAGAATATACGGAGAGTTATAGGGCGCAGTCTTAGAACACTGTCGGGATATTTATATTATACAAGCCGTGCCTCGTGGCTTGGCCCTTGTTCATCATGTTAAAAGGTAGCCTGTGTGTTAATCTTAGGAATAATGTACATAGCTTGTACATTTCAAATTCCATCGTCCGCAAAAATATTCATAAATATAAATTAAGAAGCGACGCACACAATCTTAATACTAGATATAAGCATAAAATTACAGTGCGCGCATTTAGATTAAGCAAAACGAATAAATCTTTTATGGCAAATGGGGTTAGATTTTACAATAGAATTCCTAAAATTGTAACTGAATTACCACTGGGAAAGTTCAAATCTGTAATAAAACGGGCATTAATTAAGAAAGCTTATTATAAAACGATTGACTACATCAATGACAAGGATGCATGGAGGCAAACTGCACAAGCGCTTTCTGACGACTACATAATATAATACCTAGATATAGTTGAATATAGTAATATTAAATGATATCTATATTATAAGTATACGTGTATATTAATAGTATAAGTACAAGGTTAATATAATTATGTATTAGTCATTAGGAATGATAAAAAAAATGCGCCGCCCAGTTTCTTGCCAGGTTCTTATCGAGATGGTTGTAATTTTGCGAATCTGGCAGTAGAGTTATTTACTTTCATGAGCGCCTCTTTGGGGCCCATGTGAATAAATGATTTTGATTTGATTTGACATCCAAATCCGTTCATGTGTTAAAGCGTGAAGAGGGAACAAACATATATCCTACTAATATTATAAATCCGAAAGTTTGTGTGTAAGTGTGTAAGTATGTTTGTTCCCTCTTCACGCTTTAACGGCTGAACGGATTTGGATGAAATTTGGAATGTACATAGATTATACTTAGGATTAACACATAGGCTACTTTTTAATTTGATAATAGCGGGCGAAGCCGCGGGGCACGGCTAGTATGTTATAAATCCGAAAGTTTGTGTGTAAGTGTGTGTGTAAGTATGTTTGTTCCCTCTTCACGCTTTAAAGGCTCAACGGATTTGGATGAAATTTGGAATGTACATAGATTATACCTAGGATTAACACATAGGCTACTTTTTAACTTGATAATAGCGGGCGAAGCCGCGGGGCACGGCTAGTTACTTATAAATCCTTAATACTAAAATAATTCTTTAAGAGCCAGTCACTCAAACTTTTCTTAAAACTATTTGATTCTAAAAATTTTATACTAGCTATACCTGGCATGCGTTGCAGAACCACTTAAAGAAATAATTAAACGCAAGCAAAGTTTAAAAAAACCGACTTCACCGCTTTATCTTCGGAACCTTGATCAGATTTAACGTATTAAACACGCATTATTGACAATAACTCAAAAACTAGTGATCACATCTTGATAAAATTTCAATGGGACTACATAATGCTGATTTGCTGGAGCATATAAGATTGTGTGTACCGAACAGATTTGTGTGGCGGCGACGTCGACCACAGCTGGTGGCAGTGCCGAGCACACGGACCAACCTGCTGCGAGAAGCGCCGTGGGTGCGCGCACTCCGTACTCTAAACGTTATTGCAGGAGAAACAGACTTATTTTGTTGCTCTCTGAATGAATTCACAAAGGTAGCTTTAAGAATTTTGTGTTACAATAAGGTTAGGCATTAACTACACTATCGCATTAGGCTAAGCCTGTAATGATAGAAGTAAGTTGGATAGTAATAAATAAATAAATAAATAAAATAATAAAAATCACCAGCATTCAAATAAAAGAGAATGAAAAAGAATCATCAAAATCGGCTCACAACGAAAGAAGTTATGAGGTAACTTTTGAAGTCGGGTAAACGAGAACATCGTCAAAGTACGCATTATCCGTCACAAAATAGGCGTCATTGACGATATTTCAAGAACTACTGATCAGATCTTGATCAAATTTAAATGGGGCCAATTAGAGAGCAAGCATCATTAAAAAAAATCGAAATCGGCTCACGTGGAGAGAAGTTATTAGGTAACAAACATAAAAAAAAATACAGTAGACTTGAGTACCTCCTCCTATTTTGGGAAGTCGGTAAAAAAGCATTTTATCTCTTTCAAGTTTATGGTTGCCTAGTACTTTAATACCATATTATAAACTTAATTATTACCTCCTTCATGTTTATGTTTTACTGGTACTTTATCAAAGCTGAGTGATATATGACTGACTAGCCGTGCCCCGCGGCTTCGCCCGCTATTATTAAGTTAAAAAGTAGCCTATGTGTTAATCCTAGGTATAATCTATGTACATTTTAAATTTCATCCAAATCCGTTCAGCCGTTAAAGCGTGAAGAGGGAACAAACATACTTACACACTTATACACTTACACACAAACTTTCGGATATATAATATTAGTAGGATAGTATTTCTGTCCATGAGAAAATTATATTTTTTGCAGATTTTTTTAAAATATATTTCGCTCCCACTTAGTGTGAACTGAACTAAAATACAATAAAGTAAAGTGCATTTATTACTGTATCATAATAAACATTTTAAAACGCAGATATCATACGTTCGTTTAAGGGTGCACACCGTATCCGCAATCTTGGCTCGCTGCTTGCGTTTGACGTTAAATAATTGTTTGGCGGCCGCCGGGGTAGGAACAGATAGACCTGACAAGTATATTTCTTTATTTCACTTTAAAAAAAAGCAGAGTTTCTTCTGCTAACATGTACCTCGAAACTACTTACACGTTTTTAGGCCGTTGGTTTTTGTACGGGAAGCATATCTTAACGTATCACGTAAAATTCCATACATTTGAAAATGGGAAAAGAATGCTTTTCAAAAAAGAAGGTTCGCAATTCGACTGTATGTTTTTTTTATATATATTATATCTTCGCCAATTATAAATCGATTTTGATGATTTTTTTTAAGCTATTGCATAGCTTCTATCGCGGGCCTTGAGCGTGGAGACCGAATCCAGAAATTCCGTAACGAAAATAACCTAACACCCCCACTCCGACCGGCACAGCGGTGAAACTTTTTAGTTTTGCCATCGATCGATGAATAGCAGAACTTTTAATGACTTTTTTGAAATATCACGCTTGTCTCTTTAGTTCAGCAACTCGCCTCTAGGTGTCAGGAAAAAAAATACTGCATAAATAAAATAAATAAATAATTATAATTGCATAAGTTGCTAAAAATGCTATACAATAGCTTTACCGCGGCAGTCCCCGAGTGCCACACGTCTTTTAATTGTTTGGTAAAGTATACTTCAGAAGTGGTCCCATATAAATGTTATCGAAATCGGTCAAGCCAAAACCGAAATATAAGCGATAGGTACAGGCAGAGCAAACCACATTTTGAAGTAATTTTTTTTTATCGAAGGCTTTGAAATTCTTATCCGCAACCTTTATGTTTGACGAAAAGTGGTGGGGGTAAACACTGATGAATAAAATGTTTCCCTGTAATACAAAAGTTTCACTTCTATCGTATATGTCTTGACAATACACCCTGTTTTTTTTGTACACAAGTTTTGTCAACAAGGACAATTTGTGTTGTCAACTGACAACTTTGACATCAGCGATTAGCAAAATGTATAATTATTGTACACTAGCCGTGCCCCGTGGCTTCGCCCGCTATTATCAAGCTAAAAAGTAGCCTATGTGTTAATCCTAGGTATAATCTATGTACGTTCCAAATTTCATCCAAATCCATTCAGCCGTTAAGGCGTGAAGAGGAACAAACATACTTACACACTTACACACAAACTTTCGGATTTATAATATTAGTAGGATAAACTAATTACTTAAATAAATTCTTTGTGTCTCAACTATTAACCGTTGCAAATTTAATATTTAATTTTTTAAGTGAAAACTTCTTTAGGCGCGTTGCGCACTATTTTGGGTGAATAAAAATCATGAAACTCGCGTCATCGTCACCGAACGCTTTCCAGCTATCAATCAAAAATCATATTCAAAATCCTTTATTCATATGGGCCCCAAAGAGGCACTCATGAAAGATGATTCTACAGCCAGATTCGCAAAATTACAGCCTATATGTATAACAGTATACACACAGTATATAAACTGGTGTATATGTATACTTTTTGGGTCAACAAAAAGCGTGAAACCCGCGTCAGCGTCACCACACGCTTCCCATGAGCTATAAGTATAATATGAATATATATTATATATAGTCATGCTACATCTTCGGCCGCATCATCACTTTCCATCAGGTGAGATAGAGGTCAAAAGCTTGCCTATCGAGAATTAAAAAAAAAAAAGTCCCCAAAGACTGCCATGTTTTTTTTTTCAATCATCAACCGATTTCATGGTTTCGCTTTAGGTGTCGGTGTCCGCGTGCATCTTAAAAATTCATTCAGACGAATTGAGAAAGTCCTCACTTTTTGAAGCCCCTAGTTATGATCATGTCCTGTCTAAATCTTTAATCGTCTACATTCGCCAAAGGAGGGGTTCGTTTTAAACGTGTCGGCACGCGGCGGGGGCCGACACCGACCCGACGGGACTTATCAATGGTGATTATTTAATTACTTATTTAAGCTTTACAAATCATTATTGGTAATTCATTTAGTACTTATTAAATACTCAGCATATGTGGCAGCATTTAAAGAAGGAATCACTTATTTTTTACTACCCGTGCCCCGCGGCTTCGCCCGCTATTATCAAGTTAAAAAGTAGCCTATGTGTTAATCCTAGGTATAATCTATGTACATTCTAAATTTCATCCAAATCCGTTCAGCCGTTTAAGCGTGAAGAGGGAACAAACATACTTACACACTTACACACATAATATTAGTAGGATAAATTGTAGTTTGCTCGAAATATTTTCCTGTTTATTTTTCAATTATTTTTTTATTTTGCTTGTTTGTTGTTCATTGTATACATATTTAAATTTATATACTTATATATATGAATGTGTATATTTCATATTATAAAGACTTATTTCATTTATAACTTTTTATATTTTTACTGTTTTAGATCCGCCACCTCTGGGTTGTGACTGAAAATCAGCGCCTAGTGTTACACTTGGCAATAATGCTGAGTCACGACCCTTTTGGCACTTTTTTTACTTATGCCTAATTACCTTTGTAAGCTGTTATTTATTGTCTATTTCATGGTTTTGTTGTTTGTTTATCTTTTCCTTAGTGCCAAATAAATGTATTTCATTTCATTTCATTCAAGCCAGCGGGCAGTCCACTAAAGAGTTTATCTATCTATTCATAGTCGACATTTCACCAATATCTTCGACATTTCAAATAAAGAACACCCCTAATAACATATCAGAAGCACGTCCGATGCCAAAAATCTAAACAACAAAACAAATAACCCGAGAATAAACAGAGAACATTCATACAAAACCGAATATCTGTTACGAAGCACGTCGTAAAAATTGCATAGCCGTAAAAAATCGCCTCTTACCCCAGCACTAAAAAAAAGAAAAACGCTCAACGACCAATAGCAACTCTCCCAACTTTTATTCGATACATATCGACCAATAGAACCTGCCGTTTAAGACGCAGTTTAACCTTATAGCCGTCTCGTTCTTTCCCATTGTAATGTTGTGTTTCTGTTTCGTTCTGTTGTCTTAAGATGGCCTGTTCAATTGGAAAATTTCGTAGAAATGAGTTCTTGGGAGGAGAGGTTTATTGTACTCTGTTATATTTTTGTTATTGTGTATAAACGATTGAATAAAATGGTGCTGGCTTGTAATTTCGTTTTGTTTCGTACAAAATTGCTTTTTATTTGCTTTTCCCGAGGCAATGATGTGAATATTTAGTTTGGGTTGGTTTAATTTCGATTATGGGGTATAATTTGAAAACAGAAGTAAAGGAATTTGTTTTTTAAACGGCTTTAATAATCTGTGGTGTATTATGCTTTTTCAAGGAATTACTACAAAGACAGGTGAAACGTAAGGGCTAAAGTTTATTGTTATTCTATAGTTTGTCTTTTTAATTTGGCTTCGCAATCTTTTGCATTTAGCCAGTGTCAAGTCATAATATATTTCAATCGTAACAACGTATTAGCATTGCAATTCAGAGAGGCAATGCCGCCAGCATGATGGGAACGCTACCCACTGGTAGTGGGCTTGAGCACTTGAGTTACCTATAAGCTCGATGTCTTGTAGGTAACTTAGTTCTTTGCTGTACATAGTTTTAGTTTAGTTTTAGGAAATATAGGCAATTGGCCCGTAGTTAGGCATGAAAAAAAAAAAACCTATTTTCAAGTCATGCCCTAGTAAAGAGGCAGAACCTTTACTAGAACTTCTATTGGAGTTTTTGGAGCGAAGGCGAAAATAACGTTTTTCAACTTTGTATGATTTACTTACACTTGCACGTTTACTAAGTATTAACAGTTAATAATCCACTAGTATTACACATTAAAACTCAGTGAATCGCAGGTTTTGGTAAATTATACAAAATCAACAACGCCATTTTTTTCACTTTCGCGGCAAAACTCCATTCCATAGTTTACCTTTTAGAGAGTGTACTCCGGAATTACATCTGTTTTTTTTTTGTTTTGGCTCAGCAAACTATGTGCGTGTAGCCAGTTAGTAAAAAAATATTTTAAGTGTATTTTTTTAACGTAGCTTCTTAGTCATCCGTCAAAAGTAATTTTTTTGGGGCCCATGTGAGTAAAGTCTTTTAAATCAAATTCTAAAAAATCTATCACAGCGCCTGGTTGAGGCGACGCGTGATCAAAATGCTGGTACTTATTTGGCTCAACGTATTAGCATTGCAATGCATTCACGTAAGATGTTGCTTTCTAATTGGTCCCATTTAAATTTGATCAAGATCTGATCAGTAGTTCTTGAAATATCGTCAATAATGCGTGTTTAGTACATCAAATCTGATCAATTTTCCGAAGATACAGCGGTGAAGCCGGTTTTTTTTAAGCTTTGCTTGCGTTTAATTATTGTCTTTATGAACATTATGAATATTTTAAGATGAAGGCATCATTTATATCACACAGATTCTGACGAATATTTGTATATATCTGGTTTTATTATGAATGCCGAGTAAAATGGGTACAAAGTTACGCGTTTTAGGAGACATTTTTTTACGCATTCACTTTCACAGCCCCACACTAAGTTCAAAGACTTGTATCGTGGGTGCCGGAAACATTTACATATCACACACACAATCACACCCAGAACCAGAAGCACAAATCTCCCTTGCGGAGGAAAATTGTGCTTCTGCCGGGAATCGAACGCAGGAACCACGGCGTAGAGGGCTGAGACTTGCCCACCACGCCAACTTGGTCGATATATAATTTGCTGGAGTCCCAACGGATCTTAAAATCAATTGGGAAGAATAATAAATAATATATTTTAGTTGCAACTGATCTTATGATCAGATGGGAACGACTGTTATGATCGGTTAAGAACCCGTATACATTTTTATGTCTTTCTCGCTCGCACGATTCACTGATTTTAAGATATAAAACTGACGGTGTGAGTTATTGCAAATGTTGTCAATATAATCCCTAAATAATAATATCACGGATCTTATAAACTGATATTCGTTTTCTTAGCTTTTGGATTGGCGGAGAAAATCGATGTCAAATTGATTTTATATTTTTTTCACTCTTTCTTCGTCTAATTAATAGGTATTTAAACGTAAATTAATTTAAAGTATCCGTTACATAATTATTTAGTAAAGTTATTGACAATATTTTCCATAACTCGCTTCATAATTTTTATTTCTCAAAATGAATTAATTGTGCGAGCGAGACAGACATAAAAATGTATACGGGTTCTTAATGTGAAAATCCGATACTATGATCCGTCATTTTGTTATCACCCCTCAATTTAAATAACAATAATAATTGCGTAGCGCGTAGCTTGTAGCTGTCGTAGCACGACGGTTACACGCTACGACTCGTAGCAGTAACATTATATCTTACTAGCCGTGCCCCGCGGCTTCGCCCGCTATTATCAAGTTAAAAAGTAGCCTATGTGTTAATCCTAGGCATAAGCTATGTACATTCCAAATTTCATCCAAATCCGTTCAGCCGTTAAAGCGTAAAGAGGGAACAATCATACTTACACAAACTTTCAGATTTATAATATGAGTGTGATTATAAATTAGACAGACTACAAGATAAACTGATGGCGTCCCTTATGCCCTAATTCGACAATGATCGTCAATTAAGCACCCCTCGGGCTTCATAGGGCTCCGTAGGACTCCGTAGGGCTTCGTAATGAATCGCAGCCCCCGTATTGTATTCAAAATAACACCACCACAATGTTTGTTTAAAAGTATCTGTGGTTTTCAACCGACTTCAAAAAAGGATTTTCTCAATTCGACTGCATTTTTTTTGTATGTATAATACGCGATATCTCCAACAATTATGAATCGATTTTGATGCTTCTTTCTACCGACTTCACAAAAAAAGGAGGTACTCAAGTCGACTGTATTTTTTTTATGTGTGTTACCTCGTATCTTCCACGGGAACCGATTTCGATTTTTTTTTGTTTGAAAGAGTTTGCTTTCCAAATAGTCCCATTTAAATTTGATCAAGATCTGATCAGTAGTTCTTGAAATATCGTCAATAATGCGGGTTTAGTACATCTAATCTGATCAAAGTTCCGAAGATAAAGCGGTGAAGTCGGTTTTATTAAGCTTTGCTTGCGTTTAATTATCAGAATGTTTGGTTATAAGTTGGTACAAATAATAATCTTCTGGTTCTTGGTGTGATAGTGTGCGTGATATGTTGATTAAAATGTATAATTATAAAATCATTTAAATCAGAAAATAATTGCTGCCCCCTGCGCTGTGGGTCCTACTACTAGAACTTCTATTGGAGTTTTGGAGCGAAGGCGAAAATCACGTTTTTTAACTTTGTATGACTTACCTACACTTATGAACATTTACTAAGTATTAACGGTTAATAATCCACCATTATTATACTTAATGTGTAATAATGGTGAATCACAGGTTTTGGAAAATTATACATAATCAACAACGCCATTTTTTTACGTTCGCGGCAAAAAAACCATAAATGCGTATGTGATGTTAATGTTGCCAGCATCCGCGATACAAGTCTTTGAACTTAGTGTGGGGCTGTAAGTGAGACTGCGTAAAAAAAAAATCAAAGATTATTTGCAATGTTTACCATCCACCACTACATCTTTAAATTTACATCGATGACATCACAGATCATAGAAGTATTTGTTTGTTATTTACTCACAGCCCCGCACTAAGTTTTATGATTTGTATCGTGGTGCCGGAAACATTTACATCACTTACGTATGCATACCCAGAACCAGAAGCACAAATGTTCCTTGGGAAAGAAAATTGTGCTCCTGTCGGGAATCGAACCCAGACACACGGCGTAGGGAGCAGCAATTATTTTCTCATATAAATACTTTTTAATTAGAATTTTTTACTGATAGAAAAATGATAAAAATGCATGAGAAATTCTGACTGGATTTTGACTCCTTTACTTGACATGACTACGACTTCTATTATGAAATATGTATGTATGTTCCGCTTGAAATAAATTACATGTCACTGGCTAAATGCATAAGATTGCGAAGCCAAAATAAAAAAAAACATTTATCTATAAAACTATAATATCAACAGGTTATTAAAACTAAATCCAGAAGCCAACTCAATAAAAAAAAACAACTTTTTAAATAAACATCTCAAAGCATGATTATCATACGCCGACGGACCCCACTCGAGTTTACCGGAAAATTGCGGAAGTAATCCGGTTCCCCTCCCTAGTTTATTTTTTAAATTGATATGGAATCTGGCTCAGGCACGGCATGAGATTAAGACATTAGGGAAAGATATTTGAATACTTTATATCGTTTAATGCAACATTAAGAATAATAATATGCAAATATATAAATATAGGTTTTAACAAGCTTTTATTTAGTTTCATCTGTCCAGTTATCTGTCGGTCTGTAATCAAATCTTGCAAGCTAAATTAGACCCGCTCCCGATGTCCGATTGGACTCAAATTTGGTGTACATATGTATCTTTGGTGACAATACAATAATATGGTACCATGGAGCTGGTCTGATGATGGACCCGGAAGATAGCTATAGGAATTTCTTAACTAAACAAGATAAACCCATCGAGCTTGGGCTCGTTTGATTCGTCTTGACAAGTTCTCTAGTTATATAACTTTTTAGACCTTTTTGTGAAATAAGTACCTATAGTTGAGTGTTTCATTAATTTTGTCCTAGTTACAAGTCAAGGAAACGAGTTAAAGTCCAGTCATAGTCTAGTCGAGCCTTCGTAGATAGATAGAAACTAGAACTTCTGTTGGAGTCTTGGAGTGAAAACCAAATTCACCTTTTTCAACTTTGTATGATTCGCCTACACTCATATTGCATGTTCACTAACTATTAATAGTAAATAATCCATCATAGAATCACAAAATTTGAAAAATAATACAATATCGTAAACGCCATTTTTTCACTTTCGCGGCGAAAACCGCGAAGAGATTTAAAAATGTAAAGCTGAAAAAAATTAAACGTCATTCCAATTTGTCATTTCACTTTCCCGCCAAATTCACACCTGGCAAAATGGCAAAGACACTCCCATCCATGCAGCCACCACAGACTAAAAAGATTAAAAAGTGCCTAATTCAATCGCCAAAATATCGAATTCACCGAGTAATTGTTTTAAACGCTCCTCTCGAGGGGCGTGGTTCCCCTAACGCCTGCGTTTGACAGCCCCCTGCCCTATTGTACCCTTGGGGTAGCAATTTTTTGTAACACCCTGTGTTGGCTCCCCTTAAAGTTAGCTTTTCACCTCTTTCGCGTCAGTAGTGGATTTTGAATTTAGAGGGATTTTCTTTTGATTTTATGACTTTCTTTTAGAAAATGTTAGATTGTTTCCTTTCTCCGCACAAATTGGTATTTTCTGAGCATCAGAGATCATGAACATCATGAGATCATTGCGATTGGCTTTTTTCCAAGGATTTTGTCGTAGGTTTGTTTCCTATCTCGATGCTTTTTTAAAAAGATTTTGACATATCTCTGCTTTAAAGCAGGCTCAAAGATATGATGTGGTGTACGTGGTGTCTATTACTAGTTATATGCTCTTTGATGTCTATACACATATATATCTGGGGACATTGCTTTACCTTTTTTGAATTTTTCTACTTAAAAGTGTTGAACTAGGAGTATTGCCGCGAAAGTGAAGAAATGGCGTTGTTGATTTTGTATAATTTTCCAAACCGGTGATTCTTCGAGTGTTCATGTGTAATAATGGTGGATTATTAACTGTAAATACATAGTAAACGTGCATAAGTGTAGGCAAATCATACAAAGTGTTTTCGCTCCAAAACTCCAATAGAAGTTCTAGTAAAGTTTCTACCTCTTCACTAGGGCATGACTTGACTATGACTGGACCTTGACTGTTTTACTTGACTTTGACTGTGACTTGTGACTAGGACTTTATACTATATGAAATACTCTTGAAATATAATATTACTTGACACTGGCTAAATGCACATGATTGCGAAGCCAATATTAAAAGAAAAAAAAGTGTGGAACTACGATAGTATTCTGTTTCATTTATTACTATTAATTGAATAATGTTATTGTATGATTAATAATTAATATATGTATGTTATTTGATAATTAATCGAGCGAAGCGAGATCTCTTAGTTGACTTAAGTGATTTGGCACTTTGTCTGTCTGTCCGTCCGTTAGAGGCATCTAGCGTCTAAACCATGCAAGTAAATAACTTCAAATTCTCAGGGATGTGTAAAGCTATGGCACAAAGCCAGAAATATTAATTTAAATTATATAAAAGAAAATATTAAGGGAGCATTCATACACGTATGTGTAATATATATATTTTTTATACCTTTTTGGGGTATCGTTGAAAAGCTCTACAAGAAGAGTATGAAACCGGTTTTAAAAAAAACTATGTTGGAAAATAATAATTTTGTAAGTCACCAAAGCCACTGTTTTTAGACCTATTTTATGCCGGGGTCTATCTCAAAAACGGCTACATATTTAAAGCTGAAACTTACGTACAATATCCGTTATATCCTGTACTTGAATTACAAATACATAAATAAAACAATTATTTTATAGAAAAAAAGTTATAAGCAATTAACCCCAAAAGTTTATCTCTATTAGGAAAAATTGAGGCGCGAGATCTCAGTTCGGCGAGAACGACTAGTTATTATTATTATTACTATAATCTACGGTACCTGACTGTCCTTCAGGCCAAGTTTCTCAGCCAGCTTCTTCCGGTCAGGCTTGGAGATGTACTTCTGGACCTGGAACCGTTTCTCCAGACCTTTGCGCTGGAGGTCGGAGAATACTGCTCGACGCATCATACCGCGCCGGGGCTTGCCTGGGAGAGGTTTAAACATCATTATTAGCCGACTTCAAAAAAGAGAAGGATCTCAATTCGACTTTTTTTTTAAGTTTTTTAACTACCTTAGTAATTTTTCTAGGTGAACCGATTTTAATGATTCTTTTTTTAATTAAAAGCTGGTGCTTCCCATGTGGTCCCATTTAAATTCGATCAAGATCTGACCAATAGTTTTTGAGTTATCCTCAACAATGCGTATTTAATTCATTAATCTGATCAAGGGTTCCGAAGATAAAGCGGTGAAGTCGGTTTTTTTAAGATTTGCTTGCGTTTAAATTATTTCAGACCCATAATTGGTGGCCCTGTTGGCTCAGTGGGCATGACTTTGCTCTCTGCACCACAAGCCCATGGTTAGATTTCCCTTGTGTGTGTGGAGTAAAAGTTTTCGGCATCCATATAGTCAACGCTTAGGTTGCGGTAAAGTATTTTTTTTAAGCTCCCTGCTGGCTTTTCTGGTTACATGTACACCTGCTTGTGTCGGATTCGATTCCTGGTACTCGAATTTTCTTCCCAAAGGAAATTAGTGTTTCTAGTTCTGGTTGATGATGACATCCAGAAACAATAAAATCCTTAGGGAGTAAACTTGTGTTCCCGCTGGGAATCGAACCCGATACCCTCCTACTTAGAAGGCAAACGTACACCCGATCCAACGGGCAGTTCCTAAGGCAAGTAAGTTATCTATAATCTTCTTCTTTCTTATATATAAAAATGAATTGCTGTTCGTTAGTCTCGCTAAAACTCGAGAATGGCTGGACCGATTTGGCTAATTTTGATCTTGAAATATTTGTGGAAGTTCAGGGAAGGTTTAAAAGGTGAGAAAATATAAAGAAATTGCAATAAAATTAGTAAAAAGTAGTATTTTATTTTTCCATACAAACTGTTCGTACCTGTCAAACCGGAGATGTTTCTGAATATTTGACCACAGACAATTGGCGGTATGAAGTTCGCCGGGTCAATTAGTCTCTATATATAAATCAACTGACGTTTGTTAGTCTCACAAAAGCACGAGAACGACTCGACCGATTTGGCTGATTCTTATAATGTTGTGGTCGTAATTGTCATGGCAAGGTTTATGTATTTTTTTAATTTAAATTGAAATTGTACCCGGACGAGCCGGGGCTAATCACTAGTGGCTTATAAAGTTCCTTACCTCTCGAACTGTGCGCCCAAGGGAATCCACCAGGTAGAGGAAACACTTGAGTATGCGCTTGCGCTGGTCTCACTGCAACAAACATAAATCGTTAAGTATCTATAGAAATTGAAGGTAGATCAATTATTTATTTGCACAAAAAAATTGAGCACTAACAAAGAAATCCTACTAATATTATAAATCCGAAAGTTTGTGTGTAAGTATGTATGTTCCCTCTTCACGCTTTAACGGCTAAACGGATTTGCATGAAATTTAGAATGTACATAGCTTATACCTAGGATAAACATATAGGCTACTTTTAACTTGATAATAGCGGGCGAAGCCGCGGGGCAAGGCTAGTCTTAAATATAACATATGAGCACAAAGGGTTGTCTCATCGCTCAAAGCGATTTCTTCGTGGTGCCATTCCCGATTACTCTTCCAGACAACCAAAGGGAGATATTAAAAATATTACAAACAGGGATGTTGGTGTACCTCAACACTTATTTAAATAACTTTATTTACACATAATTATAAATATTAAATAATATACATAAAATAATTGACACGCAAGCAAAGCTTAAAAAACCGACTTCATCACTTATATTACGGTTTTGGCTTGACTGATTTCGATAAAATTTATATGGGACCACCTCCGAATTATATTATACTCTACCAAACAAAAAAAAACCATCAAAATCGATCCATAATTGGCGGAGATATCGCGTAACATACACACAAAAAAACTAAAAGTACAGTAGATTTGAGAAACTCCTTTTTTGATGTCGGTTGAAAATATTACAAAAAGGGATGTTGGTGTACCTCAACACTTATTAAAATAAATATACTTACACATAATTATAAATATTAAAAACACAAACCACAATACAAAAACCTACATATATATAATAGTATATTTTAAACATACATAAACAAAATAACATCAAAATTGCTTAACGTACATACCTTTCGAATTGAGAAGTAAATTAAAAGTAAAAAAAAACCGTGACTGTATCAACCGTATTCCGTCCAACTAGATCTGAATACGCAGTGCACATAAAAAAATCGCGTTCAACCATTAAAACGTTCTTTATTTAGCTAAGGACCTGACTAACATTTTTATTAACCAACCGTTTTCATTAATCTCGATAAAAAATAATCTAAATGGCAAAACGCATCGCACCCACTCCTCCAAAAAAAAAGAAAAAATGCCAAATAGAATCTCGCCCACACGTCAATTGAAAAAAAATACAATACGTCATTGCTCTATACAATTCCGCGATTTTACGCTATTTGTGGATTTAGCACAATAGTAATGCATCAAATATGAAATGAGCAACAATGGGCGGTAAAAAGTGCAATAATCGAATAATCGATTTTAATGTCCGTGAGATGGGAATCGATGATTGTGATGTTAATTTGTATGATTTATTGATCTATTTCAACGTATTTTGTGTGGAATTTGTTCAAATATGAGTGATTATTTCTTGAATCGATACTCGTTTATGGTAAATTGAACTCGGTGAATTCACCGTTCGCAGCTTTTGCAGTATTTTTTTCCAAATTCAAAATTTTACTAAAGAAAGTCGGGTTCGGAGTTTTGGCGCGAAAGTGAAAAAATGTCGTAGTTGATATTGTATTATTTTCCAAAACTAGCGATTCTTCGAGTGTTTACGTGTAATAATGGTGCATTATTAACAGTTAATACTTAGTGAACGTGCATGAGTGTAGGCAAATCTTACAAAGCTGAAAAAGTTTTTTTTGCTTTCGCTCCAAAACTGAAATAGACGTCTATTCTATTTTCAAAAATATATCAGAGCGTCTAGTTGAGGCGGCGCGTGTTCAAAATGCTGGTACTTATTTGGCTCAACGATTTAGCATTGCAACTCAGAAAGGCAAAGCCAGCAACATGATGGGAACGCTTCACTTTAGCAGTGGGCTTGAGTACTTGAGTTACATATAAGCTCGATGCCTTATAGGTAGCTTTTCTCTTTGCTGTATTATGTATCATATTTGATTGAGTTTTAGGCAATATAGGCGAAGATAATGTGAAGAAGTAAGCACACTCACAATCTTTCGCCTTTGTAATATTATGGTGTGATGGATGTGATTAGCCTGTAGATAGCAGCGCATTTTATTTCCCTTATACGTTGTTAATGTACATATTTTATAAAATATTAGATTTATATAAATCAATTAAAAAAGGTCTTGGTAGATAGAGATAGAGAGATAGACTATAAATATAATTAAACGCACGCAAAGCTAATAAAAACCAACTTCACCGCTTATGTTTTGGTTTTGGCTGAACCGATTTCGAAATTTATGGGACCACCTCTGAAGTATAATCTACCAAACACAAAAAAAAATATCAAAATCGATTCATAATTGGCGAAGATGACGCGTAACATACATACAAAAAAATCCTCCTTTTTTGAAGTCGGTTGAAAATGATCGTATAAAAGAAGCATAAAAAATGCAAAATCTTGTGAAGTACAGAATTGAATGAAAAAAAATATAAAACCCACTTTATCCCAAGACATTAAAATCAATAGAGAGCATAAAACACGACCTCCCATAAACACAACCACAGATAAAAAATGTTGCCATTTGCAATAACAATTCATTGTTGCCAACTGAATAAAACGAAACGCCCAATTTGACACGCAAACATTTACCCTATTGTTGCAGTAATCTTTAGGATAAACATTGAAGATAATATCGGATAGTATAAAGGGAATGAAAAAGATGATAATGCTGGGTTTAATCTTGGTTTAATCGTTAAAAAATTAATGTTTTGTGTGGAGATTAGCTGCCCTTCGGTTTGATGTTATGAATCCAATTGTCAATTGGACATAAGCTTGGTTTTCTTTATCGACTTCACCAAAAAGGAGGAGGTACTCAATTAGACTGTTTTTTTTTTACCTCATAACTTCTTTCCACATGAACTGATTTTTTGTTTGTTTGAATGCTTGCTTTCCCATTGGTCGCATTTAAATTTTATCAAGATCTGATCTGTAGTTTTTGAGTTATCGTCAACTAGCCGTGCCCCGCGGCTTCGCCCGCTATTATTATGTTAAAAAGAAGCCTATGTGTTAATCCTAGGTATAAGCTATGTACATTGCAAATGTTATCTAAATCCGTTCTGCCGTGAAAAGGGAACAAACATACTTACACAAAAACTTTCGGTTTTATAACATTAGTAGGATAGTTGTTTTAACTATACAGTACCTGGAAGACCGACTCGTTAAAACGAAGTTTTCTAAAAATGAAACCTAGCTAGATCGATTTATTGCCCCCGAAACCCCCTGCATACTAAATTTCATGAAAATCGTTGGAGCCGTTTCCGAGATTCAGATTGTAGAAGGTATTTTAGATATGCCACAAGGAACGGCATCGCCGCGCCGTGCCTTGCAATATACTCACCATGCTAGATGCCTAACTACGGGCCAATTGCCTTTAATTATATTTCATAAAACTAAACTAAAACTATGTACAGCAAAGAACTAAGTTACCTACAAGACATCGAGCTTATAGGTAACTCAAGTGCTCAAGCCGGTGTAGTGGGTAGCGTTCCCATCATGCTGGCGGCATTGCCTCTCTGAATTGCAAAGATTATTAATTCTAGATTACCTACACTTGATACCTTAGATGACCTTAGTCTTTAAATACAAATACATCCCACGATGTAGAAAGAGATGTACCTTGAACCAAAGTACCCTTTCTTTTATTTGAGACTAAGCTAGCGTTTGACCACAATCTCACCTGATGGAAAGCGACGATGCGGTCGAAGATGGAGCACGCTTGCTCAGTAAATACCTATTCACTCTCTTCTTGAACAACCCCATATTATACTTTTCGGGAAACACAGGCAGAGCGTGCCACTCCTTAGCAGTTCTCATAATGAAAGTGGAAGCGAGACGCTTCGTGCGAATGGTCGGTATTTTTACCATTAGCGGATGCCGCATTGCCGTCTGTCTAGATGTTCGGTGACCCTGATATGTTTGTAGTTTTATCTAAATATATATAACTCAAAGGTGACTGACTGACTGACTGACATAGTGATCTATCAACGCACAGCCCAAACCACTGGACGGATCGGGCTGAAATTTGGCATGCTGGTACATGTTATGACGTAGGCATCCTCTAAGAAAGGATTTTGATTAATTCTACCCTCAAGGGGAAAAAATAGGGGATGAAAGTTTGTATGAAACTTTGTCAATTTTAAAATAATACTTCTTAACGCGAGCGAAGCCGCGGGCAAAAGCTAGTTTACCTATAATTACTATATTTATGGACTGGCAAGCGCAGTGTCAGAAGACAGCCCACAAGGTGATTGTGTAACGATTCAGCAACATTCGATTGGCCCATTAACTGTTGGCCAACATAATTTTTAAACAATTAACTTTTCATACAAAGAACTTTTCACCAACGCACGTTTCGCCAACATAACTTTACGTCAGTGAATGCTAAAGCAACATAATGTTTTGACCAATCACTTTTCAACCAAAAATCATTTAGCCCATGGACTGTTCCTCAACAGAACGGTACGTCAGTGGAGTGTTTTATCAACATAATCTTTTGACAATATCCTTTCCCCCCATGAACTTTTTGATTTCATAAGCGTAATCAAAATATCGTATAATGGACGTATATGCCATAGAATAAATAATAGTACGGTATTGATTAGCGTTTTTTAAAATGTAGTACAGATTATTATTATGATTAATTTCTCAATCATCATCATCATCATCATCAGCCTATGGAAGTCCACTGCTGGACATAGGCCTCTCCAATTGCACGCCACTGAGCACGATCCTCTGCTTCTCTCATCCAGCTCCTGCCAGCCACCTTGCGAAGATCGTCGCTCCACCGAGCCTGAGGGCGTCCTGTGCTACGTTTGCCAATTCGCGGTCTCCACTCGAGAACACGTTTACCCCAACGGTTATCGGTTCTCCGGCTAATATGGCCAGCCCATTGCCACTTCAGCTTACTAATTCGCTGTGCTATGTCGACTACTTTGGTTCTCTGTCGGATAACCTCGTTCCGGATTCGATCCTTCAGAGAAACTCCGAGCATAGCCCTTTCCATAGCTCGCTGAGCGACTTTAAATTTGTGGACCAGCCCAACCGTGAGTGTCCACGTTTCGGCACCGTATGTCATGACAGGCAGGACGCACTGATTGAAGACTTTCGTCTTTAGGCTCTGTGGAATAGACGACGAGAATAATCCCAAATGCCGCCCAGCCTAGCTGAATTCTTCTATTGGCCTCTTTCTCGAAGCTGTTTCTACCTAACTGCAATGTATGCCCGAGATAAACGTATTCTGGAACAGCTTCGAGAGAACTGCCATGTACAGCAATCGGTTCCGGTTTGACATGTTGGTTAAACATAATCTTGGTTTTATCCAAGTTCATCCGGAGACCGATGCGCTCAGAAGAGTCAGCCAGGCCGTTCAGCATATCTTGCAAATCCTGCAACGTTTCAGCCAAGACGACGATGTCATCTGCAAATCTCAAGTGTGAAATGTGTTTGCCGTTTATGTTTATGCCACGCCCTTTCCAGTCCAGAACCTTGAACATATCCTCCACTGCATTCGTGAACAATTTGGGGGATATTACGTCCCCTTGTCTCACTCCTCGGCGCAGGGGGATGTGACCAGACTGCTGGTTCTGGATTTGGACAGACATGGTCGCGGCGCTGTAGAGACATTTCAACACTTGGATATATCGCCAGTCCACTTGGCATCGTTGCAAGGATTCTAGAACAGACCAGATTTCGATAGAGTCAAAAGCTTTCTCATAGTCCACAAAAGCTAAGCACAGGGGCCGATTATACTCTTGAGTCTTCTGTATAATCTGCCTCACTGTGTGTATGTGGTCTATGGTACTGTATCCTCTTCGAAATCCGGCCTGCTCCGGTGGCTGAAATTCGTCTAGTCTTCGCGCAAGGCGATTCGTGATGACCCTTGAAAACAGCTTATAGACGTGGCTTAAGAGCGATATGGGTCTATAGTTCTTCAAAAGGGTTTTATCACCCTTTTTGAAAAACAAGATAACCACGCTCTCACTCCACGCCTCTGGAGTTCTCCCTTCGAATAAGACGGTGTTGAAGATTTTCTGGAGCTCCTTCAATACAGGTGTACCTCCTGCTTTTAGGAGCTCAGTTGTAACTCCATCTTCTCCTGGGGCTTTTCCATTTTTAAGCTGTCCAAGAGCCATCACAATTTCGTCAACGCTGATTTCTGGCAAGTCTTCAGTAAAGTGGCGTGTCAAAGTGGCTCTCGAATCCACGTTTTCGGGATCAGCACGAGATGCATGCGAAGAGTATAATTGGCTGTAGAAGTCTTCAACTTCCGAAAGAATCCCAGGCTTAGAAGCAACAATTTCTCCACTGGACGAGGTCAACTTCGTCAGGTGGCTTCTCCCTAGAGACTGGACGAACACTTTCGAACCCCGATTTTGCTCGATCGCTTTCTCTATAGAGCGAGTATTGGAGCATCGAAGGTCGTGTCGTACCAGTTTGTTGATCTTTTTATTGAGTGCCCGATATTCTGACGAAGTGACAGGTGGGTTTTCACGTCGCTCCTTCATAAGCCCCTGAGTTTCATCCGAAAGTTTAGACTTTTTACCTGTACACTGTTTTTCACAAAATCTCATGCCTTCTTCCCTGAGGATTGTCACCACATGTTCTAGGGCCTTGTCAACGTCATTTGAGGTTTCCACGGCTGCAAATCGGTCCTCCAGGTTTAACTGGAACTGTTCAGATCCTACCACGGTTTGGAGTAAGCTAGGTCGGAGCCTGGACTTCATCAAACGGACACGCTCTAGCTTGAAGTCGATATTCAGAGAGCCTCGTACCAGTCTGTGATCGCTACCGGTATTAAACCTGTTTATTACTGAGACATCTCTGAATATGTGCTTTTTGTTCGTTATGATGAAGTCAATCTCATTTCTGGTTCTAGTGTCGGGGTTTTGCCATGTCCATTTCCTTTGGGGCTGTTTCTTAAAGAATGAATTCATTAAGAAAAGCCCTTCTTTTTCGAGGAAATTGACGAGCATCTGCCCCCTGTGATTCCTACTCCCAACACCGTGGGATCCTACTACCGATTCGCTGCAATTTTGTACTCCCACTTTTGCGTTGAAATCACCCATGACAACGTTGTAGTGGGTTTTAGTGGTGAGGTGAATAGCTTTCGATATGTCCTCGAGCATATCCACCACTTCATCGTCTGAGTGAGTCGAGGTCGGTGCGTAGACTTGCACAACCTTCAGACTATACCTCTCTGTAAGCTTAATAATGAGGTATGCTACCCTGTTCGACACACTAGACATTTCTAAAACGTTGTCAGAGATGACTTTGTTTACCAAAAACCCTACGCCACCTTGGGATAGCTGGTCTCCCTCTCGGTAATACATAAGATGGCCCGATTCTAAGGTAATAGTGTCCTCTCCCTCTCTTCGAACTTCACTTAACCCCAAAATGTGCCACCTTATCTTTCCGAGTTCTTCTTCGAGCTGTACCAGGTGCTCGTCAAGCCGTAGCGTGCGTCCGTTGTACGTTGCCAAGGTCAGTTGTTTTCGGCGGCCGTTATCCGTAACCCGGGGATTCTTCGCACCCCCTGCCGTGCCGTCACCGTGACCGCCGCCGTGATCATGGGCAGCAAGGCGACCGGGAACTGGGGGCCATGGATTGTTCTGGTTTGCCATAATTGGAGGGTTTGCCCATAATCGCCACGCTGGGCATGCGGGTTGGCGATCGCAGAGCGTAGTTATTCGCGCTGATGACGCTGCTGCCCGTCTTCAGCCAGTTGCATTTTATAACTACGATTATAACGAGATGGATATACCGCCATCATCGGTTAGACGTGAAATATCTCTAACAGGTCGAATTGTGTACGTCTGTACCTTAGTCGCCTTTTACGACACCTCAGTAGGAGAGAGGTCGGAACTATTCTACTCTGCCGGTCACCGCACGGCCAATTTCTCAATATCTCTCCTGAATTATAGATGAGCCCTGCAAACAGATGAATGATAAAAGTAACAATTAAGTGTAGCATTCCACGGCAGTAGATCATTTTCTAATGGTCGTCTACTTAGCTACCGCTACCTTAAAGTTAATTCGTAATTTACCACTGTCAAATAGAAACATCTGTCAACCAGCGCCAAATAGTTTCCGCTAATCTTGAGAGCCAGTTTCATTCAAGGCCTAGTTTGCTTACCATCCATGATCACATCATCACTTACCGATAGGAAAGACAGTGATAAACCGCCAGCCTGCCAGACATGATTCCACTCTTATTATATGGACTATTTACAACGGCAACTCCATTATACGGATCAGAAAAGTGACATAGCGCTTGGATAGTCGTAGGTAATCGATTCTTTCAACAGACAACTGCCTAAGCTCAGTAGTAACAGAAGCAGTCACCCATATGGTACTTTCCATTTCAAACTATGCCATGGGCTGTTCTGGGTCTTAAGTTCTTTGTTCACATCATGACTATCAACACTGATGTTCTTCATACGTCTATGAAAAAATCTCTTCTGTTCTAAAATGATGATGAGGCTCACTCAGTATTGTACTGGGCTGAACTGAACTCTCCAGGTTACTCGCTGAAAGGTTGGTGTCGACACACAGGATTCGTAGAATTTACATGACGTGGCATATTTTTCATCAGAAGTTTTGTGCAAACTTCTTATTTATTGTGATTGAAATTCCTCTAAATTGATTTCACACATCTAAACATATTTAGTTTCGTAAATGCGTGATTAATCAATCCAAAGTGCAACATTTTTCAGAAACCTTTATAATAAGTCAAACTTTTTAATATTTATCTATTAACAAATTATGAATTATTATTATTATTATTTATTTAATCTTATTATATCTTTATTATTATTTATTATTAATGAAAGTTAATAAGCTTTATATTTATTTATTTTTGGGTGGAACAGCTGTTGAAAGCGGCATTTTTATGATTTTAAATAATGTTATTTCATTGATATTTACGCCATCTTTAGAAGAATCCCAGCATGTTTGTCATATATTTTCACTTTACTGAAGTGTGGTGTTGCGTAGTTACTTTTAAAACAAATTATAGATGGCGTCAATCAGCCATAAAAGAGTAATTTTGAACGTTGTTGGAAGACGTCAAATTGAAAAACCAGCATTATCTGAACCTCATGGTTCATGGATCTGGATTTTTGTTTAAGGTCAAGCTGATACAAAGCTTTAGTAGAAGTTGAAATATTATTAAGTATCCTATATTCTAAGTTGGTAAATAAGCAGTCATTCGGTGAAAATCCCATTGCAATTATTTAAGTAAATTTCGCGTGATGCGCGTACAAACAGACAGACAGACAGATAGACAAAAATTCTAAAAATAGATTTTTTGGCTTCTGTTGCTCTAATAAAGGCCTCCCATATTAGTTTTTCTTCAATATATATAATGTACAGACATCGTGCATCGGCCTGTTACGATTTTATTATATGTATAGATTAAGTAACAACAACAAAAATAAAATGAAAAAAAGAAAGGAATGTTTTTGTAAGCGAAATTTCGTAGTTGAAATATAACTTTTGCAAAAAGTTCATGGGGGAAAAGGATATTGTCAAAAGATTATGTTGATAAAACACTCCACTGACGTACCGTTCTGTTGAGGAACAGTCCATGGGCTAAATGATCTTTGGTTGAAAAGTGATTGGTCAAAACATTATGTTGCTTTAGCATTCACTGACGTAAAGTTATGTTGGCGAAACGTGCGTTGGTGAAAAGTTCTTTGTATGAAAAGTTAATTGTTTAAAAATTATGTTGGCCAACAGTTAATGGGCCAATCGAATGTTGCTGAATCGTTACACAATCCCACAAGGTGGACGGATGACATAGTGAAGGTCGCAGGAAGACGCTGGATGCAGGTCGCTAACAACCGTTCTTTTTGGATATCTTTGGGGGAAGCCTATATCAAGCAGTGGACTTCTTGTGGCTAAGATGATGATGACGTCTATTATTATGTATACAATTTTAAGTATTTTTTTTATACTAGATAGGCAAGCATTTGACCGCTATCTCACCTGATGGAAAGTGACGATGCGGCCAAAGATGGAACATGCTTGCCTAGAAGGTACCTATTCACTCTAGACTTGAAGACACCCAGATTATACTGTTCAGTGAACTAAGACGCAGGCAATGAGTTCCACTCCTTCGCTGTACGGATGATGAACGTAGAAACAAAACGCTTCGAGCGAACAGGAGGTATGTCAACCATAAATGGATGACGTTTGACAGTTTGTCAATATTGTACAAATCTTACCTAAGTATGGATGATGACAGTGCGCCAGGAGGTGTTGTAAATGCTGGTGCTGCACTGGAATGGGTCTGGAGGCGATTGGCTTCGCGATCGGCCATGGATTGCCCATGATGGGCTGCCGGTATTCTGTAACAAAAAAGTTTTCATCATGCTCTATATTTGTTATCAACAAGGCCAGCTTTTTTTATCTGTAATAGGCGAACGTTTGACCACTATCTCACATGATATGCGGTGACGATGCGGTCGACGATGGAGCACGCTTTTTTAAACTTGATAGGCAAGCATTTGACCACTATCTCAGCTGATGGAAAGTGATGATGCGGCCGAAGATGTAGCAATTTTGCCTAGAAGATACCTATTCAGTCTTGACTTGAAGAATCCAAGATTGTACTTATCTGGAAACACAGACTGGCAAGGAGTTCCACTCCTTTGCAGTGCGCATAATGAACATGGAAGCAAAACGCTTCGAGCAGCTTGACAGAAATCTTGTTTTTTTTAGTTGGTTGGCGTTCGCCTTCTAAGCAAGGGTATCGGGTTCGATTCCTGGCTGAAACACAAATTTTCTCAACAAGGAAAATTTGTTATTCTGGTTGTGATTGTTTGTGTGATGTAGATGTTTCCGCCACCACGACACAAGTCATTGAACTTAGTGTGGGGATGTAAGTGTGAAAGCGTTTACGTTTATAGTGATAAATTTAGAAAGGAAAAATTATCGCTTGAGGCGGGGTTTGAACCAGCGGCCATAGGGTGCTCTATTGCTCTAACCGCTGAGCTACTCAAGCCCTGCTTAAAGCAACGAAATTATCCTTTCCTTATTATAAACGTTTAACGTGGACGTGTGACGTCATCCACGTATACGTAATATACGGGGTAAGTTTACATTTATGCTTAAGCTGATTTTACATTACATTTCGTCATTGGTTCTATTTGAGCATTCCAGTGTCGCCAAAGACAAAGTCGCAATTTTTGAGCATTGGCAACACCACGCAAAACAAACCCGCGCGAGAGTTTTGCCGCGAAAGTGAAAAAATGGCGTTGGTGATTTTGTATAATTTTCCAAAACCTGTGATTCAGTGTAATAATGGTGGATTATTAACTGTTAATACTTAGTAAATGTGCATAAGTGTAGGCAAGTCATACAAAGTTGAAAAACGTGATTTTCGCCTTCGCTCCAAAACTCCAATAGAAGTTCTAGTAAAGTTTCTACCACTTTACTAGGGCATGACTTGACTATGACTGACTACTTGACTTTGACTGTGACTTGTGACTAAGACTTTTATTATGAAGAATAGAAATTATTAATATTTGTTTAATATTTCGACTGAAGGACTATGCATCCATGATCATGAAATAATAAAAAAAAAAATACAAACCCGCGCGTTTTTACGCGGGAAAACATAAATACGTTACATAATATTAGCAAAACATATCACAGCGTTTAACTGATTATCAAACAAAATCACCCCTTGTTCAAATTAATACGAGCGGAGTCAAAAACAAAACGCTTAGCTAAATGATTAATGGTATTACAAAGGGCGCAATATATTACGGAGGCGTGCTTCTGACACTCGGGTAAGAAATCGAGGGAGGGTGGTGCATGTCACGAGCTGAAGTCTCGTGATGAGGGTAATTGTCCCATTTGGTAATGATTTTAACTATTGGCAACACTAAATACTGGTCAGAAAATGCCCTGCGCGAAGTTGGAACAAGAAGAAAAAAAATGGTTTTGCCGCGAAAGTGAAAAAATGGCGTTGTTGATTTTGTGTAATTTTCCATGTGATTCTTCGAGTGTTCATGTGTAATATTGGTGGATTATTGACCGTTAATTCGTAGTAAATGTGCCTAAGTGTAGGTAAATGATACCAAGTTGATTAACGAAATTTTCGCTTCCGCTCCTAAACTCCAATTGAAGGTCTAGTAAAGTATGTACCACTTTACTAGGGCATGACTTGACTATGACTGGACCTTGACTTTGACTATGCCTTCTGACTAGGACTTTTAATATGAAATACACATTAAATATATTATTACTTGACACTGGCTAAATGCACAAGATTGCGAAGCCTTAAATAAAGAAAAGAAATAGAAAAAAAGAGTAGGAGCGATTAACATTCCAGTCCCGTGCCAATCCGGGACCTATATTTCCCTCATCCTTTTCTTTTAGTACTCTAAAGTTGTTGGTAGAATGCCTAGATACTTACATATACTTATTGTTTCAACATTTATACGTGTACTAGCTTTTGCCCGCGGCTTCGCTCGCGTTAAGAAGTATTATTATTAATTTGGGTATAGATATAATCCCGATCGGTTTAAAATTGACAAAGTTTCATACAAACCTTCATCCCTTATTTTATCCCCTTGAGGGTAGAATTAATCAAAATCCTTTCTTAGCGGATGCCTACGTCATAGCATCTACCTGCATGCCAAATTTCAGCCCGATCCGTCCAGTGGTTTGGGCTGTGCGTTGATAGATCACTATGTCAGTCAGTCAGTCACCTTTGAGTTATATATATTTTTAGAAGATATCAAAAGTATTATTACTTATTATTTAATCTCACGTATTTATGCCCGGTCCTTTGTTAGACATTAGCGGAGCCGTAGCCAACTCTAAGAGCGTTTGCCTGTAATTATGTTGTTTGCAAAAGTATTGTATGGAATCTGTTTTTATGACGCAAATATATTTAATAATTATTATTACAATGCGCAATATATTACGCAGGCATGCATTTGACACTCGGATAAGAAATGGAGGGAGGATGATGCTTGGTGCAAGCTGGAGTCTTATTAAAAGGGTAAGTGTAGCCTTGTTTGGCAGTTTTACTGAAAATTAGTAAGATAATTAAACGCAAGCAAAGCTTAAAAAAACCGACTTCACCGCTCATATTTTGGTTTTAGCTGAACCGATTATATGGGACCACATCTGAAGTATCAATAAAATCACGAAAATTGATTCATAATTGGCGGAGATATCGCGTAACATACATACCAAAAAAAAACACAGTCGAATTGAGAACCTCCTTTTTTGAAGTCGGTTTAAAACGCCCAACGTACAGCGTGAAGACGGAATAAACAGATCAAATCCAATACAAGACCAACTTCATTAAACAACCTTTATAAGCCGAATTAATCTGGGTCCATTATTTCCATCATCCATTATATTTAAGGCGTTATCTATTGGTGCTGGTGGAATAAATAAAAAATATAAAAAAGAAAATCGTTTATTTTTCTCTCACAAAAGGTATACCTAACTTAAGTATTTTTAGGAGTAAAAATATGAAATGTTCCTATAAATATACTCTTTGTACAACTTTGTACTTGTAAATTAATATATCAACGAGTAAAATGTTGACGACCATTAAAAAAAAAGGTTAGTACCTATTACCTGAATGTTTTAGGCACTTTATAGAAAGCTGTTTTATACAGATTGCCAATTAGTTATACATATAATAATAATAAATTAAAATGTTACAAGCTATAAAATACCAAATATATGTATCCATAGTATGTTTATTGAATAATTATCTTAAAGTAGGCTAAAGAGCATGCCCTTCGAAAGTAAATTCTATGTCCGCACTTGTACCACACGCTAACTGTCTTTAGTTTTTGTATAAAAACGCATTTTCTTATAACTCGCACCATACTCTATCAATTAAGACTACCCATTGTATTTCTAATACCGTTAACTGACTTTAATGCGAGTCTCTTTGATTGCCTCTATTTTAATTATACTAAAAGAGAGGTTTTCTAAGTTTAGGAAACCCTTGTCAGTCTGTCTGTAAGTCTAGACCGATATCAATGCAGTATTTTTAGTTTTTTTTTTTTTATGACAAATAGGCTAACATTTGACCGCTATCCCACCTGATGGAAAGCGACGATGCGGTCGACGGTGGGACATTTGCCTTTTTTTTTCGCATTCTTATCTCCTTTAAGGAGATAGAACTTGTTTATTACAGATTAGCTTTTTTTTTTTTTTTTTTTTTTTTGTGGGGGGGAAAATGCCTGGCATTTCCTTTCCTTCCCAGGGATGAAGGAAAGGGGTATGTGGGGCTCGAACCCACTAAAAACCCCCCCGTGAGGTCCCTCGCCGAGGTGGGGCAAGATAGGGTCGCGCTAGCAGTCACTATCTTGCCCCGGCGGTAAGCCCGGATGCAAACTTCTCCGGGCCACTGCGCCCATGGAGGGGTGACCTTGCTCACCAAGGCCACCCCTCAGACGTGTGGGGCCGTGCAAGTCAGTGGAGAGGTGCCCTGACTCTCCACCAGTGACCCCACTACAGAGGAGGAGAGAGGAGGCGTGCGAATTGCCTCCTCCTTCCCCCCGTCCGTCTGCGCCGGAGCGGGTCAGATCGAGGATCGACCTCTCTGGCCCGCTCCGCGGCCTCCTTCTGCTTCATCACTGCTTCGCAGAAGGAGACCACCGCCTGCCACGATCTCTCGCTGCCGAGCATGGCGTTTACCACGCTCGGCAGGGAGAGATCTCCGCCTATCAGCGCTGAGAGCGTGTGCCGCTGTGGGCCCCATGCGGCACACACCTCCAGCGTGTGGAGCGCCGTGTCCTCCGGCGCTCCACATTCGTGGCAGGCCGGAGTCGGCTCCCGACTCGCGATTTGGTGCAGGTACTTTCCGAAACATCCGTGTCCGGAAAGTACCTGCACCAATCGGAAAGTCAGCGACCCATACCGCCGCTTCACCCACCTCCGAAGGACCGGGCGGATGGCCTCCACCGTCCACTGCCCAGGTACCGGTGGAGCCAGGTCCTCCGTCCACCGCCGCAACAGGGCAGCCCGCGCCATTCGCCGCATGCGGGTGACCTCTTCCCACGCTGGGATCTCCGCGGGATCTCCTCGCCGCCACGAAGTGGTATACTTCGGCGAGAATCTCCGCTTGGTCACCCGCAAGCACGCATCCCGCCGTCCAAGAGACCGTCCGGTAGCCGCGTATCGCCCTCGTCGCGATGACCCGCTGCGGACGACGCAGCAGGGTCTTGTTCCCGCGGTTGAGGGCGTCCGCCCAGACCGGTGCCCCGTACAGGGCCATACTCCGGATCACTCCGGAGTAAAGCCGACGGCAGACCGCACCCGGGCCGCCCACGTTAGGCAGCAGTCTCCCTAAGGCAGCCGCAGCCCCCACAACTCTCGGGGCCAGCTGGGTGAAGTGGACCCCGAAAGCCCACCTTCCATCCAGGATGAGACCCAGATATTTCATCTGGGTCCCAACCGGAATCAGGACCCCGTCCAGCTCCATCCGCGTTCCTGGAGGGGGTCCCCCCCGAGGCCCATGGAACAATAGGGCCTCGGTCTTGGAAAGAGCGACCTCCAGACCCAAGGAGCGTATGCGGCCAACCACAAGATTTGTGCCCACCGTGGACAACCGCACTACCTCCCTTAGGTCCCTCCCTCTGGCTACGACTAGGGTGTCATCCGCGTAGCACGCGACCCGCATGTTTGCGGGGAGCGTGCCACGAAGCACCCAGTCGTAGCCTATGTTCCACAGGAGCGGACCCAGCACCGACCCCTGTGGGACCCCGCAGGCGACGCGACGGCGCCTCATACCGTCCCGTCCTACCACAAGGATCTCGCGATCCTGGAGGTAGTCAGCCAACAGCCTCCGCAGATACAGAGGCACTCCATGATAGTGGAGCGCCTCCAGTATTGTTCCATGCGGGAGGCTGTTGAAGGCGTTGGCTATATCAAGCGAAACAGCCAACGCCTTGTCCCCCTCCCTGACCGCGTCCTGCGTCCACCCCTTGAGCCAGAGCAGGGCGTCTATTGTAGAGCGCCCCGCTCTGAATCCGTACTGGGCCTCGGACAATCCAGGCCCAGTACCCTCTAGGTGCTGGATGACACGGGAAGCCACTACCCTCTCCAGCAGCTTACCCGTGTCATCCAGCAACACTATAGGCCTGTATCCGGAAGGCGAGTCAACAGGTCGACCCTCCTTCCGTAACAGGCACAGTCGGCCGTCTTTCCACAACTTCGGGAACCGTCCTGACGTGAGGCATGCGTCGAACAGTTCCCGAAGCCACTCACCCATCTCCCCCAGGGCGATCTGTAGGACCCGCCCTGGAATGCCATCTGGGCCCGGTGCCGTTCTTTTTCCCCGCAGGCGGCCGAATGCAGTCTCTATTTCCACCTCTGACAGAGGCGGGATAGAGGTCGGCTCTAGCTCCTCCAGAGAGACAGGCGCCATTATCGGGGGCACGTGGTCAGGGCTGCTCACGGGGAACAGCCCTTCCAGCACCCTACCTAGAAGTTCTGGCTCTAGGGACTCCGCGATGGGGGCAGTCTGGCCTCGGAACTTTTTCCGGACTGCCCTGTACGGTCGCCCCCAGGGGTCCCTGTCTAGCCCTTCCAGGGCTTCGTCCCAGGCTTGAGACTTGGCCCGGCCGATGGCCTGCTGCAGCTCCCGCTTGGCTTCGCGATATATGCCATAAAGCTGAAGCTCAACAGCCATCTCCTCGGCCGACATCTGCTCGTCGGTGCGGCCCCGACGCCGCTTCCTGCAGCGGGTGTAGGGCCGCCGAGCCCCGGAGCAGACAGCCCGGAGATCTGCAATCTCCGAGCTCCACCAGTACACCGAGTGGTGTTCGAGACGGCGTCGAGACCTTGGCATAGCCGTGTCGCAGACGGCCGTCATCGCTATACGAAAACGGCTCGCCTCGACGTCCACATCCTGGTGCGTGGAGGCAGCAAGCCACGACTGGACGATTGCCGCCTCTTGTGCCAGTTCGACATCGAGACGACTTACCGTCCAGCGCGGGAAATCTGCCCGACCCTCGCTCTGGAACTCACTGCGGCTGTCGGAGGCGCAGACCTCGAACCTTATATATTTGTGGTCCGATAGAGTCTCCACCTCCGACAAGACATTCCAGGCCCGGACACGTGCTGCAATAGACGGGGTGGCGAACGATACGTCCACCACGGACCCCCCGTTCCACCGCACACACGTGTGGACCGAACCTCTGTTCAGCAAGGTCAGTCCTGAGGCAACTATCCACTCCCTGACAGTCGCACCGCGAGAGTCAGTGGAGGGATTGCCCCAATCCCGGGCCTTGGCATTAAGGTCCCCCAGGAGGAGGACTGGCAGTGGCACTTGCCTTCTTACCGCTGCGGCTAGGAGGTCCAGGAAAGCCTCCAACTCCACAACGGTTTTGTTGGGGGAGAAGTATACACCAACGATAGCATACTCCCCCCACTTTGCCACCACATACCCCGAACCCTTCTCTCTAACTGAGAGAGGTGGACTATCACCCCCCCGCTTAACAATGGCAACGGAGCCGTTCAGGTCCCCAGCCCAACAGGAATGCGAGGGAACATAATACGGCTCCGCTGCAACCGCCACGTCTACTTGCCACTGCGCTAGGGTCTGCATAAGCAGATCTTGTGCCCTAGCGCAGTGGTTTAAATTAGTCTGGAGGAAGTTGTGATGTCGAACCCGATCCATTAATCGGACATCACAACCTCCTCGCACGCCGACTGGCGTGCCACCTCGGGGGCAGCTTGGCTAGTTGCCGCAGGGAGGGCCTGGGTCCTAGAGACTCTACCCTTCGTCTTCGGGGGGGCGCAATTACGCGCCCCCATTACATGCCCGGAAGGCCGCCCCGACTCAGCGCATATCGCACAGCGGGGCTCGGCCCTCCCGCAGCTGACCGCCCGATGGCCTGTGCCTCCACACCGGAAGCACAGGTCTCCCCTATCAGCGGATGCGGGACACTGGGTGCGCGTATGTCCCAGCCCCATGCACTTGAAGCAGCGCATGGGACGCGCCGCCAGTGCCACTACACGCACTGAGCTCCACCCCACTAGTAGCCTCCCCTTTTCCAACAGCACTTTGGCTGCTGAAGTCGGACAGGATACGAGGGTGGAGCCGACGCCGCTTACGCCGGGTCGAATCTCTCCTGCCTTCACCAACCGGACGTCACAACCGCCCGCCTTGGCTACCGCCGCCGCCACTTTCTCTTTGGTAGCCGCATCATCCAAGCCCGTTATCCTCAGGTCGGCGGTTTTAACGGGCCTAGCGATGTTAGCTACCTCGGACAGGACTTCACGGAGTTTCTCCGCGAGCTTGTCCGCCTTCTCGTTATTTTGGGAGCCAGGAATCTCCAACATCCTGGCTCCCGTGGCCGTCTGGCGGAAGCGGAGCTGGTCAATCCCCAGCTCCTGGAGATCGATCTTCCCCTGTGCCACGTCCATCACGGTGCTGTAGGTGACCCCCTTCGCCGCGGCCTCAGGCAAAAGGGACATAACCACAGCCGCGGACTTTGGAGGTCTCAGCACCGCCTTAGCCTTCATGGCAGTAGAAGCTGCCGGGGCCGGCTTTGACTTCGCGGATGAAGAACGCGCCGCAGGGGCAACCGCTGGAGTGGTATGAAGAAGGGAGGACTTCCCCTTCCCTTTCCCTTTTCCCTTCCTCACCACCGTCGCCCAGGTCTCCGCTTGAGTCACCGTGGAGGAGGCTGCCCCAGAGATAGCGGGACCTATAACCGATACCTCCAAAGGGGCGGCGACAGTCTGTATTGCCTGACCGGACCGCTTACCCAACTTGTGGGCGGGATTGCGAGCCGGCTTATGAGTCGGCTTGGGTGGCGCGGTAGCTGCCGCTGCCTTACTGGCAGTCTTAACGTCCGCCTTTAGAGGTGGACGGACCGTCGGGGCGGGCAGAAGCCGGTCCTCAACCCCCGCGAGTCGGGCATTGAGCATTTGCCCGAACGTAACGGTCAAGGACCGTCTCAGCTCCTCTACTATTTCGCCACCCAGCTGAAGGGCGGGGGGTGCCTGCTTCTCAGCGACGGCTGCTGCTGTGGTGGCCGCTGCAGCCTCCGACTTGGCTTCGGTAAAACCTCGACGCAGCGCCTTTACTTCCGCCTTGCGCGACTCGACCTCAAGGCGCAGGCGGGAGTTCTCCGCTCTAAGCCGCCGCGTCTCTTCCGCCTCGCTCCTGCTGGCCAATGCGTCGACAACCTCTCTCAAGGTAGATGTAGACCGCTTAAGGCGACCCACAAACTCGCCTTTGAGGTTGCCAGACTTTTTGGCAACCTCCAAAATGCAGGCGAGGCTTTCGCCCGCATGCGCCCTCAGTTCTTGTGCGTTCAGCACGCTGACGTCTCCGACAATAGCACCGGCCTCGGACTCGCTTTCGGTGCCGGTCGCAATGCCGGCGACGACAGCGGGTGATCCCCTCTTGTATCGCCTTGTACGCAGGAGCTCATCCAGCTCTCCATCTGACAACGTCGGAGAACTCCTGACGAAGTCTTTTCTTGAAGGACCCGCTTTTGCGTTTCTCTTCCCCCCCCGTTTAGCGGTATGCACCTTGGCGGCCGCCGTCCCTTCGGTCTCCGTGTCCGAGTCCAAATGCCCGGGCACAAAGAACGAAGAAGACGGCCGCTTTCGGTGGCTACCTTCACCCACGTCTACTTCGGACATATCCGACGACACTCCCACACCCTCCATTGAACTCTCCAAGAGGTCCGCAGGAGGGTAGGAGTGGCCCTGAGAAGGGCTTTTTTCTCCTACGGAAGCCTCTATGAGGTCCGTAGAAGGGTCGGAGGAGGGGCCCTGAAAAGGGCCTTTTGCATACCTCCCCGACGCATCCCGCAATTTCGGCATCCCGTCACAGTACACAGTTACCGCACGTAACAACTGTGAGGCAGAGTATTAGCCTGTCTGAACACCTGCGTTACCGGGTTCAGACAGTTTCCAGGGGCACCACGTGGAGGTTCTCTGCGCTTATGGGGGAGCCCCCATTACAGATTAGCTGAGCTAATGCAGCTTAACGTGTACAAATATCGAGGGTTATTTGTAAAATGGCAAAAACATCTTGATAAAATAAAAGTTTATCGTCTGAAATTATATGAAGTCGTTTGGTATTATTACCTAGTTTTAGTCGTTTAAAGGGAAGAGTCGTCTTGTAATAATATTAGAGATTTCAAGAGCAGTGAATCCGTTTAACTTATAGTCTAGGGGCAAAAATTGCCTATAAATTTATAAAAACTTACGCAAATAATAAAAAAAAGTATGTAACGCGTTTTCGATAAGTAGATTTACAATTGTTTCGGCTTCATTCGGAAGCCTTTTTCTAGTGGAGTCGCCGTCCTGTCTCACCTCGCACAGAATGCACGCGTAAATTACGTCAATCTCCGTTTTAATTTTGATTTACTGTCTATATTTTCTAAAACTAAGGTAAAATTAATTTATATCTATACAGCAAAAATGTTCAAGCCACTACCAGTAATCAAGCTGGCGGCATTGCCTCTCCGAATTGTTGCTTCGTTAAGCCAAAAAAGTACCAGCGATTTGATCTCGCGTCGTCTTATAGCTTGTACCACACAACAACGGTTAAGACCCCATTGTGTTTCAATACGATTACTGAGTAATACGAATTCTTTGATCGTCTCTCGATAGGTTCGCATTTAATTAACTTTATTTATTAATATAATAGGTACTGCTTTACAAATACCACCTTATATGGGGCTTCAGATTGCAGTTCTGTGATGCTTATTGGAAAAGTGGAACTCGTCGTTGGGGTTTAAAAATTACCTGCTGAAAGCTCATGAACCAAGTTTTCAATTTAATAAAAGGCGATTACGATTGGCTAGTGGACAGACGTTTTTATTCACTAAGTGACTATTTTATGTAGTGTGGTATGAAAGTAAACATTAACATAAAGGATGTTTTTTTTTTCTGGCTAATTGCCTATATTTCCTAAAACTAAACTAAAACAATATACAACAAAGAATTAAGTTACTTACAAGACATCGAGCTTTATGTAACTCAAGTGCTCAAGTCCACTACCAATGGGTAGCGTTCCCATCATGCTGGCGTCATTGCCTCTCTGAATTGCAATGCTAATAATGATAATAATTGAGTCAATAAGTTTTTAGTATCATATGAAAGTACTAGGCAAACATAAACATGACGGAGGTAATAATTTAGTCAATAAGTTTTTAGTATGGTATGAAAGTACTAGGCAACCATAAACGTGAAAGACGTAAAATACTTTTTTTTCTTTACGTGTCATTGCAACGCATGCCGGGTATAGCTAGCACAATATACAGTTTACAATAGATAGTTTTGATCCGTACACAAAGGGATGGGATGTGCTTTTATTAATTTTGTAGTTATTGTTATCGGGTGTTATTTTTATTGGGGGTTGTTTTTTGGATATTTTATTAGCTGTTTAACTGTATTCAAGCGGTTTATTTGGAATTTATTATAAATTGTATTAATATAGTAGCAGGGGGTTTATAATTCATACTATTGGTACAGAATAAATTGTAAAATACGAATCGTTCGCTTTGAACAGAGATCTCGCGCCTAAATGTTTCCTTATGGATAATATATTTTTCTTTTTTTTTAATTGATTTCTGTAATAATTGTTTAATTAAAGGATATAACGGATATTATATGTAAGTTTCACTGTTATATATGTAGCCGTTTTTGTGATAAACCCCGGGATAAAACAGATCTAAAAACAGTGACTTTGATGTCCTACCAAATTGTTATTTTTTAACATACATTTTTTTCAATCGGTTGCGCACTCTACTAAAATGTAAAAAAAATCTTTTATAAAAATATTTTATTCTTTATCAAAAAAATATTTTGCTCCACTTACGTAGCAAGTATGGGTGCCCCTTTAATATTTTCATTCGTATCATTTTAATTGTGATTTTTGGCTTTGACAGCTTTACATATTCTCTGAGAATTTTAAGTTATCCGCTTGTATGGTTTAGATGCTAGTCTCTGATAGACGGACGGATGGACGGATAAAGTATTAAACCTCCCAAGTCGACTTAGAGATCTTGTTTCGGTCGACCCAAGTGATATTTTTGCTTCTGGTTCTGGGTGTAATGTGTGTGTGATGTGAATGTTTCCGGCACCCACTATACAAGACTTTGAGCTTAGTGTGGGGCTGTGAGTGTGGATGCGTTTGTTGTTTGTATGTTTTTAACCAGAACAATCCAAGTTACCAATTCTTAGTTAGGTACTAAGTTTTTGTTTTAACCCTTAGCTCAAGTTGCTCTACGACTTCCTTCTCAATGCTATATTTTCTGGATTATATATTATAGATTATACAAAAAATTTTTAATAGTTGTTTAAACAACACTGTTCCGCAAAAAACGGCAACGCCAGATGACACTTGAGACCTTTGACTTAACAGAGAAGATAAATAATACTTATGTTTTAAAATGTATTTGTAAAATTTTAAAACAGAATTTGCAATAGACTTTGCTATTTTACGAAGTCAAGATTTTTCTTTTTTGCAAGCTTTTTTTGGAACTATGTTTTCGAGTGGAACTTGCAACTCAATTTTAAAGCAGTTTCATCGGAAGATATTTTCAACCGATTGAGCTGAAATTTTGTATTCACGTTTAGTTTGGATGACAATTGTGTAACGTCATTCTAAATCAAACATGGCGGAATACCTAAAATGGCGGACAAGTTATTTTTAATGCTCTCCTACAATATGGCCATCAGGGGAAAATGCTTGTTGATAATAACTCGAAAAATAATTAAACTCAAGCAAAGCTTAAAAAAACGAAACCTCCTATGCCAAATAAGTAGTTAAGAAGTTATGTAGAAACTTATGAATATACATACATACACACACATACATTTCATTAACAAGAAACTACCGGTCAAAATTATATGTCTCCTTTTTGCTTCACCGTAGTCAGATAAAAAGTATATAATAACTAGCCGTGCCCCGCGGCTTCATTCGCGTTGATCAAGTTAAAAAGTGGCCTATGTGTTAATTCTAGGTGTAAGCTATGTACATTCTAAATTTCATACGAATCAGTTTAGCTGTTACAGCGTGAAGAGGGAACAAACATACTTATACACAAACTTTCGGATTTATAATATTAGTAGGTTTAAGAAAGAGAAAAGTTGTAGTAGCTCAGTTTAATAATTAATTATAAAAAACATTGTTATTAAAAAAAAATTTTTTTAAACGCTTTAACACACTTATTGACTTCGCCATTATTTTCTTAAACCACCCCTAGGGTGACTTAAGAAGGCGTTGCCTCGGAAAACTTCGCCCTAAGCTCCCTAACAGCGAGGGTGATTTTAATTATTTTATAGTATTAATTTAAGGGAGGCCTCTTTAATTATATCTACCTTTTGAGATGGGAGCTATTAACGTATGAGAACATTTGTAAATATTGTTTTGGCCATATTTTTAACCGACTTTATCATAATTAAACGCAAGCAAAGCTTAAAAAAATCGACTTCACCGCTTTATCTTCGGAAGTTTGATCGGATTAGATGTACTAAACACGTATTATTGACGATATTTCAAGAACTACTAATCAGATTTTGATCAAATTTAAATGGGACCAATTGGAAAAAAACTTCTTTTAAACTAAAAAAAAAATTCAAAATCGATTCACGTGTAAAGAAGTTATGAGGTAATAATACATATAAAAAAAAATCCTTCGACTTGAGTACCTCCTTTTTGTGTGAGGTCGGTAGAAAATAAGATTCACTATTCGATTTTTTTTTTATGTTTTACCTTATAACTTGTTTTTGGTGATTTTTTAAATTTGAATGCTGGTGCTTTCCATTTGGTCACATTTCAATTTGATCAAGATCCGACCAGTGGTTTTTGAGTTATCCTCAATAATGCGTATTTAATTAATTTAGTTTGATCAAGGGTTTCGAAGATAAAGCGGTGAAGTCGGTTTTTTTAAGCTTTGCTTGCGTTTTAATTATTTAGGGATTTTAATACATGCTCAAGTAATTACCATTAGACCGTAGTATAGTCGTACTACTGACAAGTAGACAAATCTATCGCCAAACATTGTGTTCCAGCAGCTATCCTTGAGATCTAGTTCCATTCTAGGCTTGTGCATACTCGACCACATCATCAAACAAACGCGTTTGCACTCACAGCCCCACACTAAGTACAAAGAATTGAATCGAGGGTGCCGGCAACATTACATTACACACAATGTAATCACACCCAGAACCAGACGCACAAATGTCTCTTGAAAATTGTGCTACTGTCGGAAATCGAACTCAGAACTCAGTTTGGCTCAGTTGGCAGGTCTTTGGTCGTCAAACATACAAAGTTAAAAACATGATATTCGTTTTAATTCCAAAATGTTTTCATTAAAAAAATATAAGTTCTAGTAAAGTCTCTACCACTTTACTAGGGCTTGACTTGACTGGACCATGACTCTCTTTCTTGACTTTGTGCGTGGTGACCAGGACTGGGTTTATGAATTACAAGACTCGAAAAATATTTTTTACTTGACACTGGCCAAATGCACACAGTTTGCGAAGCCAACATTAAAAAAAATCTATTAGGCTGCTTGAAAAATTCTGACACTAGGGCCTCTAATGATGATTAATTATTTAATTAAGGAATCTAATTATAACACGAATGACTACATTGTGACAAGGAAGCGTGGAGGCAAACTGCACAAGCACTTTCTGGCGACTACATAATATAGATATACCTAGGTTAATATTATTCTTGAATTAGTAATTTAAGAGTGCTTAAAAATAATATGAAATCATGTGCCGCCGAGTTTCTTGCCAGATACCTTAAGAGATGGCTGTAATTTTGCTAATCTGGCAGTAGAGTCATTAACTTTTATGAGTGCCTCTTTGGGGTACACGTGAAAATACGAATTTGAATTTTGACTAGTCTATTTTACAAGTAAGCATATCTGTGTATGCAGGACCGTAAAACAACGTAGGTTATCACTTGCGGTGAGCGGTGGTGTTGACATTATTATGTTTTCAGCACTGCCGGCTGAAATGTTAATTCTGTACTGGTAACATTGTGTGGATAATTATTGCCGTGGTTTGTTACAATGACTGCTGCTGGCGGTTGCGTTCTTATTCAGAAAGCTTTTTTACTAGAAGGGTTATTTTATTATTTTATCTTATACGTATATATATTTGTAAATTTCTTTATTACCTCGTATCTTCCAAACGGCTCATTTTGGCAGTTCAGGTATCGTTATATTTGTCTCTAAATAAGTTACTTGTTAAAAACTTTTGAAAGACAAGTATTTAGAAGTCCGCCATATTGGATTTAAAGTGACTGTTTATTTTTCGAGTTATTCTCAGCAAGCCCTTTCATTTGATACCCATATTGTAGGAGTGCATTAAAAATTACTTGCCCGCCATTTTGTGTGTTCCGCCATGTTGGACTTAGAATGACGTCACACAGCTAACCATGCATTGTCATCCAAGTTAAACGTGAATACAAAATTTCAGTTCAATCGGTTGAAGATATCTGCTTCAAAATTGAGTTGCAAGATTCCACCCGAACAAACATACATTCATACATACAGTGCAAGCTAAATAAAAGCTTGTAAATAACAGTGTCCGTAGATAGGTGTATGAAAAAAAAAGGCACATTTTTGGCGCGAAATAGTAATACGTTAAAAAAAAAACCCAATTCGAGTAGGTATCAAAATATAACTTAAAAAACATTTTATACTCTTATTTTTTTTTATGGTAGATAGGCAAGCATTTGACCACTATCTCACCTTATGGAAAGTGAAGATGCGGCCGAAAATGTGACATGCTTGCCTAGAAGAAAGTCAAAACGCGTTTAAAATAGACTAGTCCAAATTCAAAATCGTATAGTCACATGTACCCCAAAGAGGTACTCATAAAAGTTAATGACTCTTACGTAAATGGGCTGATGATGAAAAGTGTAAAAGAATTTCCCCTACATACAAAGAAACTTCACTTCTTTACAACATTAGTGTAAATTCATGTAACCACGGATCATTTTAGGTATTTTTCTACCGACTTCACAATAAAGGAGGAGATACTCAAGTCGACAGTATTTTTTTTATGTGTGTTACCTCATAACTTCGATCCACGTGAACGGATTTTCAAAAAAATTTTTGTTTGATAGATGTTTATTGCTTTCCAATTGGTCCCATTTAAATTTGATCAAGATCTGATCTGTAGTTCTTGAAATATCTTCAATAATGCGTGCTTAGTACATCTAATCTGATCAAAGCTCCGCAGATAAAGCGGTAAAGTCGTTTTTTTAAGCTTTGCTTGCGTTTATAGGCGAATAAGTTGATCAATACATTTTCATACTATCATAAAAACAAAACCTAATCGAAACTTAATCAAAACCAATTTTTTTTTATTATTTATTTCATGACCATGGATACGTAGTCCTTCAGTCGAAATATTAAAATAAAAAACAATGTGACCATTGCACAAAGCTGAAAACCAATAAAGCGAACGGTCCCCTCGAAATCAATTATTTTGACACTTGCCGCGTAAAAATTGGCGCGAACGCGACACCGGCCGGCCGATAACACTCGATCGTTTTGTAACGTTGTAGTTAATTAAATAACGTTATTACCGTTACTGGTATTGGGTGGGGTAATCATTTTTCGATTGTTATTGCTTATTTCCGCTGTGCTTTTGTTTTGAAGTTAAACTTTTTATGGTAGATCTTTGAAATTCTGATCCGCAGCCTTTTTGTGTGACGGAATGTGGTGGAGTTAAACACTGATAAATAATTTAAAAGTACTAATAACTACTAATATTATAAATCCGAAAGTTTGTGTGTAAGTGTGCAAGTGTGTAAGTATGTTTGTTCCCTCTTTGAGCCTTAACGGCTGAACGGATTTGGAATGTACATAGCTTATACCTAGGATTAACACATAGGCTAATTTTTGACTTGATAATAGTGGACGAAGCCGCGGGACACGGCTAGTCTTGGATAAAATACGTCTAGCTCAGGATATTTTATGAAAGTTTCGTAAAATATATATTGCAAAATCAAATAACTAAATTTTTTATCTAATTCCATACTAAAGCAAATAAAATATCGCTGAACAGGGTCGAGGCAAAGATCCGTAGTATTTGAAAACTAAATTTCTACATAGACATGTAACTCTGCTGTTTGTTGCCCTTTCATGACTAAAATCTCTTTAAGAAGACAAGTGCCACAGAAATTGGATCATAATAAAGTACATAATAAAGATGACAATGACGCATGTGTATTTATATGTTTATCATTTAAATTTATAAAGAATATACAACTAAATAGTCTATCCCTAACCCTGCCCTAGCTCGTATTAACGGTTAACTCGCCAGGCCCATTGGCTCGTTTAAATTCAGAACGCGCTGCGGTCGTGTTAACCATCGTGAGTGTTTCAAAATTGGAACGTACGTAACGTATAATTTTGATACAGTATAAACATACCAATAACGGTTTTTTGATACCTTTCGCAGGTTCTGAATTCTGAAATAATTGGTGAAAAATACGAATGTTGTGCCTCAATAACATAAACATAAATGCTTTAACACTCACAGCCCTACACTAAGTTCGATGACTTGTGTCGCGCCGAAACATTAACATCACACACACAATCACAACCAGAACCAGAACCACAAATTTCCTTGGGGAGAAAACTTGTGTTCCAGTCGGGAATCGAACCCGATAACCCTGTTTAGAAGGCGAATGCTCACCTAACTAAGTCAATGGGCAGTTCAAATAAGAAAAGCTATAATTTTAAAGGAAAAAGGATTTAAGCGTATACTTAAAAAAAATGCTAGATTTTTTTTTTTTTCAGTTTCGTTGGACCGCTTTCTCCACAGAATATACAGTGCCATTAATGTATTTTAATGTTGCTGCATACAAATACGCAGCAGGTCTTTTTATGAGCTGGTTCAAAGAAGATCCAAACATTATGAAAAAAACCTTCAAATTAAATCTGTAGTTAAGACTTTTGTACTTTCAATGGTTTATGTAAATTCATCGTACGTCACAATCATAAGCAGCGGCTGTTTCTAAAAATAATAATTAAACGCAAGCAAAGCTTAAAAAAAACGACTTCACCGCTTTATCTTCGGAACTTTGATCAGATTAGATGTACTAAACACGCATTATTGAAGATATTTTAAGAACTACTGATCAGATCTTAATTAAATTTAAATGGGACCAATTGGAGAGCAACATCTTTCAAAAAAAAAAAACGGTTCACGTGGAACGAAGTTATGAGGTAACACACAAAAAAAAAAATACAGTCGACTTGAGTACCTCCTTCTTCTTGTGAAGTCGGTAGATTAGCAGATGTTCTAAATGTTGGTACAATACAGTTTAGGTTATTTTTTAGTTAAAGCAGCTTTTGAATAATCAAGCATTAATAATATTCGCAAATATACCCTAAAAAACGGCGTTTTGAACTCTGTTTTATTCTTAAATAGCACGGATTTAAATCTTGAAAAGAATTTATGTAATTATACAGGGTGTGATCATTACTTTTCATCCGATACAATTTGTTAAATTTCGCTGCATAGAAAAAAATGGCAAAGATGTGTCTAAATTGTGAAAAAATGCATTTTATTTGAGTAATGTTAGGTTTTGTACAAAGAAACTTGTACCAGCAGAAACCTTGTAGAAAATGAGATCGAAAACGGTCGTCATAATGCGATTTTTTTTAAATCTCTCTCTCTAATTCCGAAATCAAATGTTCTCACTCCTCCCGAAAGTGACAGCCGCGAGCTCGCAACACAATATGCCTACAGTTCTTGGAAAGGCTCACCTTAAATAAATTATTGGATATTTATTATTTTCTTTTTAATAGCGTTATAGATTCTACTATAAAATTCTTTGAAGATAATTATGCCCGTAAGAAGTCAATCCCTGAAGATTTTATTAATATGAACATACGTATAGCCGTGCCCCGCGGCTTTGACCGCTTTTATTAAGTTAAAAGTAGTCTATGTGTTAATCCTAGGTATAAGCTATGCACATTCCAAATATCATCTAAATCCATTCAGCCGTTACAGCGTTTAGAGAAAACTAACATACTTACACACAATCTTTTTGACATATATATTATATTCGAATTTCTATGAATGTACAATATTTTTCAAAATAAATCATATTTTCGCTTGGTTTCCATTAATATCACAGAATATAATCATCTAAACGGAATCCCTAAAGCTCTCCAAAAAAAAAAAAAACACAACACCCAGACAAATTTTCCTTGGGGAGACAACTGTTTTTCCACCGAGAATCGATACCAGCTGCTTTAAAGGGGGACGCACACCCATCTTAGCCAACGAGCAGTTCGATACTCATCACGTGTATCGAACCATGCGCCCATACTGTTCATAACAGTATGACGTTATAACAGGTGTAGTGTATGGAACTACATAAGTGCATAAGTGTCGTTGTTTAACAGGTTCATTTATAATTGCTACATAGCATGACTGCTACATGAGTAATGTCACACACATACGATGTTTGGGGTTGAAACTCGGTGTTTAATAGTTACATTAATGCTTTTGTAGATATAACATTAGTTGTAGAAAACTTATTGTTTCTTAGATTATTGTATTTATTTATTCTAAAACAATACATCATCACGAGGCTAGATTGCATGACAAGCCCGCGCTAACGCTTGACAGCTGACAGGACGTGCATGACATATATGATTGACATAGAGAACAGGAGTTTTAGCGCGAAAGTGAAAAAATGGCGTTGTTGATTTTGTATATTTTTCCAAAACCTGTGATTCTTGGAGTGTTCATGTGTAATAATGGTGGATTAGTAGTGTATAATTAGGGGTTCTGGATCAACACTATTCAAATAGAGTACTCAGGCGTACTCTATTTGAATAGAGTTTCTCCAGCCCCCTAATTATACATGCCTAATTTTAAAGAACTGATTCATTGATTTTTCTAATTACTGCTTCATATCAAGAACGACTTGTATAAACTGATCATCATGTTATCTGTCTGATTTAGATCAGTTTCCAGGTGCTGTTATGGACAACTTTAGCACGATTAAGCCCATGATCTTACTTGTGATTTTACTCAGTATCAATTATACATTTTTATGTTCAGGCGATAGGGACTTTTTGAAGCTGGGGCTGAGGTCTTAGTACTCAGGCGCATTCTAATTGAATAGAGTTGCTCCAGTCCTAATTTTACATCACTTAACAGAACTGATTTATTGATCTTTCTAATTACTGCTTCATATCAAGAACTAATTGTGTAAACCGATCATGTTATCTGTCTGATTTAGATCAGTTTCCAGGTGCTGTTATGATAATACAACTTAAGCACAATTAAGCCCATGATCTTCTCGTGATTTTACTCAATATCAATTATACATTTTTATGTACAGGTGACAGGGACTTTTCGAAGCTGGGACTGAGGTCCTAGTACTCAGGCGTATTCTAATTAAATAGAGTTGCTCCAGCCCTAATTTACCTCACTTTACAGAACTGATTAATTACGTTTCTCATTACTGCTCTATATCAAGAACTAATTGTGTAAACTAATGATCTGTTATATATGTTTGATTTAGATCAATTTCTGATGCCTCCTTAGTGAGTTTCTTATCTAAAAACTATACTACACTATCTAGTTTCGAGCTTGCTTTGTGTGAAGTTAAGACGTCGGTAATTTGACGTCACTTAGCAACTGCTTCATTGATAATTTCATGAAATAAAACCACATATTTTTATTAACAAATTTATTTAAAAATATCGTTATTAATACACCATTTTTTAAGACACATAACATTTTTCAATGCACAAATTGAGGAATGCTCTATGCAATTAAATACATCATTTGTTGACTTATACTGTTCATACAAAGTATTAAAGTTAGGACATCCAACACTTTCTAAATTATATACATTATTACAATCTAACATTTCTCTTATCCATGTTACTTTTTCAAGTCCTTTCGTATAAATATATTTATCTTTTAAAAACTTAACAATAGCCTTTAACAAAACATTTTTGAAAACATGATATGGTACTACCCCTTCATTCCAATAGATCTTTCTGTTTCTCTCAATCCAGGCTACCTGCTTCTTTTCAGAATCTGATAATTCATAACTGTGGTATGGAGGTTTAATAAGATAAACTTGCACACAGTTATTCCATATAATGGCTATTTCTTTCAATATAAACCCATTTTCATCTGTTTTAAATCCCTGAACGTCAATAATCGTATTGTGATAGCTTGTATTCATGATAACTTGCGTACAATGTTAGTCAAGGGTTTATATTCCACAATGCGGTCATTTATAATGAGACAATACGCAGTAGTATTGTCAGGAATTGCTTCTGCACTTTCTATTTCTAGACGGACATCAACAGGTCCACTCTTTAAGTTTTCGTTTTGTCTAGAACAATCAATAACTACGAGGGGGCATTTATTTTTAAAATTAAATAGATCGAACAATGGATCTGCCGGAGAGTTGTAGTAAGACTGACGAAAATTGGTGAACATCTCGTATAATATACCATATTTATTTTCTTTAAAGTTCAAGTTTAGAGAATCATATGGATAACTGTATGAATTTAAAAATAAAGTGACGTTAGTTATATTACAATGGTCAAATATCGTACAATCTCTAGATTTTCGGTTTTTTCTATTTGTTTGAAAACCTAAGATTACATATCTTGGCTTTTCTAGTTGAGATGCTGTCTTAATTGACCAAGAATGTTTTGTAGTTTTTTGTAATAATGGATATTCATACAAATCCCAATTCCTAAAAGCCATTTGTATAGATCTATCCTTTTCCACATGCTTTAACAATAACAGTTTCTCTCGATCTGACACTTTAATATGAGGTACACGCCATTGCATTCTATTTACATTCACTTGAAGGCCGTCGTCTTCATGTATTGTAACACAATTCAAATTTGTGTTCGATCTGTTCAGAATCAGTTCATGTTTACAATTGATCATTATTTTGTTATAATCCTCTGCAAATCCCAAAATTTTATTTAACGGTATGATGACACTGAAGTACCCGTCTTTATTTTTATCTCCATCTAAATGCCATCCCCATAAAGCAGCTACCTTATTTTCGCCTTGATTCATTGATATGTAAGACTTCATTGTCGTAGTTATTCCAGCATTTTTAACACGATCTATTTCAATACCGTTCAGTTCATATCGGATATCTCGGAATAAAAACATGAATGGATTATTTGTGAAATCTACATTCTTTAGTATTTCTTTTCCTCCTACATCTTTTCCTGTGACAATAACCTGTCCTTCAATGTATAATGAACTTGCAGATGGTAATACATAAACATCCTGCTGATGAACAGGTATACGGATTTCATCATTTTCTTTATAACTGTAATTGTAGGGATTGTAACTATGTATTTCGTAACTTTCGATTGAAGTATCGAAAGTTGGGATTTCTGATATCTGTAAGACACTCATATTTTGAAGCCAAGTGACCTTAGAAATAATTTATTAGTTTTTGTTACTTTTTTAATTTTTTTTATACGTCTTGTCACGTTAGTAGTTCTTACTTCTTTGACCGTTTTCATCGAATGATTCGGGATTTTATAAAACACTATCATCTTGATCTTCGTAAATGAAGACGTAGTTGAATAAGCTCTCCTTTGAAGTCAATACAATTACTATTTTCATCGACAATTTTTATTGCAATTGATGTTACGCTTGATTTATTAATCGGGAAGTATATAGTGTTTGATGGAGCTTCTATAAATCGATATCCAGCAGGAACATTCGGTACGAATTCGTGAATAATATGTGAAGGTAATCCGTTAGTGTAAGATCCGTGTACTAAATCACATTCGATCCTAATCACGGACACTGGCAGAATGTTGACTGGTTTCACTGATTCATGCCATATATTGCCTTCCAATTTTTTATTTGGAAAACCCAGGAAACTACCTATGCTGCTGTCTATTTCAAAATGCAATGGTTTTGTGCAATATAATGAACAAGTTAACGTTATGTCATTAGGTATGAGCTTTATTTCACAATCCTTTACATTTTGTTCGAGATATTCAGATATATCCAGCAAATCATAAGCCCCACAAGGAATTTTCATTTGTTTATCTCCATAAGCAAATATGTTATTTTGAGCAGTTATATTATGTATTGAATTAAAAACAGAAAAGTTTAGCAAACCACACTCATAATTTTTGTCATCTAGCTGTAGAGGTGGATTAAAATATGTTTCAAGAACAGATTTTTTACTAGAGATAGTTATAGTATTAGACATTGTGATAGACTAAATAGTTTTTCCTTGAGAAGTCATATTTATTTCATTCTTTTATGCCAGAAACTTTTTAAAAAAGATATACACAGATGTCCACAGTTGTAGGAATTATCACGTTGAATGTTATCGTAATTATACTTTATCTCCCTTCTAACGTAATCAATAAATTCTTTAGGTGGTTTCAAATTCCCGTAACTGTCAAAATATTCAACATAGTCATAATATTTTCCGTAGGCTACCCAATGTGTACCAGAATTTTCTGATGAATCTAAGTTAATAACACCACACTCCTTTTTTAGAGGTCGCTTTGGTAAATTATCCCTCATAAAGACACCACGAAAATAAGGCACATCTAATGTATAATTTAAGATATCATAATTTGTAAGAGGTCGCTTGGGTAGCCTGTAATCTAGTTTTTTTGCTTAGATACATGTAATCTTAAACCATTTTTATGGGGCATTATGCTTAACCCTTTCCCAATACATAGTGCTTCCAACTTTTCATTATGTCTTTTTAATTCTTCAAAACGCTTCTTTGCAGCTTTGTATTCTTTGATGACTTTAACTATTGAAGAAATACCACCTGCTAAACTTCCAGCAGCAGAAAGGCCAGCAAAAATAGGTATTAAAGGTAGCACTCCACCAGTCTTTGGAATGGGTATAATACGTGGAAGATTAATATTCGAATTCGATGCATAATTCTTGGCAGCAGCTACTGCTAATTTAAGAGCCATTTTCTTACATTTAGGATTCAACATTTTTAATTGTTTTTTCGTATGATCAATCATATGTTTAAAACGTTTTTTGAGCCTAGCATTAGAATTTTTCTTTACTGATTTACTGACATTTGCCAAGCCTTTCTTCATTCCAGCACCAGTGCTTAGCTTTACAATCATCGCTTTGTTAACTATATTGGCTGCTATTTTTTCTCCTTTGCTAGCATTAGAAGCTGATGCGCGTTTCTTTGCCATTTTCATTAGAGTTTTATCGGCTTTGTGGCGATCAATTATAGACGTTGATTTATCGTAGGCAATATCGTGTTGTTTACAGTATTCGTCTAGTTGATTGATACCTTTGTCCCCTCGGGCAAGTCTTTGATGTAGTTTTGTTCCTGGACCACAATAATTATATCCAGGTAAGTGAACTTCGAACGGTAAATTATTAATAGACCAATTAAGAAGTCCACGTCCTCTCATTTACTGCGCATGAATGAATGAACATTTGAAAATTATCCATTATATAGGCCTTTTGAATAATTCTTCAACATTGATTTAACTTATTCTCATTATAATATTACGTTTGATTTATTAATCCAACTATTTTCTTGTGTGGGTAAACCTAACCACTTTACGAAGACCTGATTACCTCTTCTTCTAATCACTTTTTCAACTAGATAAATGTTTGGATGTTTGGTTTTCTGAAGTTCCTGTCCATAAAATGAACCTAAAATGTCATGATTATGAGCATCTCTTAATTTATATGTCACTGGATTCGTATTTTGGACTTCTTTTATCTTGAATATTTCTGTGGACCAGTTAGGAGTGTATCCTTTTTCGAAAATGCTTTTATGCTTACTAATACGAACGGGATCACCTGCCGCAAAACTCTTTGCTTTATGAAATACTTTTAATTTCGCTGCTTTTATATATCGCTCTAAAATAGCTTTTTTGTTTTTATTATTTACTTCAACTGGCATAGTATTAATTGTTCTATGGTACGATCTATTATATTCTTGAATAAGATGATCAAGAGTACCATCACTCCATTTATATTGACCCTTTAAACTGAATTCTTTAAACATTTTACTTTTAATGGTTCTAATAAATCTCTCAACAATCGATGCTTTCTTTGTTGAATAGGTGGAATAATGGTTTATGGAATATTTGAGCATTAAATTTTTAAACTTAACGTTATAAAATTCAGATCCTCTATCCGTTTGGAGATTGTTAGGTTTTCTTCCATTTTCAAGAAGTTTATGAAACGCATCAAACACATGTTCTTTTGTTTTTTGTTTAAGTGGAAAGGCCCAAGCATACTTTGAAAACGTGTCAATTACCACTAATATATATTTCAAATCTTTATTTTGTCTGGAATATGCTTGCATATCAATAAGGTCTGCTTGCCATAAATCGTCGATGTCTTTCATTAAAACATGTCTTCGGGGGAAGTTCACTCTTGCGTTTTTATGTATTTCATTTACCACGTCGGCTTTGCTCATTTTTAGATTTAAGTTTATCGTGCTCTAATCGTTTTTCAATAGTAGATATTTTGTCAGTGATTTCTCTTGCTATCTCATTTAATGATGATACTGTTTTATGAGTATCTGCTATAAATTTATCCACATATTCTTTAGTAACACTATCTTTCGGATCAATAGGGGTTTCTAGATTTTTAATGATTTTATCTTGTGCATCTATTTCTCCACTTTTTGTATATCTAAAAACGCAGGGCAAGGTATTATTCATCAGTCGCCTTTTATGTGCATGACGGCCAAATTTGTCAACATTCATGTTCGAGCGTTAACATCAAACTGAATAATGTATTGAAAAATGGTCCTATTTATTATTTTATAATACGTGCTTCTTTCAATTCTTCTATTATGGAGATTATTTCATTGTCATGGCTAGTATTACCAGCATTTTTGGATGCTATTAATAGTTTTAATCGTTCTATCAGCTCATTTGGATCATCCCAATAAATAAAATCTGTGTTATTTTTTAACTGCTTTAGTATAGGTAAACCACTTCCGTATTTATCAGTACATTTATTTTTATTGATAATCAGTTCTGAAAATAAGGGTTTTATAACTTGCCGATATTTAATACCTCTATCTCCTTTAATCTGACCATCAGGATTAAAATCTCTTTTATGCGCATTAGTAGAACTTAAAATTTCTTTATAAATATGCATATCCTCATCAGATACCATAGACATGGTGGGTTTTTTTCTCAGAAGTAACTCTTTCAATCCATCTGTTAATACGTATTGTTGATCATTTATAGTAATCTTCATTTTTTTCTCTAAATTAGAATTTTTAATCATTGAAAAGTGCACAGGAATGTTTCCCATCATAAGTTTCTTGTTTTCACTTCTTATTCCGAAAGGTATATTAATTTCATCATCATCATCACCATCATAGTTATAAATATTTAAAAGATCGTTTTTATCCAGAGATTCTTCTAAATCCATCATATATTTATTACTGATGTTCTCCCTACTTTTAAAATCACTTCTCGAAGAAGTGGAAACATTTTCGATTTCTAAATTATCTTCAACTTCACTGTCACTCAAATCTTCATATTTCGATGAACCACTCGAATCATGCACTGACCCGTCAGGTAAAGTTGTTTCTGTTCTAGCTTTAATTTTTTGCTCTTGTGCATCATTCACTAAGAGTTTTAATGGGTCTGTAATAGGTTTCAGCATTTGATTTAATGTCATATTGGTTTGGTCTTCTTGATCATGAATTTGCTTGAGCTTATTTCTTATTGACTCACTTGATTTAATTAATTGTTGCTTGATATTTTTTTCCATGTTTCGAAAATTTTTGTGTGTAACACAACCACTTATTAAAACTACAAGAATTGAAGTGTGAATTACGATTTTTAATAGCTCTTATATGTCTTATTAAAAAAGAACAAATGTGTGAAAGCATTTTCTATATCTACCTTTATCTACTGCACAGTCCTTGTTAATTAGAACAAATTGAAATGGCTCTTTCCATATGTCCGCACAAAGCTTTTTAAACTGTTGCCATGACATATCAGTACTCACATGCTCATCAAAAATATGTTTTAGGTTTGTTTCATCTTGTTTAAAAATTATTAAAAGATTTGAGTTATCCCTTATAAGGTGTTTCGGAACTTTCGTATATGTTTGAGTTAAATAGAAGCAATCTAACTGCTTATGCCTTCCCATTGTAAAATAATTACGGATAATATTTTGATCTTCGCAAACAACATCATCAAAAATCATAATAGAATTCGATAAAGCACTATTAGGATTTACGATATTTTTATCATTGGTATGTACAAAGTACTTGATCTGTGGTATCCTCTTTAGAACAAGACTCAAAAAACGATACTTCGATTGATATGCAGTCTTAGAGTACAGATAAATATTTTTAAACTTTAATCCGTTTTCATGTAATAGTAAACTTAGCATTACATTCGTTTTACCACAGTTGGAAGGACCGCATATAAGACAACGAATAGAATTAGGCAATAATACACTATGCTTCACATAATGTTTATTTTCTAGTAAGTCAATATTGTTAACGTCCAGAGACAAGGCTTGCCTTATCAACTTCATGTTTTCATCTGTTAGATTGTGTGTAAATATTTATTTATATACGATTCAAACTTAGGAATAATAATTTTACGACGTATTTTACTAACTACGATGTATATATTCACAAAACTCTTATACCAGATTAAAACTAAAGGTGGTATTGTAAAATAAGAAACCAATTAATTTATAGATTTGTTTATTTATTAAAAATAATATTCAATAGCAAATTATTCAAATTTAAATTAACCGTTAATACTTAGTAAACGTGCATAAGTGTAGGCAAATCATACAAAATTGATAAACGTGATTTTCGCCTTCGCTCCAAAATTCCAATAAAAGTTCTGGTTAAAGGTACCACTTTACTGGGGCATGACTTGACTATGACTGGACTTTGACTCTTTTACTTGACTTTGACTGTGACTTGTGACAGGGACTTTTGATTAAAAATACACTTGAAATATATTGTTACTTGACACTGGCTAAATACACGAGATTCCGAAGCCAAATAAAAAAAAAGACATAGAGAACAAAATAGATAATCAAATTCGTACACAAAATAGGTTACATTAATTAATTCCGAAACATTAGTGTACCTATTTGTGTTTTTATAGTATTGACCAAATGAGGTTGGTGCCGCGGCAATTTCGGCAGAGCACCGCAAACGGAGAACACATCAAAACCTCGGCTGTGGTTACATATTTGAGCCGTTTGGTGTTGAGACTATATATCCTATCTGAAGTTTTATTACTAGTATTGTAAGATTTCCACGTTTTGTATACTTTTATGCTGACTAGGCAAGCACTATCTCAGCTGATGGAAAGTGAAGATGCAGCCGAAGATGTAACATGCTTGCCTAGAAGAAATATCAGAGTGTTTCTGTCGCAACGTAGTTTTCATACGGATAGTCTGATTTCAGTGCGATTTCCCAAAATTGATAGCTGGTTTACAAAAAATATTCTTTGCTATATCTGATGAAATTCGGTGATGCCATCTGATATTTATTAAAATTATTCAAACATTAATTTATATACAGGGTGTTTTGTAGAGGGTTAGCCAAACGTGGTGGACGTGTAGTTGGACCTATTTGAAAAATGCAAGTTCGCCTAAAAGCCGCTAGATGTTATTGTTTTTCTTATCGTTGATTTTGATATTTTTTTGGATATTTCCGAAAGACTTACTCTTTTGCCTTAAAATTTTATTTTCGTGCATATTTCTAGTAATTTCTTTTTTATTGTAATAGCCTCCGATGTACTTTTGGACTTAAGGCTCTTTTAGATCCCTACAATGCCTAAATTATTCGCTCTAAGCTCTTAATTCTAGGAAAATGAAAAATAAAAATCAAGTGGGAGACTTCCTATTCAATTAAAAAAAAAAAGAAATGCCACCAAGGAATTTCTAAAAAATAACAAAATCAACGATAAAAAAAAATCACCTAACGGCTTTTACGCTAACTTGTATTTTCCGAATAGATCTAACTATAGGTCAACCACATTTGGCTTACCCTCTACCAAACACCCTGTATAGATACTTAGAATAAAATATTTAATAAAAACTAACTAAATAATTAGTATAATGACAAAATATCGAAAGAAATCGACGATGCCCTTACTAATTCGACAAAATGCATTAATTAATGTTTATTATGTTAAAACTTTGCTTGATTTACTTACCAACCTAGTGACCCAAACCCAGAGCAGGCCCATCACCCTCAACCCCTATTGATTTCTTCAAAACTAACAGAAAATAGTACTCCCACGCACCTGTCCTATCATTCCATAAAAAAAATACCAGTCCCTTCCCCTCAATAACGGATATCAAAATATATAACGATAATCGAATAGAAATTTAACGTTAAACGAATAACGATTTATGCCGCCGTGATCTTTCCGACTTTATGACAATCGCGTAAAAAACGGACCAAATCTGGTAATATCGACGACCAAGTAGCTATACACGCTAGAAAAATATTCAATCCACCTTATTTCTAACCCATAAAGATCCAGAATCGGCGAGCATCAAATTTAAGCAGCTGAAAAGGATATTGGTTTCTGCCGAAACGTTATAGCAGTTGCTTTACCGCTTAAAATAGCAACTCAAGCGTAATACTCATAGAATAAGGTTCAAAGTCGCTGGAATATAACACTGAGTGAGGGTAAATGGGTATTGGTTTGGTTAAAGCAGTAGCAGAGAAGGCAGTCGTTCTGAATCCAAATATTATCGCAATATGGCTCCAATGACATGTTAATATGGGCCTTCGGGAGCGATATGCATAATTTTATAACGCTCTCATGTAGATTTTTGCGAAGTCGAGTATAGGTTTCTCGTATTTTGTAGGCACATGTGTTCACGTTTGAAGCTTCACGGATGAAATGGCAACGATTTGATAAACCAAAAGTAGTAAAGGCACGTTACAGTCACGAGTGAATCTACCAAGACATTAAAAAATGCTTTTTTTATGCCTGATAGGCAAGCATTTGACCTCGATCTCACCTGATGGAAAGTGATGATGTGGCCGATGATGTAATAGCATGCTTGCCTAGACGGTACCTATTCACTCTTGACTTGAAGACTCCCAGATTATATCGTTCGGTGAACAAAGACGAGGGCAATGAGTTCCACTCCTTCGCAGTACGGATGATAAGCGAAACGCTTCGAGCGAACTGGAGGTATGTCAACTATATATGGATGACGTTTCACAGTTTTTCTTGTTGTTGACATGGTGGAATTGACTCTTATAATTCCTGCGCACACTCTCCAAAATGTATACGATAGAATATATTTCAACTATCTGCGATACTAAATTATGACTACATCTTAACCTTTTTCTGATAATTGTAGCATACTAATCGGTAATAGACGTTTAAAGTTTTTAATGGTAAAATATTGGCTTGATTAACAATTTTCTGAATCTATACTCTAATATTTATTAAGCAACTAATGCTATTTTACAAGCTTCTTTTAAACTCGAAATGTTTGTATATGTTCGGGTAAAATCTTGTTACTAAATTTCAAAGCAGCATTAAAAAAATATTTAATTTGAGTAACTTTGACTCATAAATAGTGGGTTATTCGTATATAAGACAGTTAATAATTGATTAATCACAACAAAAAAAATGCATTTACTCAATCCACGTACGAATAATAATCAGGTTTATAAAGTGGTACAATATACCAGAAATCAAATCAAACTAAACAAATTGAATACAGTTAATATATATGTATATAATTGAGACTCTATTTCCTTTGGTCTTCGCATCACGCGTGAACGGATAGAACAATTTCGGTAATTCTTTTTTTGTTAAGTTAATTATCAGAAGAAGGTTCTTATGAAAGAAAAATTTATCCCGGAATCCCGGGACTTACGCGGGTAAAGCCGCGGGGCGCAGCTAGTATACTAATAAATAATTAAATGTCCAAAGCAAATAACCTTTTCCCGAAAAATTAATATTTTTATAACCACTATAACTGTAGCACTGCCTGAATACCTATCTGTTATTATATCACACCGTATACGCTATTATAACGTTATCCAATAACGGTTCTCTATCCGATGCTACATCTTAATCTACTACGAAACTCGCAATATGGCTGCCGACTTTTTCAATAAAAGTGGCGACATCTGCTCGGACACTTAAGCTCGGGGGCGGGAATGAGATAGAAGTACTAGAAACTCCACTCGCGAGAGCGGGACGGATGTATTCGAGGGTCTTAGCGAAATTAATATGTCCTTTTCTGAGCGTTTCTGACTCTTTATTATTTTATTATTGATGTTCGTATTTCTGTATTAATATTGTTTTTGTGGACGAGCCATTAAGGATAGTGTGATAAATAAAATACTAGAACGCACGTAATAAGGAACAGGGTGTTCCGGAAACTATTAGGAAAAGATTCTGTGATTATTTCATTACTGGAATACTCCCGGAAAATTGCTTCTTTTTCTCTCTCAATCTCATTACAGTGTTAGATAATTGTTCGAGAAATGGCCTCAGAACCCGTCTTGCCTTTTCTTACAGAAAAAAGGAAATTAATTCCGTGGTTTTTAACCTTGACGCTAACAGAGGGTGGTTATCATTTTGACATGTATTTGTCGGCATTGTAGCTCCTAAACGAGAGGACACAGATACAAACGTGAAACTGTAACACTCTGTTTGCGTCGGGGGTTAGTAATCAGCTACCAAACCTTTCCAAACTTTTGAAGTCGGTTAATAAAGTGACCCCAGCTTGAGTCCGTGACGACTTGTACCAAGCATGAATTTGAGTTCATCAGTTAAATATATTATTTTTCAGCAAATCAGTTGAAGGCGAAAAAGCTGTATGACACTCCTAAATATTTTTTTCACTTTTTAGTTTTTGTTATCTTTAAAAATATATATTTTACAGAAATATATAATTATAATTCAAATGCAAGCAAAGTTAAAAAAAACCGACTTCTCCGCTTTATATTTGGAACCCTTGATCTGATTAAATTAATTAAATACGTATTATTAACGATAACTCAAATACTGCTGGTCAGATCTTGATCAAATTTAAATAGGACCACATAGGAAGCACCAGCTTTCAAATAAAAAAAAACTAGAAAATGTTCTGAAGTAACCTCGTCCTTTTTTTAAGTCGGTTAAAAAGAAATGGACTTTCTCAGACTTTTCCGGCGGAAGTCGTCGCTTACGCGGGCGACGGCACAGAATAATAATGTAAGGAGATAAGTATATAGGGCTTAAAACCTTTTTATTATATTATTTTTGTTACTTAAGAAGGTTAATAAAAATAAACGCTTTCACACTCACAGCCCACACTATGTTCGATAACTTGTGTCGTGGGTGTCGGAAACATTCACATCACAAACACAATCACAACAGAAATAGAAACACATATTTCCTTTGGAAAACTTGTGTTCTCGCCAGTTGGCGCAGTGGACAGGTACGGGTGAATCTTCGATTGAAAATTAGGGTGCTTTTTCGATATTAAGTCAAAATAAGCTGAAAAAAATAATATTTAAAATCAAATAAATTATATCGTATTTGGGACATAAAAACGAAAGTTTTCACCAAATTTCGTGTTTTTTTTTGTAAAAGTTAAAAATTAAAAACGAAATACTCGGTTTTTAAATTGTTCACTTAAATTTTGAGGTTATGTGAAAAAAGTGTAGAAACAAAAGTAGTAGATTTTTTTATTATTTACAACTTTGCCGTTTTACTTTTTTCCATAGAACTTGTAGTTTTGCCGAAAATCGAGATAAACTGTTTTTTATCCTTAAATACTCACCCCTTCCCCTTCCCGACCTCAGATCGCCCGTAAATTATTTTTCCTTTCATTTTTATAATATTCTCCTCCTTTTCCAATGGGTTTCAACCTACAATTTTTTTTTCATTTTTATTATTTTTAAAGGGTTCTATCCTGGTCTACTATACCCATACACGTTCACGATCTATTAACGCTTAAAAATCCACCATTATTAACATTAACACTCGAAGAGTCACAAGTTTTAGAAAATAATACAATACCGACAACGCCACTATCGTTTATTTATACACCTTCGCTTAAAAAATACTTATTTTACTTTTGACATAAGACATACAATTCTTTGAACTATTTAATAAAGGAATTTAAATAGCGTATCTGTTAAGCAACAGTGAAAACTTATACTAATAATAATTATTGTAATTCAACAATATTTATTAATTAACTAGTTGACCCGGCGAACTTCATACCGCCAATTGTCTGTGGTCAAATATTCAGAAACATCTCCTGTTTGACAGGTACGAACAGTTTGTATGGGAAAATAAAATACTACTTTTTACTAATTTTATTGCAATTTCTTTATATTTTCTCACCTTTTAAACCTTCCCTGAACTTCCACAAATATTTCAAGATCAAAATTAGCCAAATCGGTCCACCCATTCTCGAGTTTTAGCGAGACTAACGAACAGCAATTCATTTTTATATATAAGAAGACTAGCTGTCCCGGCGACCTTCGTTCCGCCTAACAGTCAATGAATGTGCATATTTAGGAAGCCATACCCGGCATGCGTTACAATGTCACGTGACTATATTATTACAACCTTCATGTTTATGTTTGCCTAGTACTTTACCAAATCCGAGTGACGTATGAGAAAATAGAAAGCATGTCGAAATGTAAAAAAAAAAAATTAAAGAAATGTACGTTCTTAAAAAGTATCCTATGTCCTTCTCCTGGCTCTAAACTACCTCCCTGCCAATTTTCAGCTAAATCGGTTCAGCCGTTCTTGAGTTATAAGTGGAGTAACTAACACGACTTTCTTTTATATATATAGATGTTACTATGGTTATTAATCGCAATCTATTTATCGTAGCAGTAAATCGCTTACTGCTACAATAAAAAAATATAATAATGAATCTCTATTTCTCTTGGTCATCGCATCACGCGTGAACGGATGGAACGATATCGCAAATTCTTTTTTTGTTGTTATTAATTATTTTTTGGAGAAGGTTCTTATGAAATAAAATTATATTCCGAAATTCCCGCGAGTCTGGGACTTACGCGGGACTACGGGGCGTAGCTAGTCCTACTAATATTATAAATCCGAAAGTTTGTGTGTAAATGTGTGCGTAAGTGTGTAAGTATGTTTGTTCCCTCTTCACGCTTTAACGGCTGAACTGATTTGGATGAAATTTGGAATGTACATAGATTATACCTAGGATTAACACATAGGCTACTTTTTAGCTTGATAATAGCGGGCGAAGCCGCGGGGCACGGCTAGTACTAAATAAATAATTGTAGACACGCTTTTGAAAGACGATTCTGTTGGTATTTATAATGACAAGTAAAAAAAATATATATATTATAATCGATTTTAACAATAACGCTTTCATACTTACACTCACAGCCCCACACTGATGACTTGTGTCATCGGCGCTGGAAACATTCATATCACACACACTCACACCCAGAACCAGAAACACATTTTCCTCGGATAGAAATCTTGCCCGCCGAGAATCGAACCCGAGCTTTGACCTTGAAATATAACTAACTACTTACCAACGTTATTTTTCTCAGCACTATCTACCCGATCCCCCAATATTGCACTGACAC